>CM036539.1:8358903-8958903 GCA_020745685.1 Tautogolabrus adspersus
CCACCGTCCTTTTCACGTTTCTCGAAGAACATGAGGCCACCATCCCGGGATAAAGGATCCATGCCCTCGGAGAGGAAGTGCAGGGGTCTTTTTTATTATTCAATCCTTCATTCCCAGGGCCAATGCTGCCGATGCTAGAGAAAAGCGCATGTTTGGGAGCCATTGGTCAACCAATTAATCCTGAATGGGAAGCATCTAATGGAGCTGCAGTAGTGAAAGGCATCCGATTATCTTGCCACTGGTACAGACAGGCAAGACTCCGCTCTCCATGAGACTGCTGTAAACTCAGGTTCGATAAGGAAACAAAGAGATTTTTATATTTTCCTTTACTCGCCCGACCGTGTATTTTTCTGTGTCTAGTGATGTCCCTAAAGTGAACACAAAATGCTCCTCATCTCGTCAATACCAAGATAAAATAGGTAACCGGAAAAATGCTTGTGCTGCCTTCAAAATAAAAGCGTTCACTTTGTCCAAAGACGACATTTGAATGGGTTGATAGATGAGTTGGAAAAAAATCTGTGACAAAGACGTGAAGTTTTCCAGGCAGCGAGGATCATACGAAAATTCAATCTTGTAGCATAATGTGTAATTTGGGTGTCCTCTGGTTTAAAAAATACAATTAGGCCTACAACATAATATTTTTTGTTAATTTGATCAATTTTAGCATAATTTTGCAATTAAACAGGATATGCTCATAAAAGAGGTATGGGGAAAAGTATATAGTGATATACTAATTGTATTTGTGATAATTTACAAATCTGGGAGTGCTCTATAGCCTAATCATATCTAGATTATGTCCACTTTTTCAAGACTCTTTAAATTCTATAACACCCAACATGTTAAAAGTAAATGGGAAAGTGAAGGAGTAATGGATATATCTGAAGCTTAATGGGGAAATATGTGTAAATTACAGTGGAAAACTACATCTTCACACATGCTGGAGAGAATTTGGAGGAAAAGGCATCATGAGATTCTTCATTACCCTGTTCAGAAGAGGCATCTAGGTGTAGGAATAAAATTGTTGGAGTTTATGTGGTTCAAATGTAGCCAGCCATTCTCATTTATTTTGTGACTGCCCCAAACTGACTTACTGGCATGAAGTTTACTTTATGGATAGACTAACATGGATTCAGAAAAATTAAGGGATTGTGGTCAAAATGGATCAGGTAGGCTACATTAGCTGACAGAGACCAGAATGACTTTAATTAGCCTACCTTGCTAAAGTATTAACTCTACTACTACATAGGATATTGTGTTGTGAGTGGATCTTTATGGATACATGAGTGAGTGTGACATCTTTTGTCCATTTGTTCAGATGTTTATATTTAGTTTGAAGTCAAATGAAAGGGAGAGCAATTGCGAAAAGGAAAGGTTTTGTTGAGACATGGCTTGATGCATAGGTGCAATGTTTGTATCATGTATTCACTTTATATTTATATGTAAAGTAATTAATGCACTTATCTTTTGAATCCTGGACTATGTATGACCTCCCTAATTTAAAACAAACAATAAAAAAAACAGGATATGCTCTTGGCGGTTGCTACCTTGCGACAAATATAGGGCCTGTGGACAAGGAAAGAGACTTAATCTATCAACACCACAGTCCAAATATGGTCACTTCTGACTTCAATATAACACTGCAATGGCCAAAATGCCTATTTAACTCGAGAGATCAAAAAGGACAAGGTCTAGGGAAAGTCAGAATGTCTCAGCTTTTGCTAATTCAGTTTTGTTCATTCTGTTTGTAAAACCTTGTGAAAAACCTGGATATTACAGTGTCATTCTAAGTTGTTGCTCTATCCTTTCAAATATGTTTCACACAATACCTTTGACAAAAGCCTTAACTTTATCATTTGCTCCTGGAAAGTATTTTTGATTTCCTACAACATGGTAGGCTTACAACTTTTAAATTAATAAAGAAATACTATATCCATCTATCGATCTATTGATCTATCTATCTATCTATCTTTTTTCCGATGCACTTCATGTCAGAAGCAGGTTAGACATGATACTAGACAATTCATACTGGTAAAATGGTTCATACTGAGATATTAATGTGGGCTCTGATGGTATGATAATGCACTGTTAATGAGTGGAATATTGATGACTTCATTAGCCATCCAAGAGCATTCTTATGGTCCTTATTAAATATCTATCCTAATTATTGAATTAGGGCTTAACTAGCTTGAACTGTTTAAGTTTAAGGTGTTTAGTAGAATGTTATTAAATGGGTTAGATGATTAACTTTGTACTCAGGCCATTGTTTTAAACATCCAACTTAAAACTTAATTTTATATATTACTTCAATGGTTGTCTATTTCTTTCTTGGCTTAATTGTTGGTCAAACTATCAGGGCAACTGAGACAAATAGCCTACTGATGACTGCTATAACATTGACTTATCAAGATTATCAACATTTCAAGTAGGCTTTCCCTTTCAGTTAGAGCAAATACATTTTAAAACTTACTTTTATATTTGTTTGTTTTTTATGTAGGCCTACTATGATAAGGCTATTATTTTGCGTGCTTAACAGGTTCGACATTTTAAACCCCATATCTAAAAATCCTAATGAATATGCTGTACTTCCGGTCCTGTGTTGGCTTACTATCGCTGGCTTGACCGCAGCGCCACAGACGGACGTGTAGTTTATCTTTTCATGGCTGATGCTCGACGCAGCCTTAAGGTAAAATTATTCTCCGTTGTTCGTCATAATGGTGAAATGAGAGAGTCAGACTTTCATACCAGCCTGACAATAAAACACACCCCTAAAAGAGAAGATGCGATAAAACGAGAGACGAGTGAGACAACATGTTTGAGTTTTGTCTCCTCCCCGATAGACCGTAGGCCTATAGGCTACATGACGCCTGCTGAATAATCATGTAAAGAGAAAAAAAATCGAGGCTGGCAATGACGCCACTGTAAGTGCTTTGAGATGTGAGGCAGCTCTGAGTTGTAAGTAGGCGACCCCTGGTGGAAACTGAGGGCAGTTACACTGCCATTTTCACAAGAGTAGCCTACAAGAGTAGGATGAAAGCTACATTGTGGACACACTGTTCGAAGATTCCGCTTCCATTGGGTTTAAATTACTAATAAAGATAGAAATTATGTTCAAATCATATTATTGTCCATGGGACACCCAGAATACATTACATCGTCTTATGTCAGACAGACAGACAGACAGACAGACAGACAGACAGACAGACAGACAGACAGACAGACTTCAGGACATTCTTTTAGAAAGTGTTCAATAGTATTGCTATGAAAATGCACTTAAACCCATTTATGAAATTTTGTGCTGTGTGTAAAGTACACAGATAGAAAATATGTGATACAATACATCTTACACACAAAATGACATTAAAAAAACATTAAATGCACACTTCAAAAGTACAGGTGCACAAAAAAACCTGAATGAACTGTCACAACTATTAAACTTTCAATAGCCACCCTCTGCAACACAGATGTGCTAACTTTCTTTGGGCAGCCAAAACCTCTGACATTATGTTGAAACTCCTTTGATTTCTTTCTTAAGCTAGAGGTACTTTGAAGTTTGTCAAATAATGTCTTTATGGTCCGTGTACGAAGTATAATTTATTTGCAGTAGTTCATGATGTATAATGAAACATGCCAGTTTAAGGGGTATTGCCTAATTTAATTGTCCGACTTGGCGAATGCAAATATATGTTTTCGCACGTTTACTCATTCTCCCACAGCCGACTCAGCCTAACGTTGTTAACGCTTTGACTGTATTATTGTTTCATTGAGCGAGGACGTGCAAAGCTATTCAGCGCAGCTTGTTGCATTATTTAACTTGTACAATGAAAATTGAACCAAGGAAGTCGACAACTGGAAACAGACACAGCTCGCCTTCAAAATAAAAGCTGTGCGTTTTGAATCGTGTTAGTTGCGTATGTTTTCATTGAGGACGAACTTTTTTTTATGTAAAGTTACTGTTTATTCTTGGTTTTGTTAATTTGGTAGAGATTGTGCAGGTGAGGTTAGGTATTAGTGGTTTAAAGAAGGTTTAAACTTTTTAATAAAGGGCGAAAGTTATAACGTTGTTCAAGCCGTTCGGCGAAAATATTCACGGAAATGAGCAGTTTAAACAGCATTGAAAGACGTTGCTGCGCTGCATTATTGAATCTTGTTTTAATCTGAACTTCGTCTACTAAGTGGAAGTGTGCACTGCAGACGCGAGCATTTTTGATGATCTCCTGTCCAGTCCTTTCGCAATATATACAGTTAAAAGTAGGTAGGCTAATATGCTACACTTTCTAGCAGTCACACTCTCTTAATCAAATAAGTAGATGATAACATTGACATGAATCAAATAACTAGGCTAATAAAAGTGTTCGCTCCGACTGGCGAATGAATTCACGACCAACAGATGGAAATTATCACGGTTTCCGGTTGTCAACTTCCTTGGTTCAATTTTCATTGTACAAGTTGGATAACGCAACAAGCTGCGCTGAATAGCTTTGCACGTCGTCGCTCAATGAAACAATAATACAGTCAAAGCGTTAACAACGTTAGGCTGAGTCGGCTGTGGGAGAATGAGTAAACGTGCGAAAACATATATTTGCATTCGCCAAGTCGGACAATGAAATTAGGCAATACCCCTTAAACTGGCATGTTTCATTATAAAACATGAACTATTGCAAATTAATTATACTTCGTACACGGACCGAAAACATATATTTGCATTCGCCAAGTCGGACAATGAAATTAGGCAATACCCCTTAAACGTGCATGTTTTATTATAAAACATGAACTATTGCAAATGAATTATACTTCGTACACGGACCCTTTATGCTGTCATTAGCATTTGCCATTGTAGTCCCTGCTTTTTATGAGACCCCTCCACCAAAGGAATCTATTAACTATTTGTGTTTGCACATGTGTTGTTCCACTGAAAAACCTAAGCAAAGTCCCATTAAATAAAACAACAAAAATGACCTCCACTCAGATGCTTTCCAGAATTTTCTGTCCTTCACTGATCTTGGTGCCCTTGTGACCTCCACAGGTGGGTTAATGGCCAGCAATTCCTTGTCTATATCACTGACCTTGCCGCCCAAGTACCAGTCTTCATTATGGTGCTTGCTGTCTAGCTACAGAGATGTAATCTGTTTAGTGACACCCAGGCAGACACTGTGTTGGTACTCAGGAATTAATCCAGTGATCATCTTGAAGCTCTCAAATTCCATCAGAGGGGATGGGCCTTTCACACCCATTACTGGATTAGCAGGTGTTGCCAGCATAGCATGCCAAAAATGATCCATCTCTGTCCGTAAAGGTGGTTCTGGGGTTTCCCAGGCATATGGACCACCACCAGTGTGAAGGCAGAAGTCACACCCATATTTGCCATTGAACTGTTTTGTGTTTCTCAGGAGGGGCGGGCAACTGAATCTGAGGAGCACAGGAGTAAATGAACTTTGCTTGTATGCTCTACATTTTCAGAGTCCATCCATTTAATTCCAGTCTGTTCCAGCTCCTTGAGCTCTGCCACAAAAACAGTTAAAAATGTGATCATATTTGGCTTGCTTTTACCAAACCATAAGCATGGTTTACATATGTTGGCTTGGCGATCTTTTGGTGACAGCTCTATGATTTGACACTGAATTGGCCATATCTGAAAATTATTGCTGTTGAAAACTGGAATTCCATCACAATTCCACATAACTGATAAGTCATCAGCCCCTATTTGTCCACTCTGCTTGAGTTTTTCGTATTCAGCCCCACACTGAATATCTGAAATAATGCCTGGAATTGATTGTCTTTCATTAAAATGCATCCCAGGTTTTTCTACAATGTCCACTATTTGGGTTGATAGACTAAGTACAAGAAAGTAAGACCTAACCCTTAAGTTTCTCTGAATGTCAAATTCAGCATTACAAGAAGAACAATCTTTTGGAGCTGTCTCACTGGGTCCCATATAGCTTTCACAGTTGATACAATAAAAATGGGGCACATAGTGGCCAAACTGTCCATACGCTTTATGAAAAAGATTATGAGGTTGCTGGCACCAAGCCAGGGAAATGTTTATTAAACATTGTAAGAAGATCCTGAAGAGCTACTCCTGTCAAATTGTGCCTCAGTACATATGACATGAGTAAGAGCAGACTCTGTCCTTTTGTGAGGGGAGCACCTGGGTATACAGGATCGTCATCATGGTGTTTCTGAAATACAAGACAAGATTGCTCACATTCATACCTAAAACACAATAGGAAACATAAGCCAAACTTATAATGACAGTGTTGTCCTATTAAGAGAGATGTCGCTTACATGTAATGTAAAATAACCAATATACAGAAAATCTGTAATTAAATGGTAGTACCTTCCATTGGTTTGAATCTTGATTTCCGATTTGGCTCCTCTCTTCTGCTCTGTGCTCTTGTCCACTTCCATCATCTTCCTCTCTGTCCTCTTGTCCACTTCCATCATCTTCCTCTCTGTCAAGGCACATAAACAACATTGACCCTACAGAGGGGACATTACCAAAATATTCCGCCTGTATAACAGATCACTAACTTTAACCAGGTATTATGGGTTAAGTAGTGCTACTAATATTGAAAGCAGGTTCCTCATATGAGTAGATTAGTAACAGAACAAGTATGAGTAGCACTAAGCCTCAATAAGAGCCCAAACTGGTGGGAACATTCATAACCTGAAGCAAAAACAAAAATAAAAACTACTCCAAATAGCCTGGCACATGAGAGAGAATAATGAGAGAGGACACAATACAAATTGAAATAAAAAATAGTAGTGGTCGCCTATGTAGGAATAAAGTCACTACCATACACAAGAATGTGAATTTTCTACTCCCATATTTCTCATTATTATGAACACAGGTATAAAGAAGGGGTCAAGACTTAAAGAGCAACTTGCAGGTTGAAGACACCAGTTAACCAATTTATAGGAAAATAACTTAAAAAGAATATTTTGAAAGAAATTCAGGAATTAATAAACCACAGGGTCTCCTGGAGACCTTTTAGTACGTTAGTTTTTACTTCCGCATTTAAAACTGGCATTCGAACGTGACGTCACATGGGTGAGTCCCGCTGATTCCCCCTCTGTTTAACATTAATAAACATGGATCCGTGTGTCACTCCCGTCAATGAAGAGGAAGAAAATCTGTATTCCTATACATATGATGGTCCACTGGCTTATTATGATGAACCTCGTAGGTGTGATAGAGAGCAGGAACAGGGCAGGATTAGGAGGAATAATGTCCACAGGAGAGCAGTTGAGTTGTGGTGTGAGGAGAGACCCAGTGGAGAACAGGGCCGGTGTCCTGCTCAGTGACCGGTGTTAGCTAGCCATATGTAATGCTGTGTTCACATCAGCATGTGTAAAGTTTGTAATCAGATACAATAACTTAAAAAATAAGTAGTATTAAGTGCAAGTGCTGATCATTAACCGTGCAGTTGTATGGGATCGCCTTGTAAAAACGGTAAATTTGTAGGCTACGTTTCACGGCGCCACAGCGCTGCGTGTGAGAGACAGAGCCCGATCATACAGCCGGGGCAAATACAGCACAGATGTCTTTATATTTTATTCCTGATGCAGCCCAGTGCTCACGTTGTTTAAATAGAGAATTAATAGGCTAGCCAATAAAGTCTACGGTGCAGTATGTTCCTGATATTAAAGAGTAGAATACGAGTTCACAGCGCATGTCCTCTTAACTTAATCCACACACACAGGATGCACAACAGCGCACATACTCCACAGTTTAATATCAGTGCATTTGCTGATACAATTAAATGTGTTTTATTGGGATAGAGGACTGGGAGACGAAAAGCTATTGTTTCTGTTTGTTTCCAAACTCTCCAACCTGCGCGTCCTGTCTGTAGCTTACACGCAGAAACACATGCAGAAACACACACTCAAACGCTCTCTGCCAAACGGGAGTTAGATTTATAATACATCGTATGTCTATGAGTGCCTCCCATATATATTAATACAGACTGTCCAGTGTCTATTACGCGCAAATTAGAGAATTTAACAGAGGATTCCAGCAGAGCAAATTATTAAATGTTTTTTTTTGTGCTATTCAACTTGTCGGTTTCATCGTTTCTGAGGTTGTGGAAATAATTCAGCGCATTTAAGGCAGAGAGCTGACACTCTGATAGGTTGGATTCACACCCAAAACACACGATATAATCAAGCCACATAATCCATCCGCTCTGCGCCCAGATTGTGCGCTGCGTAAATTCCAAAATATAGTAGGACATGCCCCAAATCGCAGCGCGCCAAACGCTTTTGAACAACGCGCTTTAAGCCGTCATAATAGAGCCCATACATAGAAAGAGGGAGAGGGGTAACAGTCTCCTGTAACTTTAGTTTGATAGGTGCTTGTGCAGGATATGTCAGCCCATAGCTTCAGCCATGGAGAGTATATTAGCTTTGTTTATACATTTTTGATTGTGTAAATAATAGGATTATCAAGTTTAATTGTAAATATTTTGTCCCTATCCCCAGGCAATACCGTTACACAGGTTACAGGCAGGTGATCCTTCCTGTGTTGTGTCTGCCATCAGGAGACAGTTTCCAGAAGAGGGAGTGTTTATAAAGGCTTTAAATGGCATTCATTTAGAGGAGAATAAGAAAAATAAATAAATAATCACAAAGTGTCTTACCAGTTGAAATCTTTTTTTAAAGCTTATATCAGTTATGTATCAAACACATTGTACTATAAGGGTACCCAGCATGCAAGACCAATATGCTCTTTTTAAAAACAAACTATGAACATGTTCTTCTATTAAACATTTACAGTCACAAACACATGAAAGCAAAGGAACAATTGTACACAAATGCAGATTTCACAGACTGATATAATACACATGTATACATATATACATTCATTTCATATTGAATAGTACATATCCGGTTCCTTGCTTCCCCCTCCAGAGGTGGATGTGCACATCTGGGAAATGCAGGATTACCATGGTCATGGATGTCCTGAACATGGTTTACCAGGCTTTCCCACCTGGCTGCTATCCCACCTGGATCCCCATTCGGAGTGGAAGCTGCAGTCCAGTATAGATGATTTATTATAACTGTTCTCCACAGCTTCAGGTCTTCACACTCCCGCTAGAACCTGGTCAGGCACAAACATCACACCGAATGAAAACGTGGAGATAAGAGGTTCCCCAGTTATTAACAGCAACTCTAACGGATTTAATTCAATAGACATCAAACCTCACACTCAAAGTTCAGACGTGGTTTATGATCACTTTATAGTTTTTTAATAAACAGAGCAGGGAGGGTGACGCGCAGACGCGCAGACAGACAGATGAGCACTCAGCGCACATTGGAGAAGTTTGGACAGCACCACCGTGTTAACAGAGACTGCAGTCTGCCATTTAGTACACATACTTTACTGGTAAACCTGTAAACCATAGAGCACATTATCAATTCAACTTTTGCTTTTTGTTGTCTGTGCGCAATATGAGCACTGACACGTTTCCAGACTCGCTCGTATAGTCTCTCTCTCTCTCTCTCTCTCTCTCTCTCTCTCTCTCTCTCTCTCCTGTAAACAAGGTCCAGACTGTTTTAGTTACGGACAAAAATGTAATCACACATACCGGTGTAGGCTTCTACATGCACACATCACATGTAACTGTAGTTTTAAAGTTCTTATTGCTGATGGTTTCAATTGTCCCTGATTTCAAGGGGTGCTGCAGCACCCTTAGCGCCCCTCGGCTAGCTACTTACCGCGTCCCTGATGCCATGTCCCCGTTAGCTAGAAGGCTTCGATGATATTATTAATAATTATGTATTAAACACACATTATTCTACCTATTGAAATTCGTATATCCACTTATCTGGAGTCATAAAACAAAAACGTAAGACTTACGGTGCTCAGTTCACGTTTACATCGGGCAGCTTCTCTGACAGATCCTTGTTTACTTCTGCCACCGGGAGCCGGGCTGGGGGCTGCTGCTGCCGGTGAACCTGCAGTTGCCTGGATTGACGGGACCGCACCCGCCATTAGTGTCACCCGGTCTTGGCTTCGGTATCCCGTCCTGAACTCCATCATATCGCCGGGCACATAATCTTCCTGCCGAAAATGAGCGCCACAGACGACCGCGTTTTTTTGTGACCATAAAGCCCCGTCTCTTCATCTGCTCAAAACAGGCACAAAGCTAACTCCATGTTTCTTCCTATTGGGGAAACAGTGGACTCGATGTCCCGTTTAGATTGTATTCAGTGCATCCAGCACAAAGTCAACATTTAACCATCTTAATGGCTGGTCAAATTTAATGTAATAAGATTTTAATGTAATAAGATGGAGGAAACACAATAAACACAATCCGAAACGCCCGCTCTCATTCACTACCGCCTACTACACAGCAGAGTCAGAGGACACGAGTCCCCCATGCTACGTCATATGACGCGATGTTGAAAAAAAGAGCGTTCTAAACAGCTACACTGAAAAGGGCCACTTTCTCCTCTAAATTTGTGCCTTTTGTGTTGGAGAACATATCAAATCAATAATTGACTTCTTCTAAAGCCCTTTTCAGGCCATTTTAAGTGTTAATTTACAAAAAAATTTAACCTGCAAGTTGCTCTTTAAAGGAGCAGAAAATACAAAACAAACTGAAAGGCAGAGGGTCGCAGAATATCCACGGATATTGGATATCAAGTTAAGTCGGAATTTGTGAGCATTTGGAAAGACTGGCTTGCAATGTTTGTTCGAAGGTCCACACAGCTAAGGCACAGGTTGTCATGTCCATCAGTTTCCTCCGTAGCAGGCCAAAAGCTGCCAATGTTGTGGCCTTTCATCAAGTTCCAGCCTATTCCTGGGCTAAAGAAGGTAAATTAGCATGTTAGCATAACATTACCTCACCTACATTGGGGCAAATGGCCGTCCAATCCCGTCAGGTATCCTGCGTACGAGTAGATGTATTATGAAGTCCTTGGCCTCTGTAACCGATGCAAATCTCTTCTTACCTCCGTCTTTCATTACTATGACAAGCCTGGCCGGGAACAACAATGCTGGTTTAAAGCCCAGGTTATAAAGCTCCGACATCACGTCACGGTATTTCTGGCGTTGTTCCACAACCTCAGGAGCGTAGTCCTCGTAGATGGACACGGGGGAACCTCGGTACTGTAGTTTGCCTCTCCTGGCCCTGGCCTCGCGGATGATCCTCTCCTTCACCTGGTATTTGTGTAGCCGTATAAGAACGGGCCTTGGACTCTGGTCCGGCTTTGGCTTACTAGCGAGTGTCCTATGAGCCCTGTCACACTCCGGTGGCGATTCCAGTGTTTTGCACTCTGTCTAGTCGAATACGTCATCATTTCTTGCCGGTTTGCAACTCAGGAGTAATATAATCACTCGCTCGCAGATTCATTGGCTTAACTTATGGGGTTTTAAGAGATGGAATTGTGAATATTTGCGGGAGAGAGACTCGACTCGTGTCTACTCCATCTCACCCAAACCGGAAGTCCCGGACTCGGATTGTTTAAGGAGACATGACCAATCTTAATCTCAATACAAGCTCAGAGCAGACATCCTTACTGTTGATGTCTCGTCGACTTTCCCCAGTGGTCTAGCGTCGGTACCCTCGGTCTCTTTGGATCAACCAGAACTCTCCACTAGCCAGAAGCTGCCGTAGTCAGCCAGGTGGAAAGTCGAGTCCGTAGCTTAAGGTGTTGATTTTCGATGAGAATGCAGAAGTTGGTTCGCGTCGTCTCCCAGAGGCTCCGAGTGAATCAAAACGGAGTCTTTTGATAGTTCAATTTCCTTTTTAGAATAATCTGATGGCCATCTCAATTATCCAAATCAGGAAACTGGTGTCCAAGTCGTGATGAGCCCAAAAGAGTTGAAAAGGCCTTGCTTTAAGTAAGAAAGAATTAAAGTTTGTGCGTAAATTTACAAAGTTCGGTTGGACGTGGTCCCTCCACGGACTCTGGTATGCCAACCACTCGGATATTATTTCGCCGACTTCGAGACTCGCGGTCGCTAACTTTGAGTTGTTCCTACGGTTCGAAATCTTGAAAGTTAAAAAAAGGAAGACTGCTGTGAATAAAAAAAACAGAACTAAAAGTGAGACAAAGAAACTAAGAGTGAGACAAAGAAAACTAGCCGAAGAACTGACTGAGACGAGTCCTCTTATCAGTTTGAGCAGGCGAGGGGGGTTCAACTGGTCACTCCCCACTGTTGCAGGGCGTTGTTTTAATTACCAAGTTTACTCAATAAGATTACGAATAAGAACTAAAACATATATACGTCACCATACATTCATTTCGATATTAATTGTAGATTCACGTTAATGTAGGTCACGTTATATATTTTATACGTTTCTATCAGTGTCATGATTTGGTCTTGTTTTAGTTTTGTATTTCAGAGTTTTGATTTCTTATCTTGTTTTAGTTCCAACTTTCCCCTAGTGTTGCTTGTTCCCTTGTTTAGTCTTAAGTGTTTCCTGTTTTATTTTGTAATTTCTTCTTCTTGTGTCTCTCTGTGTTTTGTTACATTCTTGACTTCTGTGTGTCTTCAGTGTTCATGATTTACTTTGTAGTTGTCCATAGTGTTTCTGGTTTTGTGTTCATTACTCCTGCCTCTGTGTATTTCCCTCCTGTCTTGATTGCCCTGATTGTCCTCACCTGTGTCTTGTTAGTTTCACCTGTGTAACTAGTCTCACCTGTGTTGATTACCCCATGTCTATTTAGTCTCTGTGTTTCTTCCCCTCTGTGTCAGTTCATTGTTTTGTCGTATGTCGTGTTGGATGTTCCTGATTTTTCCTTGTGGCTCCCTGTTTTTTGACAATTAGCAATTTACAAAAATCACTTCTGTTTTGATTAGCGGTGCTCATCAGTGCTTAAGGGACAAAGACCAACAGATTTAAGGCATTATTGCAATCAAATGGTTAGCTGAGAGATCACATCTGTGTCACAGATATCACACACAATCTAATTACATGCAACTGAACTTAGTGCTTCCCTCATGTATTTAATACTCCAATAAAACTTGTCGTACAAAGCCCAACTATGCAGAAAGCATAAATATTTTGATGGCCAAGCAGGTAACCGAGGATTCTCTGCTGTAGTCTTTCTGCCACATTTTTATGAATTGTGCTCTTTTCTGTATGTCAACAAAGATGGTATACTGTGTTTTGTAAAGCTTGACCTTTGAAACCCGGACATTTATTACTGCCCTGCCTCAGGCTATTAAGTTCCTTTTAGCACCTCCTACTGGTTGTTTTGTTAGAACAGGAAGTAGCTTGTTTATACAGGAAGTTTATCATAAGGAGGCCATTTTCTCCACATGCAGAGCAAGGAGCGGACATGTATCGCATCTGCTGCCATCCTTTCGTTTAAGCTTGTGAAAGCATAATCTGTAAGTGTATTCTGTCTTGTTACCTGATATTTACATCATATATGTTCATATTTGTAAGGAAAATGCTTTGAACCTTTGCTTATGTGGTTATTGGGAAAATGAAACATGTAAAGTTGATATTGGTTAAAAGGAGACATAGATTGCTTTAATACGAATACATACAAGTCAATAAGACATTTCTGGTTAGTTTGAAATTCATGTAGTATAAAGCTGTAAGCTACAGCTACCTTGTCAGTTGAATATTGATTTCTTTTTATATTTCATGTTTTCTACAGTTTCACTCTTGCTTCATAAATGCATCTGCAACGGCATCTTATTAAAAGTAACAATTAAGATGAATCCTGACTTCTGCATTTTTTGGACGGAGTTTGACTAGCTTGCGGTTAAAGTGTGTTGCTACACAGTACAGTGAAAAGATGGAAATCCTATAAGCAAAGCGAGCTTCATGGTAGTGGACCACATATATATTCTGCAAAATGTCTGAGGAAGGCAAACCAACAAATCCAGCAGAGGAAGCCAAGGCAGGTTCCTCACACATTGGGTACTTCTCACTTCTCTTATTTGCTATCTCCTCGGTCCTCGCTCCTCGGCCGAACCGGAAGTAGTTTTAGACCCGCCATGTTAAGGATCGTCCCAAGCTCTTACACTGGAAGGAGGAGAGAGGATCGAGGAGGGAGATCCGAGGAGCGATGGCCGAGGAGACACGAGAGCTGGCTTTACGGAAGTCTTTTTACTGACAGACACGCCCCCTTATCGAATATCACTCATTGATTGGACGCTGCAGCGGATCAGCCTTCAATGAAACTTATCAACATGAGCGGAGTTTAATACCGGAGAAAAGACGGACATTAAAAAGACATTTAAACAGATTGTAAACATCTGTCAGTTTGTAAAGAGTGGGTCTGTGATAAGCTGGGATTAAAAAGTGTCTGACATGAAAATTAACAACCAAATATGAAGCATCAGTTCTATAAAATCAATCAGAGTGTAGGCCGATCACTCCCCACATTTGACATTTGAGTTTTAACTGTCAAACAAACAGTGTGTTAATATGAAGTGTTCAGAAATGATTCCTTCATTTTCTGTTCATGATCCCTCAGACTGTTTGAATGTGTGATGATGATGAGAATGACAGTCTGATGCAGAGGGAGTCTGTCAGTCACAAACACCTTTTACATTCACACTTATTTACCTTCACAAAGTTTCTATCATTTACAACCTCATCAATCATTTTCAGTATTCCTGAGACATAAATATCTGTGTTTATAAAATACAGAGTTCATTGTCCAATTATAAGTCCAAACTAATACAAATAATAAATTCATCAATTCAGTATGAAATCTTTTTGTCAGTAGAAATTGTCCTTTTGGTTATTAGCAGACTGCAGGTTGTTCTTCATGTGGTAAAGTACACAGACTGAACACTGTTACTGTGTGTATTTGATAGAAATAATACAGTGTGTGTTTGTGCGGACATAAACAGCTGTTAAAGCCGACTGACAGCTGAACGTGATCAGCTGATGTCATCATCACAAACAGACGTCGCTTCACGTGACGCTGTAGAGGAAAGGACGTCTCATGTCTCTTCAAACAGATTTCCTTGTTCCTCTCTCCTCTGATGCATGGAGGAAACGAAGCCGAGGAGATCTGTTTGAAGAGACGTGAGACGTCCTTTCCTCTACAGCGTCACGTGAAGCAACGTCTGTTTGTGATGATAACATCAGCTGATCACGTTCAGCTGTCAGTCGGCTTTAACAGCTGTTTATGTCCGCACAAACACACACTGTATTATTTCTAATCAAATACACACAGTAACAGTGTTCAGTCTGTGTACTTTACCACATGAAGAACAACCTGCAGTCTGCTAATAACCAAAAGGACAATTTCTACTGACAAAAAGATTTCATACTGAATTGTTGAATTTATTATTTGTATTAGTTTGGACTTACAATTGGACAATGCACTCTGTATTTAATAAACAGATATTTATGTCTCAGGAATACTGAAAATGATAAATTAGGTTGTAAATGACAGAAACTTTGTGAAGGTAAATAAGTGTGAATTTGAATCGTGTTAGTGACTGACAGACTCCCTCTGCATCAGACTGTCATTCTCATCATCATCACACATTCAAACAGTCTGAGGGATCATGAACAGAAAATGAAGGAATCATTTCTGAACACTTCATATTAACAGACTGTTTGTTTGACAGTAAATCAGAAAACTCATCAAATGTCGGGAGTGATCGGCCGACACTGATTGATTTTATGGAACTGATGCTTCATATTTCGTTTTTAATCTTCATGTCAGACACTTTTTAATCCCAGCTCATCACAGACTCTTTACAAACTGACAGATGATCTGTTTAAGTGTCCGTCGCTCCGTTTAGCGTCTTTTTAATGTCCGTCTTTTCTCCGGTATTAAACTCCGCTCATGTTGATAAGTTTCACTGAAGTCTGATCCGCTGCAGCGTCCAATCAATGAATGATATTCGATAAGGGGGCGTGTCTGTCAGTAAAAAGACTTCCGTAAAGCCAGCTCTCGTGTCTCCTCGGATCTCCCTCCCCTCTCCTCGATCCTCTCTCCTCCTTTCAGTGTAAGAGCTTTGGGATGATCCTTAACATGGCGGGTCTAAAACTACTTCCGGTTCGGCCGAGGAGCGAGGACCAAGGAGTTAGCAAATAAGAGAACTGAGAAGTACCCTATAAGACCGATCACAAGTCAGAGCTGGGCTCAAGACTTTCATGTTCATCAGGACAATCACATCCATCAGGATCATAAGCCGCTGCAGCAGCTGTCAAGGCACGTGCTGATGCTGAAGCTGAAGCTGCACTGCAGTATTTTCACTTTCACCTTTCTCTCTCTTGTCACCTGTGATGCCGCATCAATAATTTCCTTAAAGCGATACTTCACCTGTTGAAACATGAATCTGTAGTGAAATTGGGTCATATATGTAATGAAGAAATGTGAAATAATTTTTGAAGTTGGTGCCTTCTTGACCGAGAAAAGGCAGAAAGTGTCTTTTTGGCTCATGTGGATGAAAGACAACAACTCCCAGAATGCACAGCACCGCAGGGCACTCCCGATGTTATGGTGCATTCACGTGGTGTCGGACACATCGGAAAAAGGACGTTCTGAGTTGTAAAATGCACATGAAACACCTGCTCAAGTCAGAACAACAACTCGAAAAACTCTTAAAATAATTACTGTAGATGCCCGACTTACCGACTTGACGTCAGAACTGCATCAAATGGGGGACAAAATACGTTCAAATATAACTTTTGACAGCTTTTCACTGATCTTTTTCGTAGCATCCACTTTTTTTTTGCTGTTATTACAACACTTAAGTCTGAAGTCTTGAACACACTGAAGTCGGTAGAACAACTTCCCAACTCGGAAACTTGGACCACCCGAGCAGCACCTTAATGCACCATTATTTACGGACATTTACTACAACACATACAGAAGCCACCTGGCAGCTATATTGCGGCTGGTAGAAAGAGCCACGAACATCCGATTCGAGTACAAGACTTTCAAAATCCCCTTCATCCATATCAGTTTGAAGTTGAAACTTACTTTTTTCGCCATTCTCGGTTCTTATCAGCTTTCACCACAGAGTCTGTAAGCATAGCTTCCAAGCAATATGGTGGACGTTAAGTTTCGATTCTGGCAGTGAGGTCCCACTCACTGATCTGTCTGTAGCTTCAGTGGTCGAAAACATGAGGAACTAGCAATGTAGTTTCACACCTGCTAACCAAAACAGCCTCCGATGACACAAAATGAAAATTTTTGCATCATTTGAGGCTCCTTTTCAGGCAAAGAAATAAGGAGCTTTCCTGTCTCAGTGCAAAATGTGGGCCAGATGCACGGCCATTCAAAAATACCACCAGGTTTCTAATGATACAAAGCTTAATGCAAATGGGTGAAGTATCCCTTTAAACACAATGTACAGTAACCTGAGTGTCATGGAATAGTCTGTGTAGTGCAGCCGGAGGGGGGAGGGGGCCCTGAGACATGATTTATACAGTACATGAATAAGCCATTCTTCTGATAAGAATTTTTTCAAAGTTGCAAAATTCTGTGAATTTTCAAAGTTGGAAACTTTCCATGGGAATTAACGGGAATTTATGGGAGTTAACGGGAATAAACCGTGAATTTACAAAATTGAAGGTTGGTCCTTAACAGGGAACTTAAATATAGTTGGGAAAATATATTTTAGCATAATCTTGACTAAAACAACCAGATTTCATGCAAGTAAACTTGAATATCCATGCTGTTCCTCAATCACATGCACATAGCACATTGCTTACTGCAGGGCTATTTAGGCCACGCCCCCTACATGCACTGTGCATTCCTCCATCACATGCACAGATGATTTCTAGAACCATGGACCACACTTGAGCCCAGAGCACAAGACTATTGAAGCCACACATTTTAGCCTGTGGACTACATAAAGTGAAGTAAGTTTTGATTATATTATGGGGTAATATATTTTCAAAATTTGATGTATGGTATTAATGTTTAACTCACAAATATCACATACAAATGTATTCATACAGTAGATAGATAGCTGATAAGTTAGATGCTAAATAAGCTATAGCTAGCATCACTTCATTTACCATCTACGAGGCTATCTTATCATGATGCTAGCTACCTCAAATGTGATGCTGTTTTTTCTGCCTCCTGCAAGATGTTTATCAATTGTGAAATATTTTGAAGATCATTCCAGTTGTTCAGCTAGGCAAACTATTTAGATATCTGTTCATGTCATTGCATTAGTATTCTTACAAGCTGTTATCTTATTCTACAGAAAATGCCACGTGCGCCATCTGATGTGTGGAGACATTTCACACAAGCTAATGTTCAAGGAAAGTATTTGTAAATGTGTAAATATTGTGAAAAGACATGCGTGAAGAATGCCACAAAAATTTAGCAGCATATTGCAAAGTGCAAAAAATTTCCTCAAGGCTCAAAAGATGCAGCAGACAAGAGTTCCACTCCAGGGGAAAATGAATCCGTATCAGCTGTATCAGAGTCAGATACCCTCTCATCAGCTCCTAGCCCTCCTAGCCAGAGAAATGCAGATGAGTATTTGGCTCACCCCTGATGCTGCCATCGAATGTGTACTGGAAGAGGTTTTTGAATGTTCTCCAGCCAGCATACACCCCCCCAAACAGACATGCGCTATCTACTCATTTGCTGGATGAAGAGTTCAACAGAGTGCAAACAAAGGTCAAGCAAACCATTGACAAAGCAGACTGTATTTCAGTCATCTCTGATGGATGGTCAAATGTCTGGGGACAAGGAATTATGAACTACATTGTCACCACTCCTCAACCTGTATTCTACAAGAGTGTAGACAAAAAGAACAACAGACACACAGGCCCCTTGCTGATGAGCTGAAAGTGGTCATGAATGACCTTGGACCAGAGAAGGTTTTTGCACTTGTCACTGACAATGCAGCAATAATGAAGGTTGCCTGGGCACACGTGGAGGAGGCCTACCCTCATATAAGAACCATTGGCTGTGCAGCCCATACTCTCAATCTTCTTCTTAAATACATCATGGCACTGAAGACAATGGACACTCTATACAAGAGAGCGAAGCAAGTTGTGAAGTATGTGAAGGGAAAACAAGTAGCTTCACCAACCTATCTCTCAAAGCAAAAGGAAAAAAACAAGACTACCACACTGAAGCTCCCCAGCATCACACGATGGGGTGGCGTTGTCATCATGTATGACAGTCTTCTGGACGTAAAGGAGTCTCTGCAAGAGATGGCCATATCCCAGACTGCAGGCATCAAAAGTGACATCAAGAAAGTCATGTTAGATGATGTGTTCTGGGAAAAAGTGTCTAGCAGTCTGAGAATCCTCAAACCAATTGCAGCAGCAATAGCCAAGATAGAGGGTGATGATGCCATCTTATCAGATGTCCAATGTCTTTTTGCAGACCTCAAAGAAGAAATCCAGAAGGTCCTGCCCTCTTCCCTACTACTTAAAGCAGAGGGTCCTGCTGTGGTCATGTCATTGGAAAAGCGCCGGGAGTTCTGCATGAAGACGGTGCATGCCGCAGCGTACATGCAGGACCCAAAATATGACAGGGGCATACTACCTGGGGAAGACATTAACAGTGCCTACGCGGTCATTGCAGCCATGTCTGACCACCTGAGCCTTGATAAAGGCAAAGTTCTAGGCAGTTTGGCGAAGTACCGAACCAAGCAACGCCTTCGGGAAGGGGATGGAATCTTGCAGTCCTGCCAGCACATATCTGCAGCCACCTGGTGGAAGGGACTTTGTGGATCTGAGGCCCTTGCACCTGTAGCCTCCATCATCCTCCAAATCCCACCATCATCAGCCGCCTGTGAGCACAACTGGTCACTGTTCGGGAACACACGCACAAAGGTTTGCAACAGGCTCACAAATGTGAGAGTGGAAGAATTGGTGGGCATTCGGGCAAACCTAAGGCTCTATGAACCTGACATAGAGCCATCCTCAAAAAGGCTGGACAGTGACACTGAAGAGGAGGAGTTGGATGTTGAGGAAGTGAACATAGAGGATGTTGATGAGGCCCAGGAAGAGGCCATTGCCTGAAAGGGTTTGGCAAAAATGCAGAGGCTTAAGAAGCTTGAGGGAAGATGCTTTTTTTATTTGTATGTTGAATGGGACTTTTTGGGCATTTTTGGAGGGGGGGGGGGTGCATTTTACTTAATTTTTGAATGGGTGGATGAGTAATATTTAACTCAACATTCATGTTTTTGTTCTTCAATGAAAGAATTTATTGTTCAATAAAATAATTAAAACTTGATAAAGTTCTACTTACAAATAAATCTGTTGAAATTGTTATAATACATTTTTTAGTTGTATTGTTTTGCATGGATGTCTTTTCCGATTTGGAATATTTCCAAAATTCCCCAGCTTAACTTCCCAGCTTAACTTCCCATGGAAAGTTTCCGGAAATGTTCCACCCCTTTGCAACCCTAGTCCCAGTAGTAACCATATTAAGGTTGACAAATCTACATCCAGGTAAAATAGTCAGAGAATAACCATAATGGTCAACAAAGTGGCTGTATCTCCGAAAAAACGCTGAGACATGGATCAGTCTCCAAAACAAAATGACCCCAGTAAAAACTGCCCTATTGATAACATACCTCACCCTTTGAGAAAGTGTTGAGGCTTCAGGATGAAGTCACTTGAGGAGCAGAAAGCTTATTTGAAGGACAATGGGATCTGCTTTAGGTGCTGTGCACCTACTCTACTCTCACCTGGCACGCAATTGTAATGCTGCAGTTAAGTGTGCAGAGTGCGACAGTGAAAACCATAGCACTGCCCTGCATCCAGGTCCACCCCCTTCAGCCTCTCAAGCAAACAGCCTCTCTTCAGGTCATGGCGGAGAGGAAGAAGTATTATCTTCATCACCAACTGTGAACAGCGCATGTACAGAGATAAAGGTCTTACATCCAGCTCTTTTCGAAGATTAGTTTGGTCCTAGTCTATCCAGAGGGTAAGCGGGAGAGTGCAGTCAAGATGTATGCCATGCTCGAAGATCAGAGCAACAGATCGCTAGCAAGGTATGAGTTCTTTGAGCACTTTCACATCAATACCTTACTCACTGAAGACCTGTGCTGGCATCACAGACACAGACTCCAGAACTGGATGAGAAAGCTCATATCCTCCTTCTGCTATGTTGTGACATCTTGAGAGTCCACAAGGTAAGGAAGCGAGTGAATGGGCCTCACAACACCCCCTTTGCCCTCAAGTTGGACAAAGCTAGTTGCTAGATAAAGCAAACGTTCTTAACAAGAGGAACATGTGTTTTGTACATTGTTAAAAGTATTAGCTTGTTAGCAAAAGTAAATGTGATAATGATATTTTGCGATTACATTCACGTTGAACGCTACTGTCACGCAGCTCCTGCACAAGGTTTGGCAACAGTCGAGCGGGAAAGTGTGTCGTCTGTGAATTAACGTTTATAAAGCTTTATGTGTAATGCTTAGTTAATTGTGAGTATGGAGAGGATTTGAAGTCAAGTAAATGTGTCTGATGTTTTATTTTGTTATATTTTTGTATTTTGAGTTTTATATTTGTCTAAATGTATTTAAAACTATTTTGAAGTTATGTGAATGTATCTTACTTTCAACAGTGTTTTATTTTAATTTGTAATTTATCCATGAGTTTACTCTAAATTATTTTATGAAATGTGTTTTTAATGGTAAAGTGACTGTTCAGACATTAAACGAGCTGGCACTGTGTAACCTTTGCTGCCGGTCCAGATTTCCCCTAGGTCTGGTTTTGGTGTATTCCTATTTTTTTATTCTTACTTTATTTGTACTCATATGCATGTTTTTCTTCTTGTCTTTTACTGCTGCAACACTTGAATTTCCCTCACTGTGGATCAATAAAGGATTGTCTTATCTTATCTTAAAAAGATGAATGCATGTAGGGGGCAACTGAGACCAAAAACGTATCCGTAGTATAAGGAGCTATTCTTGCCCGCCAGGTGGGCGGTTCCATGAGCCCGTGAAGTCACATGAAAGCTATGAATTTGGGACGTATGGATCCCTAGTTCAACATAGTTGAAGAGCATATGATCAATTCTCATTCAGGAGGTGAAGTGAAGCTACCAGCAAAAATGGTTCCCAGGCAGAACAGCTCACACTGACCTAATCAGGAACTGCCTTCTCGGGAACTGTCCATGGGACTCACCGGTCCATAGCATGTTTCCATGTTATCCAAGCCTCCTGCTATCTCATGCCAGTAACTCTGCTTGACCTCTCCTTCTTCACTGCAACCTTTCAAACCTCCCCCAGGAACAGACTCGTGGACTGGTTTTGCAGCATGGAGGCTCTGGGCCCTTAGGGGTTCTTCCAGGCCTAGCTTCTCCTGCATCTTTCCTGGTAAAATACCTGCGTTGCAGCACATCCTCACCCTATAAACACGCCGTGATAGCCTGGTGAATCTTAAGTCCCCTTCTATTGGATATCTTTTCACACCTGCATGCAATGCTTGTAGTGGCTTGTCAGCTGTCCTGACCTAATTTTTATTAAAAAAACATTGTTACAATTTTCCAAAATTTCCAGAAACACTTGGCTTAATTTTCCAATGAAGAACGAAGACATGCCGCCACTAACAGTAAGCTTGCTTTTTGGATTTTTTTTTCTTCCATACTGCTAACAATGCATAGTTAGTACTTGTCAAGGAATGGCCTATATATATATTTATAAACATTTTCTTCTACTAAATGTTTAGAGCTCAAACACTAAATAAGTGGACAATAATAATGCTAACTACTGTAGGCAACAGTGCAAAAGCTCTGTATACAAACTGGATCCTATACCGTTAACTGTGATATTCTGTGAGCAGGGAAAGGAACAGGAAGAAGCCTAAACCTAAGCCTACCATGGTTAAACAGCCGAGATTAAAACCAACACAGACAATAAGCTCCGTCTGCTCCTAGAGGCAAGTGATAAAGCCTACTGCATCCTGTATAGAACCTAGTCATGCCCACCTGACTGCTAGATTGAAGGACTCTATGGAATATTAGTCTCTGACTCATCAGCAAACAGCAGAACAATGAAAAAACACACATACACATACAGTACATTTACTTTTGGCTGGAGTATGCAATCTTTTTTAATTGTGTTAAAACTTTAGGGGCTGTATCGTGTTGTTTTTCTTTGAATTATTACTGTTTAATACATTGTTTTGCGTTTTTGTAATATTTACTCTATTATTAACTTATTTACCCCTGTTTGGTTTAAAGCCAAAGTCTCCCCCGCTGCCCTTAAATACAGTATGTTATGTGGCTGTGGTAGGGCAGGAAAAGAAATCACCTGCAAGTCTGAATGACAAAATAAATATATGACAGAACAAACAACAATTACAGCAATTGCTTTAATTAATGCAAGTCTGGAAAAAGTAAGGTTAGGCAATTCTAGCAAGACTCAATGTCAATATCATTGTGTGCATTTGACATAACATCAATTTAATTGTCAGTTTTTTAAACAAGACTATCTAGCTAAACAGCCATATCACAGTCCCCAAATCAACATTAGGACTTTCACAAACAAATGAAAGGTCATGTTTACAGCAGCCTATATTAAAGATTTTAAGAGCAAATTGGATTGATGATTATCACTTACGTGACCATTAGTGGAATTGTTATATTGTCCAAAAGGCTTAAATGAAACTTTGAGGTCCCTCAGTGCTGTTGTAATTAGATGTTATTTTGTAAACAAGTTACATGAACCATAAAAAGGGGCTTTGAGTGTTTACCTATTGCTATGGTTTCTAATTTAAGATACAGGCTGATCAGATCCATCGCATTTATTTAAAATGGGGTACATAATTTTATCTGAACCAGCTTATACCAGTTCAATTATATGGAGTTAAGTCATTAATCATCTGTTTACTCAAAAAAGAAAATGTCACACATTTTGGAGATTAAGAGCACTAATAAAATACTCCTGGGTCTAATTGCAGCACAAATATGTCACGCCTTGGCCACACTGCATTCCTGTACGTGTGCTTTTGGAAACGTCTTGCTTATCATTTAGGTGTCCATACTAACAGATAAGGGCTCCTAAATAAAGGTAAAATAAATAAAGGTTGAGATAGGCAGTGGGACCCAGGCATGAGATCTCTTTTCTTTCTCTTTAGACACTTGATGAACACTGATTAATATTGTTGACTTTATTTCATTTATTTTTTCTTATTGATAAACTTCTTTTTGTATTAAAAAAATGTTTAGACTTTGCAAATTATGTTAATCACTACACTAGGCCATGTTTAAATGATATCCTTAATTCATAGTCTAATGCAAGACAGTTATTGTAAGGTCACTAATATAAGACCTGAGTGTAATTAAATAAGTAAAAAATGTGATATCATGTGTCTGGGATGCAAGCCAGTGTTTTTGATAATGGCGGTTTAAGGTGCAACTATGGAGAACGGGCTTTATTTGCTAAATATAGATCAGCTTCTTTAACCCTTTCGCTTCATATTCAATTTTACTTGTGAAGATATAACAACTACAGACAGATCTTTCAAATTCATGCTTATGTATCAATGCTGGGAATCTCCCCTGCTGTCAGTATTTTATGGAGAATCTTTTGGTAGAATGGGGAGAAGACAAGCTTGTTGAAGTTGACGAGGCGACTGAAGCGAACAGCCAGCTCTTTCAGCTCCCTGCTGACTGGAGTCAGACCTCCTGGGAGAGAAGGGATTTCATGTTGGCTGGACTCAAGGGAAGCCAGGATATAGTTCTGAACTCGTGAGTCTGAGATGAGAAAAAAAAAAGAAGGGAGGAGAAGAGAGGACATCACTGTCATTGCAAAATAAATGTGAACATTAAACACAGTTAACCACATGCTGTTGGCTTTACTTCTACTCATATCTAGTTAAGACCAAGGTGGAGTGAGACCCAGTCAAGACCATATATATGATAGATTTCCAAAGAGGCATGGAGTTTTACACAGATTACTTCCAAAAATTTGAACTACAAATTATTTTAATGTATTGGTTGAATATAGAAAGGAAGGTTTTCCTTTTAATCACAGTAATTATGTGGACAAATATAACAAGTGATATCTCAACACTTAAGATAAAGAGCAGGGCTATACTGTACTTGGCAACAGGTACAAAGAAACACTTCCTTCTAACAGGCAGAAACCTTGAGCCGAACCAGAGGCATTGGTGAACAGCCATCTGATGCATCTTGATGAGCGTAAAAAGTAAGAAAGATTGCCTACAATCATGGTCACAAATAATCTAATGTGGTAACTTTTTGCAATATACATTTGATCTTCAGTTAGTTTAAACAGAAAAGGTTAATGGCAGTTTTTGTTGAAAAACTACACATTGTTTTTAACATATAAATGATCAGGATTTTCATCGTTCTTACCAATCAGCTTGCGGACTGTGTTGTCTGGCTGGATGGTGGCTGAGATTTGTCCCCTAAAAGTGTTCTGTTGTTCAGCTGAGAAGGGAGCATATCCATGTTGGCTAAGACACTGAGTCAGATCAACGCACAGTTTCTCCCCAATGGTGGCTAAGGCCTCCTGTACACTAAATGACCTTGGAATAGGCAACAAAGAAGTATTTAACCATAGAAAACAACTTTGGTAACAATGTTTGTAATTGATGCTAGTATTAAAAAGAAACATTAGCATATTATTGCCTTTTAAAACAACTGCACAAAAAAACATGGACAAAGAAAGCAAAGAACCATATGTAACCAAAGGTAGCAGAATTCAAACAGAGGAAGTTGACTGCATGCATATGGCCTACATATGTGTTTTTTCGACAAAGTCCAGCATGTAATAATTTATACAATTATTGCTAAAACATCAATTTGTATGTTGTAATAACAGGAAAACCAAGAGTCAATGTTGTGGTGTTGGATTCTGTCTTCTCTGAGCATTGGGAGCAAAAAAGCGGCAGTAGCTTGTGCACGATTTGGGTTGGAATCCAGAAGGTCACTGCTTCAAGTCCTGGTACTGACCAAATATGGAATTGGGACTGCTTGGTGGAGAGTTGCCAGTTTACTTCTAGGCCATTGCTGAGGTACCCTTGTCCAAGGCACCAAACCCACAGCACCAGCCCCTATGTAGCCTCCTTAGTGTGACATCTCTCCTTAAATGAATGTCTCTAGGTCCTGTCTGTGTATTCTGGGCCTTTGTGTATATCATATCTCACAAAAACAGTGATTAATGAAGTCTATAAAATCAAAAATATTTTAATGAAAAATATATCTGTAACAAACAATGATGTAAATGTGCATTTGTATAAGATGCCAAAAGGACTTGACAATATGTCAGTATTTGCTGAACTGAGAATGACTGATGGTCTGCTTTCTCTGTATAAGAGTTGCAAATAAGACCGAGGCATGGCAGAAACCAAATTCAAGGCAAGCAATTTGAAAAATATTATTTTACTGCTGTGTTGTTTTCATTTACAGCACTCGCTCACAATCTCTCCTTCTTCACTAAAGCCCCTTTCACGAAGGCTGCATGGATTGGGATAAAAAGCCTGTTCATGTCACTCAAAGCCAATGGATACGTAGTTTATGCATTATTGTAGTTGATGCACAAAAATATGGGACATGTTGCTTCCCATACTTAGTAGGGGACAGAGCATGATTATCTTGCATGATTAACAGATTGATCAGCGAGCGTTATATCTGCTCATCTTCTCTGTAAATCATCCTTCATCTCATTGCGCTGCGATATTATTAAGTCCGTAAAACTGGTCATGCATCACATCTCTTACTTGCCCCTATTCAGACTCCTCGCTGGTCAGTAATGGATCATCACATGTTGAAAAATGTAAATACAGTCTCCCTTGCTAAATAAATATTGACTCAGATATATACTGTATTTTCTGCACAAGCTGAAAATACACTGCCTCTTAAAGAGACCAGCACAATTCATTAAAAAATGCCATTTTTTACAAGACAAACACAGGATCAGTCAAATATGAGAGGTGAGTGGTTTGTTACTCCATATAATCTTTGCAATATGCATTGATCTGAGATTCAATAACACAGATCTAGATCACTAATCTAGGACCCATGACCATTTAAAAAAAAAGGCAATCAGCCATATTAAAAAAATACTTTGGGTAAAAATCATAGAGATAACAATAAAAGTACTAGTACTCACGGTGTGCCAATGTTTGCAAGGATGACATTGACAGTGTTTTTAAGAGTCTCAATAAGCCCTGGAAGGCCTGAGATAGCTTCTCCTGTGGACGTGTAGACAATTAGGAGCACAGAGGAGAGCAGAACTAACTTCTCAGCCTCCTGCTGCATGTCCTGGAACCGAACCTGATCCATCAACACTGTCTAGAGATGGAGGAAAATACTGTTTATGCCTGCAGCAACAAATAAGAAGGGTTAATTTAAAAAGATAAACAATTAAAGAAATGTAGTGACAGTATATTGACAATGTTTACCTCTGGGAATGGGTCAGAGGCATGATCCCACTTCAGCAGGAGTAGATAGGCATGATTATGGACATCAACTGCACTGAGTGAGCGAGGGTCAGATGAGGCAACATTAGAGCCAGTTTCCCTGGCTTCTCTCAGGGATCTCATTGAGTCCTCAAGCCACTTCTCAGTGTAGTCTAAAGCATCTAAAAATAAAAGATCATTCAACCATAGATACCAGTCTAATTTAAGTTTGCGATCTATAGATATATATATTTATAACACAACTTGTATTATGGAATAAGTATTCCTTACTGGGTTGCTTCTCTAAAAAGTCCTGGAATTTGCTCCTCTCATACTCAGCTGATTGCTGCATTAGATGAGGCCTAATGCTGCTCAGAGCAAAGTTAGCCATGTCCATCTTCATCAAATCCAGTACAGAGAATATCGCCCTAAGAGAGAGGCACACACATAAAGAAAAAATATATTCTTCACAAAATTGTCTTTTTGAGTGTCTCCAACAGGACTGAAATTTCAAGTAAAATTGTTGTTCGGTTAACTTGACATTCATCAGAAGTATGCTGTAGTTAAGACATTTTGGGGTGGGGATGTATGAGGTACTAATCCAATAGTTATTGAACTATGTACAGTAGATAACAGTCAGCACAGCCACGGTCTCACGATGTGAGAGTTCAAATTAAGGAAACAAAGCTATGAACCACTGTACACTGGGCTATGAGAAACACGTATTTTGGTGTCTTAAAAAAGTTCTTCATACAACAACAAAAAACCAGTTTAAGTGTCCGCTATAATTTTAACCCATCCCTACCCCTTGAGGTCAGATAGCCCTTTCCTTTGGGACTACTTTTTTAGTTGTACAACTGTTCTTGGTTCCTATACATGCTATTTTATGTTTTACACTTTATATCAGCTGTTAAGGTATAATAATGTTCGTTTCCAGCTCAAGCTAAAAAAAGTCCCAAAAGAGTAGCCTGTCTGAGATCAAGGTGAAGCAGAGATTATACAACAAAAAATAGTATACTTCAACTCCTATTTTTTTAATGAGAAGGAACATTTCAAGTGGGTAACGTTTTTGTTTCTCACCGCCCATGTAAAGGCATTACAAGGCTAAGTCTCCAGCTAGTTTATCTAAACTGATAGCAGTCTACTGTATGGGATACATTTACTACTGATAAGTGCCTCATTTAAAACCCCAATATAAAAAGTTTGTTTAAGGCTTCATTGATTTGGAGATTTGTCCCTCCAGGACATGCTGACTTCTGCCCTATGTTTGAGTAAAACAACATTTAAAAAAAGTGTTTTTAAATGTAACATAGAGAAATAATGATAGTCTGTCTTTTGCATAGGCTTACTTAAGTAGAGACATAATATCAGTGATCTCCTTAAGCTTATTGATGTCCTCATCTCTGCAGGGGGCACACAGCGAACCCATCATCCCGATGATGAAATTGGACAGTTGACTGATGTCAAGCGCTCCATTGTCAGCCTGCTGCTGTAAGAGAGGCAGGTCAAAAACCTCCTCTATACGGGAGCGAAGACGTCCTTGGCCCATTTGCAAGAAAGACAGTAGCGTCTGGGAGGGAGGTACGATGACGATTGAAGACAGGCAATATAGAAAAGACAGGAATAGAAAAGTTATTGTAGTATAATAACAATAATAATAATATACATTTTAGTTAAAAGCGCCTTTCAGGACACCCAAGGACACTGTACAACAATCAACATTTAAAAACCACAATGGATAAAATCAGTATACAATGAAATAAATGAAATGGAGTGTAACGGACAGAGTAATTTGCAGTGATATGGTTAGAGTGAGAAGGCGATCTTGAACAGATGGGTTTTGAGTCTGGATTTGAAGATGGGGAGAGAGTCAATGTTGCGTATGTCCGGTGGCAGAGAGTTCCAGAGCTGGGGAGCAGAGCGGCTGAAAGCTCTGCCCCCCATGGTGCTGAGGCGTGCAGAGGGCACAGTGAGGTGGATGGAGGAGGAGGATCTGAGGGAGCGGGCTGGAGTGGCGATGTGAAGGAGGTCAGACAGATATGGAGGGGTGAGGTTGTGGATGGCCTTGAAGGTGTACAGGAGGAGTTTGAAGGCGATTCTTTGTTTAACCGGGAGCCAGTGGAGTTGCTGTAGGATGGGGGTGATGTGATGGTATGAGGGGGTTTTGGTGACAATCCGGGCAGCAGAGTTTTGAACCAGTTGGAGCTTGTGGAGGGACTTATGAGGGAGGCCGAAGAGGAGAGAGTTGCAATAATCAATCCGGGAGGTGACGAGGCTGTGGACAAGAATGGAGGCAGTATGGGGGGTGAGGGAGGGGCGGAGTCTGTTGATGTTACGTAGATGGAAGTATGCAGACCGGGAAATGTTATTGATATGGGATTAGAATGAAAGTGTGCTGTCAAGGATGACACCCAGACTCTTAACCTGAGGGGAGGGGGAAACTGAGGAGCTGTCAATAGTGAGGGAGAAACTGCCAACTTTGGATAATATGGATTTAGTGCCGATGAGAAGGATCTCGGTTTTATTGCTGTTTAATTTAAGGAAGTTTGAGGTGAACCAGGATTTTATTTCAGATAAACAGGAGGTGATGGAGGAGGGTGGAAGTGTGGAGTTTGGTTTACTAGAGAGGTAGAGCTGGGTGTCATCCGCGAAGCAGTGGAAAAGTATATTGAATTTACGGAAAATGTTGCCAAGGGGGAGGAGGTAGGGTGATGAAGAGAAGGGGCCCCAGGACAGAGCCCTGGGGCACACCTGTAGTGACTGGGGAGGGCTCGGATTTGAAGGATTTCAGCTTTATGAACTGAGTGCGGCATGAGAGATAAGAAAGGAACCAGGCAAAGGGGGTGTGAGTGATGCCAATGGAGGAGAGTCTACTGAGGAGGATGGGGTGTGAGATGGTGTCAAAGGCCGCACTCAAGTCGAGAAGGATGAGGATGGAAAGCAGGCCAGAGTCAGAAGCAGTGAGGAGATGGTTGGTGATTTTTAATAGAGCAGTTTCTGTACTGTGACGGGGGCGTAAACCTGACTGGAAGGGTTCATAGAGGCTGTTTTGAGTTAGATGAGAGTTTAGCTGGGTGGCGACTGTTTTTTCCAGAATTTTTGAGATGAAAGGTAAGTTAGAAATGGGGCGGAGGTTATTGAAGTTGTTAGGATCCAAACCAGGTTTTTTCAGTATAGGAGTGACAGCTGCAGTTTTGTACAGTGAGGGAACAATTCCAGTGGTGAGGGAGGCGTGAATGATGGCAGATATGAGGGGAAGCAGAGAGGAGAGGCAAGATCTGACCAAGGATGTGGGCAGGGGATCAAGCTGACATGTGGAGGGCTTGGATTTCTGGATGAGGTCAGAGATTTCGGAGGCGTCAGGGAGTTGAAAACAGGAGAAGGGCTGACTGTGTGGGAGAGGTTCAGGTGGGAAGAGAAGCAGTGGGTTTGGACATAGATGCTGGTGGATATTGTGGATTTTTTCGTTAAAAAACAGCATCAGGGATTTGCAGGTGTCAGTTGAGTACAGGTGGGGGGGTAGTGAGTTTGGTGGCTGGAGAATTTTATTTAGCAGAGAGAACAGTGTTTTGGTGTTTCCTTCGTTGGAGATGATTAGCCAGAGTAATAGGTGGATTTTGTTTGAGCAATTGAGTCCTTGTAGTGAAGTATATGGGTTTTGTGCATTTCTTTATGAATGGAGAGACCAGTTTTTTTGTAGAGTCGCTCAAGTTGTCGTCCTTTGGCTTTCATTGTCCGTAGCTCAGGGGGTATATGCCAACATATGGTAATGCAGGGCAGCCATGACCTTCTCAAAAGACAAAAAACTGCAGGACCATAGCAGAAGAAAAAAGATGGCAACCAAAATCACAAGTCATGTTTGAAGTGTCATGAGGCTTGTTTATTTGATAAATTTAAAAAACCCTCTGCTTCACCTTTTTAATCTCAGCCAGCAATTTAATGGCATTTTCATACTTTGGTGGATCCTCCTTCAACTGAGCATCCAAACAATCCCAGAAAGCTTTGTGCATAATATCCTTCACTCTGCGCTCCAAACTGTACAGAGACATGAGAAAGTGTTACTTCAACAGCAAAAATAGAAACCCACTAGAGGAAAATGATATAGAGGACAGTTACTTTTCCAATTAAATGTTTACCTCCCCTCTGGTAGCTCTGAAGGTTTGACTTGAAACTCCTGGTTGACCATTATCTCATGAGCCAAAGCCATGTTTGTGACTCCTTTAGCAGTTCCCATCAGTTCCTCCACCGAGACAAACCTGGGAGGACTGGCTGTGAGGGGAGACAGTCCACCTTTAATGATTTTTTTTACAAAATTACACAACTTTCGTGTTGTTAGATTTTGGATTAATATATCTGACTGGCTACTGCATTTGTGAAGTTTGTATACTGTATTATTTTATGATTGTATTTTATTTTATTATCTTGTATTGTAATAATGTGCTGTATTACATGGGTCAGCAATGTAAGTTTGGTGTAAAAACATTGGAATTGAATCATGGCCCTAACTAAGGCAAATAAAGCTAGAGATGAAGTCTGGCTGTCTGGCGTGATAGACCTGGATTTCTCAGTGGGTAGTTGTGTGAAGAGCCACTTGGGCTTTGCCTGCAACCAGGTTTATGTCATTTAATCCCATTTATGTATCACATATAGCCCATCAATGAGTCATATAAATGTGTTGTTACCAGATTTAATAATCAAGCTTCAACTCTCAAAACCATGGTTGTTGCTAGACATGACAAACAACAAATATGCCGGGACAACAGCTCTGTTTTTTTGTGCCCTATGTAAGTTCACATGTTCCTGCTAATGATGCCGAGCTGACGATAGCCAGAAGAACTGAACTTGTAAGTTACTCCGGGGGATGGCTGAATAAGTCCAAGCTGTAGTAGCCAATGACTTGAAAACTGTACCCAAAAAGAAGTCAATGTCTGTAATATCTGATTGCCATGGGCTAAAGCTGTCTAAAATAAGACACTTTCTGTCATAAAGGATCCTGGTCACCTCTTTGAAAGCAGATATTTAGGTAGTAGATGTTCTGTTTTGATAATTGCTGACGGCGAACTATTTAGAGGTTTATGTGTACCCAAAAGCAAAGCTCTGCAGAGGATAGAATGGAAGCAAAAGAGGTCAAACTTAGCATTTCATTTTATTACTAACCCTAAACACAGGTAAGTCATGTTAACTAGAGATCTCGTAATATCTGTGCCCATACACCGATAAAAAGAACAATCTTAAAATGGCATTATTAGATTGCTGACTGAATTCCAACCCTTGAAAATCTAAATTTCTTAATCAGAGTGGACCTTAACTTGAAATTTTCCAACTGATCTTGAGTCTAAATTTTTAAAAATTGACCATAGTACAAAACTTGGCATGTAAGAGGCGAAAGCCTATTCCTTTGCAAAAGCTTAGGATGTGACTTTAGTTAAACTGTATCACGTTGTATGTCACAAGAATTAATTTCATAAGGATTGTTAACTAGAGATCCATGTTATCATAAACATTATAATGATGAGCCACAACTTTTACTTCCTTTGCTTGTAAGAGGATTCTGATACAAACTTAGCCAGCAGAAGTATGCAGAGTCTTATCTTTCTAAATGTTTAGCAAAACCAATGTTTGGCTCTCGTGTTTATGATGGTAATTGTTGTTCTGTTTAATCAGCTTCTTGGTCACCTTGAGGAGTTTTCCCTCTATTCGGGCTTGGAGTATTAGCACAGACCCTTTTCTCCTCAGAAGCATCTTGCATCCTCTCCTTTGTCTCCTCCTCTCCTCCAGACTCCAGGTGGTCTGTCCCCTTTGGCATACTAAGACAGCAAGATAACAAACGGGTTTTCAAAATGCAATCTGCAAATATTTGATTATTAATGCTGTAAAATGCTGAAGTGAGGATTTTTTTAAGTACGCTAATAACGGTTCATGTTACATATGTGTTAAATGTGAAATTTTAGCTAAACATGAAGGCCCTACACCAACGACTCGAGCAGTAGGCTATTGTTTATCCTTGTCTAGTAGAGAGACTGAGGTAATAAACAGAACAAGCCTCTTGAAACTGCGACTGTCATTGCAGTCTAGACGTCGGTAAGGTTACTAACCTTGTAGTCTGCAGCCCAGATGAGAGTTTGGTAAGTTGTGAAGCTCAACGTATCTGGTACCTTAGCTTTAGTGAGACAGTGCGAGTCAATAGCTTAAAAGATAAAGCTCCTCCTCACAATGCAACAAAAGCGGAATTATCACTTGCAGATTAATTCACCAACAACGTAAGACAGAGTCGACAACATAAAGAAGGCTTCGTTTAAATCCGTTTCATCCTACAAAAACTATTGCAATATTGACGTCGTAGTCATCCACTGATGGGCTACCGCTAACAGCGCTTTTTCCGGTATTGGGAGGAGTGCATATGACGTAACGGTCGAGCCCTCTCCTGCACGAACCCTATGGTACAAACAAACAGAGGGTGCATTCGGATTGTCCCTCCTATCTCCTTTCACTATCCTCTTTACCTTAACCCCGTGGAAAACGCATAACGTCATGGGGTTAAGCAAAGGTGTTAGGAGAATTCATAAAGGACTTAGGGAAAGGTGATCGCGTTGTTTTGACAATCAGACCGCATTTCGACTAGGCGACGTAATAATGCGACGGCGGCGGAGGTTAGTGACGTGGGTCTGCCGTGGTGAAACTACAATCTTCCGAAAATGGACTACAAAAAGCTCATCTAAAAACGTTCCCCTGTGCCTTCTTACCGGTGAAATAATCCTAATAACCACGAGGTTAGAATTAAAATAAAAGGAATATAAGATACCAGGATACTTCACTTTGATGGTTTTACAACATCAGCATAACTTTCATAGTTCACCTCTGTGTTAAAGATTGTTGAAAGTTGTTCCAAGGCATATTATTGCAGCTTGGTTACTTACATGATCTGAGTCCCTTCTCCTTTTCCTTTTCTTTGTTTATTAACAAGGTTTAATATTACAATTTCTCGTGTGAATCAATATTAACAGCAAAGCATCTCCACTAAACATTATTCACCTTCTTCACACACACATAATATGAATAAAGAAATCAAATAAATACAAAGGCAGTAACAAATTATAAGTCAAATCAATATATAAACCAAATGCAGATTGTCTCCACATTTCTCCTCCAACAGATCGTTAGTTTTCGTGAACGGTCGGATGCCCGAGTCGCTTTAAATGTTGCGGCCGCAAGGAATTGTGGGGCGGCATTATCTCATCTCCTTTGGTAAAGGATGGTCCAGTGTTTCCTATGCTAAAGGAGGTCATAAAGGAAGCATTGACCCACCTTTCCTTAGCTTTTAGAGAATTCTAGCGGCTCTTATCATGGCCGCCACTTAAACGCTTCCGGGGTTAGGGTAAAAAGGATAGTGAAAGGAGATAGGAGGGACAATCCGAACGCACCTAGACACTACGCCTGAAAATCTGCATGTGTCTGCTGACCCAGAGTGGCCTATCCAGATTTTGGGACTGTTAATCTCTCCCCTTTTATTAATCGCTCGCTCTCTCTCTTACTGCCGACATAGGTCGTAGGTGGAAGAGGTGATTGACGTGTTTTTTTAAAACTATAAATCAATGCTGATAGCAACATTATGATTAATGCTGCTTTCCAGTTGAACTGGGAAGTGGGAAATTCCGAGTTTCCAGTCGGAAGTGTCAACTGGAACGCCCCCTGAAGTCGTAATTACTAGTCAGAAACTCGGAGAAGTCGGAGTAGCCCGAGTTAAAATCCAACATGGCTGCTGCGTGCATCAACCGTACGTTAAAGCTGTAACTATAGTGTTTATTAGCCGCTTTTTCCTATTTTTGTGTGATTAAATCAATCACACTGATAGTATCGTGCAAGTTCTATCTGTGGACATGTTGTCATGTTATTTATGTGCACAAACTATCACGTAGTGTGTTGTTATCGTCTGGTATTAGCTAACAAAACAAAGGTACTCCTGGAGGTGTCCATGTTGCTTTTCCGACTTGCAACTGGAACACGCTGAACTCGGGTGTGACGTCATTCCCAGCTCCGACTTCCCAGTTCCGGGGTAACTGGAACGCAGCAATAGCCTACATTTTAAAAAAATGTAATTGATAAAATCATATAGGGTAGGCTACTTTGAATTTTAACTTGGGTGGCAAGAGTGACATGTATCGGAAAATGTGTATGCTGATAGTCAATGAGTAAATAACCTAATAACAATTAATAGGCAAAAAATAATAATAGGCTTACTTAAAATAAACCTTCTAACCAAAACGCAAACAAAAAATCAAATTTTAGACAAAATTATTTATATATATAAAATATATATTTATATATGAATTATAGCAGTTGTAAAGTACATTTCTGGTAAACATTTCACATGTTCAGTAAATAAAACGTCATCGAAATAGAGCTCTCTTTAAAAAAAAATCCTGCAGAGGAGAAATGGCCCAGACCCCCCTGTTAAGGTGTGGGCAATGTCCCCTAAAAAAACCCATGGTTCTGATCAATCTTTATTTGCATAGCTTATTATTATTATTGGCACATTGTAATAAGCTACATCTATGCTATATCACACCATATAATCAGGTCTCTACTATTCATCTGACACCTAATGATACCTTGATACAAACGTACTTTTTGTCCCTGCAAAAGATGATGAATGCAGTAGTGTGGATCATAATCTCCTAAAAGCATGAAACTTGGTACACTTGTACTGTTTGGGGCTCTGAAATGGGGTCATTGCGGAAATACATTGTGGGCCGTGGCAGCCCTTATACTATGCCAAACTGAATTAGGTATTTTTCATTGTATCTACTGATAGGCATACATAAATTATATCACAGAAAATGTATTGCCTGGACCTATATTTCCACTGTCAAGAAGGAAAAAGCTACCATATACAACATCATAAATTGTTCATGGTAAACTCAGTGGAGCTGTGAGAATAAAAATCACATTATCAGAAAACAAAGGCTTGTTAAGAGTTGAACACAATAGTCAAAGCATTTTTGCAATGGCTCAGTTTTTTGATCTTCAGGGCCCAAAACTGTACACCCGCTTCTATGAAAAAATGGCACGTTACCTACTGTCTATATTCTGTGTCTGTCAGCAATATAAAAATCAGCTGTTGCCTACTAACTTTAGAGAGAATACCTGTTTTATTTTATTCAGTGTATTTTAATTAGTTTAAGTTTAAATAAAGTCGAAAGTCCAGAAAGTGGACAAATAAATAAAAAATGGCAAAAAATTATTAAATGCTGACGTAAATTTCTAATTAAAGTGACTTCAGCAATTTAACCAACTTCATTCCTGTTAATAATAGTCAAATATGTATTCATTTTCACACGTTTAACCCTTTCAATATCACTTTGTATACACATTGCCAGCACAGATTTTCTAAATGGGAAAACATGAATTATTTTCTATACATTATGCGCCATAGGGTAAATTTTATTCTGGATACCTGGATTTATCTGTATATCTTCAATTTTTTAACCAGCTTTACTCCTGTTCATAACATCAAATATGCATTCATTTGATTTATTTTAATAATATAACTATTTTCCAAAATAGCAAAGCATAATTGTTGAAGCCATGAATACATCTAGGTATATTTGAAGTATTTGTAAGGCTAAGGTATGTAGTGTGTCATGTTTCGGTGTTTTGGGTTATTGATATTCTATCATTTATTGTGGGATTATATTGAGTAAGGGGGTAGCGGGGTCACATGGGTATGGGCGTAGATGTTGAATTGATTTAACTCACCTGTTCACCTTTTGTTCTTGTGGGAAGAGAGAGGGTGAGCTGGGTCGCCGCATTTTTTGTTGACCGCTATTGCTTGTAGATCACTGTGATTATGAGTTGCACATTATTGGAAGTTGATTATCTTTTTTGGTTGATAAAAAGTCAAACTTATTTTACGTATCACAGTATTTTTTGGGAAAGCATGTCAGACAAGATATTATGCCCAACCTTAGCATCTCAGCAGCTTCATTTTTCCGGATAGTCGCTACAATAATAGAAGCAGTGTTCTATCAAAGCCCTGGGGATGTTACAGATTACCAACAACATTTATCTTGATGTGTCAATATGTTTGGAGTAAAGAATCTCACCTACTTACCATAAGTCAATGTAAAAAGACCCTGCAGAGATTTTGAGGCTCCCATACCAGAAACCCTATACTCCCCGGCTGCACCTTGAGATCCTGTCCATGAAAATCACAAACAGAATAGACCAAGGGCAACCATGCTCCGGATGTCTTCATGACCTAGCTGTTCATATACTGCATGCACCTCACAGCAGGAGACTATCCCTGTCAGACAGGAGGGGGGGGGGGGGTCCACTGTAGGATGCTATAATGAGAATATCCGCCACAGGAATGAGTTCTAAAAGCAGGCAGTACGATAGCATTTTAGCACCATGGGGTCATTTGCCTCAAACTCAATGTTTTTTTTTGCATGGGTTGATGGTTAGATGCCTGAAATAAGGTCTGTGGTTAACACAAGCATAAGAGATGTTCACGTTTTGTTGTACGACATTAAACACGTAAGTGAAAACCCCCACTTGTGAATTTTAAATTTTTATGTTTCCATAAAAAGGCGGTTGCAATCAAGTGGCTAAACAAAACTGTGGTTGTCAGGGACATTAAACATAATCTTCTCTGTTTGAAGTTACAATTAGACACAAGGTCCACTGTAGGTTACATTTTTGGGTTAAGGCAAGGATTAGGTGAGTAAACTATTTATTAGGCTACGGTTTTGCTAGCTATTCAAAACTGCTAGATAGCTTGTCGGAGACATCCTGAGGCATAGTGGTGGTGAGTCTGGTGACGTTGAAGCCATGCGACCGTGGTGTAGTTTGCTTGTAGCATAACGTCAGCTTTTTACTTCTGGGAATTGGATTAACGCTTCAAACATCTTAAAAGTGGAGTTCATTTGTGAAGATAATCTTTCTGAACCAAACGCGAAAGCATAATAAATGTGTGTCTGTAAAAGAGCTTATTTTCTGGAATGTTCCAAAATCCGATGCAAAAATCCTACAGGCTGAATCTTGATTTCCTCCTCAACCTTGAGCTTTTGGCTTACGGCCTTAATTGACTTAACCTGGAAAGTGAGTGAGTGCCCAAGTCTGCAAGGGCTCAAAATGGTTAATTACCAATGAGACAGCACTTTGGGACTGTAACGTTCTGCTCAATTAAGTTACAAGACGTTATTCAGGTGGCATGGGTTTTATTTCCCAAAATGTACACAGACTACTGTAGGCCGTAGCCAACGCCAAAATAACAAACCTACAGTCTCTCTGTCAGTAACTGTACACGTCGGCTTAGCTACCGCTCACACACACTGAACTTGCACAACCAAAACACATACCCACACGCGCGTGGTCCCACCTTTTCCTCAAGCTCTCGACCAATCACACACTTGACAACCTGCATAGAACATGCACTTGAAATAACTGACAGGCTTACAACCTCTCAGAACACTGCTGTCAATCTAACACATTCACTGACATTAGGGAGAACTCAGTAACTGCCATAACACTCTTTATCTTAATTAACACAACAGTAAACCCACTGCTTCTCTCCCCACCTGAACCTCTCCCGCACTGTCAGCCCTTTTCCTGTTTTCAATTCCCTGATGCCTCCGAAATCTCTAATCTCATCCAAAAATCCAAGCCCTCCACATGTCAGCTTGATCCCCTGCCCACAACCTTGGTCAGATCTTGCCTCTCCTCTCTGCTTCCCCTCATACAGTATCAGCCGTCATTCAGGCCTCTCTTACCACTGGAATTGTTCCCTCACTTTTCAAAACTGCAGCTGTCACTCCTATACTAAAAAAACCTGGTTTAGATCCTAACAACTTCTATAACCTCCGCCCCATTTCTAACTTACCTTTCATCTCCAAAATTCTGGAAAAAATAGTCGCCACCCAGCTACACTCTCATCTAACTCAAAACAGCCTCTATGAGCCCTTCCAGTCCGTTTTACGCCCCCATCACAGTACTGAAACTGCTCTAAATCACTAACGAGCTCCTCATTTCTTCTGACTCTGGCTTACTGTCCATCCTCATCCTTGTCGAGGAAATTATCAAGACTTGACTTCACACAATCAGACTCTCATGGACTCAGATGGCTTACATTGATGAAAGTTTATTCACAAGATGAATACTCGAGGAGACATGGATCAGCATCACACTCCTGGTTCAGTGTTCTGCTGAAACATAACTGCCGGATTCTTCTAAAGGCTTCGCATATATTCAAAAAGATATTATCATTATCAGGGTCGTGTCACATTGACCCACCTAGATTAATCTGTGACGTCTAGGAGCTTGGAGCAAACAACAACAAGTTCTCCCAAACATCCTTGAAGATATCAGAAAGAACTGTTGAGACTCTATAAGCTGTCAGCGGTTTCTAAACAAAGCTGAACTGTACCAGGTCTGACTGACATTAGGAACAGTGAATTGACATAATGATTTTATACACATTTAAAGCAGTAATTACAGAAATTCCACCACAATCCATCTTGACCTAAGTGTGGCCTTTGACACCATCTCTAACCCCATCCTCCTCAGTAGACTCTCCTCCCTTAGCATTACTCACACCCCCCTTGCCTGGTTCCATTCTTATCTCTCAGGCCGCACTCAGTTCATACAGCTCAAATCCGAGCCCTCCCCAGTCACTACAGGTGTGCCCCAGGGCTCTGTCCCAGGGCCCCTTCTCTTTATCACCTACCTCCTCCCCCTTGGCAATATTTTCTGTAAATTCAATATTTTCCACTGCTTCGCGGATGACACCCAGCTCTACCTCTCCAGCAAACCGAACTCCACACTTCCACCCTCCTCCCTCACCTCCTGTTTATCTGAAAAAAAATCCTGGTTCACCTCAAACTTCCTTAAATTAAACAGTGATAAAACCGAGATCCTTCTCATCGGCACTAAATCCATATTATCCAAAGTTGGCAGTTTCTCCCTCACTATTGACAGCTCCTCAGTTTCCCACTCCCCTCAGGTTAAGAGTCTGGTTGTCATCCTCGACAGCACACTATCATTCCAATCCCATATCAATAACATTACCCGGTCTGCATATTCCATCTACAAAACATCAACCGACTCCGCCCCTCCCTCACCCCCCAAACTGCCTCCATTCTTGTCCACAGCCTCGTCACCTCCCAGATTGATTATTGCAACTCTCTCCTCTTCGGCCTCCCTCATAAGTCCCTCCATAAGCTCCAACTGGTTCATAACTCTGCTGCCCGTATTGTCACCAAAACCTCCTCATACCATCACATCACCCACATCCTACAGCAACTCCAATGGTTCCCGGTAAAGCAAAGAATCGCTTTCAAACTCCTCCTGTACACCATCAAGGCCATCCACAACCTCACCCCTCCATATCTGTCTGACCTCCTTCAGATCGCCACTCCAGCCCGCTCCCTCAGATCCTCCTCCTCCATCCACCTCACTGTGCCCTCTGAACGTCTCTGAGCACCATGGGGGGCAGAGCTTTCAGCTGCTCTGCTCCCCAGCTCTGGAACTCTCTGCCACCTGACAGACGAAACATAGACTCTCTCCCCATCTTCAAATTCAGACTCAAAACCCATCTGTTCAAGATCGCCTACTCACTTTAACATTATCACTGTAGATTATGTAAGGTACAGTAACGAAGGTGAATAGTGGTAATTTAAAAATAGAGTAGGGAGTTGTATATAAACAGGTTACGTTGAGTTATTGGGGTGAGAGCAGCATCTAACAATAATTAAAGAGACTAAAACAATGATGTTGTAGTACAAAACAGATTTATTTTTTTGAGCTAGGTTGTTCTTGAATTGTACCAACTCAAAACCCACTTAAAATAATTAAAATAATAAAATCGTCCTAAAATGTCCTTGCTAAAAGTGGGTTAAAAGGGAGAAATAAAAGGCAGATAAAACAAGAGATGCTAAAAGTCCAGTACTTTAAACGTAAGAGCTAAACAGTCCCAGTGAGCAATTTGCCCCGATCGTCCGCAACTGCCGACGCCTGCTGTCTCCCTCGCATGGTCTCCTTTTGTCGCTCAACACTCACTGCAGGACGGCACTGCCGAAACAAGAAAAATACTGCCAGTATAGTGTACGCACAGACGCAATCAGATAACCGCTGCACTTCCAAACCAGATTGTTACTAATGTCCCAAAGGGATACTCACACCGCTGGCAGAGCTCTCCACTCTTCCGCTGCGTGTATTCCACGTCGTAACAGTCTTTCCCCGGTGGCCGCTGGTTCTCTGTCTCAGTTCTCGGCGTCTCCTATTGCAGGTCCTGCTCCGCTCTCGTGCTGCGCTCTTTTGTTCCCGTGGACCGTTCTCCTGTCTCTGTACTCTGCCTCCTGTCTTCTTCTACGTCTCCCTTTCGTTTCTGTCCTCCGATTTCCTATCTCTTTGCTTCCGTGTTTGTTTGTTTTTAACCCTCCCCACGGCCGCCGATTTGACGAGTGGGTTTCTATTTGGCTCCTCATTCGACAGAAAAACTGTCCGTCAAAAATAAAACAAGCTACACAGGTGCAGGTGATATGTCATCAGTCTCCCAAGGCAGAAAGTTTAATTATTCTAAAAACATGCATAAAACCAAGAGTATTAATGAGCATATCCATCATCAAAGGAAAGCTTGCCGACCAGAGGTTCCACATCAATGAAACACCCATTCCACTTGTATCAGAGCTGCCCGTCAAGAGCCTAGGGCGGTGGTACAATGCAAGCCTCAAAGATGCAGAGCAATGCGACCAACTGAGGGAAGAAACCATCAAAGGCCTGGTCAGTATCGACAAGACTCCACTTCCGGGCAAGTTGAAACTGTGGTGTCTGCAGTTTGGGTTGCTCCCCCGCCTGATGTGGCCTCTTACTGTTTACGAGGTCCCAACCTCCAAAGTTGAGAAGTTGAAGAGGACAGTCAGTACATACATCAAGAAGTGGCTGGGACTTCCGCGTTGCCTCAGTAACATCGGGCTGTATGGACACAGTGCTCTGGAACTGCCGGTCGCTAGCCTCACTGAAGAATACAAGTGCACCAAAGTGAGGCTGAACATGACCCTGGCTGGGTCATGAACGAAAAAAGCTGAAGTACACCGATTTAGCTTTTGAGGCACAACAACAAGGCTGGCGTACACAGGTGCTCCCTGTAAAGGTTGGGTGCAGAGGCTTTGGGGCCACATCCATGGCCAAGCTCCTGAAGGGGGTGGGAGTTCGGGGACAGGCCCTCAGGAAAGCCATCAGATCATTGTCGGAAGCAGCAGAGCGAAGCAGCAGGTGGATTTGGATAAAGAGAAAGGACCCCAACTGGGCTGGAAAGAACAGTAAAGAGGGGTAAAAGCAGAAGGGGGCTCACCTGGGACGCCATGTGTTGCCGTTGAGCCCTCTGGAGGTGTAGTGGGCCTATCAACGAAACACCGGTGAAGGAGGGTGCCCACCTGAAGACCCTGATGACGTTATTACCCCTCTCCCAACTTAAATCCAGGAAGTGCTGATTACTAGGGATATTAACATCAAGTCCTATGAGCTGAAACTCCTCTCTTCTCCCTCTCTGCTTCCTCACTCCGCTCCTCTCCCTCTCTGCTTCCTCACTCCTCTCCTCTCTCTCTCTGCTTCCTCACTCCGCTCCTCTTGTCTTCCTCACTCAGCTCCTCTCCCTCTCTGCTTCCTCACTCCTCGTCTCTCCCTCTCTGCTTCCTCACTCCTCTCGTCTCCCTCTCTGCTTCCTCACTCCTCGTCTCCCTCTCTGCTTCCTCACTCCTCTCGTCCCCCTCTCTGCTTCCTCACTCCTCTCCTCTCCCTCTCTGCTTCCTCACTCCTCTCATCTCCCTCTCCTCTTCCTCACTCCTCTCGTCTCCCTCTCTGCTTCCTCACTCCTCGTCTCTCCCTCTCTGCTTCATCACTCCTCGTCTCACTCTCTGCTTCCTCACTCCTCGTCTCCCTCTCTGCTTCCTCACTCCTCGTCTCCCTCTCTGCTTCCTCACTCCTCTCCTCTCCTCTCCCTTTCTGCTTCATCACTCCCCGTCTCCCCCTCTGCTTGCTGTTTCTTTTCTCTCTGTGGGCCTATCAACGAAACACTGGTGAAGGAGGGTGCCCACCTGAAGACCCTGAAGACGTTATTACCCCTCTCCCCACTTAAATCCAGGAAGTGCTGATTACTAGGGATAGTAACATCAAGTCCTATGAGCTGAAACTGATAAAAACACAACAATGCAATCCAAATCATAGATATCACAACATAAATAAAACCCAAAGTATAAAAGCATGCCTAAAAGAATGTGCAATATAGCAATCATAAAACCAACACTTCTGCCTTGTGACAATTACACTGTCCTACATTACATTTATTTCATTGTATGCTGATTTTATTCCTTTGTCGTTTTTTAAATGTTGATTGTTGTACAGTGTCCTTGTGTGTCCAGAAAGGCGCTTATAAATAAAATGTATTATTATTATTAAACAACATGAAATCTACACTACCCCCCCTCCTCAAAGTCCCTCTCCCTCAACGGAGCAAACAAAGTCTTTCAGACGGGGTGGAAGCCTGCGGCCGCCGTGGCCTCAGGATCGGGGAAGGGGGAACCAAGGGTAGGTCAGAGGTTAGAAAGGAGGAGTGGGGCAGGGAAGGGGAAATTGGGCAAGGGGAGTGCAGTTCTATTTGTTTGGGGAGCTGAGGCACTCAGGTTGTTGAAAAGGCCTTGCTCAAGGGTCAAAGCAGTGTCCAGTGATCCATGTAATGCACCCACTGGTCCTTGTGGTGTGGCAGTGCCCCTTGTATGGAGCCAACCTATCCCAATGTCATGCAACTTTCCTTCCTCTAGGGGGCAGTTGAACCCTGTATACCATCTCCCCCAGTCTCTCCAGGATCCTGCAGGGACCCACTCATTTACTGTCCATCTTTGTCCCACACCAACTCCAGCAGTGAAATGCCTTCTCCTGGAATGTATGTTGTAGTTCCTCTTCTGTCTCGCTCCTGCCTGTCCAAGGACGGCAATCCCCACTCTCTCCATTGGGGACCCTGTTGGGAACTGTTGGAGATGGGCATAAGACCTTTCTTTGGGGTCCTTACGTACTGTGCAACTGTTGCAGAGGCGACAGTAGTCTTTCGCGTCCCGCCTCTGTTGACCCCAGTAGAACTGCTGCTGGAGTATTTTGGCGACCCCAAAGTGTCCAGACCCTGGACGTCCATGCATCGCTCGGAGTACTGTCTCTCTCAGGGCCCTTGGGACCACCACCTGCCACTTTAGCTCTCCTGTTGCTGGTTCCTTCCACACACTTTAAATGGTAAAATAGACTTGAGCTTATGTAGCGCTATTCTAGTCTTCTGACTACTCAAAGGGCTTTTACACTGCATGTCACACCTACACATTCACACACTGATGGCAGTGGTTGCTATGTAAAGTGTCCTTCAGAAGTTACTAATCCCATTCATACGCATTCATCCGCCGCCGACAAAGTTAAGTGTCTTGCCCAAGGACATATCAGACATGTTGCTGCATCGAACCCACGACCTTGCGGTTGAGAGACGACGACTCTACCAACTGAGCCAAAGCCGCCCTCTTTGAAACAACCTATCGTACAAGTGCAGGGCCTCGAACATCGACCAAAGGCCCTTCGTGGCCCGAGAGTTCATTGAATACATTTTAAAGTGTTTTTCTACAAGTCACTGAACAGTATAGGCCCAGAATACATTTCTGGCACATTTAAAATGTATCAACCAAGCAGAAACCTTAGATCTATTGACTATGGTCACCTTATTCAGGCCAGAGTCCTGACGAAACATGGTGAAATAGCATTTAGTCACTACGCTGCCTGTAACTTGAACAAGTTGCCATCAGAGAGTAGATGTCGTTGTCTTTTTAATGTTAATTTTATTGATGTGTTGTTACTTTGTTGTTTTTATCTCTGCTTTGTGAGGTGACCTTCAGTGTTTTGAAAGGTGCCTTTAAATAAAATGTATTATTATTATTATTATTATGTGCTCCAAATGTAAACAGACAAGATAGGCACAGATCTGAGGCATATTGTTACACTTAAACCTCTTTGTAAACACCTTGTCTTGAGAAAACTACCAGCTTCTGCACCTATTTCAGCGGGAAGTACAATGATTGTCAAACCAACTCAGTAAAGATCCAGGCCCAGAAATGTGCTAGTTATTTCACACAGAGCCCTGTGTCAACAAGGTCTTTTGAAAAGAGGAGGGACGGCCTGACCAAGCTGGGCAAAAGACTTGGACTTGGAGTATGACTAGTAGAAAGATAGACTTTTTCAGCATGTTAAGAGGTATAAGTCTGTCTTTTCAAGGGGCAAGTTTGACTGTGGGGAGGCTTCGGACTTCATCCACAAAATACACCTGGTGAACGAGAGGCATTTTCGCCTACCCTCACGTTGAGTCCCACCAAGCCAGTATGAGAAGCTGAGAACAGCACTTAATGAAATGGAGGAAAAGGGTATAATCCAGAAGTCACACATTGAGTATGCATCACCACTGGACTTAGTGCGGAAGAAAGACAGCAATCTGCGGATTTGTAATGACTTCAGATGGCTCAACGCAAAGACTGTAAAAGACGCATTCCCATTGCCTCACCAAGCAGATGCCCTTGCTACTCTTGGAGGAAATGTCTTATTTTCCACCATGGACATGACCTCTGGATTTTATAATGTACCACTCCACAAGGCACACAGAAAGTACTGTAACAGACAGATCTTTGAGTTTTCTTTTCTTTCTTTCGTAAATATAAGAGCTGGTTGTGAACAGGAGGTGCTGCAGCTATGTTTAGAGTAGAATAAAATACAATATATCTTTATTGTCATTGCTATAAAAAAAAGTTTTCTTAAGCTCAAGCAGGCCCCCAAGAAATGCCATCTTCTGAATAGGTCAGTTAAGTTTCTGGGACATGGCATCTGTGCAGACTGAGTGAGAACTGACCCTGACAAGGTAAAGGCTGATGTAGAAGAGGCGGACTTGATGAAGGGGGATGGTTTTAACTCCTTCTTGGAAAAAGATCAGCTCTTTCTTAGGGAAGGTCTTCTATCATCAGCATTTCATCGCTGACTGCTGTGCAAAAGCCAAACCCTTTTCAGGCTCATTTCTGGATGGCAAGTTCAGTCTCAGGCTTAGAAAGGCAGGATGTCCTAGAAAAAGTAATCTGCTCCACCCGCCCTTCCTCCAGCAGATTGGACAGCTGCATGTCAAGCATCATTTCAAACCCTGAAAAGAGAACTTACCCATGGCGTCACCTTGGCTCACCCTAACTTCAGTGAAACTTTCATCTTTGCTGTTGATGCTTTGTTTGATGGAATCAGCACTGTCTTATCACAAGTGTCACCTGGTGAGACAGTCGCACAACCTGTTGCCTTCACAAGCAAGACACTGTCCTGGTCCCAGAGGAACTACCCAGCGCACAGGCTTGAGTTTTGGGCACTAAAGTGGGCCGTTTGCAACACATAAAGAAGAAAATATATGAGAAGAAGCTAAATGTATTAATCTTGCTGTAGGAGCCATGTTTTGGAGTTATGAAGTGTAAGACACAAATTGTTCCAGCAGGTGTCACCTTTGGGATCAGGTCATTATAGGTAGGAACTTTCACTGGGGTGTCAGGTGTTGATAGACAGGTAGCACAAATACTTTTTTGACCGCTATGCCACGCTATGAGGTAACACAGAGTGAACGTGAATCTTTGAATGGAAATTGATGGACAATTGTTGGACTCTTGCACATATGACATTTATGAAGACCGCAGTGGAATGAGAAAAAAAAAATCATAAACGAAAAAAGATATTGGACTATCTTATTTCACAAGATGCTCAGGAGCGAGGTCGGCAAGCGCGTAGATTAATAAATTAGCCTGTCTATGTAGCTCCTCAGTGGCTTTAAGTTTAGGCTTAGCCGCTACACCCTCAAAGGGATTAATTCCATTAAAATTCCATTTTACACTGTTTTTGAACATGCTTCAGACACATAGGCTAAAATACACGCACATGAACAAACATGGACATGCACTAATGGAGAGATGTCATCAGCTTCGATGAAGTGTCAGCTGCACCAAATGCTCATGATGAATGTAATTCAGTGCTAACCTACCTTTGCCACAGCTGGCTGGGGAAGACCCTTCCACTGCTCTTCCTCTGAGCCACCTCTTGAGTCTTCAGGAGCAAGATACAATTATGAGTCAAGTCCTGTTTTATGCAGGACAAAAAGCTACCAAATGTGAAGCAGCATCTGAACCAGACAGTGTGTATAAGCTCCTCAGACACTGGAAAAAGCTGAAATTACGGAATGGGATTCTTTACAGAGTAAAAAAAAAACAATCAGCTGAACAAAAATCTCTTCCAGTTCATTATGCCTGACAGCCTCAAGCATCAGATACTTCTTGGCCTCCATGACAATGCTGGTCACCAAGGACGTGCACGAACCCTCTCCCTTGCCAGAGAAAGGTTTTTCTTGACTGGCATGGAGAAATACATTATCAACCATGTACATTGTTGGCAAAACCCTTGAACATGAAGCTAGTGCACCCCTTGAAAACATTCACACATCTGAACCAATGGAATTGGTGTGCATTGACTTTTGGGTCAAGAAAAAAGCTTGGCCATCACACACCAATTTTCCAAAAGGGCACATGCTTTTCCCTTTCAGAGTCAATCTGCAAAACGTGTTGCCCGCATATTATGGGATGACTTTTTTTGTGTATACGGTTTTCCCATGACAAACCCCTGACTTGCGGATCCGTCTCTTTTCCTCGACATACACAGGCAGTGCAAACGTTAGGAGTGAATAAATCATTTATTTATTTGTTTTGTTGAGATATAAAGCAAATACAAACACGAATCTTTCCTTATATACATACCTTGAAAAATAAAACTAAGATTAAAATTATTAAGCTTGTGCCCAATTCATTACAATGTAACAAAATCTAGCTAACGTGATACTGGCGACGAGGGACATCAAGGGTCTACTTCATTGTGCTCACAAATTTAAAGCAAATTGACAGCAGATTCACAAAAATATTGGTTAAATATCTCTGGGTGGGCTTGGAAAAACTGTCCAAGTAGATGCTTTCTCTTCTTAGCTGAAATGTTGTTGTCCAGGTGGATGCTTTTTAGCAGAGCCCACAGTTCCTGGTTCGTGGTCTTTGTTTTGTAGTCATCATAAGTCTTTCTGGAGACCTGTTGACAGAATGAAGAACCTGAAGGGCAGGAAAAAGGTAAGTGTTTAACAAGAAGGGACTTGGAGTGACAGTTGACCATAATCATCAAAGTACACTTTAAACTAGAATATACACAGACTTTGAAGTTGTTAAAGTTACAACAGAGTTTCACACATCATTTACATAAAAGCAACTAAAAATGTAAAAAAATAAATAAATAATGTAAGCGAACAAATGCCCACATATATATATATATATATATATATCACTTATATACTGTGTATATATATATATATATATATACACACATACAGCAGAAATTGAGTAAAATTAGGATATCAATGGAGCTATATTTCTGCACCACCAACAAATGTTTGGTCAGTATACACTTTGCCTGCTACATAAAAGGCAGCTGCAGTTGTTGCTAATTGTCTTTGCAGTTGGGTTTTGTGAAATACAGGTATTATTCAAGGTTGATGGGAGTGGTTATAGTGGACCAAAATTGTAAATTTGAGGGATACAATCCAAATCAATGTGCCTAAAGCTGCAAAAAACATTTAAGGAGCTGAACTGCACAGTATGGTTGGTGGTTTGGTTATCCAGTGTGACTTCATGCACACAGCCCGGCAGTCAGCTGCCCTTATATGGGGATCAAAGAGGCATTTTATTTGATAATAGGAAAACATGCCCAAGCTTCCAGTTAGACACAAAGACACAGCATTCATCAATTTAAGAACATGGGTGTGAACAATTGTGCTGTTTAAGAACATGTCATGAATCCAATGCTTTTTTTCCTTGGGAGCTTTCTGAAAACAAATTAAAAAAAATCTTAAAATATTGGAGAATGAAGCCCATTGCATGTGGAAATAAATGTTGCTCCTCTGCTTTATAGAATGCAAACTAGAAATGCAGCATTTATAGTTCAAAGTATGACATCACTTTTTTTTAATCTGTAAGGTGACATACAATTAACTTATAAAATTAAAAATATAGTTACCATTATCAGTAGGTATACAATGAAAATTACAGGGCAGTAAAATATCAGATTGTGCACAGCCAAAGTGCAATGAGGACAAACAAGTTCCCTTTGATCTGTAAAAAAAAAAAAATGCTATTTGTTCCATTTGTAAAGCGAACATGTACAATTATCCCTTTACAAATGAATGAAGCTGATACGTAAAGTTTCCATTAGTATGAACTAAACCCATTAGTATGTATTCACACACCGCTGGCAATTCCACACAGCAGTATTTCAGGGTAGTGTGTCTTGCCCAGGTATACTTATTCATGTGAACCTCTGAACTTCCTTTCGATTGAGAGACAATCGACGACCACTGAGCCACAACGCTTTTTTCCTTGGGGAAAAAGTATGTTTAATGGAAAACATATTTGAGTGGTAGTAATATCTATAGCTGTAAAAAACAGCTACAACCAGATAACATGGGGTTATTTCTACCTATCGATTTTTTAACAATTTGAGCCACTATATAAAGATGAATGGTTTATTTGTCTTATACAAAGCTATTTATTGTTTGACACTGCTGTTGGATTTCCACTCATGAACAGTCATTTACCATTCAGATTAGGCTTCTTCCCATCTACAAGGCAGGACAGCTGGTCACTCACTCCTCTGTGCAGAGCCCCTGGTATCTGGAGCAAAAAGAATATATTACAATATAGAATAGTCTGGCTTTGAGACTGGTTACAAGTTTGAGAAAGAGTTCTTCATGAATGGTATTAATTTACCTAACCTATGATAGAAATAGATTTACATGTCTCACATCTTCAAACTCCCACTGTGTGCAACATTTGTGCAAGATCAAATCTGGACAATGTCAGGACCTGACTGTCCAGAAATTTCAAAAGTTAAAATGTGAAAATTACTATACAGGAAAGTTACAAAACTTGCTTTTCATTCTAAATGAAACTGTGGTGTATTTCCCAAAGTGGAATGTAATGCACAGCATGTCATTTCCTTACTTTAAATATTTCCTTAATGTTGCTGAGCATGAAGACCACCATCAGGTCCTCTGTCTCCTTTGACAGAGCCTTGCAGCGGACAACTGCTCGAGAAAAAGATTTCATCACTGCCAGTCTATTGTCCATCTACAGGGTACAAAAGCACATCTTAGATGTCAATTTACCAAAAAGAAAAAGAGCTGGTACAGGATCGAAAATAAGCCAACTTGTTTAGTGTCTGCCTGTGGCAAAGCGGTACAAAAAGGATTTCTTAAATATCTTTTACCTGTATCTTAAATCTGACGTTTATACCATGATCTGGTTAAGCAAAATCAAGTGGAAATACTTCATGACCAAAGTAGATATGCTCGTTTTTAGGAGGAGCTGTATGTGTAAATGAAAACAGCCGAATTTTTCACTCGGACTTCAGGCTGAGTTTCTCCTGCCAGAACCCTAGTATTTTTCCGCAGCAAATCAGAGTGAGCTGAGCCAACAGGATATTATCTGGAGAATTAACCTCTTAGCCTATGAGAGGGTGGGGTAACGTTTATTTTCTGTGAATGCTGCACAGTGTAGAGTGTATGCACACGACCACTATGATCTCTGTGCACGTAATTAAAGGCTGCATTATGTTTTCTGTTTGTCAGTATGTTATTATCCACTCTTTTGTTGATAGTGGGATTCTGTTGAACTAAACGTAGCATTGATATAAAGGCAAATATTATCATATATAGCATCGTACAGTATATAGTACACGTCTTACCTCAAGAGACCCCCCCGCCCCCCCTCTCGTCTTGACATGGATAGTCTCCCGCTGTGAGGTGCATATGTGAACAGCCAGGTCAGGAGAATAACCGGAGCTTAATAGTCTATCTTTAACTGTGTTGAGATGTTGGTGCAAGCACAATTCTTAAGAAATACTGGCTACCATAAATATGTTATTATGCTGGACTAAACACAGGTTTTCCACAGAGATGAGATCTCTATGAGGATAATGAGGATCTCTATGAGGATGATGATCTCTATGAATGACAATTTTTTAATTCCAGACGTAAATAAGTTAAAAATGTCCTGAAAGTTTGGTCATTTTAAAAATGTATTGCACAGTATAAGATTTAGCGACTAGCATTCACCTTTTTGTCCAATTTTATGCCTTGAGAGTCTGCTGCAAGAGCAGTGAATGTAAGCAGCTTGTGCAGCTCTTCCCTGCAGGTGGGAGGCAACAGCTTCAGACAGAGCTGCAGAGCTTCAAGAGCTATAGCTATCTTAGTGTTCACTGGTGAGGCAAGAGAGACAATAAAGTTAGTGATGTGAAGATACTTAGAATTTAAGAAAAGTTGGGCAACTTGGGTAGAGAAACAGGCTTAGTTACAATTCACTACTACAAGAACATTGTGATGATAAATAGTAACAAAATCTAATTTGAGAAACTGCATGACACACAATAGTACTTTTACCCAGCAAGTCAGTGATTGCCATGTAGATGTCGGTCATGTGCTCGGGCAGTAGTGGAGGCCTGTGGCTGTAGTGTGTCACCAGTGTCCAATATAGCAGCAGTTTACACTTGGCCAAACAACTCTGAGAAAGACGGGGCTGTTCATCTGTGTTATTGACTGGGGCAGACACATATTGCATTTTACAATTGAGGATACAAAACTTAATCAGATAGCTGCAAAAGTTTTTAAACATTTGTGAACATCATATAGTTGCCTTGCTCTTGAGAACTGCCTAACTCTTTTAAGACTCATCAAACTACTTGCCTCTATCTTGCAAACTGCTACGAGCTGGCAGTTGGTCACAGCTGTCATTGTCCAGTGGAAAGCAGTGAGGTAGCTCTCTGCTCAGCTTTACTACTGGCTGATCAGGGAGAAAGACCAGACAGTCCAGAGCCGCACGGAGCCACTCATCTTCCCTGAGAGACAAGGATTGCAAGTAATTAAAAACAACTCTTATTAAAGTAACTATATTGTTATCTCCAGTATATCTGGGAAGTTTAGAATTAAGACGATTGACGACAACACTCTGTAATTTGCTTATCTAAATTTATTTAAAGCTAGCACAAGCAGCCTTTTAGCTTATATTAGTTTGGCAAAGGGACTATAAACATGGGCCAAAGGAGTCATTTTTACAGTACAGACTTAAGACTGGTATGCCTTTTAAGTTGTGTTGTGAGAGGATCATTAAGTACAGCTAATATCTTGTTAGTCAATTAGGTAAATCTTATGACATAGAATGCAGGTATACGTTTTGAGTCCAATACTTAAAGATGAATATGACATTCTTAATAACCACCTATGAAAGCAGCAATAGACATGCATCAAATCAAAATATGCAGTTTTATCAGTCACAAGCTGCCTCAGACCACTACAAGATATTCACTAAAACAGTTAAGCAAAGCATTTCTAAGCCACAAAAAATGTAAATACACATACTGAGAGTCTCTGAAGGCCTTGAGGATCTGTCTGTCTAGGTGGTTGCTGCTGTATATCAGGTCTATGCTTTTGTGAGTCAAAGGGTTTAATGTGGTGGAGGATGGGTCCTGGGTGCATTGAAGAACACCTTCCAGCAGTGGGAGCTCAACCAGGTTCAACAGCTTTTGTAGGGTCTGCTCTTTCCATATGTCATCTAACACTGGGAAGTGGAACAAGACAAAAAAAAAAAAACATACTTAGAAGTTGTATAGTTTATATTCGATTGTAAACAAAGTAAAGCCTTCTTTATTATTATATTATATTTTACGGTCCAGACATGCCCTAATTTAAAAGGGCTGTTAAGATAACCTCTACGTCTTACATAAATAAAATTAACTTGAATGTTCTTTATTGCCACCTGTTTTGGTCTTTGATGTAAATGTGTACATAACACTTTACATTTGGGGTTTTCCAATGATCTATAAGATTACATTATTAAGGAAAAGTACAAGTGGTTAGTTATTTGTTGTCTAAAGTCTTTACAGATATTTAGATTACTTTAATCAATAGTGCAGGTTGGAAAGAACGCTTTAGACCAAAGCTAACAGTTTTGACTTTGGCACAACTCAGACTTGCCTCTTAAATTCAATTATAGACAAAAAACAGTCCTGAAGATGATAAAATGGAAAGAATATGCCCTTTTGGGGTTTTTTATGCTCAATGGAGCAATGTAGTGTTTCTCAGGGCAGGGTTCTGAAAAAAGTTCTTAAGCCTGTGACAACAAGTAAATGTGAAACAGAAGAACAAAAACGATACATTTATCGTTTTTACATTAAAGCATTGGGGCATTGGTCTCTCACAGGATTGTGGTAAACTGTCAGTTTGCACTTTGCCAGAACTCAGAACACAAGTGTCCGTCAGAGGCTTCACTGACAGGCTGGTAGTGGCAAGAGTGTCCAGTTGGTTGGCTTTAGTGAATGTCTTGGTGGTCATCTGAACATGTGTCCCTGTGGGGCATGCCTGGTCCTCCTGCCTGGAATGCAAAACACACTATTCTAAAATGGTTGATGACATGATAAAGACTATACTTGTGGATATGATGTATGTATGTGTGTATTGTGAGTGTGTGGGAATGTATAGGTTATGGTTGTCACAAAAGTGCACTAATACAAAGGAAGGGTTTGTCAATTACTGGTGGAACCAACCTGTTGACTTACTCTGTAGTAAATAGTCTGGCAAACACTCCCTGACCATGTTCACAGGAAATTAAAGGACTCTACTTTTTGGCTCATCTTTTAACCAAAAATGTAATTGTTTTAGGCACACTGCTGTTCATTCTAAACAAGCACGTTGTGCCCCTGCTTGGAAAGAGGCCACAGAAAAAGAGAAGATTCAGGCTCTGCAGCCCTGTCTCAACATTCTCTTCCTCAGAAAAACAGAGCCAGCCATGCTACACCCAACTGAAGCAGGTGAGTAGCATTGTTGTGTGGCATGTCAATACACAAAATTCGAGGGGCATTACATTTTCCTGTTTTAATAATTAAAAAAGATAAACCCTTTTTAAATGATAGGAACTCAAAGAAATGTATACTCTTTTCACATAATGACCATAATATTAAAGTTAATGCATATTCAAGTCATATTTATACAAGTTAGTCATGAATACTAAGCACATTTGGCCATTCTTCTGGAATAAATATTTCTGTCACAGAACACTGTCAATCAATATTGTACAGTATAAGTACAAGATAGTTGCAAGCCTGCCAAGTATGACTAATATAAAGCCCTCAAATTGTTGATTGGTTTTTGTAGTTAAGCTTTCAGGTATGGGGTGGTGGGGGCGAATGGGTATCTTCTACAGGAAATTAAGTCTTTTTAAATCTTAAAATGTATATATGTATGTATAAAATATCTTATGAAACAGGTTCAATTCTGTGGTCACTTTGCCAGCTGCTCTAAGTGGTGTTCTTGAGTTTGGTTTGACTGCATCAATATTTTTAACAGATAGCCAACAATTAAGTACCTTATTGTATTAGAGCTTGTTAAGATTTAGACTTCATACCTTTCTGAAAAAGTTCTGCAGAAGAGCTTTTGGATCTCATCTAGAGGCCAACCTCTTTCCAAATCATCAATTGATTGAGTACACACAGCTGCAAACCTGTGTGAAAAAAGACAAATTATAGCCTAGTATGGTAATGCATTCACAGCCAATGTGTAAAGAAGTGCTGACTGTCAGAACAAAAAGAAACGTTCGGCACACATTACTGTGTATCTCACCTGTAAAAGGCACTCTTGCTGTCCTGAAAGACAGTTGTCCGTTTGTCTTTGCCAAATACTTTAGCACCCACTGTCTCAAAAACATTATGGTCTAAGAGAGCCTGGCAAACACTCACCGCTTTGTCGCGAGAAACACATGCACCTTAAAGAATGAAACAGAAAGAAGACAAAGCAACTTTTGAAATGACTTTTTGTTCCCACATAAAACAAATCACACTACGTTCTTGTGACATTTCAGCATACAGAAAGATAGGCATAGAAAAATATACTCCCAGCAGTCCAACACACACCCTGAAATCCTTTGACATTGTGGATATGTTGTTCCGCCGCATCGGCAGCCTCTGAACCCAGAAAACAGTCACTGTGGGACTTGAGGTGGACTCGTTGACGTTTCACTGTCACAGAGGACCTGAGGTGGGAGATGAGGCCACTCCAAAAGTTGGACTGAACCGTTTTCCTGCCGTCTCCATGTGCTAACAGGCACGGAGAACAAAACTGAGTTGAAAATGTCATATTTGCCGATTATCAGGACAGAGTTGAGGTACATATAAAAATGACTGTATAAGACAACAAGTAGAGTTCGAACTGTTTCAAAACATTTCGTAACGTCCGGTTTTGGGACGTGGTTCAAAATATGTTTCGAAACGTCACGTGATAGCTGTCAAACCCGGACAGAGGGTTTTAAAGTCTGCAGGAAATGCAGGTGTTTGAGGTGTTGTGGTTTGTTGAGTAGTTTGAGATATAATATAGACAGACAGACAGACAGACAGACAGACAGACAGACAGACAGACAGACAGACAGATTTTAATTGAAATAAGAGTATATTGCAATAAGAACTAGTCAGGATCAGAATAATAGGAATAGTCAAGTCCATTTATACAGACAAGGAATTTGACTATGTACACAATATTGATTCTCAATAAATGTATACAAATATTTTATAGTAGGACTACAACAAACTAACAGAAGCATAGGACCATCACACTATAACAAAAGGCATCATAGAAGAACAAAATAAATAAGTGACGATTTGATTGTGTCTGAATGAAAACTATTTATGTATTAGGGAAAAGGGAGCGTTCAACACTTCAACACAAAAAAATAATGAATGGCTGCAATTACAGCTTCTTGCCAGTAGATGCCGGCGTTGAGCGAGCAGGTTTCGAAATGTTTAAAAACAATGATTAGAATTTTCTTCCACAAGTACACCATGATTCTGATATGGTTGGACTTAGTACCTGTGCATGTAGTCTAAGAAGTACTGTGAAGTACTTTTACTGTGTACTTTTTGAGATATCCACTGTCAAAGTCCCTTATAAATCACTATAATGCGTCTTTTTTCCTGACTTTGGTGTCTTGTAAAAACACATTCTTCCATAAGTGTACCATGATTCTGATATGACTATACTCAGTACTTCTAGGCTATATGTACAGGTGGCCTACTATGATTTCCTTTTACTGTGTACTTTTTGAGAAAGCCACGACCATGATTCTGATATGGTTAGGTCCAACCATATCAGAATCATGGTGTACTTTGGGAAGAAAATATGTTTTTAACATGTTACCAGGAAAACATTTTTTAAATTGTAAACACCTTATTTTGAAAAACGGATGTTACCGCAGACTCTCAGTAGTATTCTCACCTATGATTCTCACACTAACTTCACCGACCTCCGAAGCTATTCCTTATAGTCTACAGTATTTTGTTTGCTCCCGTTTCATACACACGCATCTCAAAGCCAGTTTTATGGTAAGACTTCGGCATTTAGCATCTGGAGTCCGGAGCATTTACCATAGAGATCAGAATACGTGAGCGTGCACTTCAAATTTAGGAGCGACTGTCTTGACCGCAGTAATTAATTGGGGGTTGTTAGTGGGGATTGCCCACGACATCTTCGGAGTGTTTTTGGTGCGCATAGTTTATATAATGTTTGTCCTAATGAAATAAAACAACGAGACAAGGCCCATTTGAGTTGTAAAACCTCAGGTAGCTTACCTCGTTGAAATAGTTGTTCAATTTACTTACCTTGAGGACGTATACACATTTTTTCTGTAAGGTTCAAAGCAGCGGCTCTGTCTTTAATTGAAGCCATGTGCACAAGGGTGGAAAAGCGACAGTCAGACTCAACACCTATTGGAAGGCTATATTGTTAATGGATAGGCTATCCACATATGGTGCATTCATGTGGTGTCGGACACGTCGGAAAAACGAGTTTCCGATTTGTAAAACGTAGGCTAGGCTACATGAACGCCTTCTCAAGTCGGAACATTAATTCGGAAACTCGGGGGAAAAAATTACGTGCCCTACTTGCCGACTTGATGTCATAATCGTCAACACATGGGGGGCAAAATATGTTTTGATAATGTTAAGATTGGCTACTTTTGATTAATTCACGTAAAGGCTGTTGCACATCAACTTTTTGCTAAAACACAACTTGTGAAAGAGACATTCACACTCGTAGCATCCATGATATCTGTTGATATTGTTTTTGAATTTAGCCTACTTCCCAACTCGGAAATTGGGGCCATCCGAGGAGCAAATGAATGCAGCATTATACCACGTCCTGGAAGAAGCGCCTATGTGTTGATTTGCAATTTTAAAGTTAACCGCCAGATGGCACTAATTGTAAAGTGACACTGGCTGCTGTTGTATTATGGGCCTACAGTAGCCTATTTTTCTAAGAAGCTTTGTCCAAAAATATATAACCTTTCAAATAGACAACACATTAAGTCCTAGACCTTTCCAAAATGTATCAGGAGAGTTGAGGTAGGCTACATATAAAAAGGAAATCTAGAATCTTAGAAGGACAGCATTTGTGAACCAGTTTACAAGAGATTTATCTTACTTTAAGGGTTAGAAAGTATTTGAAAAGCTACCAGACTTTGACCCGCAAGGCACATTCTCTACAATGCTATTCTGAAATGGAATTGCAGAAGGCATGGTTATGATGTCCCTCTGAAATAGCCCTCTGATTAATTTATTCATATTTGGAGATTTTGCTGAGAAGCATAGACTTCCTACTTCAGTATTTTTTAATTTTATAAGTTTAAGAAAGCTTCCAGGGGAAGCTAATGCCTCTCAGCAACATAATCATGCCTGAGGGGATTGCATTGAACACAATGGCATATTCCTTAACTGTTACAGGCATCAGATATTTTTTCAAGAAGTCTGTGTAACCATAGAGTCTACCATCTGAGTCGGATAACTGACCTACAAGTGTGATGTTATTTTTGAACCAGTTTTTAAAAATCAGGGATTTATTTTTGTAGAGAATGTCCTTATTGTTCCAGATGTAATATCTGTGTGGAGAGAAGTTATGTTTAAAGATGAGAGACCAAGCCAAGAGCATCTATTTATGGAAGTTTGATTGGGATTTTACTGATATTATAGTTGCACAGTAATAAAACTCCAGGCCACCAACTTTAGAAAAAACATAATTAGGAATCATATTCCACAGAAATATTGGGTTTTTAAAAAAATGTCTCAGCCAGTTTACTCTGAATGTATTGTTTAGAGTCGTGAAGTCTAAAAAGTTCAAGCCCCCACATTGACTCGTGTTCATTATCACATTCTTTTTGACATAATGTATTTAGTTTTCCACAGAAAGTTAAACAACATATTATCGATTCTTTTGGTTACATATTTGTCAACTTCCAAAAACAGAGCCGCATAAGTGAGTCTGATATGCCCTCAGCTTTTGAGAGCAAGGTCCTTCTTCTCAGAGATAAATCTCTTCATAGAGTATAGTATATTTATATGAGTATAGTTCATTCTGAGTTTATATAAGAGTATAGTTTATATAAGAGTATAGTTTATTCTGAGTTTTATCAATGATGGGGTTAACATTTATGGTGCACCTAATAGTTTGCTCCTTGGTATTACCAATATAGGGAACATTACAAACTTTAACAGTCATAAGTTCACATTTTTTAATATATAGGTTGAGACCTGAGACCTTTGAAAAGTTATTAATCAGCTTCATAGAGACAGGAATCTGAGAATCGTCTTTCAGGAACAGTGTGGTGTCATCCACCAGTTGACTAAGAATATGTCCTTCAGCCACCAATATACCTTCTAAGGTACTTTTGGTTATATGAAGTGCTAAGAGTTGAGAAGCAATTAAAAACAGGTATGGGTGAGATTGGGCATCCTTGTTTAATGCTACGTGAGACATAAGTAGGGACTTGGGTTGGGAACCGGAGGGTCGCCGGTTCAAGTCCCGATGCGGACCAAAATATGGAAGTTGGTCTGGTAGCTGAGAGGTGCCAGGGACACTGCCCGAGCACTGCCGAGGTGCCCTTGAGCAAAGCACCGAACCCCCAACTGCTATGGTGCGCTCCCTGCGTAGAAGTGTGCAGCCCCACTCTGACATCTCTCCACTAATGCATGTCCACGGGTCCTGTTTGTGCATGTGTGTGATTCGAGCCTATGTGTTTGAGAAGCATGTCCCTAATAACTGTTATCATCAATAAGGTGGGTCATTCATTTTATATCGCCCACCTTAAGTTGATCTATCCTATAATGTTTTGCTTTTCTCCATTCTAAAAAAGAAAGCAGACTTTCGCTCGCCCTCTTCTAGCCATTTTGATCGTGACCTGATGTATGCCCCTTTAGCTTCTGACTTATGTACAGTATATCATTCATGTATTTTGAAATTTTATGTACTCACTTTTTTTTTAGAGCTCCCCCTGCCGAACGGCTGCAGTATAGGTCATAAACCCCGCCTCCTCAATGATAACAGATGGGACATGGGTCAAACTACAAAGTTAAAATACTCGTCACATTTTTTTTTTGTTAAACAAAAACTCTGTTGTGATCATTAGTTATTATCACACTTGTGTTCAAGTGCTCATTTTTTCTGTCGAGTTTCTTCTAAATTAGTTAGTCAGCTAAGCTAGTTCTGGGGGATAGTTCCTCCGGTCGAAACGGGGCTTATGTTAGCAGAGTCTTACAATGCTCAGAGACTGTAACAAAGCAGATTTGACATTCATTAGACCGTCTCGAACCACGGTCATAAATCAGAGCTTTAGCACTGTTCAAGCTTATCACACTGATAATCAGACGCCAAGTAACAAACCCGTTTTATGCATAAGTGGAACTGCAGCAGAGTAGAAAGAGGGTAACCACAACAATGTTAGCCGGCATGTTTGCAGAGTCCAAAGATCAGAGTCCATAAAAAAAGCGGGTTTGGACCTATTATTTACAGTCTATGGTTTGGACCCTAAAAACACTATTCAAATGTTTGAGGGTGGTTAACGACGGAATTAGGGCCACTGAAAAAAAAAAAATTGGATTCTGACTTTTTTTCTCAGAATTCTGCCTTTATTCTCAGAATTCTGAGTTTAATCTCAGAATTCTGAGAATAAAATCAGAATTCTGACAGCCAATCATCATTGACAGAAGACGATGACAAGGATGATGACAGCAATGGAGGAGAAAGTAATAATGCAGTCTGCAGACATCTGGAGCTGCACAACTCGATTTTTTAATTGTACAGAGATCGAACAAAGAAGAAGAAGGAAAGAAGTCACTGAAGAGGTTGAAATGCCTGGTAAATTCAAACTTTAGTAGTTTCAAACTTTATCAAACTAATAGTTTGTTACTTTATTTCCACCAATCAATCGACTATACTATGTACCAAGTTAGCTAGCATAATAGCAGTTAGCACAACCGTAGCTGGCTATCGGTCTTTCTGGTTTACTAGCGGTGATTCAATGTGATTTTTTTTACAAGGGGAACGACATGGAAGAAGCTCCGGGACCCGTGTGTGAGGGAGAAAGGGAGGGGGAGCGAGAGGAAGAGTGCAGCTAAATCAGGGAGCAGGACGATGGAGATGCAGCAACAGACGAAGCAGCTGAGGCATCAGAGGCTGCCACAGCCACAGGTGGGTAAACAAATCACACAGCTTACTTCAAAATGATGTGAAAACAACTTGGTTGTAGTGATGAAAAACGACTTGTTATTTATTGAGTCACAGGATAGTCAAGAAATGTGTAAATACTCAAAAAACAATCTATAGCCTACTTTTAACTGGGCCAAACAAATCTGTTATTGACTACAAAACTACCGTAGTCAATAAACTCAGGCTCCCCCTTTACGTTGCTAACACGTGTGTCACATAATCGCGTTTGCACTGATACTGCTTTCTATAAATACATAAACAAATGAACTATCAAAGGAGAACATTTACGTCTGATTTTATTAAGAGCATGCTGCATTCTCTTATTCACAGTAGAGTAAAAACAAAGACTGGATGTCATCATGGCTGGGAATTATGATATAGGGGTTGTAATCAATGCAGACAACGACAATATGCAATTATCTTATATTTTTGTGTAACTCCAAGCCTTTACATTTTGCTTATGACGTAAACAGAACGAGAGCCTGTATGTTTATCACAATGACAATGTTTGTATTCATTTTCTTTTAATGCCAACATAATCTGAATATTTAAATAATAATATTCTTTCTATTAACTCCATGTAATGCTGTGGTTTCACACAACGTCATTTTTTCTCATATAGGGAAAAGTAGGCCAAAGAAAACGACCAGAGCCAGGGAAAGCCACATAGAGATTCTACTTATCCAAGTTATGAGGAGGCCTCATCTGTACCCACTTCCTCACTACACTGCTATCACAGTATCAGTTGGATTAAACAACAATAGTTTTGTATGTGATTAATTAAATACATTACATTATAAACAAAGAGTTCTGATTGAAGAGGAAGATGTCATATTCCATTGTTTCATCTGTCAGTTTATAATGCAGTGTAGTACAATATTACCAGTATGATTTAGGTCTAATTAATGATTTACAGCTTGTAGTGTGGATAGTGCTAACTGCCCCAACAAAAAAACAAGATGTGAAATCTCAGCTTTTCCATTGTGTTTACAGGTTTGACGTTTTCTGGAAATTTCACGATTTTGGCCTTATTGCTGATTTGGTGAGTCCCAAAGTAATCAATGGTGAACATTATTTGCATACATGTATAAATAGGAATGACTAACAATAGAGAATAGCTTCAAAATGACCACAGATGTGTCCTTGCTAATATAATAGAAATTAATAAATAGAAATACCACAAAAGTAAATGAAAAATATCTTCAGCACTTAAACAAATCATTACTTTTGCATGTGAAACCAATCGTCAAAGGCCTGCCTGTATAGTGTACAAAAGCTATTTGTTCCCATTTTAATTCCTGCCATGCATATCAATAATGAAAAATACATTTGCTGTCTTTTTTCTATGTAAAAAATTAGACTGCTAAGATAGCATAGGGCCTTTGCAGTTTGACTTAAACAAATATTAAGAATTTCCTAAATTTAGTATTGACTTTAATTTCTTCTTCTTCCCCAGAAAAGCAGAATAGTTTATCAATTGAATTGTGAATATGAATTTATTGTAAGTTATTTTGTAACTAACAATTTTGTACTACAACTAATACTGCTGTTTCTTTTCTTTTTTTGACTAGATCCTTTTGGATGGGAAGACATGGCAGGCAAAAGGCCAGCCAAGTTGCGGGTTATTCTGAACCCTGATGACACCTGGAAGCTTATTCTGCCTGATGGAATTCCAGAGTCAATGGAGCAGTTTATGGATGAAATCAGGAAAGTGTCTGGGCTAAATGGAAATTTAAGACTGCAGTACCAAGACAGAGACTTTGGAGATGCACTTGTGAACTTGACATCTACTGCAGAGCTTGAGGATTTGGCAACTGTAAAGGTCATCCCAATAACTGATGATAGCCAAGTAATTACTCTCTCTCTCTGTGATGATATAGTGTCTACTCAATCAGATGACACTGAGCTCCTGTCATCACCCTCCAGTTCTGTCTCTACAAGAACTCAGATGTGGCCACGTGCATTTCCGGTACCAACATTCTCCTGTCACACTGAGCTACAGCTAGAAAAGGGAAATGCTGTGTTTAGGTCAAACAACACAAGGTTGACACTGAGTTGGAAAACAAAGTCAGATATTTTGGAAAAGTTAGCAGAAGAGATATTCAAGTTCAAAGCCTACCCAATAGATGCTGACTTTAGTGACGTTGCTGAAGCACTAATCCAGAAACACCCCTGCCTCTCTGAACCTGGCTCATACAACGGATGCTACGGGTGGAAGCAGCGGCTAAAGACAAAAATGGGTAACTACCGAACTCAGCTGAAGGGCCTTGGGTGTTCTGAAATACTTGCAAATTCACTTAAGTCTAAAGCTCCAGAGGATGGACTCCCAGCAAAAAAAGTCAAGAGACCGAAGAGAGGAGAGGCCAACCACATACCTGACATTCCAACTGGAGAGACCCCAGACAAATTAGAAAATGAGGGACTGTCACTTTTAACTGAAGTGAAGAAGCGAGACAATCGTGCAGTGATAAAGGCCAAAATGGACAAGACTTTTTCACTGCGAAGACAGGACATTGTGGCAAAGGAATCAGAAGTGGAAGAGTTGAAAGAGAGAGGGCCTGCATTGTTCACATCGGATGAGGCAAGTTACTTTTTTTTATTGCAATAGGTCAGTGATGATCTGTAAAGTAATTTATTATCCTAAAAATTTAGCCATAAAGCACGTTTTGGCACCTGATGTCAAACCTAAGATCTCAAACACCACACAGTTTAAATGTATTTACGTTCACCTTTGCTATTCTTTTTTTTTTTTTTTTAAGATCAATGCTGAATTTATGAGAATTACAACTGTTCCACTTCAACCGCGATTCCTGGCTTCCACAACAAGCTGATAGAGATCATCAGAAAACAAGGGAGGAGTTGTCAGAGAGAAGACCCGGAGTATACTGAATCTTCTTGATCAGGTATGTACTTGCTCAATGCATTAAAATGTATTACTCATATGTTGCAGCCAGAAACTCGGGCGCACGCTGGAAGGTCGTTTCACTTGTCTTAACTTTATTTAAGCATTAAAAAAAGATCCAGTACCGTCATTACTCTGCCTACAAGTCTCTTCAGCTGCTGAATAATTAATACCGCGCTCTTGCTAACTACGGAGCATCTCGACAACAACTCTTCTCTGAACACCTGCATAACACGGTTTCTCAATCACAGACACCACCTTGTGGCGTATATTATGCAGCGCATCTAATTAATAACATGTCAACATCGACTGTTTGAATAATGCTGCAGTTCAGACAAATACATTAACACTAGCAACTTTGAAAATGTAGTAAAATAGTATACAAAATAAAGAATGAATAATACGACAAAAATTTGTTTGTGGGGTCCCTGATAACCAAACAATAAACATCAATGTTCTCAATTGACCCGTCACACAAATCACATAAAGAGTAACATTGTAAATAGAAGAAATGGTTTTCATTTTGTCAATAGGTTTGACAAAACAACGCGCACCAACACACCGGGGCAACCTTCCGCGGTGCCATCTCGGTGTAATAAAAATTATACATATTATGGGCATATTTTCGTTCTGATTACGTTTTTTTGATAGATAGATAGATAGATACTTTATTGATCCCGAGGGAAATTCAAAGCATCCAGTAGCAGCTTACAAATTTGTTTTAATTTGCTAAATTGTGGACTTGTTTAATGAAAAAAATGATGGCATTGGTAAATCACCGGTTTCCTGAAAATGACAATTAATATGCTATATACTACATGGATATTTTAACAAATTCAAAATTGGGGCGAGGGGCATGAGATGAGAGGCTGCAGCCATGCCCGTCTTGGCGGAACACAGCCTGGCAACCTAGCCTGTGAGTCTGAGCTCAGGGCAACAAACCCCCACAGCTGTGTTTGCAGATCGTCAGACACGCATTTGAAGATTTGTCTAAGCATTTGTGGATCTTGTAGCAGGAGTGTTGCAAAAGTCACGTGTAAAATGACGGCCAATGGAGAGGCCCGCCTCAGTTGAAAGCGATGATTTCTGTGTATTTTCAGTAGGCCTGGGCAATAAAACGATAACGATAATTATCGCAATATAATTTTTCTTACAATAAATATTAAAAATGTTCGATAGAATTTAACCTGTAATTACACCGCCCAACCACTGGGAAACGGGGGGGCGCTAATGCGCATTGAACGCTAGTTGCCACCCGACATTAAAGAGAAGAAGAAAACGACGTCGAACAGCCAATCATGTCGCAGGGATATGGGTAGGCGGGCTTACAGACTTTCGGAGCGCAATGAAAACACAGCCGAAATTAGCGCTATTGACACAGAGGAAAGCGCTGAGCCTGCCAGCTCAAAGCAGGAGGAAACATCATCGACAACACGACAAGAAAGAGCGCTCAGCTGCGGGAGTTTGTAGACATTTTGGATATTTACAGTCCGACAAAAAACGAGTAACATGCTCTGTTAACTGTGCCGAAGACGAGTGAAGCTAAAACGTGCAACATACAGACCCTTCACTGTTAGACACAATATGACCCGTTAAAAACACACTGAAGGAAATAAATGACCAAACGTCCCAAACCAGTGTTAGTGTGGACCGTATTGTAAATAATATAAACAGTGTATGGTGTGGACCCTCAGTAAGCAGCGGGTCAGTCATATCAGCGTTTCCAGCTCCGTGCACTGAGCTTATGATGGTGAAATGTTCCTGTTTAATTATAGTTTGTCATGTTCTGATAATAAAGAATAATTAAACCATAATTAACCATCTGGTTTCTTCAACGTTCACTCAGGAGCAAAAATCTGCTTTTAAATTTGAAAGAATCAATGATTTAACATTTATCGTGATAATTATCGATATCGACTGATATGAAATTTTTTATCGTGATAACATTTTTAGTCATATTGCCCAGGCCTAATTTTCAGGACTTACAGCAAAAAAGCAAACTTTTCTGCCATTATTAAATCAATAAACATTTTGCAATTGGTATATTTGTAGATTAGTACACACATTTGTGGATCTGTGTGTGCATTTGTGGATCTATTCACGCATTTGTGGATCTGTGTGCATTTGTGGATCTATTCACGCATTTGTGGATCTGTGTGTGTATTTGTAGATCTGTGTACGTATTTTTAAATAGTTTTGCCACAATAATAGCTCCATACGGTAGGTTGTACTTCTTCAAAAGACTCGTAGACCGGCAGAGCGCTTTTGGCGTAGCTGGGCTGTGTAAAGAAATATCACTCAGGGCCATATGCTGAATCGGCGGGGCGTGATACCTGGGCTTCTCCCGCCGAACCCTACAGCGCAGACTCTTGCTGCATTCATATGATGTCGGACACATCGGAAAAACAAGTTTCCGGTTTGTAAAATGCAAATGAACACCTGCTCAAGTCGGAACTGTTACAAATCAGAGAAGACCCACACGCAGAATCAAAGGGCAGAGGCAGGAGTAAGGCAAAAACTGAGAGTTTACTGAAGATTTCAGGCAGTTCAATTCAGTCCGTTCCAGAGGTCAAAATCAAAATCAGGATTACCAGGCAGAAGTACAGAGGCGTCAGGCAAAAACTCAAAACAGGTAAGCAGGCACAGGTCAAAAATCCAAAAGGGCAATACATACAATCAGGCTGGAAACGAAGCAGGCAGGAGCACAAACTACGATCTGGCAAACAACAAAGGCAGACTGACTGGTATAAGTACTGAGGGGTAATGAGCAGACAAGCAACAGGTGTGTGGCAGAATTAGCAGGCTGGCAGCCGATTGGCTGAGAGACAATACAGGGAAATGCCAGTGGGTGGAGACGAGGAACTGGAGGGAAAAGCTGGCAGGTGCTGAATGGAAAATGAGCCGAGGGGTGTGTGCAGGAGGAGCAGCAGGAGGGAGGGGTTTACGAGGAGCAGGAAGCCCTAGCAGAGTCCATGACAGTACCCCCCCCTCTACGGACGCCTCCAGGCGTCCTACTGGGCTGGTCTGGGTGCAGACGGTGAAACTCCCTGATGAGGGCGGGGTCGTAGATGTCCCTAGCAGAAACCCAAGACCTTTCCTCAGGGCCGTAGCCTTCCCAGTCCACCAAATACTGAATGCCTCTCTCCCGGCGCCGAGACTTGAGGAGTTTCTTGACGGCGTAGACTTCTTCCCCATCGATGAGCTGGGGAGGAGGAGGAGGGTTGGCGGGCGGGATGAGTGTGCTGGTGCGTACTGGCTTGATACAGGAGACATGAAAGGTGGGGTGGATTCTCCGAAGGGTCCGGGGCAACTGTAAACGGACAGCAAAGGGATTAATAATTTTTGACACCGGAACTGGGCCAACGAACCTAGGAGTCAACTTTCTGGAGGCAGTCCGGAGGGGTAAATCCCTAGACGACAACCAGACCCTTTGTCCTATCCGGTATCGGGGAGCAGCGGAGCGGTGGCGGTCTGCCTGTTTCTTCTGACCGTCTGAAGATCACAGGAGTTGGGCACGGGCTCGTTGCCAGGTCCGGTGACATCTGCGGACGAAAGCCTGGGCAGAGGGCACAAGTGTCTCCTCCTCTTGTGAGGGGAACAGTGGGGGTTGATACCCAAAACAGACTTGAAATGGGGAGAGCCCAGTAGAAGAGACAGGAAGTGAATTGTGTGCATACTCCACCCATGGAAGAACTTGACTCCAGGAGGACGGGTTCTGGCTGACCATGCAGCGGAGTGCAGTCTCTAGGTGCTGATTGGCCCTCTCAGTCTGACCATTGGTCTGCGGATGGAAGCCTGAAGACAGTTGAACTGACGCACCTATGAGGGTACAGAAGGCTTTCCAAAAACGAGAGGTAAATTGAGGTCCCCTTTCGGAGACCACAGAGGTAGGCAGGCCATGTATCCTGAAAACATGTTGCACAAGGATTTGAGCAGTCTCATTAGCCGTGGGAAGTTTAGGCAGTGGAATGTAATGCACAGACTTAATGGTCCTTACTGTTGTAGATCGTTTTTCTGTGTTACCCTCAGAGTCTGGAAGACCAGTGATGAAATCCAGGGCTATGTGGGACCAGGGTCGGCGGGGAATTGGCAATGGGTGTAGCAGTCCAGCTGGAGGACGGTTAGACGTCTTCCCCTGGGCACAATTGGGACAGGCAGCCACATACTCCAACACGTCCTTTTGAATGCGGGGCCACCAAAACCTCTGGCGGAGACTAGCCAAGGTGCGTTGGACCCCCGGGTGGCAGGCGAGTCGGGACGCATGAGGCCACTGGAGGACCTGAGAGCGGACAGACACAGGGACAAATAGACTCCCCCCAGGTTCTTTACCTGGGGATGGATGCTGACGGAGGGCCTCCAGTACCTTTTGCTCTACAGAAAACTGGGCAGTAGTGACGAGACACTGGCTGGACAGGATAGTGTCAGATTTGGGGGGTTCCCCCTCCTTGACGAACCGGCGTGACAAGGCATCTGGCTTCATATTTTTGGACCCTGGACGGTAGGAGAGAGTGAAGTTGAAACGTGAGAAAAAAAGTGCCCACCTTGCCTGCCTGGAGTTGAGACGCTTCGCCGTCTTGATATACTCCAGGTTCTTGTGGTCCGTCCACACCAAGAATGGTTTCTCCGCCCCCTCCAACCAGTGTCTCCATTCCTCCAATGCCATCTTGACTGCCAACAGCTCCCGATTGCCGATGTCATAGTTCCTCTCTGTGGAAGACAGACGATGAGAGAAGAAAGCGCAGGGGTGCATCTTATTATCGTTGGGGGAGCGCTGAGACAGGACGGCCCCCACTCCCACATCAGAAGCATCCACCTCAACCACAAATTGGAGCTGAGGATCGGGTGTGATGAGGATTGGAGCAGAAGTGAAGGCTTTCTTAAGCTTACTAAAAGCCTCCTCTGAAGCAGCTGACCAAGAAAAGGGAACCTTGGGAGAGGTGAGAGCCGTTAGTGGAGAAGCAACAGAACTGTAACTGCGTATGAACCTCCTATAGAAGTTAGCAAACCCCAGGAACCTTTGGAGCTCCTTCCTGGTGGTGGGCTGGGGCCACTCCAGCACCGCCTTGACCTTGGCAAAGTCCATCTCCAATCTCCCAGCAGAAACTACAAACCCCAAGAAAGACACAGTGTCCTGGTGAAAATCGCACTTCTCAGCCTTCACGTACAGCTGATTCTCTAGTAGGGGTTGCAGGACCCGCCTCACATGCTGCACATGCTCCTGGAGGGACTTGGAGAATATCAGAATATCATCCAGATACACATAGACAAACTTATTAACCATGTCCCGCAACACGTCATTCACAAGGGCCTGGAAAACAGCAGGGGCATTAGTCAAACCAAAAGGCATTACCAGGTATTCATAGTGTCCACTGGGTGTGTTAAAGGCTGTCTTCCACTCGTCTCCCTCACGAATGCGTACCAGTTGATAAGCGTTGCGGAGGTCCAGTTTGGAGAAGATAGTTGCCCCCTGCAGGTTCTCAAAAGCCGAGGATATTAGTGGTAATGGGTAACGGTTCTTAACAGTAATGTCGTTCAGACCTCGGTAGTCAATACAAGGCCGGAGGGAACTGTCCTTCTTCTCCACAAAGAAGAAGCCTGCGCCTGCTGGAGAAGAGGATGGCCGAATAATGCCCGCAGACTACAGGTGTGCATCTTACTAATGCCTGTAGTAAGATTTCAGGCAGTTCAATTCAGTCCGTTCCAGAGGTCAAAATCAAAATCAGGATTACCAGGCAGAAGTACAGAGGCGTCAGGCAAAAACTCAAAACAGGTAAGCAGGCACAGGTCAAAAATCCAAAAGGGCAATACATACAATCAGGCTGGAAACGAAGCAGGCAGGAGCACAAACTACGATCTGGCAAACAACAAAGGCAGACTGACTGGTATAAGTACTGAGGGGTAATGAGCAGACAAGCAACAGGTGTGTGGCAGAATTAGCAGGCTGGCAGCCGATTGGCTGAGAGACAATACAGGGAAATGCCAGTGGGTGGAGACGATGAACTGGAGGGAAAAGCTGGCAGGTGCTGAATGGAAAATGAGCCGAGGGGTGTGTGCAGGAGGAGCAGCAGGAGGGAGGGGTTTACGAGGAGCAGGAAGCCCTAGCAGAGTCCATGACAGGAACAACAACTCGGAAACTCGGAAAAGAATTAGGAGCCCGACTTGACGTCAGAATCGTCATCACATGGGGGGCAAAATAGGTTTTGTTAATGTTAACATACCTTTTATTTATTCATTGCACATCTATTTTTTGCTCAAATATAACTTGTAATAGTCACATTACACTGATCTTCTTCGTAGCACCAACGCTGTTTTTTTGTTGTTACATCATTCCGACTTCAGAACTGAAATCATGTGAACACACTGAAGTCGGAAGAACAACTTCTCAACTCGGGGACTTGGACCACCCAGGCAGCACATGAATGCAGCATTTGGCTCCAATTGACGTCACAAACAAAAGATGCCAGTGCCCGCCAGAGACTGCGGTCAAGCCAGCCGTCACTTCGATCTCCGTGGTCAAATCAGCCGCACCTAGATTTCGAGTGTACAAGTATTCTCAGCATTATGGTAAATACGGAGAAACAGTGTCTTTACTTCCGGTTTTCTAAATAGAGATATTAAGAACAGTAAAAATTAAATATGTAAACATATTAATATGTAACATTAAAGTGTTTCATGCGCCCATGGTGAATAAAAACACTTGATATCATTTTTTTTACTGCACCAATGTGGAGAAATACCAAAATAAAAGTCCCATATTTATACCTGCAGATAGCATGTTTTGTTATATTTCATGTGCTGTAAAAACACATTGCTGAATAATTCCTGGCTATGGATGGTATATTTGACTTCTACACATCTAAGACTACAAGTGTAACAGATGTGGTCGGGGCAGTGAAGGAAGCAACACATTGACTGTTCTTCAGCTTTTATTCGCTCCTGCAGAAGACAAAACACATTAAAGTTGTCTTCTGGACATTCGTTTTATGCACCTCTGCTCCCTTAGCAATGCAAAACGGCACTGTGTTTGAGCTCATAGCTCATTTACATTACATATTACATTACAATGAACATATGTTTTTGACTACATGTATTTATATCCAAGAGCTGCTACAAATGGCTGAAAACATTTGTTTTAAAGTGTAGTACAAGTTAAGTAGCAACTAATCTTCCTGGGGTCCACTCGTACAAACATCAAAAGAAGACGGGGAGAAACTCGGGGTTCATTGAAGAAAACCTGCTCCCCACCAGGTTAGGTTCACAGACTCAGTTACCACAGTAACTGACTCAGCTAAACTTACCTACATCTCTGGAACGGTCTTGAGTGACCTCTCTGTCTGAAATGGAAAACCCAGAGTTTCCTTCATTTCAGGGTTAACTGACCTGCTTACTGAAACGGGCCCCAGGTGTACACTCAACAATATTGTAAGATTTATGTATTTCAATTGCATTTCAAATTTCCATTCAATTTTACAGTATTACACAATTTGAGTGCAAAACAAACTAATTACTTAATTTAATTCCTATGTATCAGTCAAACCTAAACAAAACACATAGGTGTTATTGTAATACATTTTATGTGACAATAATAAAACTCTATTTTTTCAAAATGCATGAAACCATGTTCATGTTCCCTCAATAAATCCCATCCGATTGGATTAAAATACTGAAAAATATTTGACTATGCCCACGTCTTCCAGATCCTGCTCCAGACCTACTCTCCTGATGACATAGATCCCCAGGACCATTTCCTCCCTCTCTCTCCGCCAGCTCACAGTCCTCAGAGACACAGAACACAGCACAAATAAATGCTACACTACAGACTTCAATTCTCTGAACTAGGCGGCCATCACAGTAATCATTATGGCCCAATGTGTGTGCATAGAAGTCGCTGACATTCTCCCATCAGGTAGCAGAGTGTGATCCTAGAATAGTTGTTTGAGCACAAAGTTTTTAGATGGCTTGGTTAGGCAAAACACATTTCAATCAATCAATCAATCTTTATTTGTATAACGCCAATTTATAACAAGTGTTATCTCGCTTTACAAAAGCGGGTAAAATACCTTACCCTTTGTTATTTAATATTACACAGGAGCAGGTAAAAGACCTTACTCATTGTTATGTTTACAAAAAGCAGGTAAAAGACCTTACTTATTGTTGTATTACAAAAATCCGGCTTAATCCATCATGAGCACTTTCGCAAAGCAGCAAAAGTTACATTGGTAAGAAAAAACTTCCTTTTAAGAGGCAGAAATCTTCGGCCAGATCCCAGGCTCAGGACGAAACAGCCCCTCACAGGCCTAGACTGCACCAGGCTTGAAAAGGGATAGAGCAGCTCGGGCTCTCGTGTACACACTATACCTAGTCCTGTAAGAGGAGTGGGAGCCTGCAGGGTCATGAGAGGCTGCATTGTGTGTGCATGTGTGCGTGTGCGTGTGTGTGTGTGTGTGTGTGTGTGTGTGTGTGGTACATTAGCATGGACAAAAACAGCTGCTTTGATTGTCGAAAGTGCTTGATGCTGAAGCCAAACACTGAACAATAAAACAAGAACACAATGACAGGAACCAGCTGAATCAGTTACACTTTGTTCAACTTTAAAGTTAAAGGTACAGTATGTAAGATTGCATGCTAATGTTTACATTAAAATATCTAACTTCAATTAAAAATGGACTTAACTCATGTTATATATATTTTTTAGTTGAGTACTTACATCACCTCAAATATTTCCAAAAGTTATCAAAGCCAGAGAAATCCGTAATTTAATAGTTGTAACGGACCGTGTCTTGTAGGCGGGCGCCATGATGAGCCGCCATGACAGACACAAAATGTTGATCGTTGTCAAGGAAACACCGGATGTTACGTCAAAGACCGCTGCATAAGCTAGCGCTAGCTGCTACTGAAAGCTGCCGTTCTGTCGCTGTATGTGCTGCTGTGATAAAAAACGTCATGTAAATTATACTTTGATACATCGTCAGTACACATATTGTCTTTCTCAGGTCAGTTTTGCCCGTTTGTATTGATTCAACACGGAGTTCGTTCGTTTTCAGCGGAGGGGGGGAGGGGGGGGGGGGGGGGGGGGGGGATATCCCAGGAGACCCCGCGAGCCGCGACGTCATCTCTTTTGTTATTGTTTTGATTGAGAGCGGCAGGTTTTACATACTGTACGTTTAAGATAACATTTTGTAAGTGAGAAGAAGGATGACATATGTTGTAGTGTGTTGTTCTTTTTATAAGATAATGATATAATGAGCTGTGGTACAGAGTCCATAGTGTGCCACTAACACAATAATTAAACCTAAAATAGTAGAAACTGCAATCATGAATAGGACGTATCCCCATGGCGGCCATGTTGCCATGACGTCACACTTAGGGTGGAAAGCTCAAATGTTGATCATACTGTTATGCTAAAGGTGTAGTGGTGGCTGAAGAAGTGGGTATGCTCTTAAATTTTCCCCAAAATGTTTTTTAAGTGGCCCGTCCAGCAGAGCAGAGCGACCTCTGTTACCAAAAGTGACCTGTGTCCACCTAGCGTTTTTTTCTGAGTGCCAGCATCTTTTTTAAAATAGTTTTAAATGGGTAGAGAGCGTTCGCAGCAGAAAGCGGCTGTCTGGAGAAAATGCGCAGCGCCCATCGTCTTTTCTTCCGAGCGCTCTGCATTTTTGGTGCGGCCGCTCCGAGCGCTCAAGTTGAAAATCTTTCAACTTTTCAGAAAGGCGCTGTTGACGTCACCGGAGCTCCAAATGTATGATATTCCCCATAGTTTTGACGCCTATGGATCGTCTCATGTACCTACACCCTCCTCGCTCCGTGTCTGATCGGGAAATAAACGATCTCAAACAGGGACGGACTGGGACTACAAAACAGCCCTGGACTTTGACTCGGCCGGCCCACAACAATCGGTACGCAGAAAGTCATCAACGCCTGGCACGGGTGTCACAATACTTTAGTCATGACTCATGACACTCTACCATCCAAATTACAGAAATAGCACTGCTGTTGACTAGATTTTATGTTAAGAGCATAGTATTCTAGTCTTACTTGAATACTCACAAAGAAATGAACGTCTCATCACACTGCAGTCCCTCTGGCTGAACACTGAATCAATACAAAACAGATATCTGAAACACACAACACATACAATGAGTTATGATGAATCACAGTGTAAAGAGGCTGTACATATACAGTTTAATCTGAATACTCACAAAGAAATGAACGTCTCATCACACTGCAGTCCCTCTGGCTGAACACTGAATCAATACAAAACAGATATCTGAAACACACAACACATACAATGAGTTATGATGAATCACAGTGTAAAGAGGCTGTACATATACAGTTTAATCTGAATACTCAAAGACATGAAGGTTGAATACTAACCTTAAAAAACCAAACCAGCGATGATATGGCATTTTACTCAATGTTGGGGGATAAGGAGTTTCTTCAACAGGTCGCTTTTTTCTGCAACTCTGTCTATGACCAAGTCATTGTCAAGGGACATGAGGATGTCTTTCTCCGTGCTCATGAGCATGAATGCCTCCAGGTGTTCTTGTGACTGTGTGCTCCTTATTCGACTTTTGATGTGTTTGAGAACAGAGAAACTTCTCTCACAGGCTACCTGTGTAACAGGCAAAGTAAGGAGGAACTTGTATCCTGAGCCAAGGATATGATAGGCATCTGTGAAGAGGTTGTAGCGTTTCAGAATTTGATAGCAACAGACTGGGCATTCCTTACAATATTTGCACTGTTTGTTTAGTACATCTAAGTCTTCTTTGTCATCATCACAGCCATCCCCTACCATCCTGACTTTGTACTCTTCAAGTGCAGACATTTTAAGCCGTGGCCACTGAGCTGCCAGACACTTTAGCTCAGACTGCAAATTGACAGCTGTTGCTCTGCTGTCAAACCTGAGCAAGCATTTGCTAAGTTCTTGAAATGCAGAATCAGGCAGAGCATCTGATAACACTTCAGCAAAGTTTCACGGATCAAGAAGAGACAAGTCAGCATAGAGTGTGCCATGGGTCAGAAAACGCCTGTGGATGCTCTCTGTGATTGTATCCATAATCTGGTTATGGATCTCAACTTCATAGGCACTGTTTGGATCTGTGAGACTCTCATCACTTGTCATTTCTCCAGCCATCATCTTCCTTTTCCTCTTTCTTTTCTGTGGAAGTGCTGCCTCCAACTCAAGCTCACAGTCCTCTTCCACCATTAGTTGTGCATTTGCCCACTGGACAAAGGTATCAGCAGCTTGCTTAACTGACTTAAAATCTCTTGCCATGTTCTTCATGGCATCTTGAGTTGCCATTACCATCCTGTGTGCAGTTAAGATATCTAGTCCACTTGACTGTAGATATTTTGACAGCGGTGTTGTGACCTCAAAAATCCGCAGGAAAAGCTGAGCAGTTAACACTGTGTCATACCTCATCAGCGCCTCTAAGAATCCTCTAGCTTTGACGCGCACTGCTGTTTTTAAATTGGCCTGACCTTGAAAGATGCTGAGTGTCATGAGGACATCAATGTATAAAGCCTGGTCTGGTTTTCCAAATGACCCAAAGATCCTCTTCAAGGCTACATCTTTGGCCCACCACCTTGTCTCTCCGATAGTAGAGAGACGTCTGTGTCGAGTGTCCTGGCTTCTTTGCTCCCATACGTTCATCCTTTGATACGATTCACGAATGAACACAGCAATATCATTCATGAGAGAAAAGAGGGACCCACTGGATATGGCCACTTCAGTTGTATCAGCCAGTACAAGGTTCAGCACATGTGCATAACACCAAACATGTACCTGGTTTGGGGCTTTGGATGACAGGAGTGTGGAGAAGCCTCTGTACTTGCCCTGCATGTTTGATGCACCATCTGTAGCATTGCTGACACAGTTACTGATGTCCAAATTAAAACGTTCCATCACATCTGTCAGCATCTGGACAAAATATTGGCCAGTGGATGCCTCACACTTGACCACTGCAAGTAGCCTTTCCTGAATTGCATCTGTAACATATCTCAAAATTACAGAGCACTGCTCATGGGATGTTATGTCCTGGGTTGTATCTATTTGTACAGAAAACATCCCACTTTCAGCAACCTCTTTTGCAATGGTCTCCTGAATTAGCCACTGCACTGTGGAAATGACAGTGTTCACAGTGGATTTGGACAAAAATGTTACGGCAGCACCGCGACCCCTAGCCTGTGACTCGTGCATCTTTTTTCTTTTTTCTATGCACTCAGTGAGATGTTCCTTCAAACATACATCATATTTCCCAAGAAGAATGATGAGCTCTAGAAAGTTGCCGTGGTCAATGTTGTGGTCATCTAGAGTGTATGCTGCCTCAGATTGCTGTCCTCTGTAGCTCAGTCCTCTCTTTCCAATAAACTTCACCACTTCTACTACTCGTTCTAACACCTGCCGTCTTTTCCTCACTTGATCTCTGTGAGCCACAATTTGGGGACCATGTAGCAGGCTGGCTATATCTGATTTAGATGCCCTCAAAAAATATGCCTCTGCACAACCTCTGTGGATGTTGCTTCTTTCATGTTCCTCAACTCTTTGGGTTATATGATTCCAGTCCTGCATTCCAGTTATGAAGGGATTGCTTACAGTGGGTTTGGCAAATGCTAAACATACTGCACAATACAGTGTATGGTTCTCTTCACAGTACGTTAGCCACTTTCTGTCTGTGCCATCTTTGTGCTTAAACACTCGCTGAACTGTCAGGTATTTTGTCCTTTTCTGAGGTTGGTAAGAAAAAAACCCCTCTAGGCTGTGACTGTCTGACATCGGGCGCTTAAAGTAATTTAAGGTTGAGCTGGTGTCATCCTCTGCCCTCGGTCTAAGCTCAACCTGAATAAACAAATGATGGAATGGATTTTTTTTAAAACAGTATTAACTTACTGCACAAATAATAATGAAGATACACTACTACAAATGTAACTTCTGTATTCAAAGTCTTCAAAGTTTGTAAGTATTATCAGAAAACTGTACCGTTACCAGAACTTTAAAAAGTAAGCACAACAGTTTTTTATATAGCCTATTCCTTAATATTACTGCATGTGGCATTTTACACCTAAAATGTTTAAAGTGGAGCTGTTTTAACTACTATAATCATTATTTCACTTTATTTTATTTCATTTAATGTTTTGCATTGTACTGAGCAACACAAACTGGGTATAGATAAAAATGTAGCAACACCTGAATAACATTAGCTAACATAAGCCAGCAAGTAACTCTCTTTCTCCCTCTCTCATGTCATGTTCCATACTTACTTGCCCTGTAACTTCCACCAGCTCATCTCTCTGTCCCTCATCATCACAGATGGCCCTATCATGTTGAGGCTGCACAACTGTCTGGCTCGCTTCAACACTCTCTTCTTCACTCATGTTGCTAACTTCTTGGATGCTGCTGCTAATATTTACAACTTGTGCCGCAGTGCTGCTGCCGGCTGTGCTGCTGCTGTTGCCGGCTGTGCTGCTGTTGCCGGCTGTGCTGCTGTTGCCGGCTGTGCTGCTGTTGCCGGCTGTGCTGCTGAACATTTCAGTGAGCTTGCGACATTTAGCGGCTTCACTTTCTAAATGTCGCATTTTTTTCTCCCTCGCCTTCTCAGCCCCACCCTTTTCTTTGCGTTTTCTACCAACGTTATCCATACTTTTGTGCTTCACTACTACTACCGAAGATCGTCTTCGCTGCTACTTCAACTCTTCTTCTCCTTCTTCTTCTTTTCAATAAGCTGTTGGGCACGGGCGGCTGCCGGCTGGCATCCAATTTAAAGACGCATTGTTGCCACCTACCGGACTGGAGTGTGAAACAGTAGATTAGCAGAAAAAAAAAAAAAAAAACTGGTGATGATTGCGTGACGGCCGCCGGCCGTCCTGGAGTACCGGCCGTTCTGTGATTTTCCAGATCACACAGATGGCCAGTCCGCCCCTGATCTCAAATATAAAACATGCAGAAAAAAGTAACGAAGCAGGGTCGGTCTCGCTTGTCAGCTCACATAAGAGAAAGGTTCTTCAACCAGATTAGACATAAAGTCCCAGACTTTGAGTCGCCCTCGGACCTAAATAAAATGTAGCACATACTGGGAGAACACAGAGTCAGCAGCAGAGAGGCAGTCAAATATGTCCAATCCTGCCACAGCCTGAGGGACGACCATCACAACACCTGACAGGTGTATAGTCACCTAACAGCACACACTGCTTTATTTATGTTTGTTTAATATTTGAATCTTTGGTTTATCTGTACATATTAAGTTCATAACTGTTGCTCTATTTATCATTTTCTTTTCTGAACACACACACACACACTGGGTTTTTTTCTGTTTATTCGTTGTTGTATATAATTATACATTTCACTCATGCTACAGCATTGACTACTGTTGTTTTTGTTTTTGTATTGATGCTTTGGCAATATTGTTGGATTCCATGTAAAGTCAGAGAGTGTTTAGATTCAAATGTAAACAAGGAGCTGAGCGTAGAATCAGAATCAGTAGAATGCTCGTCTGTTCTCTGTGAGCTCATAACAGCTCAACAGAACATGTTGGACATTGAAGTTCCACCTGCTCAGTCTGCAGCTAACCTTTGGAGAGGTAAGTCACCTTTTCTCTTCCTGAAAGACACTTTTTAATCCACCTTTTCTGCTCACTCAAACCGTGTTATGATGGAGGAGGAGCACATTTATTCTCCCTGAACGTTGTTCTTTGAGATAAACGACAATTTTTCATTGGTTAAATTCTAAATATCACGACTGTAAGATGTGAAGTAGTTTAGTGTGAGCAGGTTGAAATCTGTCAAATGTGCGTTATTTGTTGTCTAAACTTCGTGTTTACTGAAGTTTGTTGCGTTTTCATCGTGTGTGAAATCAGCTGATCAGAAGAAATATATTTCGTCTTGTTTCTTAAAAAGCGTCTTGAAAACGATCGGTTGGAAACAGAGTTTTCATCGTGGCACAGAGATTCATGTCATGTTGTAGTCAAGACCACACTAACCGAGACCAAGACATACCTGAGACCAGAGTGCTCCGTGGCCGAGTCAAGACCAAGACATTTAGGGATCAAGACTGAGTCAAGACCAAGACCAAGGCCAAGGCAGGACGAGACCCAGACCATAAATATCACTGAAGAATCATCATCTTGTGTGCAGGGGGCGTTATTTGTTTTCTGTAATTAGAAAGAAAACGCCTCTTTCTAACCACAGAAATGACGTGGGAAAGTAACTGATCAGTGGTGGTCTTGACCGGTTTTGATTTAAAGACCATTTTAAGATAGAGTAAAAATGCTTTCAATTCTGAGACAAGACTGAAACCTTCAAAAAGTGGTCTAGAGACCAAGACCTATTTCGAGTACTACAACACTAGATTCATGTTTTGTTATTTTTTGGAAACAATGCTACTATCATGGATAAAATGATGATGACATGTCACCTGCAGCGCTTCACCTTTAATTCTGGTTTAAATTCAAGACGACTTTAAAGTTTTGAGTCTCTGCAGCGTCCTGCAGTGATTTTTTTGGTGGAGCTGTTCTCATTTCTAAAGAACAACTTTCTGATGAACGCTGGTACAAAGAGCAGAGAGCAGAGAAGTCAAATCTGTCTTTGATTTGAATATGTCATGTATTTATCTGAATAAGTTACCCTGTGATCTTCAGGAGGTTAAGAGTGATATGTTTCTGTACAGAGAGAAACGGTCGGTTGATTTACGGTGTAAACTAAAACTACCAACGTGTTGTCTCATAAAGAATCTTTACAGTGTGAAGATAATCTAACCAAAAGACAAAGATCCCTCTGCGCACAGTTAAGTTCAGGAACGTCACCTTTAGCTTTGGAGAGCGGCAGGTTTGACGCCGCTCCAGAGGAGGACCGTGTTTGTTTGTTGAGTGAGTTTGAAAGTGAGATTCATTTCCTGTTTTACTGTCCGATCTCTGACGTCAAAAGGGATGTACTCTTTAGAAACATGTCCTCCATTAACGTTCATTTCTTCTGGTTAGACGATTGTGGAAAAACTTGAGTTGTGCTTTAGGAGAGGAACCTGTTTTTGTAGAAGATTTGATCTGCAAAGCTTGCTGGGAGAAAAGACAGAATACAGTGTTTAAGACGGAGCTGTGAAAGGAGCATGACACTTTGTAATGTTATGAAATGTTGAACGACTGCAGCTGAACGTCTGGGGTCTTATGAACCCGTGAGGGTTGGGCACTTTGTGTGCATGACACGGAAATAAACACAATCAATCAATTTACAATCAGAATGTTTTACATGATCATCATCAGTACATCACATGCAGCACACGCCTGGGGAAGACACTGGATAAATGCTATGGCTCAGTTCCCAACGCATACAGATCTGTCACCCTCCCCCCTCTTGGCTCTGCTGATCACCATGCCATCCTGCTTGCTCCAGCATATACTCCTGTCCTAAGGAGGGCAAAGAAAGTTGTCAAGAACATCAAGCAGTGGACCAACGAAAGCATACTTACTCTACAAGGATACTTTGAATCCACTGACTGGGATAACCTCTTAGCCCCCTCTGACAACATCAACGAGCAAGTGGACACTGTTTCATCGGACATCTCCTTCTGTGTGGACAACATCATCCCCTCCAAAACAGTCACAATCTTCCCCAACAATAAACCTTGGATCACCAAAGAACTAAAGGAGATCCTCAACAAGAAGAAAAGGGTATTCTTCACCGGCTCCAAAATGGAGAAAAAGGAGGTCAACAGAGAGGTCAAGCATGCCATAAAAACTCAAGCTGCCAAGCTGAAGTATAAGAACAAAGTGGAGGAAAAATTCACGCAGGGTAACCTCTGCTCAGCTTGGCAGGGCCTGAAAAACATGGCTGCTGTGAACACTGCTGCCAGCAACAACAAAATCATCCAGGTTGCAGGCAGTGGCTCGTCATCTCTCCCCAACGACCTCAACTCATTCTACACAAGATTCGAGAAGGACAACACCACCCAGCTGGAAGAAACAGTGTCCATGCTCAAGCCCAGTGACTCTGAAGCTCTCACCTTCAGCACAGAGGACGTGGTGAGAGCCCTCAGGAGGACAAGGGAGAACAGCTCTCCTGGCCCAGACAACATCAGTGGCCGCATCCTGAGGCACTGTGCCGAGCAGCTAGGGGGCGTGTTTCAGATCCTGTTTCAGAGCTCAATGGACAGCAGTACAGTCCCCCAGCTGTGGAAACACTCCACAGTTATCCCCATCCCCAAGAAAAGCCCCTCCAAATCTCTGAACGACCTCAGGCCTGTGGCCCTCACCTCTCTTGTGATGAAGGCCATGGAGAGGATCATAAAACAACACATCATCAGAGAAACCGACTCCCTGAAGGACCCGCTCCAATTTGCTTATCAGAGGTGTCGATGATGCAAAAACATTCATAATAGACACTGTCCACAAACACCTGGAACACCCCAACACCTCAGCCAGACTCCTGTTTGCAGACTTCTCCTCTGCATTCAACACCCTGCAGCCCCACTTCCTGGCTGACAAACTTTCAGCCCTCTTTCGTCTGGACGACCAGCTAATCCTGTGGATATTGGACTTTCTGACCAACAGATCACAGAGAGTTCTGGTCAACAACACCTTCTCCGACCTCCAACATACCTCAACTGGCTCCCCTCAGGGCTGTGTGCTCTCACCTCTGCTCTTAATCCTCTACACCGATGACTGCAGAACCACACAGCCTAACTGTCACCTGGTTAAGTTACGCCGACGACACAGTTCTCCTGTCTCTGCTGTCAGGCCCCTCTCAGCACCACGGACTCTTCAGGAGTTTGTGGAGTGGTGTGACAGCTCCTGCCTTGAACTGAATGTCAATAAGACCAAAGACATGGTGGTGACCTTCTCTAACAAGCAGAGGGAACTGGCTGCAGCAGCAACCACCACAATCCACGGGAAGCCTGTTGAAGTAGTCGAGGAGTACAAATACCTGGGTACCATCTTTGACAGCCTGCTGAAATTGTCCTCCAACACAGAGGAGATTCTCAGGAAATGCCAGCAACGGAAATACCTCCTTAGGAAGCTCAATTCCTCTGGAGTCAACAAGAACATCCTCCTGACTTTCTACTACTCCTTCATCGAGAGCATCATTACATTCTCCATAACCTTCTGGTTCCACTCCACCAGCCTCCAGAACAGAAACCGCCTGCAGAGCACGGTCAAAGTCTGCTCTAAGATTATTGGACTTCCTGTAAGGACTCTGTCTACCGTCTACGAGCAGCAGACACTCAGGTTAGCAGGTCGGATTATGAAGGACCCCTCACACACTCTCTTCCCAGCGTTCGAGTGGCTCCCCTCAGGATGCCGGCTTCGCTGTCGCTGCTGCAGGACACAGAGGAGAAGAGCAACCTTTGTCCCCAGGGCTGTCCAGCTCCTCAACTCCTGACACCCCCCCCCCCCCGAAAAACTGACACAAACACCCCTCACCCTACAGACTTTCTAAGCTGTGAACTTTGTTATATATACCTCCTTTTTTAGTTTTTTCCTTATGCCATGCACCTTAACCGTCTAATGCTTTATTTGGTCTTCATGCACTACTCCACTTTATTCTATTTGATATCAGTTTTTGCATAGCTTTAGTATATGTCTAGTCTGTTGTTCTATTGTTGTATCTACATGCACTACTTTCACTTTATAATTTAGTATCTGCCTACTTGCACATAGCTCTGTATATATTTATATATTTATATTTATTTCCTGTTACTGCATAATAGTTCTGTTTACATCTGTTCACTACTGCATATATGTCTGTTTACACCTTTAGTCCGATCACGGTCCACTTACACCTCCACTCTTTTTTTTTTAATATATTTAACTTTGTAATTTTGTATTCTACTTTTTGTATTTAAATTTTGACACTTTATTTTTTTGTTGACACTTTATTTTATTGTTAAATTTTAGTATACCTGCACTGTCGTTCATTTACTGCTCTGTGTGACCTTGAATTGCCCCCCGGGGATAAATAAAGTTTTTTGAATTGATTTGAATTTGAATGAGTTCAAAAGTTGAGTAAAGTCAGTGAAAGTGTTCATTGGTGATTCTCTGAGAAATAACCATTGTGTGTGTGTGTGTGTGTGTGTGTGCGTGTGTGTGTGTGTGTGTGTGTGTGTGTGTGTGTGTGTTTGTTTTTCTGTGTGTCTGCAGTTCATCGACATCGCAAGTATTAGAGTTTTTGGAAAGCATGTTCGTTAAAATATTTGGATACACAACATCAGTCCACGCTCTGTCTCCTGGAAATTTTTGGACTCTTTCAGGCCCTGGAAGAAGTCCAGAGGAAGGTGTGAGAGACCTTCCTCTCCAGGGGACATCGAGCAGACCACCACCATTTACAAAGAGACCACCCACCACCATCCCTTTATGATCGGTGAGGACTCCGAGCGGAGGGGTGAGAGCCCTCCGTCTCATCGAGTAAACCCTTCTACCACCATGAAGGAGCCCAAAGGACGAAGGGGTGAGAGCCCTTTGTGCTGCGGAGTAACCGTCCCTTTTTCTGGACAAACAGCTTCCTCCTCGCCTCCCACAGACGCAGCCTGTCCATCAAGCCGTTGTTGTTCCTTCTCCTTTTTCTCTCTTTCCTTCTCCTTCTTCTCCCTTTTCACTCGCTCTTTCTCCTCCTCCTGTTGTTCCTTCTCCTTTTTCTCTCTTTCCTTCTCCTTCTTACTAGCTCTTTCTCCTCCTTCTCCTGTTGTTCCTTCTCCTTTTTCTCTCTTTCCTTCTCCTTCTTACTCGCTCTTTCTCCTCCTTCTCCTGTTGTTCCTTCTCCTTTTTCTCTCTTTCCTTCTCCTTCTCTCTTTTCACTCGCTCTTTCTCCTCCTTCTTTCTCCTCCTCCTGTCTCTCTCGCTCCTTCTTCTCCCTTTTCACTCGCTCTTTCTCCTTCTTCTCCTGTTGTTCCTTCTCCTTTTTCTCTCTTTCCTTCTCCTTCTTACTCGCTCTTTCTCCTCCTTCTCCTGTTCCTTCTCCTTTTTCTCTCTTTCCTTCTCCTTCTTACTCGCTCTTTCTCCTCCTTCTCCTGTTCCTTCTCCTTTTTCTCTCTTTCCTTCTCCTTCTTACTCGCTCTTTCTCCTCCTTCTCCTGTTGTACCTTCTCCTTTTTCTCTCTTTCCTTCTCCTTGTTACTCGCTCTTTCTCCTCCTCCTGTTGTTCCTTTTCCTATTTCTCTCTTTCTTTCTCCTTCTTACTCGCTCTTTCTCCTCCTTCTGTTGTTCCTTCTCATTTTTCTCTCTTTCCTTCTTCTTACTCGCTCTTTCTCCTCCTTCTCCTGTTGTTACTTCTCCTTTTTCTCTCTTTCCTTCTCCTTCTTCTCTCTTTTCACTTTCTCTTTCTCCTCCTTCTTTCTCCTCCTTCTCCTGTCTCTCTCGCTCCTTCTTCTCCCTTTTCACTCGCTCTTTCTCCTCCTTCTCCTGTCTCTCTCGCTCTTTCTCCTCCTTAAATAACGGTTGCATGGACACTCTGCGTCTGTGGGAGGCGAGGAGGAAGCTGTTTGTCCAGCTGAGATGGACAGAGAGGAAGAAGAAGGAGTTACTGGAGAGGGACAGAAAGAGGAGAGAGCGGCGGAGGAATGGAGCGAGTCCAGAGAGGAGAGACAACGAGGAGGAGGTAAGAGAGGAGGGAGGCTGGATTAGAATAACAGAGAGGATCTCCATCAGATGGAGGAAAGGATCGGGACGTGTGCAGCCAGCTAACGGGCCAGATACCCTCAAACTGGCTTAAAGAGAGAGAAAGAGAGAGAGAGTGCAGCAACCACCTATCTAAAAAAAACCTTTTACAAAGAAACACTTTGATTCCGAAAGCTAACAGGACGAAGGGATGAGAGCCCTTTGTCCTGCGGAGTAACCGTCCCTGTTGCTGGACAAACAGCTTCCTCCTCGCCTCCCACAGACACAGCCTGTCCATGCAGCCATTGTTGTTCCTTCTCCTTTTTCTCTCTTTCCTTCTCCTTCTTCTCCCTTTTCACTCGCTCTTTCTCCTCCTTCTCCTGTTGTTCCTTCTCCTTTTTCTCTCTTTCTTTCTCCTTCTTACTAGCTCTTTCTCCTCCTCCTGTTGTCCCTTTCCTTTTTATCTCTTTCCTTCTCCTTCTTACTCGCTCTTCTCCTCCTTCTCCTGTTCCTTCTCCTTCTTCTCTCTTTTCACTCGCTCTTTCTCCTCCTTCTCTTGTTGTTCTTTCTCCTCCTTCTTTCTCCTCCTTCTCCTGTCTCTCTCGCTCCTTCTTCTCCCTTTACACTCGCTCTTCCTCCTCCTTCTCCTGTTGTTCCTTCTCCTTTTTCTCTCTTTCCTTCTCCTTCTTCTCTCTTTTCACTCGCTCTTTCTCCTCCTTTCTCCTCCTTCTCCTGTCTCTCTCGCTCCTTCTTCTCCCTTTTCACTCGCTCTTTCTCCTTCTCCTGTCTCTCTCGCTCCTTCTTCTCCTGTTCCTTCTCCCTTTTCTCTCTTTCCTTCTCCTTCTTACTCGCTCTTTCTCCTACTTCTCCTGTTGTTCCTTCTCATTTTTCTCTTTCCTTCTCCTTCTTACTCGCTCTTTCTCCTCCTTCTCCTGTTGTTCCTTCTCCTTTTTCTCTCTTTCCTTCTACTTCTTACTCGCTCTTTCTCCTCCTTCTCCTCTTGTTCCTTCTCCTTTTTCTCCTCTTTCTACTTCCTACTCGCTCTTTCTCCTCCTTCTCCTGTCTCTCCTCCTTAAATAACGGTTGCATGGACACTCTGCATCTGTGGGAGGCGAGGAGGAAGCTGTTTGTCCAGCTGAGATGGACAGAGAGGAAGAAGAAGGAGTTACTGGAGAGGGACAGAAAGAGGAGAGAGCGGCGGAGGAACGGAGCGAGTCCAGAGAGGAGAGACAACGAGGAGGAGGTAAGAGAGGAGGGAGGCTGGATTAGAATAACAGAGAGGATCTCCATCAGATGGAGGAAAGGATTGGGACGTGTGCAGCCAGCTAACGGGCCAGAGACCCCCAAACTGGCTTAAAGAGAGAGAGAGAGAGAGAGTGCAGCAACCATGCACCTATCAAAAAAAACCTTTTACAAAGAAACACTTTGATTCCGAAAGCTAACAGGATTCGGTTAAAAGTTTCATGAAGAGCTTCATGAACCATTTTAGAAATTAAAAAATAAAAACCCATAACAAAAATAACACAACATAAACCTGACCTGAACTAAAAGGTTACCTCACCTTCAAGCCTAACGTACCTAATAAGCTAACTACACCTTACTTAACTTAAACCGGACTAACCTGGTCTTAGTTAACCCGGTTTCACTAACCGGGTCTTAACTAACCGGGTCTTAAATAACCTGGTTTTACCTAACCCCCCTTATCTAATCCAGTCCTGACTTACCCAGCCAGCCTTCACCTCAAACCTAAAGTGACCACAGTCCGAACCCTGACCCCTTACTGAGATCAGGGAACGTAAAATGCAAGCTCTGATGGTGAACGTTCGATCCAGAACACGTTTGATTTTTTCAGCGTGTAAATAAAAGTCAACGAGATCGAAACACCTGAAACAACCTGCTGTCAGCTCCAGATTTTAAAGAGCTGTGACTGTTCAGACCGGCGGCAGTGAAAGTTGCAGCAGTCTGTTCTCGTAGGAACTATTTCACAGATGATGGAGTTATAGATAAAGTGACTCAGACCGACATGAGAGCTGAATAGAGGAGTCTTACTTTGGTCTGTTTTCCAGAACTCTCTTTATATTAGCATGTATACCAGCAACAGCAGTGACGATGATAATGAAGTTGTGATCAGAGTCGTTTCATACTGAGCTCGCAGGCCGACCCCGTCACTCTGAATCTGCGTATCAGACATTCACATTTCAGACTTTCTTCATCCTTTAAATATCCAAGTATTCAAGGGGAATCTCTGAGCAAGTCTCATGTTTGCATTTCAGCTCTTCATCCTCGTTACAGTCTAGGTCTGAATCCAGCACACAGGGTGTCACTAATATCACTCATGGAGTCCTATGAGAACACAAGAGGCCTTAATGTGTGTGTGACAGTAGACAGGAGAGGTTTAGAAACTGGTAGTAAACCAGTTCAGGAGCCTGAGGAGAGAAAGTGAGGCAATGGGGCAGAATCCAGAGTCCTGTAAGTATCGATCCTGCCCCCATCAGGTCAGGCTGGTTCAGACTCTCCTTAAAGCTGCTCTGCTGGTGATATTTGATGAATATCACACATGAGAAAGAGGCGAGTATGGCAGACTGGATAGCCTATGACGGGTAAGATCCCCCCTGCAAAACCTGGGGACGACCTAAGACAGGCACAGCCACGAGTACTCGACCTGGATGCCGCTGTGAGAAGGCACAGCGAGCAGCATCATGCGGCGTGTTCTGAAACAAGAACAGCTGATGTCTCAATAAAAAACCTCTACAAAGAGGGCCTCTTGTGTTCTCATAGGACTCTATGGGTGATATTAGTGACACCCTGTGTGCTGGATTCAGACCTAGACTGTAACGAGGATGAAGAGCTGAAATGCAAAAATGAGACTTGCTCAGAGATTCCCCTTGAATACTTGGATATTTAAAGGATGAAGAAAGTCTGAAATGTGAACGTCTGATACGCAGATTCAGAGTGACGGGGTCGGCCTGCGAGCTCAGTATGAAACGACTCTGATAACAAGTTTAAAACTGTGGCGTGAGGAGTTAAAGAAACACTGATCATCTCTCAGCTGTGATATAAAGACGCTTAAAGCAGATAATCTGTCACGTGTGATGTGTGTGAACACACGTCTCCGCACTACTGCAGCAGCAGGTGATGAGCACTGACATTTTACGATTTCTCTCTTTAAGGGTAGGGTTTGGTTGAGTTTTGGTCTGAGGTGAAGAAGAAATAAAAAAACACATCGGCAGGTTTGATAAAGGACACATTAAGGGTTAAAAACTGTGGACTGGCTACAGTAACTGACTCTAAAGTCTCCGTACAGTCCTGATCGACGTGACATGAAAGAAGAGAGACAGAAAAAGATGAGGAAAATAAGATAAAGAAACAAAGAGTATTTTTCTGCTCTGAACACAAACAGCTGAGTTCCTCTCTCTTCTCCTGTTCGAGCTTTAGTTCAGTAAAAGCGACAGGTCTGATAAAGATCCTAAAACAACACCTGCTGAAGGTTAAATGGAGGTTAAATGGAGGTCATGCTGAGGGTTAAAAGAAGCTTGAGCTGACCAGAGAAGAAATGTAACTTCATTCACTCCCCCCCCCCCCCAGAGGCGTGAAGCTGCTTTAACGTGGTCACACTGCAGGTTAGCTGTGAATGAACGAGTGTGACTCAGGTGAGGACGGCCTCTGCTCACTACACTTTTAATATCTGCGGAGAGAAAACAAAGAGCTGCACAGTGAAAGCATCAGAGATGTAAAGATTGAAAGCAGAAGAAAGACGCTGCTTGTTAAAAACAAACGTTGGGTGGTTGCTGCTCCTCTCTCTCTCTCTCTCAAAAACAAACTGGTAAAGTTCAGACGACTCTGCTCTCAGAAACGATAAACGATGGCACTAAAGATAAAGCAACTGTTTCCTGTGAGTTGCCTGAGTTTGTTGCAGCCTTTGGTTGCTTTCTTGGGCTGGTCGTCAGTTGTCACTCATGATGCCTCACCTCTGCTCATGACCTCCAAATGTCTCCTGAGTCCTCCTGCTCCTCCTCCTCTCCACCATTCAAAGTTCTCCTCCATTGCCCTCCTGTGTCTGCAGTCTTTCATAAACCTGGACTAAAATGTGTGTCAGTATTTCTCCACTTCTGTGAAAACCTGGAAGAAGCCCTGCACCGCCCTCTAATTCATCTGAGAGTTTATGAAAATCAGTTTCAACATATGACTGTTTTTAAATAGCTGATCATGGTCTCCTCAAACTCCTCCTGCACCAAACCTTCCACCTCTGCAGACACAGAAGTTGCCGTTCTCTCAGTCTGCTAAAACCTGCAACAAAACTCCTTCTCAGCTAGCCTAGCTGGCTTTGATTTAAAGTCCTCAGCCTCCTTGTGAGATCGTTTAAGAAGCTCACACTGTGGCTCCCTCTGGCTAAGAGAACTCCTCATTGCTCCTCAGTCCATCACCATGCTGTCAACTGACTCCTGATGGTTTTCTATTCAGCACAACATCAGTGAGCTCTGACACAAAGGTGGACAAGTCCTCCAGCTTTAGTTTGTCCTAATGTTCCTCATCAGTCAGAAGTTCTCCTTTAAGGCTGCACAGAGAAAAACTCATCCTCATCTTTCTCTGACTAAAACTAATCTGAGGTGACATTAGCTCCTCCTGAAACGTTCTTTACATCCAACCTGCAGTCCTTCTGCTCTGCTGAAACATGTCTGCTGATAGTCCTCCTCTGCTGAGAGCTGCTTTTAAAAGTCTGCCTGCCTCCTGCTCCTCAGTCGTCTAAATGTCTGTTGCCTCCTAAAATCTGTTCGACCACAGAACAGCTGAGCTCTTTCTCGTCTGCTGACACATTGACAAAAATCCACTCAGATATGGTTTACGCAAGAAACAAAGTTTGAACAAGCAAATGCACCAAAACAAAGCTGCATGTTTCTGCTTCACCTGCGCCTCATTTGAATCTATAAAAAACGGCCATGGCATGACCCGACAGTTTGACGCTGTTCTTCTGCTGAGATCGGAGAAAGAGTCCTGCCTCCTGATCCCAGCACTGCCTAAAACGGTTTCATCTTCTCCACCTGTAAATCCTCCAACAGGAGGAGAGGAGAACCAGAGAGCTGAAGCTGCAGACACATGTCCGACACCCCCTCCTGCAAGAGGAGATCCAGAAGGAGGAGAGGAGGAGAACTAGAGAGGGGAATTAGAGAGAGCTGAAACTGCAGACACACGTCCAGAACCTCATCCCACACCTCCTCCTGCAAGTGGAGATCCAGCAGGAGGAGACGAGGCGAAGAAGAGAGAGCTGCCGACACACCTCCAACTGCTTCTCCTGCAGGAGAAGATCCAGCAGGAGGAGACGAGGCGAAGAAGAGAGAGCTGCCGACACACCTCCAACTGCTTCTCCTGCAGGAGAAGATCCAGCAGGAGGAGACGAGGCGATGAAGAGAGAGCTGCCGACACACCTCCAACTGCTTCTCCTGCAGGAGAAGATCCAGCAGGAGGAGACCAACACGTTCAACACCTCCTCCTGCAGCTGAGAGAGACTCCGTCCTCAGGGAGACAGCTCTTATTTGCATGATGCAAAATCAATCAATAAAAACTAACAGTTTGATTGCACAGTTGAGTATTTTAGTTGTTATTGTTGCTCCACATGTTTAACTGTCAGAGTGAAGCTTCTCTGGACGCTGTTAGTGACCAAACTTCATTAAGTATTTCTACATCTTTGTTTCTAACATATGAAAACAGAAACAGGTTCTCTTATTCTGCTCGGGGTATTATCAACAGATATATACTAGAAAGTCAAAGGTCAACAAGATTTCTATAGCGCTCTAAAACAAACAGGCTTTGTACCAAAGTGTTTAACAGCAAGCATAAACAGAAATAAAGAAGATCTAAAAAGATGATGAGTCATCGAAGCAGGCTGGAAGAGTTTTTAGATATTTCATGGATGTGAAAGAGTCTGTTCCACACATGTAAAGTTCTGATATCCAAGGTTTCATAAACAGAAAAGATGTTTATGCAGAAGTTAATGTACTTTCATGAAAGATAAAAACATTTTAAATACTTTATTTTTAATCTTATTGAACATTTAAACGATTGAAAACATGCTGATGAGTATTTTGATGCTGTAGCAGGTTAAGAGGCCACTTCATCAAATGTTTCTCAACTTTCAAAGTCATTAAATACGACATCACTTTAAAAAAGTTCATTTAATAGAACACAACAACAGAAAAATGAAGTAACAATTATTATTACAGTCTATGGTAACAACGTGATATTTATCAAACAGAACAGTTATTTACTTTCAACACAATCAGAACAACAACAAAACTAATTACCCGACCCAACTATTATTTGAACTGTCTCTTTTTTTGTTTGTTTATGTCCATGATTTTTTCTGTTATATATCTCCCTGCTTTATTTAATGGAGCGGTAAACTCCTCCTCCTCCAGATTCTTCTTTAGTAGCCACTCTTTATAACAGACTGGGAAGACATGAACAGAAATAAGAAGAACTTAAGTATTCGTAAAACATCCACATAGGCATGACCAGGGCGACATACAAGAGATGTATCAAAAGTATCCCATTCCATGGCATTGCATAATGAACATGTGTTTAGTGCGCCTCAGGATGCCATACCTTTCAATGTCTGTAGCCTCCGTGGGCTTAGCGAAGGCCTAATGGTTTTTGTTGTGGGGCATTCCTTCCCGGACAGGCTACTATCCCCGAGGGTCTTTGTGCCCTACATGGCCACAGCCAACTCCTTTACAAATAAGGAATCCTTATTTTGTGTTGAAATCCGCCTTCATGCCTCTCTCCGGATGGAGACTCTTGCTCCCAAGTCAATCTTACAAAAAAAGCATATATAGATTACATTAGATTTTTCAGTAACATTAACAACTGGATTAACTTGAAGTACAGTTGGGGCTCTTAAACAAAAATGGTAGAAACAGAGGCCACATTTAGTTCTGTGCTATTTAAAACCAATCAAATACCATCCAACAATCATAAAGCCCTTGAGAGAGAACTGATATCAAGACCTCCTTTTACAAGCACTGGTTGTTGTTTACAGTTCAACTAGACACTTGAGATAAGAGGGGGATTGATGTTGAGAGATGACAGCTGAAATTTGTAAATCAGCTGTGCGGAATATCTGTCTCTGGATGGTCAATGACGGCTTTCTAAAGCCTGCTATTTCTGTAACCTGACTGCTATGAAGAACAGACAATATCCAGGGACCCACAGAACCTGGAGGACTAGCAATTATATTAGTTTGCAGAAGAAAATCCAGTTTACAAGGCCAAGCCCTGCTCGCTTAAATGCACTTACACCTCCTGCCAGGTTGATAACTTCACAGCTAACCTTCCCCTCTGCTCCCCTCCAATTCAGATGATAAAGTGATACCTTTATGCATTTTTATTTATCCTAATACAGATTTTGATTAACAATGTTTTTGCTACTAATGCTGTTTTCATGCAGCTAAAGGTCGCAAGTTAACATGGTCACTCCTACACCTGTAAGCAGTTTCAACAGAGAAACTACGCAATATGTAAAGGTACTACCGCTTCTCAAAAGTGGAGGTTCTAGTGGTAAGAAGGAAAAATGATCCTGGTTCAACAAGCACATTAAACTGAACTAAATGTAGTATGTCATTTTAAATAGTATGTAACTTTGTGACCTTGAAATAGTAGTCTCAAAGGTCGATTTAAAAGCACAATGACTTTACAGGGAGAATGGCATCTCTCCCATGTCTATAGTGCCGATCCCATTTACTGGAGTTTGTAACTTTGGCAGCAGGCCGAGGTCATCTGGTGAGAAGTACTACGTCTTTGCGGCACTAGTTCACACAGCAGACTTCAGCTACAAAGCAGCCAGTTAGCCCGTCTCTGTACTGTACAACGACTGAGGCTAAAACGAAGAGGACGATGGTGGATGAAGTTAAGAAGAAAAAAAAGAGAGTGAGCGAGTGAAAAGCAGAGTGTACATCCCTGCAGATAATATTAAAACTAAGATTGAGATGTGTGGGCCTTGTTTTGGTGTTTCTCATATCCCCATCAACTGCTCCAGTTCTCTTCACTCTGAGAATTGAATTCTGTGCAGTATACAGTATGTATCTATTAAGGTTTGTCTATTAAGTTGTGCTATATTGTTATACAGTATGTGTTGTAAACAAGGCAATGGTTGTACCTCATCTTCTTGTGAAGAGGGTCCCAGTTGCTCCTCAGATGCTCTGCCAGACTCTGCAACTATATAGGGAATAATGTAAATAAACTCAACAGCTATAAATTGTCTAAATTCGATCACTAGCATTAGGGTCTATACTTATCTACACTAATACAATTCACCACAGTCCCAATGACTCAGTTTAGATAGCGTATTGTTCATCATGACCAATGGTACATTTCTTGATAATTAAAAACATGTCCCAAATGGTGGGCTCTCTCTCTTTTTTTTGCCTTTGCTGCAGCCATTTGAACAATACGTTACTCTTGACCAACTTTAGGGACATCTTTTGTACTCTCAAATTTCTTTTAAGGTTTCAATTGCACATATACCTAAGTAATTCTTAGCAAAAATTGTTACCCTAAATAAAAAGTCATGCTTTTTGTGCACTTACTTTTTGAGGTCTTCATGTTATCTGATGTAACGTGATCTTTTTCAGAGAGAGAAAAACACATATTTTGTATAGACAATTTTGGGCTAAACGACAACGATAATGCATCATCATTGCTTTGTCCTATAAGATCGAGCTGAAACCATCAAACAACACATATATGATTTAAACACTCAACACAGAAATAGGCCCACTCTTATTTCTGGTTTAACAGTGATCTTGTGTTGATGCAAAAATGAGTTCCAAGTTGTGTCACTCATATCAAGCTAGTGACAATAATGAACAAAAGGCATTTTGCCTGCTGAGTACAGTGTACATTACAAATCTGTTTTCACCTTGAGAGTTTGCTGTGGTGGATGTCAGGTTTTGAAACAGTTGTTCTTGTAATTTAATGTTGAGGTTCTGCAGTTTTTTATTTTCATCCTGAACAGCATTGTTGAGCGCCTCCTGCTCCTGCAACCTAAACAGAAACATGTATATTTAAAGAAACCTATTTATGAAGAAAAGGACAAAAATGTCTTTGTTTTTTCATGACTGTATTTTTTAGAAAGGTTTGTCCAATTAAGATCAACGATCTCTTTTTGGCAAATGAGGACACTTGACCAAGAAAAGCAAGAATACATCCATGTCAGCAGAATAGCAGCATTTGAAAGGACATATCTTCTTCTTAATAGACAAGTATTCAATGAAATGAGTTAGCTACCTACGACATATAGAAGGCCCCGGAGACTATCTCACTCCCAGGCTAAATCCACCTTTCTTCCCTCCGTATTGAGTAGTTTATTTATTGCTCGATGACCAAACCCTACCTTCTTATATGTTTTTATGTGTGTATACGTATATATTTTTCCTTTCTGTTTGTCTGCTCTGCCCGTGCCTCACACCGCGTATCCTTCTTTATCTCAAGCTCTTTGTCATTTTGACTGTAGTGTATAGAGGTGTGTGTGTGTTTTTTTGTTTGTTTATATGTGTGGATGGGCATCTGTTGTATATGTGCTTTTGAGCGTGGAACTTTGTTTTTTCAAACTGTGCACTCTAACCAAGGTGGACCACACAAAGATGGAGTGCAGGCCTATATAGGATTTCCTTATTTGATTGTCCTATGTTCAATACAGTATTTGTATCTGTGAAAATGTTGATCATAAAAAAAGAATTCATACATGTTACAAGCAATTGAGAGAAACATCAGTTCAAATGTAAAAAAAATACTAAAAAAATCTAGTGAAGGCTATTTAAAAACGTACTTTTTGTTTGCCTCGCTTAGTTGATCAGCAACCACGTGAAACTTCTTCATGTAGGACTGCTGAAGTTTTTTAGCTTCTATAAAAATCCTCTCAGGAACCACTGCACCATCACAGTCATCCTCTGAATTTGAATCCCTTACAGGGGTTCTCTAAACCTCTTAAGAGGTGCGGTGGAGCAAGATGGAGAACTTCTCTTTTTGTTCTTGCGCTCCTGTAGAAGGGCCAAGAGGTTTGCTCTTTTAGCATCATCACAAGCCTTTTTCTGGTTTGCCTGAAAGCATGGATAAAATCATAATTAGGGACAGGTGTCAAGGTGTTATAGAATTGTCACATACAAAGAAACAAAATGTTAAAAAAAATGGCTTATTGAGAACCAACAATGTCAACACTGATACTGTACCTACTCTTGGTCATTTTAATTGTATCATGTCCTATGTTGGAGATTATTTGTTCATGTCACCCAAATTGTATTGTATTTATCTGTATCTGTTTTTTTTGTTTCTATACTAATGAACATATATTAATGGGTTACATTTATATGATTCCAATGAACATCTGGCAAAGGGACTACCGATCGGGTACATTTACATCTGTTTGAATGTTGATTAATGGACACTGTGCCTTTTCAAATAAATGAAAAATAATAATAATACAAAAAAAAAATCCACCAATTGAATAGATGAAAACTATGATAAGAATGTATATAAATACATATATACACACACACATTTATACTATATATGTGTGTTTGTGTGTATATATAGATTTTGTTACATATAAATGTACATATATATTATTTATTTATTTATATATACATATACACACACACACACACACACACACACACACACACACACACACACTGCATTCTGGCACCGAAGCTTGGCTGCAGTGATTAGATTTTAAGAAGACATATTTGATCCTTTATTTGAACCTTAATAACATCATATGATCAGAATATAGATAATAATATTAAAAGTCACATAAGAGTTCATTGTTGTGTTTTCATTGTGAAATGCATCTTTTGATCTTATTTGTCTAAATTATGTTATGTTGCTAATTTTGACCAGACCTTACTACAATCCCCAGCAGCCACTATTCATCAGTGATTGGATGAAAAAAAATAAAGCTTGCAATCTGCATGTATAAATATGGGACTTTTATTGTTGAATTTCTCCACATTGGTGCAGTAAAAATGCTTGATATTATGCATGTTTGTAGTCTTATATGTGTAGAAGTCAAACATACCATCCATAGCCAGGAATTATTCAGCAATGTGTTTTTACATCACATTAAATATAAGAAAACATGCAATCTGCAGGTATAAATATGGGACTTTTATTTTGGTATTTCTCCACATTGGTGCACTAAAAAAAATGATATTAAGTGTATTTTATTCATCATGGGCGCATGAAACACTTTAATGTTATATATTTTATTTTAAATGTAGGTTCGATATATAGCTTACTGTTCTTAATACCTTTATTTTGAAAACCGGAAGTAAAGACGCTGTTTCTCCGTATTTACCATAATGCTGAGAATACTTGAACACTAGAAATTTAGGTGCGGCTGATTTGACCACGGAGATCGAAGTGACGGCTGGCTTGACCGCAGTCGCCAGAGGGGTTATTTTGGCCTCAGGAACGTTGCAGTCTATCTAGCAGCACTGGAGCAGACGCGTTCTCTCTGTCCATGATTATTTACAGGCTATGGTTAGACAACCACAGACGCATTCAGCTGAAAGTCACCAGATAACATGGTCATTCTTTAAACCGTAACACCCCAAGAACTTTGCCGTTTGTCTGTTAACTTCGGGTGTCAAGTGATGTAAACGTGTCGTTTATAAAATTAAAAAGCCCGTGCTGCAGTTCTTCAAAAAAAAAAAAAAAAAAAAGGAAAGGGGACGCAGATCATGTAAGTTACCATTGCAATAATATGCCTTGAACAACTTTCACAAATCTTAAACCCATATGCGAACTATGAAAGTTATGCTGATGTTGTAAAACGATCAAAGTGAAGTATCCTGGTAGCTTATATTCCTTTTATTTTAATTCCAACCTTGTGGTTATTATTAGGTTTATTTCACCGGTAAGAAGGCACAGGGGAAAGATTCTTAGCTTTTAGTAGTCCATTTTCGGAAGATTGTAGTTTCACCCACCACGGCAGACTCACGTCACTAACCTCCGCCGCCGTCGCATTATTACGTCGCCTAGTGGACATTCGGTTGGATTGTCAAAACAACGCGATCGCCTTTCCCTAATTCATTTATGAATTCTCCTAACGCCTTTCCTTAACCCCATGACGTTTTCCACGAGGTTGTGAAGTGGATAGTGAAAGTAGATAGGAGGGACAATTCAAACGCACCCAACGGTTTCGTGAGGCAGCTACTTTCTTTGGAGCTCTTTGCCCTCCGGCCATCCGCGTTGGTCACATGACTGAAAATTATTAATGCTGCATTCATGTGCTGCTCGGGTGGTCCAAGTTTCCGAGTTATGAAGTCGTTCTTTCGACTTCAGTGTGTTCACATGATTTCAGTAACAGTTCGGAAAGTCGGAATGTTGAAACAACAGCATAAAAAAAAGTGCTGATGCTACGAAGAAGATCAGTGAAATTTAACTGTTCAAATTTATATTTGAGTGAAAAGTTGATATGCAATACGTGAATTAATAAAATAGTATGTTAACTTTAACAAAACATATTTTTCCCCTCATGTGATGACGATTCTGACATCAAGTCGGGAAGTCGGGCACCTAATTCTTTTCCGAGCTTCCGAATTGTTGTTACGACTTGAGCAGTAGTTAATGTGCATTTTACAACTCGGAAACTATTTTTTCCGATGTGTCCGACACCACATGAATGCACCATAATACCCATCTTCGTCCTCGCGCCTTTTTACTACGTGACGGACGTTATCGCTGGATAGGAGTAGGAGTATGACCCAGTATGACACAGAAATAAAGAGTAAAGTCAAGGGAGGACACAAGTTCGGCTGCTGTTCCATATTTTTTGTGTGAACAGTGCCCAAAGGTAAAGTAGGCCTAAACACTTTTATTTCCAAAAAGAGGAACAAGCGATGTTATTTTGGTATAGTGACTAGATTAGCATGCTAGCTAATTACCTGTAAATTGGTTAGGCCTTATTAGTCTCTGCATGTCCAGCGTTTATTCCATGTGAAAAATTGAGTGAAAAATTTAATTATAATGAAGTTGTCTGTACCCCTCAATCATAATGTATTTAAACATGGTTAAATAACACTTTGGAACCCTTTTGGATTCTTGTGAATTCTGACAAGAGAGTGGGGTTATTAGCCAAAACTGCAAGCACATTAATGTTAGGAAAGTTAAGGCTGAGCAATAAGAAGCTGGAAAATGTTGTTTTAATCATGTTTTCAATTTGAAGAAAAACTTGCTGAAATCTGTACCGGGATCACTTGTATTACAATGTAAGGGTTGTGGTTTAACTATGTTTGTGCTTCTTTGTGCTTTATGTTACTTAACTCATGTTGGTTGAGAGAAATTGTCCTATAATTTGTCTTTTTCATGGTCTATAGTTGGTGGTTAATACCTGTTCAACTTATTATAGAAGAAGAAAATAAAGACGATCTACTCCCTCTCTCCTCACACAGTCACAAACACATTCACAATGAGCATGTTAGACACTTACATTATCACTATGACACACTAACTCACATTTACACATTCTCTCCTCACCTTCCTCCTTCAGCCCGAGGTGACACTATCATTTTATGATAGTAGCCAATTCTAGCAGGGATCATTTAATTCTCCCAAATGATTTACACCAGTGCAAGTTAAATGGGAAAAGGGTCTCTTCTATTAAGAGATCAGTGGCTAGTGGAGACCTCCCCCTTAAATAGTCATATTTTCTGCTAGGTACGTGTTAGGTGTGTATGCAGTGTGTGTCACTCAGTTTCCTGGTTATGTTGAGGAGGCAGACAGTTACCAGACCATCCACAGGTCAAATTATATAACCTAGATAATTTAAAAAGCATTGACAGCACAATTTGTCCATGCAATGTTATTGCTTTGACCCCTATTAGTGTCAATGGGCCAGTTCATTTTTTACCAAGAGTGCTTATCTATGTGTTTCTTTCACACTGTGATGGGGTGGTGTGAAACAAAGACAGACAAAAATCCTGATGGCAATTTAAAAGCCATTAGTTTAGATTGTAGTGATTATGCAGCATTTGAATCTTTAATGTGCTACCCTGTTATTATTATCAAATCATTTAGCAGTAAAAAGTGTAGAAAGGGAAGTAATTATAAGCTTGTGAGTCAAATTGCAGACAGTTACTGCTTATTAAACAGCCAATTCAATTAACCTTTTCTTAACAAAAACTTTATTTTCTTGATTAACTGTCAGCAGAGGCCTGGTGGGACCTTGATCGGCCTTGAAAAGACTCAATGGATGTCTGTGCAGACTCTGGGACTCTCAGCACACATGCAGCTGTGAGTAATGTCTTCTGTCAGTAGAGGAAAAAGCAAGGAACATTGGCAGTTTTATTTTATCATTTTCTGATAAGATTGAATAAAACACGTTCAATATGAGCATGTAGTTAAGAAATGTCCTTTTGGCAAAAATATGTTTTTACTTTTTCTTATTGTAATTAGAATAGCATGACTTTGACACTGTATTTGGTTTAGTATAGCCTATTTTTAGTTTGGGTTATAAAGTTGGCAATATTATTATTTTTGTGTGTGTAAATTGTTAAAAAGTTTAACCATAAAAAATGTGTTTGCAGAAAGGAGGACCTGCGCTTGAGAAGGAGCTGTCTTTCTCCAGCAATCGCAGTCAAACAGGAAGTGGAGGCACCATCTTACTACAGTTGTTGGAATTTAAAACCCTTCTACTTGAAATTGTGGAGGAGCTGCAAATTCAGAGGGTATAGTACCAAATATAGCATCTGCTGTTAGTGTGTGGCTTTTCATATTTTTTCAGTATTTAAAAAAAAAGGTAAAAAGCTGTTACTGAGGGAATTTCAAGTACTCTGAAAGAACAACACAAAAGCCTAATTACTGTGCTTCACACATATAATTAACCAGCAGTAGATTGTATTCCACTTGTTTTGACCTGTTCACCAAAGAAACAGTATGTTCTTGTTGATTTGTATAATCTAAGAGAAATTGTGACATTTAATACATTTTGTGTATGACGAATAAAATGTCATGTTTTTCTCCCTATCCCAACAGTCATTTTGCAACCCCCAACATAAAAAAAAAAGAATAGGTATACTGTTAAACATCAAACAGAAGTTTTGTGGAATCAACTACCCTTTTCTCATTTGTGTATCTTAATATAAAAGTTTTATTAATTTCATGTCAATTCAACTTTCCAGTCAACTCCATGAAATTAATTTCCAAAGAAAAATGATAAGCATATTAAGCAGACTCCCTAGAATTCACCCTAGAGTTTAAGATTATTTTATTTGTCGTTAGTAGAAAGTATTGTGTACATCATGGAATCTTGTTGTTTTAAGCAAATATGATTAATCATGGTTATTTCTTTTTTCCCAATTTATTATTCTACTTGCATTAAGTCAACTCATATTTTAAAGCAGCACGGCAACTTAAATTCAGCTTGAGTTTAAAGACAGAGTAGCTGTAAAAGATGAATTTTTTTTGGCTTACTACCTCAATCTATCTGCAGCAAAAAGTTATGGGTGCTTTTTATGATGCTAACATGTCTACTCGTTCCTCTCACTCCTGTTGCGACATATTTGAGTAAGGTGATGGATGGAAGAACCATACTGGCAAAAATCTTTGGTTTCAGTTAGACATCAGTCTGAAGCAATGACGTACTGATGACATGACAGTCAGCTGTATTCCTGATTAAACCAAGGTATGCATGTTCAGAAGACCCTTTATAAAAGTACAAATTTAATACCTTATAATAGCTCGTGCTGATTAAAAGATAGATAAATATAAGACATCTCTGAAAATCCTATGAAGTCTCATATATACACAAGCCATTCCTGTAAAATTTGCCTCAAACTCCTTAGAATGGAATACCAAAAATACCAATGGCCTGGGCGGTTAGAATCGAACTGAACCAAAAACCTTTACCTGTATTGTTGCTTCACTAGTGTCAGTATAATACAGTTTTTTTTCCTTGAATTAGCACTGTCAGATACACCTGTGTTTTCCATCTTAATTCAGATGCCTCCTCTGTCCTCTGCTCCTTCAGGAGCATTTAAAGGATTGGTTGATCCTCCATTATTGCAGAGGGTAATTTCCGGATCATACTAGGAAAAAAGGTCAAGAGGAAGTATTATTTAGCATAATGAAAGGCACCCTAAGAACAGACTTAGACAAACAAGGGGTTTATATAGAGTTCTTCAAGTTAACCAGCTGCTCTGTATGAACATCTAGACAGGACACAGGTAGATTTGATCCACAACTCTGAAAAATAATGATCACATACACCCTCAAGCAAGTACTTTCAACTTCACATTGTATGTGTACTTAAAGAGTAGGGTGGGCAAATGGGATGTTGGTCGTTTGTTGCCATTACTTTTTTATTGTTATAGTTATGTTAACCAGGACACAAACATAAGATACTATGAGTACGGTTCCCCTAAGGCGCTGCTTTTATCAGAGTAGCAGTTTGAAGTTGTGTTTTATGGGCTGGAGAGGTTAAGAAGCAAAAGGATGTCCAGACTTTCTTGAGCAGGTCACATTCCAATTGTTTTTTTTCTTCTTTAAAACAAACAAAAACAGTACAACCCTCTGTTTAAGTTTGTGAGAAACAAAAATTACTGAAATGTCATACATGCAGAGAAAAATATTTTTAAAGGTGTGTGCATACAGCTTTCAGAGCAGGCTAAAACATTTTCCTAACAGCATGCGACGCAATCAAACATCAGCGACAAAAACAGCTTGATTCCTTTGTTTACAATCAGAGTGTCCGTGAGCGACGCTGTGCAAAGCAGGGCTACACCACCTCTTTTCTTTTTTCGTTTCTGTTGCTCACTTAGACATGGATGAGGAACAAGGGAGATCCAAAGAACACTAGGAGTGACCAACAGGAAAATACTCTTTGATTTTCTTTAGATTTTCTTGCGCAACATATCTTCTCTGCTTGTTTAACAAAGTGGAGATAGTAGTGCATTAATAAGATCAATATTCATGTTTAAAATATTCTGCTTTTACTTGTGTTAACGTAGTACCAACATTTACATTTCGGCACTTCACCATCAAAAGCTTCTTAATACAATGCACCACACTTCTGTTTCTCCACCTTCCAAATTATAGTACCCAATGTCATACTTTTTGCAAGTGAAAGCTGGAATGAAACAAACAAAGAAGTGAATATTTAACAGATTAAGTTTGGACAGTGAGCGTCTGATGCTGCGCGTTGCAAAGCCGTATCTGATACTCCCATGCTGTTGGGAAATGCCGTAAGAAGCCTTTTGCAATATTCATGTAAAAACAAAATGTGGCATGAAATGTTGCATTCTTAAAACATACATACCCCTTGCATGAAATAACTTGAAATAACTTTTTCATTCCTAGATGCAACAATTCCTAAAAAGTTTGGATGCTGTTTAAAATGTAAATGAAACAGAATGTGATTATTTGCAAAACATCGAATAACATAATGATGTTTTTTTTTTTGTGCTACTTTCAATCAAATATGGGGTTTCAATGTTTAGCAATATTTATCAAATTTTTTTAACATTTGGGTTAGGGTTTTTTACATCATCCCTACTTTACAACCAGTAGAAAGCGTCAATTTAAAGTATCAATAAAGCTTTGATACAAGGCAATGGAAAATAACTATGTAGTTCATTATTATATTTGATCAAGTAAAAAGTAAATCATTTGAGACATTGTTCAACAAATCAGAAATGTACATATTTTAGTATTCTTAGTCCAAAGCTGATGTTTTTGTTCCCTTTGATTTTAATGGATTACTTAGCTTAATAAAGCTTTATAATGCCTTTAAAATAATACCCAGGTACAAACGAACACACCTCCACTCAAACACACAAAAACTTTTCCTCAGTGGAAAATTAACAGTTTGTCTCTACTGCAATCTTTTTTTTAGGTGAGATGCCATCCTTCTAGCATGGTTTAATGGGGACTTTTAAAATAAACTCAGCTAGTAAACCAGCTCCCCCATGCACATAAAAAGTCATGAGGATATAGAAAGCAATTGACTTTTAGCTTCCTTCTCTGGGAAAAGAGGGAGGATAGGCATGGCTTTCCCCATATATCACCTCCCTTCTTATGTGCCTCTTTTTCAGTGTGGTTTTAAAAAAGACACAGAGAAATTAACAAAAGAAACATACTGCTGAAGTTAGCTCTGGCTCAACTCCATTGAGTTAGTTGGCTAAAGAATAAAATAAATTGCCTATTTTTACCTTGTTCTGTGCCTGTTGGCATCGCAAATGCAGCAGCCATTGCTCCATCTTAATTTACTGAATTGTTATTTTATTTAGCTGGTTTTCCTATTCCAGGTTTCCTTTGTGTCTGATTGCTAATTACTCCTGACTCGGAATGCTTGTTTTCTCTTAGCAAAATTGGTTTAGAATCCGTTTTAATTTCACTTTTTACTTTCAATGGTTCAGGATGCAAAGACACTATTTGAGGATCAGATCAGTAAACTTGTGTTGGAGAACCAGGAGCTGGAGTGGGAGAAGGTATGGCTGGGCCTTGCTGGCTTTTTTCTCAACATCAAGATCAGTACTTTGGTATTGGGTTGACATTCACAAGATAATAAGAGCTTGTTTTTGCTTTAACAAATCCAACATTTTTAAATACTACCCCTTGTTCTTTATTGTTGACAGGAATCCCTACAACATCAAACAGAAACAGTGACAAACCAGCACACTGAGGCACTAATGAATGTACAGAAGCAGGTATGTTTTACTAAATGTTAACAGTAAACAAATGATTTTAACATTACATTCAAATCTGAATTTGTTTTCCCCTGAAGTTCCAGGCCAAAATAAGTAACATTGAGGAGGAGAAGGTAAGAAGAGTTTATTCCCCAATATGTTAACAATATCATTTTGTTCAACTGATGTTATAAGTGGAGTAGTAAATGTGCTCTGCTATTCATTGTTCTTTGGCACTCATGGTCGTATTTTTCGTATTCAAATTGCAGGGGATATTCCAGATCAGTGCTGAGTTGAAAGACAAGGAAATTATCAACTTAAAGGAAGCAATGAAGTCGCTACAGGTACTTCAAGCAAGAACATCCTCTTCTCTCAATGTTAATCTCTCATTCTAAAACACAACGTCAATGTTCTGTCTTCATTCTATCCATCTTTCTTTAAAATCAGAAGTATGGTTATTACCATTAAGCTGTTCAAAAAGATGAATCAATAATGCTTATGCCCAACTAGAGTCAAGGCTAGAGGGTGTTACTGCACAGGTCTGACCTAGTCTCACTGCTAGAGGGTAAATCTTTAAGGGTGACACCACAGAGTTGATATATAGCCATCCCCACGGTCTGCTGCACTTTAACAGCCCAGCCGCGTAACAAAGACAATAGACTGTTTACCGAAAGTGAGGCCCCATGTGTGAATTTCTTTGACGCGGTCTGGTGGATTCATTTAATTTAACACATATCCCCATTAATGAGAGTTTGCCTTAAAGTGATTTAATTGCCATATCATGACAATTTGCTTTATTGCAATTTTGGCTCCATTAGAACAGTGTGGTTCAATTGATCTATAGTTAAATCTAAATAATTAATAAAAGCAGTCTAATATTAGTAAATACCCTGCCTGCAACTACATAAAAAGGCAAATAATATTTTAATATAGTACACAGGTAATGACCCTTTGATTTTAAAATGTATGCCTTATTATTTTGTATTAAATCAGAGTCATTTATCAAGCCTTGGGGAATAGAAGTGTGTTTCAAAACAGTCATGTTATTGCCAAAAGTAAACAAACTACTGCATTGACAATAATTGGTTGTCTTTGTAAAGCAGGCTGGCTGATGTGCTTCTTAATCTGACACTCTGAATCTAATTATAAAACAAATTCACTAGCTAGGAGCTACATACACATATGATAAAAGAATACTTTTCCTTTTTTGTTGTTCATTTGTTTGATTTGATCAAATATTAAATATAAGTGCATCTCAAACGCAAAGACTTCAAAAAAAAAAAAAAAAAAAAGGCTAAATAACGCTCCACACCCATCTCACTAAATTGTGTTTATAAATGTATCAATCCATGAAAGATTAATTAATAGAATGCTAATTGATTTATTAAAGAAAATTGTACATATAATCAGAGTCAGAATCAGTAAAGACTCGCATTAATACATAGGAAGCATAATACTGTCACTGATGATTATTTGAGTTGAATGTTTTAAATTCATATACTGTTACATATATTGAACTATTCTTCACCTAATTGTTCTTTGACTGCTTTTTGACAGATGCTGAAATACAATTTGGAAAAGAAAGCAAATGAGCTGGTAATGAATTTTTCCACTCATACATTTTTTTACTCATACATTGATGGGTGTGAGAAATTATTTTTACACTGTAGTGGTGCCAAGAAAAGATAAGTTTGAAAGATGGAATTTATGAGCAATAATGGATGAGGAGTGTTTGATACTTTAAACTGCTACAACAAGAGAGAAAATATTTAAATTAAAATATTTTATAACTACAAATTGCTTTTTTAACCTTCATCACAGAACAGTGCTTCAGCAGAGGAAGTCAAAGTAAGCTTGTTTTTTGGAGAGAGGGATTAGTGGGAGTGTGAATTAAAGTGAGGGGAGTGACTGGGAAAAGTAGAGAGAGAGGAAAATAATCTGCTCCGCTTGATACAGACAATGCCTCATAATGGCAGTTTGAGGCATTCTCTCAGATTATTCTGAATCATTTCTTTTGAGCCACTTGACAGAAAGTTTCCCTTTAGTGTTTTAAAGCTGTTTTCACACATGTACTCCTGAAAACATTCTAGAAATTTAGAGACTTTTGGGCAAAATTTCTGCAAGCTGCACATGAAATCCTCCTGAGTTGCCAGTTCACATTTGCACCTTACAGTACAGGAGGGGAGGGGACCTGACAGTAAGAAGAACAACGTGTAAATGGCTGATCTAGCAGAAGAGCACAATGGTGTACATACTTGCATTCCATGTGTGGCAATGTGTCTGTAAGTGGTTTGAAATATTTTTAATTTTAGATAGTAATTGTTTGTAAGTTAACCTTAACACAAAACCAAAAATATGCACAACAAAACCACCTTGGGAGTTTCACCAAAGGAAATATGTGAATTTAATGGCACCAATTTATAAGGCACCAGGTTCATTTCACTAAGCAGGAGAAGTGGTTCAATTTAAAAATAAATAAATAACTTTATTACAAAATTAGGTCAAAATGCAGTAAAAAACCCACCAAACACACAGGGACATTGAGGGAAAAGGGGGATCTTGTCAGAGACTCATGTTTATCAGTACTACATGTGCAGTATTTCGACATCATTTCATATTGAAAATATTCAATCGAAATGTAGCACCGATATACAACAACATATGGGAGAAAAACATAGTGTACAACTGAAAACATAACTATGCAGGTTTATTACGTGTAGAAAGAAGTCAAGTCATGCAAAGTCGGAGTGAAAAACTCGGCTGTTTGCGTTGACACATGCAGCAAATTTCAGGAAGTTTCAGGAGTTTTGTGCATATGTGAATAGTGCTCATGTCTGATAAAAAGCATACAGATCATGAGCCCCTCAGTCAATTAGCATAGCTTGGAAGGAGGACTGGAAGCAGCTGAAATAGCTAACAGCTACCACAAGCTCAAAAGCTCACTTCATAACAGAATTATCTAATTTGTTTAATCCAATAAAATTGGATAGAAACAACAAGTTGTTACTTTATATTTTTTACATTAGTTATGTTTCCAAACTGTCAAAACTGTCTTTTGGGCCACAGAAGTTAGTTCATAAAAACATATTGTAATTTTACTAGAAAGTGTTATCTCTAGAAAACGCCTGGTTAGCGTTCCACCTCTACTTCTTGTACTAATTCTAGCTAGGACAAGCTAACCAGGTGGCGTCTGTAGCTTCTTTGTTAACATTGATTTTTTTTAATCCATTTTGTCATTATAAAAAAGATTGGGCAACTGCTTTAAGAAAAGAACAATTATTTAGTTAAAGGTTATTTTAATGTTTAGAAGGTTCTCATTTGTTTGTTCTTACTACACTCCTTGCACAGGAACAGAAACTAGCATTGCAGAACAGGTCAAAGGACAGCCACCTGATCCAGCTGGGAGAGGTTGAGAAACGTTTCAGTGCTCTGTCCAGGCAGTGTAACATGGTCAAGCAGGCCCACGAGAAACTTGAACAGAATGGTAATATATGGATGGAGAGATAGATACACACACACACACACAAAAGCATATGGTGGTCATAGTAAATGCCTAAAACTTATATCATGGAGCACAAATACAAATTTCACCTAAAGGTAAGGTGTCCTGGTAAGGAAAGTTAACAACCTCTTAGATCAGGATATATGGCTCCTTGCTTTTGACAAACGAGAACCATGCATCCTGCTGCCAATTAACATTTTATAGTTCTTTGATCATCGTTCATTGTAGCTCTATGTTGTCAGTTTAGAAGAAGAACCAGGCAGGGCTTTCTAGTTCAATAGTCTATTTAGGGGTGAGTTCTGAATTGACCTTTTGTCTAATACTGCCATGTATCTTTGGGATTCAGACATCCACTAAGTAGATGAATTACATTTTATCACTAATATTTGTTTTATGCGAAATCCCAGCTGCATTCAAACCTGCTTAAATAATATGTCTTGCATATCATATGGATCACTTAAATTTGTGTGCCTCACTCTTTAGTGGAGCAACTGTATGACTTAAAAACTGCTGTGTTCACAGAGTGTACATGTTTTGTCATGTTTGGGCGCAGTAGCTCAGTCCGTAGGGACTTGGGTTAGGAACCGGAGGGTCGCCGGTTCAAGTCCCGATGCGGACCAAAATATGGAAGTTGGTCTGGTAACTGGAGAGATGCCAGACCACTTCTCGAGCACTGCCGAGGTGCCGTTGAGTAAGGCACCATATCCCAACAGGCCCAGGGGCACCTCCTGTGGGCTACCCCCGCACTCTGACATCTCTCCATTAATGCATGTCCACAGGTCGTGTATGTGCATGTGTGTGTGAGAAGCATGTCTCTAGAATAACAGTGTTATATCCGAATTTCCCCTCGGGGATTAAGTATATAAATTAAATTAAATGGTAAGATAACCATAGCAATCTCAATCTGTAGTCAAATTTATTGTAATAATAACATTTACAATTGCACAAATGTATCTTAAATGAATGATGTTATCTTGTTCTGTGTTATTCTTGTAGTTGATGAGACCAAGAAAATGAATACAAAATTGACATCTGCAAATGGAAAACAAATATCAACAATTATATCACTAAAGAAGGTATGTCAAAAATTGCTTTAATATTTAAGTCAAGATTTCATCATATTTTTATTACAACAAACTGTCTCTGAATGGTTATTCTCTCAAACATTTCCCCTTGGTCAATATTTAGTTATGTATCACAGCAAATCAAACTGATGGATTCCAAAGTTATTGCCTAAAGAATATATTTAGACAAAAGTATTCAAAATATGTATTTAAAATGAACACCTTGGATAATCATTAAATGTACGCTGCTTTTCTCAGGGGTTGGAGGAAGTAAGTAGCAAGCTGATCAAAACCAACATGTCAACATTTAGAAATGACAAGACCCAAAATCCTACAGGAACAGAGAGGTGTTTACAGCAACTGCATCAGAAACTGAACATGGTAAATGACCATCACAAAAAATTCAGAAAAACGAGTCTGAGTCAATATGCCACAAAGATAACAATAGTTATATAGTCTTCTATATTTCTTCTGCATTTTTAGGAAACTGAAGTCATCAGGAAAATCAGGGAAGAAAATCTAGCATTAAGAGAAGATAAACAGGTAAGAACTTAGAAAATATAAAGGAAACCTCAAGTGAGCACTATCTTTACTTTACTTTCTCAATATATTTTTTGAGAGCTGTTTTGAAAGATACTTTTCTGTCCAAAGTAAAACTTAAACACATGTCTTTCCTTATGATTTAAAAATAGATTTTACTTAAGCTTAAACCAAGCTTTGTCAGTCACATACTTCACATACCTGTATGTTCGTGTAGGAGGTGATGAGATCGCTGCAGCATACCCAGCAACTTCTGTTGAGTCAGACACAGGCAGTTAGCAAAGTGGAAATGGAGCTGCAGACATATAAACAGAAGTATCAGGTCAGTATTTAATTCACTGCTAGTGTTTAGACAAAACTTTCTGTATTGTACATATTCATGTAAGCTTAGACTTATTTTTGAAACACTCCTTTAATGTCTTCTATTAATTTAATCCCCTTATATCATTCTCTTATGCTTTCATGCATGTTTATTATCACCTCTGACAAAAAACGTCCAAAATATTTTATAATATCACAGTCAGACAAAACAGTATCAGGACCTTAAATAAAAAGGGAACAAGATGTGCATAATGTAAAATGCTGACTTCTAGTGTTAAGCTAGTACACTACAAGATATTCACAGACTTTACATCAAGGGATGCAGAATATTTTGAAGTTGTTATGGAACAATCTAAAATATGCTCACAGTGTATACAAATCAACCCAGACAGCCATCCGTTGCTACCTGGCACTGCACACCCATAAATGACTTTTGGACTGCAATCACTACCTCCCTTTTGTGCAAGTAAATTAGCTTGTGTGTTGCAGCTGTTGATTTGTTTCTCAAAGAATGCTTGGAAATTTAGCAATGCGAACCAAGCTGGCGGCACCACTTTTTAACAGCTTTTCTTCGTCATGATGGCATAATCAGCCACTTAAAGAGAAATGGTGATATGCTATTTGATAGATAAACCTTTTGGGGGGTTGGTTTGGTAAATGGTAAGTGGACTTGAGCTTATATAGCGCTTTTCTAGCCTTCTGACTACTCAAAGCGCTTTTACACTGCATGTCCCACCTACCCATTCACACCCTTTCACACACTGATGGCAGTGGTTGCTTTGTAGTATCATCCATCAGAACTAACTAATCCATTCATACACCGCCACCGAAGCAGCGGGAGCAATGCAGGATTAAGTGTCTTGCCCAAGGACACATCGGATATGTTGCTCAGCTGGGGATCGAACCCTCGACCGTCCGGTTGAGAGACGACGACTCTACCCACTGAGCCACAGCCGCTGGTTTGACAGAACAGACCCCTTTTTTAAGTGAGCAGTAAGCTTGGCAGACGTGAGTGTAGGCAAATTGGTCGCATGCAATGGGTCCATACCGTGTGGATCCACTGAAAGGGACCAAGGGTCTTTTCAATCAAACCAAGACCCCACAATGACTATTCACTTAATTATATACCATATTTATTAACATGTTTATTATGTGTTATTTAAATGCAAGGGAGAAAAGAGGAATTGGCGCTGCCAACATTAATTTAAATTGGTATCCCAGCATGCTTTAAGAAGTGAATCAGCCACTTGCAATTCAGGCAAACTTTCAACTGTGTCGGTTTGTTTTCAGTGGGCACTGACCCTCATTGCACTCTCATGGCAAGGTGGAGGACAGCGAGGCTAAGAATGGCAGACCATACCCTCCCTCCCTCTTATGAGGGAAAGGAATAAAAGGGAAACAAAAGAATTTTAAAGGCAAAAAATAAAACAAGAAATTAAATTAAGTGCCTCTCCCCAGCAGTTACACTACCTCCATACAGTCTATAAGTGGACCACTGCAGGACTGCAAAATGAATTTTTGAATATGGAATTCTCTTTATTTCATTTTTATTATTATTATTTGTATTTATTGTCCTGGCACCCGACCTGCATATGTAATACCATGACTCCTCAAACAACAATAAGAATAGAAGATGGAGAATTATCAGCCATTTGAAGTAATTTCTAGCACATTTCTGAGAAGGTATGTGTGACTTCTGTCTAAAATAACATAACAAAATAACAACAACAGCATCTTGGATAAATAGATTACACTTTTGTTGCTTCTCCTAACTCCTGCCTTGTATATTCTCTTTTATGCAAATATCTATAAGCTGTATCCTTCAATTATTATTAAGGCCAAGGTAATTCAGAAAGCGTAATGCATAAACGATAGAGTATGTTATTATGTTGTGCAGGTAAAAACCCAGCACTACCTATTGGTCTGATCAGGATTTTTTCAGGGTTCTTAAAATGATAATAGAAAATTTAAACAAGGACAGAAATAAATTACGTCCATTATTTTTCCTTGGAAATGTGAGTGTGGTGTATCACAACATATACATAGTGAGTATTGCCTCTGTGTGCAACTGAATTATACTCGAAGTGTTTATTATCCATTCATGGCTTTATAGTTTATTCACTTTTCAGTTCCTATATCCCTTTTTTGAATTTTACTTCACCTATTAATTTATATATATTAAACTCATTATTTAAAATGACAAGAGCCAGCTGATTTGTATTAGAAAGAAGCCCTCTCTCTCCCTGTCCTGTGTAAGACTCGCATTAATGTTAAATAAGCACATAAAAATTTAGTGTTGCATTAAAAATCCTATAGGTGATTAATTTTATTGCAGGACCTTAAGCAGGAACATGAGTTGATGCAAGAGAAATGCAAGGCCATGGAAAACAAGGTTGCCCATCTGATGGAGAGTTCCATATCCTCAAAGACCAGCTGGGACAAAGAGGTAGGAGAAAACTTTATTGGGAAAGGGCATAATTATAATATGACATAGTGACATTCTGTGTTTAAAAAAACATTTGTCAGGTTAGTTTGTAATGCTATAAAAAGGAAAATGTTGATGATTTATAGTTATCATACTGAAATATCTGAAATAGGTGATCAAGTCTTTAATTTGTCTTCTTGTATTTCACAGAAGGCTGTGTTTCTGGATCACATCAAAAGTCAGCATCAGGACCTTCAAGCAGTGCGAGAGGCTTATGACAAAATTGATCAGAAACACACCAAACTCTCGCTGGAATCTCAGCATTTAAATGGACTGAAGGTAAAGACACTGACACAAACACATGTAAAGTGGCCTTTGTGACATTAAAAAAGAGGGTCATAAGAAATGATACAGAAAAAAGGACAAATGCAAACAGACTAAGCTTTCGTTTTAGGATTTTACTTTTGAACTTTAAACAACTTTTCTGGCCAAAATGAAGCATACCATAAGATGAACTTTATTTTCCCAGTGGGAAATTTGCCTTTGACTTCACAGTGATGCAGTAACAAAATATTAAATAAACATTTATTTATCCATCAGTAAAGCATGTCCAGTTTAATAATCATTCCATTCTGAACAAAGAAATGACTAAATCCATAAATATGTCAAAATTAAGAACAGTGATGAACAACTGCAGGTTCAGCTACAATCGCATATATCAATAAAATGCAGTGCAATTGCGTTCGATAGTAGTATGCAGTAGGTGTTTTTCAAAAGAGCCATTGTCTTTTTGTTCATCCATTCATTTGGGCTTCTTAAATAGACCAGGTGCATGCACACAGTGAGGCTATGCAAGCCTGTCTTCAGTCAGCCTTGATAAAATAAGGCTGGATTGAATTAGTGGTACAACTTGAGGCTGTGTTTTGGTGGTGTTTTGGTGGTGTTGTGGTGGTGTTGTTTGTTTAATATGTGTAATAAAAGCAACTTTTAATCCTAAAAATGTGACATATTTTCTCTAAACAGGAGAGAGACAGCAGCCACAGCATCACTTATAACAGCCAGCACTTTCCCACTTTAGAGGAGTGGATTATAGGGAAGGAAACTCTTCATGAACCCATCTCTGAATCTGACCTACCAGCTCTGCAGGACTTGGCCTCCACTAAGACCAAAAACCTCTGTAGTCCTAATGGGACAGCATGCAGCATATCAAACGAACACTTAAATGTTAGCAGAAGTAAGAGGGGTTCTAATGTCGGGTCAGATTTAATTTATTCTTCTACATCTGTTTCTGATGATGGTCTGCAGATTAGCAAAACTGTGTTTTGCAGTGTAAAAGACACATCGACTGCATCATGCCTTGGCAATAGGTCTATTGATGAATCTTTAGACTCGCTAAGCCAAGATGTTAGTGTTAAAGGGAAGGGAACTGAGCAAAATCAGGGATGGATTGATAATGTGAAAAAAGGAAAAAAAGACAGAGAGGAAAGCAATAGGGAGCAGCAGTATAGCAAAAAAGAAGTCCACAGAGAAGATGTGAAGGGGGGCGGAACTGATGGACTACAGAGAGGAATGATCATTACCCAAAGAACAGATAGAGTAGACAGACGAGAGCATAGCCAGCAGCCAGCAGAGGATGCGGGGCAAAGCAAACAACCTGGAACAGCAACAAGAGATAGAAAAGAGGAAGAAAGGACAAATGGAACAGAGGAGAGAGAAAAATCTGAGCTACACATGCCAGAAAACCAGATGGATGCCCAGATGTCTACTTACACAACTACAGAAAAGAGCAATCCACAGCAGGGCATTAACTTCATGGATGCTGAGACACTATTTACTGCCTGTGTGCCCTCAGACTGCTCTCAAAAAGTCTTTGAAAAGGATGCCGACTCTATCTATGTGACCACAGGATATGAGATTAGTAGAGAACAACAAAGTTTTGGTCCTAATGAACACCAATGTATCAACCATTGGCCAAATGATCTCATTCAAGAGGTGCAACTCTTCTGCGATGATGAGGTCAAGAGTTTTGCTCAAGATGCTCTGTCCCCCACTCAGGTGATGAGTTTAAGTTGTCAAGTGCTTGAGGAAACCTTTGAATGTGATTCAACCAACAAATCAGCAGGACAAATCCCAAATAAAGTGTCTGAAGCACTGAATCAGCCAAGTATTTATAGCTCACAGGACATTGTTGCATCGCTAGTGGCCCAGTTGGACTGTAGTGTCAGTATTCAAGAGTCAGAAACAGACACAGCTCATATACAACCAAGTAATCCTTCCAACACAAAGAGAAAAGACGAAATGTCTAAAGCACATTTGAATGAAGAATGTGCATTAGTGAGAAATTTGGTTGAACCACAGGCATTATCTCAAATTCAGGAAACCCAAGATAAGGAGCGTGCACAGCTATTAACTGATTATAGTGTTGATTCTAATGCATATAAACAGGAAGCTCAGCCCAACATTCACATAGATGGAAACAACGTACGTGACGCTGCCATGGAACCTAAAGTGAATACTTACAGCTGTCACAAGACATTTGACATAATAGAAGATGGAGGAGATGCAACGGCAACCAATTGGGAGACAGACTGGAAGCCATCTGTCAATTCAAGCCATGAGAAAGATGCATCATCAGCAACTAAGCAGACTCTAGCAAATAAAACACTGCTTGATATTGAGTCATCTTACAGGCCCACACTTGACTGGGGCGTTGCTGAGAGAACAATTAACCACTTAACTAAGTCAGATGGCTCCGTCCTGCATCAGTTTGTTCAGGTAATTGAATTAAAACAACATGTTTTTTTACTGCATAATTACACAACCAATAGTCCAAATGCACTTCATATTTGTCTCTTAACTTCTGACTTTATTCCTTTTTTTAGGTTGTTTTTTCATTCATTTTTTCATTTTCACTTTTCCCTCTCTTAATAGTCGCTCTCCCTGCAAACTCTCTGTTATTTAATAAGATCATAGTGCTGCAAATGCAAGTGATAGACTGCAAGATGCCAAAAGTGTAAGAAAAATCATTGGTTGTATAGTTACACAAATTGTAGTAAGGGTCTAATCACCTTTAACGGCAGATTCTGCACACTGGTAATGTCACATAGAAATCAGCGTTGTCCTGGCTGCTTTCCCTGGGCTGGATACTGTTCCCACTGCTATTGTCTACCTGTATGTTCATTGGTTAATGATCCATTTCCTAGACATTTTCAGTATCCTCAGGAACAAAAATAAAGCCATTGAGAAGAATGACTCCTTTGACTTTTTTTTAATAAACTTAATTACATTTTTGTGTGTTTTTTACTCAGGAGAGCAGAGATACTTCGTCCATCAGTTCGCTCCCAGTCTCCTCATCCTCCCACACAGTCAGCAGACTATTATGGCAGACCACCCCAGTGTAAGCTCATTTTGTTGCAGAATAAAAACTTGATTGCTTAGCATTGCAAACTATGCTATAATGCACTTAGGGCTGTTTCAGGGGGGAAACCTTTCTAAAAGCTTAATTCCATAACTAAACCCACTGTGTGAAGGGTACTGCTAAAAATCATGTTGAACAACAATTGTTGTTGATCTTGCTAATTCATCTTTTGATGTGGTCCTGTGTCATTGCTGTATTCCAAAGACATTAGAAAACAATCAACAAAATACGACAATGATTTTGCAATTTTTATTCATATACTTACACGATGCACATACTGTACATATTGTTTTTCAGAGCAAGCATGAACACATAGACCACAAAGTCCTTCTAAATTCTTAATGCAACTGCAAATTGTAGGTTACAAACTATATGAAATATAGTATTTGTTCTTTATAGGGAGTAACAGTTTAATTTCTGGTTGTTTCTCCGTACACTAGGCATGGCAGAGCTCCTACCTCAACTGCAGGTCCGAGTTTAGAAAAAAAAGACTGGGAGACCTCCAACATCCTTCCAGTCAGGGAAGACCAACACTCATTCAGAGCACAGATCTCTAAAATCGAACAGTTTCTTAACACAGACAGGCTACAATTGCACAAAAGACAAAGAACTGACAGCTAAATATCCAAAGCTTACTGTTTTGTTGAGGGATGCTATGTTTCTATAGTTAACTTTCTTCTGTTCCACATACCTTGTAACTCCTGAAAGTGTAGGTTTAAATGTTCCACACAAAAAAAAATGACTTCATTTTACAGTATTAAAAGTTTGATTCATTTTCCTCCTCAACATGTGAGTTTCCCTTCTGCTAATATTTTAACTGGGTTTTAAACTAAAAGTTATAGAAAACAAAATTGTTTGAGGGGGTCCAGTTTTTGGAAGAATAAATGTCCTGATGTGTTCACATTTCAACAATTTCTAATGTTTTTAGAAATTTTTAAAATGCTATTGTGAAATTTTTGGTAAAACCTTGAGCCTACATTTGGACTTTATTGCATGAAGTTGACCATAGCCTCAGTTATTCTTCTCTTGCATAAAATATGTTACACAGTACTATGTTATAAAAATGTAATTTATTTTGTTCTAAAGCCGTTATCTCTTCTTCACAACACATTTTTTGATTTCCCGTGGCAGTCAGGCTGGCTGAGTCAGCTCTGTACTGCCTCACTTACCAAAAGAACACTATTTGGCACATTGTGGGGTTGGATGTAATTTATTGGATCAACAAAACGTAAAATTCACAGCACAAAATGTTAAGTCTTGCACAGCATGGAGTCAAATAAACAAACTGAAAAGGCCAAGCACCATTGTCAGTTCAAAAGGCTTGTAACTGTTAACATGGTAATTGAAAATAATTAGCCTCATGGCATATCTGGGTTGAATGTCTCAAATGAGCTCTCAGGGGTTTAGGCACCTATGGGTGACACCATGTTCTTTCTGCTGCTGTTGTTGGGGCTATTATTAGTAAGGGCACAAAAAACATGAGAGAACCTCTCTAAATCAATTAAGAAAAGGGTAATTAACAAAACACCCACAATCCCAATTAACAAAAATCAATTAATGAACAGCCTAATTAACACATGCTTACACAAGTCTCTCGTTAACTGAGTTTCTGACCCTGTGTGGGCATGAAGTAGCTGACTATAGATACTTCTACATACATTTATATTGTCAAACATGTATGATGTACTTTTATGAACTTGAGTGAAAGAACAGTAGGGTATAGTACTAGTGAAAGCCAATACTGTTAACAAAGACCCCTGCTTTCTCTAGCTCTCACATTCATTCTCCTCACATACTATAATTAACAGTCCACATTTGATGGTGGCATAAGGTTTCCTCTTGGTCCATCTTACCACATTTAATGATTATGAATAGGCATGAATGTTAATGGGCTCATAAAGAAATCTGAAGCGTTTGATTGGCTCTGTCTACTATTGCTGACCCTTATCCCTATGGGTAGGAAGGGACAGGAGGGTTTGAGAGGTGGGGGAGGTGTTGATTATAAAGGAGTCACTTTTAATGTGCACACAAATATGCACGTTCAGTTTCTCTCTCACATACAGTTTCTGTCCCTCCCTCCCTCTTGCAGACATACACAGGATGGGTTATAAAGTGTTGGAGCTTTGAAACAGTCAATAACTCCCTGGCTAGGGAGGATACCTGCTGTTAATTAATGCCCAGTGTTTTCTACAGGGTAAATAAAGACACTGCTGACATTCACATTCCATCAATGTGTCCCCCAATACACCCTTTTATGTGACTTTGTTTTTTTAATGTTAAATAAACTGTTAGTGGTGGGTGCCATGGAAAAAAAACACCTTAAGACCATGCTTGTATAGAACATTGTAATCGTAGTAATCTTAAGCAATCTTAGTGTTGTTCTCGTAGCACCTACAGCAGATAGGTAGAATTGCAGGTGTGATTGTGGACCTCATGATATACAACCATACATCAGCTTTATCTGAGTATCACATCTCTTTGTTATTTTTTGAGTTTGCACTTTTTGTGACATTAATAATCTGTAGTCATTGTTTGTTCAGCTACAGAAACTATACAGCTATCGAAATAATGAACTCTTTACTCAACAGTGACCAGAGAAAAAAAACACCACTTCAACCTACTATTTATGGTCAAACAGCCACTGCTGGCTGATGGAGACTACCATTAAAAACATTTTTTTTTTCCCTGAAATGTTGACTCGTTCAGAACACCAATAGAATACCCCCCCCCAAGTATTTAAAAACAAAATGTGTCATTTTGTATTAAGTGATAGTTTAAAAAGCAGTAATAGACAGTATGTTCTCCATATTCCCATCAACTCAAATTCAGGGATCTAAACAGCGGTTACAAGTTTAAATTCAAAGCTTTTATTGCCCCATATTAGTGAAATGATTCTCATGAGAAGGGAGGAAAGTCATATATTTGCCAATCATTCAGCTGAATAGGTCTAACTACTAAGCATAGTAAAATATCCTGGGGTTGTAAGCCGGTGTTTTTGTTAAATTATACCTCTTAGCTTTAAAAGCCATCACTGTTCATCTAGCCAAGAAGTCGTATTAAAAGGCGCAATGCTTTGACAGAGGCTGAGTGCAATCCTGGCACTCTTACGGTACTCTTTGGGCCTGACTTGAAAAAGTGCAGCTGCTGCACTGACCATCTTAGAAATACTTAAATGAGCAGATTACAATGAAAGGTGTGAGTTCTGATTTTCCTAAGTCAGACATGAGAGCTTCAATGTTAATATCTTCACTGCAATAATATTCATTAAATTCTAAGGGAATTTTTGATGATGATACATCTATATGTTAAATCAGTTCTACTAGTGAAAACACCTGTTTGCATATTAGTAAGGGAATTTTGCAAAAATCTGGGAATAAATTCCTCATCAAGAAATTTCTTCACAAATGTGTTCATGGGTGTCTTATAACATATAAAAAGATTTAAATCCTAGTCCTGTAGGACAGTCTGTTAGAGCTGCTCAAAGTTTGGTGAAAAATGTAAAAGGTTCATCTCTGGCTTAGGTAGCTTGTGAGGAGACACACGAGAGGGTTTTTCAGGATTCTGACATTGCAAACATTTGTTTTGCAAAAAATCCACTCCCTAGTGGAAAAACGGCCACAATCACTTTTACTTGTACATTATAAAGTAGCTATATATGTTGATTTCACTATCTCGAATACTAAAAAATACTGCACCACATTGTCAAATGTCTCCGGGATCCAGGTCTGAGTCTCCTCCAGACTCTACTGTTCTTAAAGTGTTAAGAAGTCCCCAAAAAACCTGTGCTAGAGACCGGGGACCCCGACTGTCCCTATTTTATTTATTGTCATTTATTGTAAGAAAGGCTAAGCAGAACAAAAGTAATCTCCATGCATAAACCGTAGGACTGAGTGGACCCGCAAAATGTAATAAACAGACACTCAGGTAATGTATGTGTACAGTAGCACTTGTGTAAACTGATTGTCTAGGTTTAGCTACTGGACCAGTTCTAGGCTCTGTACAAGTGGGATAACAGTACAAAAAATTAACACCAGAGACAGCACTTTACTGAAGTTAGCACACAATTAAGAACAATATAACAGTTTTAAATGTATACTACAGCAGGTAAAAATGTAGACAAATTAAAGAAAAGATTTCACTCTAGTTCCCTTTTTTAGGTTTACTATTTTAGATCAGACCGGTCTGTAAATATATATATATATTGTATATACATATATATGTGTAGTCTCACCACACACAACAGAAAGAAAAACCCTATTTTCTTCCAAATAAACAAAACCAAACAACTGTTGCACTTAACTTAGATACAACTTTCTTGAATCAACCACCATGTACATGTCGATTTTCAGTTTACATTTACTGTTTTCACAATATTCTGTTTTGTCATTACTTTCTGCTTTTCACTCGCACCTGTGTGCTGCACTACCTGACACACGCAGAGAGCAGCGTGTCTCTTAAAGGGACAGTGTCATTTTATTTTTTTCACAGCCATCACTTTATTAAAGAAACAGTTTGACTGTTTTTTACTCGCTCTGTATGAATTAAGTGTACCTATTTTTAAAGATTATGTTATTTATGCATTTTAGCTTGTGTATAGTTTTAACCCTAAATGAGATAAGTTACCTTTTTAACTAATTAACTTATTTATGCATTTTAACAAAATATTCTCTATTCAGTTATTTATTAATGTCACATTTTCAAGTGGGTTACATACAGTATGTGTGTATTTTTACGCCTACATTGTTGCACTTAGGTGAAAACCACATTTAAAGGAATTTCTCACTATATCACTTTCATTTCAGCATAAATCTTAATGACTAAATTTTAAATTAAACTACTTTTCTGTATGTATTTTCACAATAATGAGTAAAATATGCCATTTTAAATCATTACACTTTTTTATTTGGTTATGGAAGGCATCTCTCGCGCCCCCCCTCAGTGTCTCACAAGCCCACAGGGGGTTCCAATCCCCATTTACAATAGTAGAGTCTGTAGAAGACTCAGACCTGGACCCCTGAGACATTTTACAATGTGGTGAAATATTTTTTTTTTTTACTAGTATTCGAGATATTGAAATCAACACATATAGCTACTTTAAAATGTACAAGTAAAAGAGGGTGTGGCCGTTTTTCCACTAAGGAGTGGATTTTTTGCAAATCAAATGTTTGCAATGGATTCAGAATCCTGAAAAACTTCTAGTGTGTCCCCTCACAAGCTACCTAAGCCAGAGATGAACCTTTTCAATTTTTCACCAATAAGGTTCCAGGTACCCCAACTTTGAGCAGCTTTAACAGATTTCCCTATTGGACTTAAATCTTTTTACATGTGTTATAAGACACCTTTATGAACACATTTGTGAAGAAATTTCTTGGTAAGGAATTTATTCCCAGATTTTTTGCAATATTCCCTTACTATAAATCAAATAATGTATATCATCTCAACCTGTCTTAACAAAACTTAACAAAAACACGAAAATAAATCTCATACTGTCCTGACTGTTAACACCTGTCCGTTTGTAAAGAGTCAGTCTGTGTTGAGCTGGGATTTAAAAAAGTGTTTGACATGAGTTTTACCAACGAAATGTTAAGTATCATCAAACAAAAAGTCTGTAAATATGAAGTGTTAAAATCTTAATAGTTTTCTTTTCATGATCAGCCAGACTGTTTGCCCGTTTTAATTTATTATAATGAGATTGACAGGCTGACAGCGTGGGAGTCTTTCAGTCAGAAACACATACATTCATCATTATGTTAATAAAGTTCCATATAAGAATAAGATCTAAAAAAGATCAATAATGATCTTCGTGTTTGGAAAATATTATGTGTTCTGTTTCCCTATAATTCCCTAAATGTCCGTCGGGATCAATAAAGTATCTCTCTATCTCTCTATAGGACCTACAAAATAATGTTCAGTTTTCCTACATCATAAAGTATCTGCTTTTATAAAATACAGAGTTCATGATCAGATTATAAGTAAAAACAAATACAAATAATCAATAGACAATTCAGTATAAAAGCTTTTTGCCAGTAGAAATTGTCCTCATGGTTTTAAGCAGACTGCAGGTTGTTCTTCATGTGTTTTTCGTGGGAAACTCCGTCTGCTATGTGACTAATTATGAGGATATATATCTAATGATCGTGACAGAGATGCCCCGACCTAATTTCCACACTTTAATTATTTACACAATAAATACGTACAGGTGATGAAGATGCTGTGCTGAGTAACGAGAAGGCGAAATGTGTGAAGCCACTGACGTATCTGTGCGCTCTGTGCGTCTTGCAGCTCAGTCATCTTTATTCAAACTAAAACATGTGTTATTAAAACCGGCAGTTTTACTTAGGCTATAAGCGTGCATGTAGTGAGCCGTTTTCAATATATATATATATATATTTATTTTATTCACATATATATAGTCAGCCACATACATATTTCATCAGCGCTGTCTCACCTTCATTATCCCGGGCGGATCTTAGAGGACAGGACTGCACCCTAATGTAATCACTGATGTAGAAATCCAAATTAAACTAACAAAGAACCATAGCGCCACCAGTTTTTAGGCTATTAATATCTGTCGATATCGTGCATTTATCGTCAAGCGTGATTTTTAGTTTTAATAAAGATGCCTGAGCTGCAAGACGCACAGAGCACACAGATACGTCAGTGGCTTCACACATTTCGCCTTCTCGTTACTCAGCACAGCATCTTCATCACCTGCACGTATTTATTGTGTAAATAATTAAAGTGTGGGAATTGGGTCGGGGCATCTCTGTCACGAACATTAGATACTGTATCCTCATAATTACTCACATAGCAGACGGAGTTTCCCACGAAAAAATGTGGCCAACAATTAAAGTGTTTGTTAATTGATCAAACCTTTGATTAATGATATCATAGAGTGAGGGAGACTGCTGACTGACGTGACCTCTCTGACAATATATGAAGAAATCAGTCTGGGTCACGTAAACATATAAACATTGCAGATACACTCGTGCGTAATGATGATAGGTGGATGTTTTGCCACTGTAGGAGGACAGCCTGAATGCAGCAGCAACGTGGTGTCATTTTCTGCATTTTCTTAAGTTTGTGACCCTCCTGCTGCAGCAAACTACCGATATGTGCTTTCTAAACTTCACTTCATTCACAAGCTCCTCCATTTCTGGGTCAGAAAGTTTAATTTCTTCGTCTAAACTTCCAGGTTTCGCCGCGAACCAGCGCTGGAAACCTCTGACCTGTCCGCTCGTTTGGACACATTCTCATTCATGAGGTGCTTTGCATTGACCGTTTATGGTTGAATGTGGGCGTATAGAGGGCGGAACATAGGACTAATCTACGTGCGCATATTTACAGGTGGATCGTGATTTATAAAGGGAACATTGCGTGCAGGTGTGTTTATGTACAGTTTTATAAATCTGAATTATTTTGTGTGCACGCAATTTCCAGGTTTTTGACGCACATACACTTTAAGTATGGATTCTACGCAGTTTTATAAATGAGACATCTATTATTAGATGATTTGGCAAACAGTGCGCTCCATAAGTGCGTTTCAAAAGAGCGCACTGATCTGTTTGGTCCAGCTTGTTCGAGCGTCACTGCTTGATAATTACCCCAGAAAGAGCTGTGCCGCCGATGACGCTGTAAATGTATAATGGTGAAATTGTGTTGTATTCTGTTATCCTCCAGTGGCAGATACTTCTCGCTTTTGTGCCGTGATGAGTTTTTATTTTTTGCACTGCTTATTATCAAACTTCATCTTCGTGTTTTCTCCTCTGACCAACATAATTTACAGAAATTGTCACCTGAGAGTTACTAACCTAATTTTATTTATGTAGGCTATTTATTTATGTAATTTATATTTTACCGTTTTTTATTCAACCTCAACCTCATCCACTTCCATTCCTGTTATTATGAAGCTCCTTTTCTTTGCTCTCGTATTATTTCGGCGAGGTAAATATATTCACGTGTTTTTTTTTAAAGAGGTGTGTGGTTACCATATTTGGTTTATTGGAGGCGTTTCTGAATGCAAATGTCTCTGAACATGCTCGAGCCTGCTGGTTAAGAACATAAGAGATTTATCAACACTGATTACCGATGGCACAAAGTACACACCTAGCCTACGTACTTTGGCACATTCTAAATTTCATTCGTAAGACAGAATTTAGAACACTTTCTACGCACTGTTGATAAATGAGGCCCCAGGTTTCTGGTACTGAAGATGTGTCCCAAGTAGAAGGTTTTAATCGATCATAGTGAACCACTTTAGATCCAGTATGTGGATGTCTTTAATCCAAATGGTTGTATGTGAGTCCCTTGTTTTCTGTTAAAACAACTTTTAAAGTCCTGTCCACTTAGGATCAAGTTACTTTCTCTGTGTAGTAGGATTGTTCATCCAAACTTCATAAGGTTTAAATTGACATGTTGGTTGAGGTAGTACCCACGTTTGAGTCTCTAATCCTCACCATGAGAACAAACATACTGAAAAACTGTGTCAAGCCGTTTCATCAGTTCCGAGCCATAGTTCTGTGGAGTCTGATACATAAGGCGTAGACAGAGTCACATTAGCTGGAATACAAGGTTCCCTACCATGACCAAGAAAATAGGGAGAGTATCCAGTGCTAGAATGTGGAGTTGAGTTATAGGAGAGAATATTTAACTCTTGTGTTGAAGCACACACTATAAAACAATAAATTACACCTTTTTTTTTTCATTAATTTGTTTTTGTTTTGTACAATATTTCAGATTTAAAGAGATTTAAAAAATATATATACCTGATTATTATTCTTGTTAAAATGTCATTATAGCTAGTTATTATTGTTACTATTGAATTGTTAATTATTACTTTTCATTATTATTATTATTGTATTATTTGTTATTATATGCTTTGTCAATATATTTAAACATTCATGCCAATAAATCTATTTGATTTGAATTGAGAACCACTACTGGCAAATAAGGATCCCATTCACTATTATTGTCATGTAAGAGTCTAGCCAGTTCTTTAAGAGTTTTTGTCATCATTTTCGACCATACCATTTCCACACGGGTGTGGTTCTTTTCTTTTTGATGTTAAGTCTCTCACAAATGGTTTGAATAATTTCAGATTCATATTGTCTTCCCTGATCTTAAAATATTTGTTCTGGAACTCTATAGGAATGTATCTCTCACAAAGAACTTTTGCTTTCTGATCTGACATATGATCTTGCACTACAAGTACATATTTATGTCCTTGTGTCAGTGATATATATGCACTCAAACTGAAATGGGCTTTCTGCTTGTATGGATTGTGGAGGAGCTCTACATTGTGGTACAGGTTTTCTGAAAGCGTCACATGCGTAACACATTTTACAAAAGTTATCAACATCAGATTGCATGCTTGAATAAACACTATTGGCTTTCCTGGTGCAGCGTGAGCTTACAGAGTAAGTCATTATACATTAAAAGTTTAGGGAACTGCCACCAGAGCTTCTTTTCCCTTTAACATGTCTGAGATAAGGTCTTTTGTTTTCTTGTACCCTTCTGAGAGAATAGGGTCATTAAGCGGTTCAGCTAAAACGTCATTACCGTGACTAGAAAGTGTGTTTTGTAACAATTCCATACCTATGTTTGTTATGTGAACAACAGTTAGTAACCACTTCAGTGGGAGAGGAGTGATCAGGAGGTGAACTGGCACATCTCCAGCTACTGTACCAGACCAGCTTCCAGACTTGAACAGGGGACCCTCCAGTTCCCAACTAAAGCTTTCAAAAAAGCGTTCAGAAAAATGTGAGTTTTATTTCTCAGATAGGAAACATGATTTAAGATAAAAGGGGCTTATGTAGTGAGCCCCTCTGTTACTTGTTTTATACCTTGAGAATTTAAAATGTTTTTTTCCTTTAATCCCTGAGCAGTAACAGTTAAGACAATAACAGCCATGTAAACAAAAACCATTCAATTTGTATTATTTCCTCATATAGCATTTTGTACACTGTGTTTTGAAATAAAGTTTTTTCTGTGGTTTCCAGAGGAAGAATGTACGACTTTTTGATCCAGTAGATGTCACCCTTGAGCACCATCATGATACCAAAACAAACAGCTGTTTTGCGACACATCTGCCACACTGAATCCTCCGCTCTCCTACAGCGACACACCACCAACCCCTCTCCCCTCGCGCTTGCACAAAGGAGTTATCAAATTTGAATGCACCATAATTAAGCACTAAGCGTAAGCGGCGGACAAAATTGTCCTTGTCTTGAGCTGCATTGTTGTTAGGTGAATGGTAGCCATCTTTTAGTTTGCTCATAGCTTCACATTGCATGTAAATTTAAACGGAATGACCATGATCTAAAATGCCTAAGTGACATTCAAATAAGCAGTGAGTACAGTATGTTATTCTTCTTTTCTCTAGACCCTCAATTAAAAACCTTAACCAGGCCGACCGTCCCGACCATGTAAACATGATGTCAATATGGCTTAGACAACATCACAGACGGCGGGACTCGCGCAACACACTCATTGTAGACTGTCATGACTCAGAGAGATATTTACAGAGGATATACTGGATTTCTGCTATACTTATGTGTAAAATGTCGCACATTCTTCCTTTTAATAACAAACTTCTGCTATCTCTTCACAACTGCCTGCACTCCAGTGTCTATGAGAGTATGTCCTCAGCTGTAAATCATTTTTGTTGGACAAGCTTACCCTCCCAAGCACACACACTGTCTGCTCGTCTTTCACCCACATGGACAGAGAAGAAGAGATAAGCTCTGAAATGTCAATCAATGGTCAGAATGCTCATTTTATCATTTCTAAACGCTTAAATATGCCCGAACCTTATCTGTATGTCCCTCATTGTTTAGTGATTGAGTTGGCTTCTAACTGCTTATGTTGTTGTCAAGAGAAAGATTGGGCCTAAAAGAGCCAAAGATAGGATGAGGTGAAATACAGGGTACTTGATTAGCTTCTGTGATACCCTTTAGACTTTATTTCTGTGTGAATTATCCTACATTGAGGATTTGGATGTCTCTGTACAGGGACTCTTCACCAGATGCCCTCAGTAAAGTACAGGTTAGATAGACAGACAGACAGACAGACAGACAGACAGACAGACAGACAGACAGACAGACAGACAGACAGACAGACAGACAGACAGACAGACAGACAGACAGACAGACAGACAGACAGACAGACAGACAGACAGACAGACAGACAGACAGACAGACAGACAGACTGGGAAATTGTGGAAACAGGAGAACTATTTTTCACGCCAGGGGATCCTATAAAGCTGTCTCAACCGTGATCTGTGTCTCACTGTTCTCTGCCTTAGTTTGTTATTCTTTTATCAGTTTTGTGTTCTTAAGTAAATAAGACTTTCCAGATATTTCAACATTAGGAAGATTGGATTGAGATTAGAAAACTGTCTCTGTCTCACTGAGAGGGCGGGCCGCTTCTCTTCCCGAGGGCTAACGGTTGGAGAGGGAGAAGTTCACGCAAAATGAACATATGTGAAACATGGCATATACTTAACGGCCTAGCTATTCAGCATGAAGGAGTCTATAGTAAAGTCTCAAGAAAGACTTATGACTTTTTATCAAGATACAAGACAGTCATTTCGATGTACTCATTCCTTCTCTTGTTTTTTTGTTCTTATAATGGTTGATCATTTCCATTAATTTTTTCCATTGTAGATAACTAGGATTTTATCCAGACAATAAAATAAACATCGTCTTTTGACAACTGATGAAAGATGGATAAGGTGTTTTTCCTTTCAAAAAGCTATTTGCAGGGAACCAATAATACAAGTTGATGGTAATCTGTCAGTTGTTAATTGATGGAACTCAGTCCAGCCTATAATGACCTGTCAGATTGAGGGGAAAAATAGGTTAAAGGTCATTAGTTTCAGAGTTTCAGCAGAGCTTCCCCTCCTACATCCAGGATGGTTATCTTTCTGTGATAACCATCATAACCATCGTGTTTCTCTCATAAAGATACTCAATGTTTGTTTGCTGTCCTCCAAGAACAACATGTGGAGCTACAAATAGAAGGTTTTCACAAGGAAGTACAGTTGGCCAGATAACAGGCACAAAATAAAAAAACAGTGTTTAGTGGGCTCTTACTATTGAGTTTAGTTTAAGTTTATGAGGGATTATACTAATATACTGCAATATTTTCTGAGGTCACTTAATGTTTCAAATGCTTTAACAAAAAGGGTATTGTAACTTCATAACATCAAAGCTTTGTCTTTTCTTGAGACACTTTCAAACTATAGCACACAAAAAAACTCAGCACTCACTTCTGGCTCATCTCCAGCAACTCTATCCACAGAGCCTCCGGATCTATTCTCTCCACCTCCTGAAAATTTTAACTTAAGGGAAGTTTTCAGCAAGTCTCAAGCACCTCCCTCCCTCTGAATGTGTTACAATTATACTCACTATTGGAGACTAGTTTTTTAAGGCTGTGCATTTTGCTCCCATATCCAAGCTGCCTGCTGCTATAGAGACAGCAGACCTCCTAGTGATTAATGATTAGCCTCCACAAAATCCCGCAGAGTTCACCTCTGGGATGAATATGCAACTCCATGTTCAGCTCTGCCACAGCAATGTCAAAATTTATGGTCCCCCTAGGTTTCCAATATCCCCTCTTTCCAACTATGACATGGCAGTGCCTTCCGCAAATCTATAGTGCTGTTGATGTCTCTGGAAGGCTACTCTCATATGCGTAGCTGCGTGAAACCAACAAATCGCAGACAATACCCCAATCCCCTTCTCCCCCATACCAACCTGGACAGAAAGTCTGGCTCTCTGGAAATGGTTTATAAATCAGCTGTACATGTTCCAGTCTTACCTAAATGTCTCATATAAGGGACTTTACATAACATATCCACATCAAACTGACTCAGAAATACCTCTAAGACCAAAGTCATGCAGGTATTAATTCTCAAAGAATTGCCATCCAACCTGGTGGAGGAATTTGCGTGTTCCAGTTAACCTGGGCGCTATGTTGTCGTGGGCACTAGCCCTTGTTAGGGTCTCCCAAGGCATATTTGGCCATGGGGAGGGACCAGATTAAGAGGGACTTCAACGTCCATGTGGGCAATGATGGAGACACCTGGAGGTGAGTGATTGGGAGGAACTTGCCCGATCTGAACCCGAGTGTTGTTTTGTTTTTAGACTTCTGTGCTACTCATGGTTTGGCTTTAACTCCATATTTGACAATGGCGATGTTCGTAAGTGCACTTTTTACCACAGCACCCTAGGCTCCAAAGATCCATGGTCGTCTCTGTAGTTGTTGCATCAGATCTACGGCAATATGTCTTTGACACTCAGGTGAAGAGAGGAGCAGAGTTGTCAACTGATCACCACCTGGTGGTGATTTGATCAGATGGCAGAGAAGGCGGCTGGGCAGACTGGTAAACCTAAATGTGTAGTGTGGGTGAACTGGAAACGTCTGGCAGAGGACCCTATCCATGAGGTCTTCACCCGATCAGGACATCTCACTCTGGCTCCTCTTTCTGAGATCTCTGTAATTTATCAGTAGGGCATAATTGGGACGAGGGGTTTTTCTTTACTGAGCGCTTATCCCTTCATTAGGGCACAAGTACCTTGTGTTTATTTGAAATTCTAATGTGGTTTGTGAAAGGTAATATGGTTCTTTCAGAAACCTTTTTTTGCCATGTTACCAATAAGCTCTATTAAGAACAGATTATCCCCTTATCCGTCATCCTTTATATTAATAAATAGCTTAGTCAGGAGGATGGAATGGAAACACACGCACACATAAACAGCTGGTCTGTAATAGAACAGGGAGTCTGTAATAGAACAGGGAGAGACACTATAAAGATAGTGCATGTAAGCACACGAAAAACAGTTCAGACTTAATATCACATATTATTCATCAATTATGCATTTAGTTTCTCGCCCAAGGATACTGAATATGCTGGGTATCCAGGGATGTAAAGTGCCCATCTACAGAATGTAAGATGACTTGCTCTGTCTGAGCCACAGTCACTGTGTGGAATTAAAACAAAGTGGAAAAACAGAAAAGGGGAAGCCTAATGAAAGTGATGTAGTACTCCCATTTTTGTAAAGAAATCACGGAGGCTAATGTTGTCAAGCCCACATTTGAAGTGATTTATTGTTTGATGTTACGGAATGTGTTCCATTTGCCGCAGAAGCCATCACTCTTTAAACTAGATTAATCATCTGCTCAAATTCCTGAGTGCTCCACAGGAACAAAAGGCAGCCATCCCAATATACAGAGTTGATGCATGTGGGATTGTCCTTCTTATATTAGTATTTTTGTTTATGTGTTCCTGAATAGAGATAGAGAAAAGACAGAAATAAGAACAGGGAAAAAAGAGCAGCAGACTGACCTCAAGATGTCCCTGTGGCTGTCCTTTTTACTGCTGGCCTATGTCTGACAGTGAGTACAAGGCTTATCACAAAGGGTCAGTAAAAATTCATTAGCAAAACAAAAGACATAAACCATCTTTGTCTCCAAAAGCCATTTCATGTGCTAACATGCACCATCTATATGTCTGTGAGTACTCAAGTGACCACATTTGTGTTTTATGCACGTCTGTGTGAAATGTTGTGTCTGTTTCTCTCTGTTCTATCACAGACAAGCTGTGGGAGATAATGTGTGCGTGTAATTATGAGGGTGCATGTGTGCAAAAGATAAGATGGCATTATTATAATAATTTGTCTTTTTTTATTGACAAAAGCTTACTTTGAATAATGTTAATTTAAGAGTAGTAGTAGTTTGTATACATGCCCTTCTCATAATAAACTTTTGCCCACTTATTTTTATAGTAGTTGGAAATACCAGTTTTTGGTTAATTACTGACATTAGCCCTTTTCTATATGCCAGGAAAACATTTGTTTCAAGATCGATCTGTTTTTATGACTCTCTGCCTCGATGGTATTTGTGGCACTGAAGAGTTTTTACTTTTTTTCTGGCCGTTAATTATCAATGGGCTCCTCTCGGCAATGCAGAGCTTTTATATCATTAACACACTATAATCAAGACATGAGGGCACAGAATTTTTTTTTTTTTTTTAATGCAGGTGTAGCCTGTAGCCTAATATTCATGCGACAGAGAGAGAGAGAGAGAGAGAGAGAGAGAGAGAGAGAGAGAGAGAGAGAGAGAGAGAGAGAGAGAGAGAGAGAGCATTTTAAATGGACAGAATCGCGAATGGGAATTGAAAATGGGACAGATTTAATCATGATGCCTGTTGTTGTTGCTGTTTAAAACTCTCAGGTCTATCATGGAGTGTATGAAATCCACTGCAGTCTGGAGTCGCTGTTAAAGGAGATAAACAGAGATGATTTTATGAGTGAGTAGAGACATGCTTTTATGTCCTTAGGCTTATACCCAATTACTTCAGATTTCAAATTTAAATTTTTATCAATAAGTAAGAATATTACATGCAAAATTATCCTCATATATATAAAAAATGTATAATTATTTTATCACTGTTACCATTGTAAAGACAAGGTGGCAATTAGACTATATTGATTTTTTGTTCAGTTTCATTAGACGTTTTATTGCTGCTGGTAAATATAGATATCTGCATTAGGAAGCCTAAATGAAAAGTTAGCCACTTCGGTAAAGTTAGACAGATATTCACAGTATCGGCTTTCCTGAATCAATTGCTTATCAGCAGAACATTGCCTCTCAAAACTGACACCTCTTTGCAATCACAAGTTACAGCTAGATTTTCCTCAAAACGAGCCGTCCTCTGCGCTTGGGAACTTGCATTGGCCTCTACATAGCCGTCTGGGGCCTCAATGCTCAGGGACCGTGTGCAAAACCAACACTGGAAAAAGATGCTAGAAAAATATAAAGTCTAAATTTCTGCTGCGACATTCGATGGTAGGGTCAGAATTTGGCGTAAACAACATGAAAGCATGGGACCATCCTGCCTTGTATCAACGGTTCAGGCTGGGGGTGGTGGAGAATAGTGTGGGGGATATTTTCTTGGCACACTTTGGGCCCCTGTGTACCAATTGAGCATCATTTAAACGCCACAGCCTACCTGAGTATTGTTGCTGACCATGTTCATCCCTTTATGACCAATGTATAACCATTTTCTGATGGCTACTTCCAGCAAGATAACGTGCCATGTCACAAAGCTTGTATCATCTCAAACTGGTTTCTTGAACATGACAATGAGTTCATTGTACTCAAATGGTCTCCACAGTCACCAGATCTCAATCAAATAGAGCGCCTTTGTGATGTTGTGGAAAGGGAGATTTGTCTAATTGATGTGCAGCCGACAAATCTGCATCAACTGTGTGATGCTGTCATGTCAATTTGGACCAAAATATCTGAGGAATGTTTCTAGCACCTTGTTGAATTTATGCCACAAAGAATTATGGCAGTTAGGCAAAAGGGGGTCCAACCCAGTACTAGCAAGGTGTACCTAATAAAGTGCCTGATGAGTGTATATACAAACACAAATGCATAGCCTATAGACACACAACAAGCAAAACATACTAACATCCACCGACCCACCTGCACACACACAAACCCACCCACCTGCACACACACACACACACACACACACACACACACACACACACACACACACACACACACACACACACACACACACACACACACACACACACACACACACACACACACACACACACACACACACATTGCACAGGGATCATACCCCAGGGCACACACTACAATAGAAGGCAATGAGACACAGATGCAATAATCACCAGTCCATTTCGGACTTACCGGTACATACGCTTATAAGGCAACGGTACAGTTGCCACCCACAACCTAGGCCACCTAATGCAGCTATGAAAACGATGATATATTATTTTTTTTCAATTCTTACACTATACTGCAACAACAATAACAATAAACAAGTATGCACACAGATCATACAACAATTTATATATGAATACATTTCAATAAAATCCCTTTTCAATCAATCAATCAAATTGATTATCTCGAGACACTTTACAAAAGAGTATATAAAAGACTTTACTCATTGTTATGTTATTAAAAGAGCAGGTAAAAGACCTTACTCATTGTGTTACAAAAGGAAAATGGGATTGGGGGAGATGGGATAAGATGCAGGAAAAACAATAGAGACAAACAAAGCGGAGCGGGGGGGGGGGGGGTCCATAGCAGCAGGACGTCCGTAGCAGCAGGCGTCCCCACCAACAATCATGAGGAACCTACAAGACATGAGAGCTCAGGAGCTCCCTGAAAAATATGTGGTTAGCAACTAAGATTTACAGATAGTGACATGCAGTTTAGTAATATGATGTGAATGCACAGAGAGAGAGAGAGAGAGAGAGAGAGAGAGAGAGAGAGAGAGAGAGAGAGAGAGAGAGAGAGGGAGAGTTAGCTCAAGGTGCCAGTTTCCCTGGTAGTCTAAGCCTATAGCAGCATAACTAGGAGCTGGTCCATACCTGCGCCAGCCCTAACTATAAGCTTTATCAAAAAGGAATGTTTTAAGTCTATTCTTTAAAGTGCAGTGTGTCTGCCTCCTGGACCCTGACTGATAGATGATTCCAAAGGAGAGGGGCCTGATAACTGAAGGCTCTACCTCCCCTAGTACATGTAGAGACCATATGGTTATATGGCAGGCCTGCTTTCTGGGATCGTAATATCCCTACACCCTGTTCCGACAGCTGCAGTCCTCAGCCACAGGCCTGCTCTCCACCCCACGCACCCATCTGCGATCATTTGGTGACAGAGCCTTCAGTGCCTCAGCACCCACCCTCTGGAACTCTCTCCCTCCCAAATTCCACACTGCTGCATCTCTGGACATTTTCAAAAATCTTCTCAAACACCACCTTTTCCATTGAGTGTGTGTGTGTTTTTGTTGTCTCCTATTACCGCCCCCCTTTTTACCGCTGTAAAGCGTCCTGTGGTTTCTTGAAAGGTGCTATATAAATCCAAGTTATTATTATTATTTAAGATAAGATGGTGCCTTGCCATTAAGAGTTTTGTTAGTGCCACCAAACTCATTGCACACATAAATCAACTCCTCTTGGTTATACTACAACACTTAGTTTGATACAATGTGCTTTCATAATATTTGAGGGATTTTTTATAATTAAATTAAGTTATAAAACAAGTAATAACTGTACTATAGCATGTTGTAGTGCCACCAAACGCATAGCACACTTACATTTATATGCACCTTTTCAAACAGTATATCCATGCCCTTTAAAACCACATTTTTGTGTTTGATCCTTTGCAATTGTCAAATGAAGTTTAGGACTCCAGAAAGCGTGGCTATACAGATTTGGGTGTTATTATTTGAAAATGAATAACAAAAGCCATATGAAGGGTTTAAGCTGGAATTAAAAAATATTAAAATAATATAATCAATTTTGAAGAGGATTGGAAGTTATTAAGTCAATTGACTGCACCAGCTTTATTAGTTTTTTCTTTTTAAATAGCTTAAAAATATGTTTTGTCTCATGTGAAAGTTCATCCTTGATGGATTTTAATGTCATAGGTCAGGGGTTCCCAACGTTTTTAGCTCTGGAAACCTGAAATCAGGTTGCAAGAGACTGTAAGCCAAGGTGAATCATTTTTAAGAAATGCCTGTTCAAAATGCGTTGGAAAGACTCAGAAAAAGAGGGCTGGGTTAACATCAATGTGTGCTGTCAGTTTGATGAGAAAACAACATGAAAATGATATGAAAGCATATTTAGCAAACTAATTGCTGTAGTATAACCACGAGAAGATTATTTAGTGCTATATTTTTGATAGCACTACAACATGTTATAGTACAGTTTGTACTTGTTATTATTTATTTCAATTATACAACAATCCATAAAATTATATGAATGCAAATTTAATCAAACTAAGTGTAGTAGTATAACCAAGAGGAGATGATTTATGTGTGCTATGAGTTTGGCATTGTAACATTTGACTATGTCATGTTATATTATGCCCTGAGGCGTGCAGGTAAGGTTGTGGCCGACCCCGCTCAACCCGCACATGGACTGTTTGAGACTCTCCCCTCTGGCAAGAGGCTGCGGTCCATCAGGACCAAAACCTCACGCCACAAGAACAGTTTCTTCCCCTCTGCTGTCAGCCTCATGAACAATGTCCCTGCCCTCCCCCCCTCCTCCCACATAACACAGACTCTTATCAGCCCCACAGTCAGAAAACATCACAGTAATGTGAAGGCTGAAACAGTTTTTTATGCGTTACATTAACACTCTCTGGTATTAACATTTGTTTTCTTACATGCACTCTATTGCACCTTTTGTACATTTTGTGTTTTTTAAATTATTTTTATATTTGACATTTTTTTAATTCTATTTTATATATTTGTAATTGCTTCTGATATTTTATTATTTAAGTTCTTGCTAGTTCTGTTTTATTTCCCTTGTTAATTGTTCTGCACCAATACACCAAGACAAATTCCTTGTATGTGTAAATGTACTTAGTAATAAAACCCAATTCTGATTCTGATTACAGTTATTACTTATTTTATTACCAAATTTAATTTATAAAAAAATACCTAAAATTATATGAAAGCACATTTTCCAAAGCCATGTGCTGTAGTTTAAACAGCTGGAAGGTATCTATTCATGATGGGATTTTTTTTTACCCTAGTTTACAAAAGGGATTTTATTTAAATGTATTTATATTAAAAATTCCTCAAAATTATGTAAAATCCTAATTTTTCAAACTAAGAAGTGTATTTAAAACAACGTGAGATCACATAGGCTGTAACTATGTGTTAAATTTTTTTTTTGACACTACACCTTGGTTGAAGTTACTGAATATAGGCTATTTGTAGTATCTTTTTTCGGTGTTGCAATTTGAAGACGGTCCCTGCCTCCGCCGGCTACGCGCAGAGGCCAATCCCCAGCGGGAAGGAAAGGTCGTTTTGAGGAAAATCCGGCTTTAGGTCGCAGTCTACATTGCTGTGTTTGCAAAGAGGTGTCCGTTTTGTAAAAGCAATTTTCCACTGATGGGTAGTTGATTCGGGAAAGCCTAAACTGTGAATATCATGCCTTTTCCGAAGTAGGTTAGCCTATCCCCCTTTCAATTGCGCTCATTAGGCCACAGTAATAATAATAATTATTATTCAACCCAATATGCTTTATGTTTTATGAATTTTGTTTAATTTGTAGGCCTTTTTCATGGCTTTTTGTGTTACTCTTTTTATATTGTAATGCTGGAGTAACCTGGCCCAAAAAAATCCTTTCCGCTAATAAAGTTCAATTTGATTTGATTTAACTTGATTTAATATTATCTTGTTCATTTTTTTTCTACTCTGGATTTAATAAGATGTTTTCGGTTTATTTCAGGTAACCTAGCCTCAATCCTGTGTAACGTGGGTACGGATGCTCCGTTGCCTCTTGTAAATCGTCTAAGCCTACAATTTTACTTCTAATAGTTGCTTAGAATTAGTTATCATAACGATTAGACCTGAAATAACAAATTAAATGGATAAACGGAAAGAAAAAAAAGGTGTGTGTGTGTGTGTGTGAGAGAGAGAGAGAGAGAGAGAGAGAGAGAGAGAGAGAGAGAGAGAGAGAGAGAGAGATCCGTCTGCTCCCGACAATTTAAACGGTTAGGCTATCCATATCAAAACTATCAAGAAAATAATGTGCATTGTTACCTCGTGGTCAAGTTGTTAAACATTAGGCTTGCATAAAATAAAATGCAGAAATCATGTGAAAACGGCCGTAGGCTATAACAAAAATAAAACGCCTGGCCTCGTATGTAATTTGTTTCTGTCGGAAAGTAAGCTTAGGATTTAGATACAAGGCAATTGACGGATAAAGAATGTACAGGCCTACATTTAAAATTGTTAAAAAATGTGTTTAAAAAACACGGTAGTTCATGGAATATTGTTTTCAGTCATGTGAGAGAAACATTAAAGATACATTTTTTCATCAAAATGTCCGTGTTACAAGGAACTTTTTGGTCGGATGGGCTTTATAATTGGTAGCCTTCGGTTTCTCCTTCAGATGCTTTTGTGTCTCTGTGTGTTTATTTTCCAGCATAGGCCTACAGTGAATGAATGAATGAAGGCAGAGAGAGGGCTCCCTACCTCCTCCCCTCCTGACTCCGCCTCCTCATTTTTCGGAACACACACGCACGTGTGTAAATATGCACAATAACACACACAGCTGGAAGAGACAAGAGGGCTACTCCTCCTCAGTCCTCCACTCCTTTCTCTCCATTTACTGAGAAAGCATTAAGCAGATGCCGGTCTGTTCTTGCATGGACTGTTGTTGATGGAAATGGTAAAGGCTGAACAACACTTCAATTTTTCTTTATTTCTTACTCGTGTTCTGCTGCAGGGAAACATTTCCCTTGTTTCATGACTTTCTGTTGGACATTCCAGAGCAGCTTTGTTGTGTTGTGCACAACTGATGGACAAGAATCAAACCAGAGAGAACTTTGAAAAAGGTGGAACTTTCTTACAAAGACTTTTTGGCATCCAATTGGTGGCTGCCTTGGATTTGGGTCAGTCAGAAAGCTATAGGGAGAATTATTTACACTGAGCCTAACTGGTCCAAGTTTTCTCCCGCCGACAAAATGGGTTCAGATGTACGTGACCTAAACTCTCTGCTGCCCCCGCTCCCTACGGGCCATAGCCCCGGCTGCCCTGCCCTTCCCATCAGCTCAGCCCCTCAATGGGCTCCTGTCCTGGATTTCCATGCCGCTGGATCTCCTTATCCTCCCCTTGCAGCCACCCACACCCCCCTAGGGCAACACTCCTTCATCAAGCAGGAGCCCACCTGGGGTGCCAACACTGACCCCCACCATCATGACGCTGACCCTCACTGCGGCCTCAGCGCCTTCACTGTCCATTTCTCTGGGCAATTCACAGGGACTGGGGCCTGTAGGTATGGAACATTTGGGGCACAACTACCTCTGCCACCACCCGCTCAACCCCCATCTGTGGCTGGCCCACACCACCACCACCAGTCACCCAGCAGGATGTTCAGCAACCCGCCGCACCTGACCAACTGCATGGACACACAGCAAGCAGCCCGCAACCAGACAGGTAGGACTAGAGGGGCAAGACAAGGGTGTGACATTGTGTATTTGTGATTTTTTTTTCCATGTAGATGTCAGTGTCAGTCAATTACAAAGTATCATAATCAATTGTCCCAGTGACTTTATAGCACACCACTCAAATCTCTCTAATATAATATCTACAATCCCTTTAATCTTCATTTAGCTCTTAATATCCTCCTTTTCTGAAAGTTGAATAATCTGTATCAGAAATGTCAGGAAAAAACCTTTCTTTTACATGAAATAAATAAGATTTAAATGTTTAAATTTATACAGAAATTTCATCCACTGAGCCATATGGCTTAAGTCTGAGACAGGGTTTTAATATTTGTCTGTAAATACTGCACATAAAAAGCACTGTAATTCTCTGGAAACACTTTACATAATTATGTATTAGGAGTTTCAATCTTTTTGCTGTGTGTGCATGGCGAAGTTAAAAAGATCACAAGATCAAAGAAAGACATATAATTAGTCTAAACAACCACAGAAAGTCGTATCATAAACATGTTTTGACTCTAGACTGAGTCACTTTGACAGATTACTTTTGTTTTTTAGGTTTCCTGGGGTTTCCATCTTTCATCTATTTATTTTTTCTGCATTAAATTATGTACTACGCACATTCAAAATCTTCATGCATTTATTTTACTAATTTATTTTTGATTTGCTTTTTAATGTATATTTTACAGTGCAATGTTGAAAAGTAATTTGTTGATATAAATTTAAAATATCTGATGCCAGAAGGTCACACTTTCAAAGATTCTAATACTTCCAGTCCACAGTCCTGATGTTAAACCCTTTTTAATGACAGAATTGAAAACATTAATTCAGAGAAAAACAGCAAGTCTAAAAGCTTTAATTTCAAAATGGTTTCCCTTTGTAAAACACATAACAATACCATAGGTCCTTAAAGGTTGATTTAAGTTTTTTTGTGTTTAGTTTATTAGGATCCCAATGAGCCGCAGTGTTGCTGTTAGCATTGTTGCTTCGACTTTCTTATCTGTAATTTGAAAAAAAAGAACTGCATAAGTATCTCTCTTTCAATACATTTTAATTTGATTGTTAAAAAACTTTAAATTTACCTATACATTGCACAATAGAGGATGTTGAAGACAAAAAAGATTATCTGAATTATTTTTTTCTGTGAAGTTGAAATTAAGTTACGTAGAAAAAAACATTGAGTATCTTTTCTTTTTTACAATTGTTCACACTTTAATTAGAATCTGCTAATTTAATTATATAATCATTCAAGTACAAAGACTAGTCACTTGTAATTACACAATCAATACATGAATTACTTTAAATCTAATCCATATTTTGAAAGTAACTCACAGGGGGGAAAAACTTGGCCTTGTGTTTTATTCTAATCCCAGATGTTTTTCATGTCACATTTTGAATCTGTAAGTGGTTACCATACAGATTCCTGAGTAATATGCTTACCAAGCAGATAAATATGAATAAATATGTTATCAAAAGCATGTTGAGTAGCCTCCTAATGCTATAATTATGCTTTTGTTGCAATAGGTTCATATATTAAAAATTATACACACACAATTCAAAGAAGCATCAAAACAGCAAAAACATGATGACCAAGCACTGCTGTTTTATGATAGTAAAGTGTATGTATAAAGTGTATGTGAAATATTTTCTCATGAATACTGTTGTGTTAAAAAACAATTCACATATGAAGAAATCAAACAAAATAAAGTTTTCAATCGGAATTTTTCATACATTTAAATACAATTCCATACATTTCAATCTCTTAATATTTGTAAATAATTTAATTTAAAAGTTTGTGAGATCTTTAATTTTTTGTCAACTTTGATAGCCCCTGTTAGCAGATCGTTGTGTCTGATCTGTTTTCGTTTCCTGTTCCGTACATGCATAAATATTCTCTAAGGGAAAAAACCCTCCTGTTTTTTTAAATCTGTCAAATGTATGACAGATTTAATGTAAACTTCAAATCTTTGTTGTGAAAAAGTAAACAAAAGCATTTAGAGTTTGAATTATGTAAACTTCTTCTTTGATCACCTAGCCTGCAACAGCCTTTAAAATAACTATAATATATCTAACTGCTGATGGCCTTGTTTGATTTTGTAGGACATTTATGCATGCATCAGTATTGAGTTAGTCTTGACAATTAAAAACTAATCTCAGTCTATTCATATCTGTGACTCTCAGATTATTGTTTTTGTATTTTCATACTTTGGGTTTTTCCTTCTCAGTACTATAAGACAACAAAAGTGACATCATTAAAACACACATACACCCACACACAAATAAGCACACTCACGTAGGAGTCATACAGGGGTGGAAGATATATTGAACATTTTTCTCTTTTTCCTTTCTCAACATTCTCAACATACTAAACATACAATCTGCCTTTTAATTTATGAAGGCCTGTGGGAGTCTGGGTTAATGTGTTTGTGTGTGTGTGTGTGTGGGGGGGGGGGGGGGGGGGCTGCGTGGGTTTGTGCATGTGTGGGTGATTTATGGGACTGTGTGTTGCCCTTTAGGTCAGTCTAAGTTGTGTGTCAGACTTCATCTGCAATTTGATGCACACCAAGCTTGTGTGTGAGTGTGTTTCAGATGTGTCCATCGGCATGCTATGTTGGTCTTGGTCATCTTGGGGCTCACCTTGTATTGAGAATGTAATGTATCATTTTCTATTTAGAACAGTATGATCTCAGTCATCTCTTTGGACTAACAATTGTATTTTTTCGTCTAGAAAAGGATTTGAAATGTGGAATGTCTAAGGGAATTAGACCCAAACATGATGCCTTAAGGTACTCAAAGGTTCCCCTTCTGAAGAGCTAGGCCTGGACACTGATGATTTAGACTGGAGGTGAATGGTGTGGAGAAGTGTTGCAAAGATCAAACTGCTCCATGGGGCGCTGGTAGCCCCATGCACAGAGGCCTAAGTCCTTGAGAGCGATCGGCATGCAGGGTTCGAATCCAACCTGTGGTTCCTTGCCCACAAGGAACTAGTTTCCTTAATTTTTCTCTTCCTATCTTTATTTCCTCTATGTATCTCATGTAGGAGGGACGAAGCCGCAAGGAAAAGAAGCAATGCGGGAGCATAGACAAAACTTAAGAGGCATGAGCCGTAGAAAGGGAGCAATATGAATGAATAACGAATGAGTTATGACTTACTGAATGAATGAAATAATCTTCCAGATGAAGTTCATAAATGTTTAAAAACTGTATTTCAAATCTCTATTGCATTCTTTGTTCTGACAATATATTTGGGCACTATTTCACAAAATCGACTGCAGACAAATAATGAGAATATTACTGTAAAGGTTAGTATGTAGACCCAAAAGCTGACACAGCAGCAAAATTGAAGGGTTTGAGGTTTTATTGCAGGGCTTTGTATTGGTGGAGGACCGACTGGCTGGCTGGTAGAGACTGAGTGGAGGACTTATGGAGCTTATCTGGTTCCGTAGGCAGACAGAGAATGAGTTGAATTGTTTGATAGTGAAGCAGACTTGAGGAGATGACACCGGTGAAAATCTTGACAAGAGAAAAAAATCTGTTAGGACTCAGGGAAGAAACACTTGGAATTAACTCTAACAAACGTTAAGAGCGGCCGATCATAACTACCACTTCAGTACACTGAATAATCTGACGAAGAGTTGAGTTGAAGCCAGGGTTTTGTATTGAGGCAGATGAGAAGATGAGTTGCAGGTGTGAGTAGTCACCAGGTGGTTGATTGAAGAAGCCATGTCCTCCAGAGACACACACACACACAGGGAAACAGGATCATAGCCAGAGCCGTGACAATTACTTGTCAGAGGTAAGAAAGCCCTGAATAGGGAGTGGTTACAACCAGATGCTTCAATGTTACAAGACTTTTTATAATTGTTCATGAAATGTACATTATTTTTTTAATAACATTTTATAATTTAAATTGCATTCAGAGATATTTAGGGGATTGTGGTCAAAATGGGTCTGGTACATTGGCTCATTAAGACCAGCATTGCTTTGATTAGGCCTACCTTGCCATCTCTACTGGACTACCAAGGAGATTGTTTTGTGAGTGGATTTTTATGGATCAATGAGTGAGTTTGAATCTTTTGTTCATTCATTCAGATATTTATATGTTGTTTAAAGTAAAATGAAATTGAGAGCAATAGCTAGAATAAAAGCTTTTGTTGAGACATGGCTTAACAATAGACAATTTCTTTTTTCATTTGTGGAAATAAAACATATTTGTCCACTGACAAGCTGTAACTGTGAATGAGGAGTATAAGGTTAAAACAAACAAAGTATATGTAATTTATTAACTTTAATCTGAAAAAAAAAAGTTAAATAAACAGGCTTAATTCTGATTTACACACGAGTACAAAAAAGTAACACCAAGCTGAAACAATATATAATTTAAGTATAGGAGCTAGACCCTTGTGTCTGTCAAAAATAGTGACTCTTCCATAAAATAAACAAAAAAACAAATTTCTTTCAATTAGTTAATTATATAAACAATAAATGACTTGAATTGTTTCTTGGTGCAGCTGGCAAAGTAAATATTTTGGATAGCCACATGTACAAAATATTTCTAATGTAGGCTATGACACTTTTTTCAGTGGGTTATTTTTTCAGCACTAATCCCCCTTCTGACACCCTCCCATCTAAAGACAAAGTGTCAGCAACTCTCTGAGTTTTTAGTCATGGAGTTTACAGGGTCACTAATTATAAGACTATTTCTTCTGAGATTATGACCTTGGAAGAAATTTACAACTACAACTTTTGAGCAGAAATACAGCATATCTACTTTTTTAATTTGGGGAGGAATTTTAAAGATTTGGGGTAATAATATGACTATGCCAACCTTGATTTATAATTATATCAGATTTGGTTTCGTAATAGAGGACAGAATTTTAGAATTTTTAAGCAATAACTCGATACTTTCTAAGTATTTTGCCACAAATTAAATTCTTAGGTTACCACATGATTTATATCTTTCGTAAAAGTAAGATTTATCAGTTTTTCAAGACTCTTTAAAGGGTATAAGATTTAAGTATACCTAATACTTCTATGAATGCCTTTCTAGTCTTTTACTCAATCAGACCCGAAACAGCAATTAAAATAGAATTTCATTATTGTTTTACCCCCTATATTTATTAAATTCTCATTTTATTTTTGGCTTTCTTGTCCCTTGATGTGTCATACTGGCCTTGTTGACTAATTTTTGCACATTCGCACAGCCTGAATGGCATTCAATGGCGTAAACATAGACAGTGCAGCCATTGCGGTTGCACTAGGGCCCCTAGGGTAGGAGGGCCCAGGAAGAAAGCAGCCCCCTCTATACTAGGTCACTATCTGACTCAATGAATGTCAATTAAACTCAATGTCAGAGATTAATTTGTGTCCAGAGAAGCACATGTTAATAATTTGATGGTGCCATTTTGCTTTGGAGAGGCAGACCGATCTCCATCATGGTTTTGTTTTTGTGGGTTATAGTCAGTCACAATCTTTTTTTTTAATTTATTTTTTTAACTTTTATTCACCAATACGTGCATACATAAAAAGAGAGAAGCAAACAAGAGGGGAGCTGTGGTACGGTACAGTTTTGCAAGCAGACCAAAACAAAACAAACAAAAAGCTAAACAAATCAAAAAAAAAGAAAAAAAAAAGTAAGTAAATAAAAAAGAGGGAGAAAAAAAGAGCAAACATGACAAAGAAAAACATGAAAACAGTATAGCAACAAAATTATGTTAAATAATACTGGTGGGTTAAGTTGTACATATGGTGGCAATTTTGTGTGTTATTTTTATTTTTTTATTTGTATGGGTGCAAGAACATACTATTTGTTAATTATATTAAAATTGTTATTCTAATGTCCTTTCTCCTCCTCATTTACCTGCCTGTTTCTGCTGTGACATGAACTCTTTTGCATCAAAATGGTGGTGAGAATTGTGGAGTATATTTTGTTGAATTCTTGGAGATAGTTTTTACGAGTGGCTGATTATTGTTCCATTGATATCTGTTGTGTAAGGAGGTCTAACCATTGTGATGTGCTGATCTTTTTCCTACTTTTCCAGTTAAGCAGTATTGTTTTCTGGGAGATTGTTAGGGCTACAAGTAAGGGTATTATGATTTATTTTGAGTTTGTGATAAATTCATCCAGATTGCCAAGAATGAAAACAGAGGGGGATAGTGGAATGTTGTAACAGAGGAGTCGAGATAGTGTGATGGTGATTTCTTTCCAGAAGTTATGTATTGGTGGACAGAGCCAAAATGCGTGGAGGTGGTCATTGGCTGTGTTGGATGTGCAGTGAGTGCAAATGTCTGATTCAGCTAGTCCGATGATGTGCATCTTGTGTTGTGTGAGATGTGTTCTGTGGATGATTTTGTATTGTAGCTGTATGTTAGTGTTGATGGACATGATGAAAATGTTATTGCAGATTTTGTTCCAAGATTGACTGCCAATGTGGATGTTGAGGTCTTTTTCCAATTTGTTAAGCGGAAAATGAGGTGCATCATCGCTCGGTAGAAGATATAAGCTTATACAGTTTTGAGAGTGTTTTTTTTTTATTGTGCTATTTTATTAAAGGGGACATATTATGAAAAATCCATTTCTTCAGTGTTTTTGAACATTTATTTGGGTAACCTGAGTGTCTATTCCCACTAAATTTGAAATAAATCCATCCAGTCCTTTGTTTTTGGTCTGCATAAGTCTTACAACACAGAGAAAAGTGTTCAGTTTCAAATTTTCTCAGTTTGTGACATCAGAAGTTGGATTGTGGTAAAAAAAAACAACCCTTCTCTCCCCTGGTTTCTCCACCCATGGACTCCACCCCCAGCCTAGAGCAAACCTTTTGCGCAGGTCTGCCATTTTTATTCTCGCTACAGAGGAGGGATGTCTGCCGGGAAAACTCAGGGGGGCTCATTGCATTTAAAGAGACACACACACCAAAACGGTGCGTTCTGAGAGAGCTGGTTTATACAGGGTCACAAACCTCCTCTGGTGCTTGATTCATGTTATTTTTTGACCAAAGCACAGCACAGATGTTTCATTTACACCACAGGGGACTGTTTGAAAAGGTGGAAAAGGGGTATGATATGTCCTCTTTAATGCTGTCCAGTAGTGATGGTTGGATTAGGTGAGTGTTAGTGATCTATATTTGTGCCTTGATTGACGGTTGTAGTTGTATATATTGGAGAAACAGTTTTTTCTCCATGCTGTATGTATCAGTGAGCTGTTGGAATGATAAGTTATTTTGGTTAAAGATGTGCTGGGATTGTGTAATGCCTTTTCTTTCCATTTAGTGCCTGAAAGGGGGGATTTATTTCCTGTGAAGTCAGGATTGTTCCATATGGGAGTGTGAGTTGTAGGTGAGAATTCAGTGTTTTTTTTTTATTGACTTCTAGGCCTCAAAGTTTTGATTGTTGTAGTTGTTTTATTTTGGGGGTTTTTTCTAATACAATGCTGTGTTATTTGTTTGAATAAGGTCCATTGTTTCCTAAAGTACGAGTCACATTTTTTGTCTTGAAGTCTAATAACAAAAATAACTATAATATAAATCACCGAAAGTGGACTAATGGATAAATCAGACAGTGATGTTGAGAGAGTGGTTGACTTAAATTCTGAATATGTTTGAGAATGGGATAGAAACACAAATAAAGGTTAAAAAATATAATATAATAGGGCAATAGAATTTACAATAACAATTGTAATAAAATAGTAGTAAACAAAAAGAAGGGAAAAAAGTAATCATTGTATCGTGGATCAGTGAGGAAAAAAGAGTGCTTGTTTGTCAATGTTGTGAGGGTAACCAACATAAATGTTGTGTATTATTATGTATGATGTCTTATAGCATAAATTAATGAATAGATATACAACTAAAAATATATAGGTCAGTTCAATTTAGAATAATAATAGCAAGAACAAAAAGTAAAAAAGAAATTATCATAATAAATGGAGCAATGAATAAATGAGAGAGTGGTTGTGTTTGTCAGTGCTGAGAAAGTGACCAATCTAAATTCTGATTATTTCAAGGAATAAGATTTATACCAAAAGAAGAAAGGGGTAAAATAATTAATACGCGTTTGTTCCAAAAAGGAACATTTTAAAATAAAAGATGGATAAATAAATATTTATAAAATTAATAACAAACTTAAACTAATTACAGCAGGCAACACCAACAAAAATGATAGGATTTCTTATTTAAAAATGAAGAAGATTATAATAACAGCAACAAGAGATATTGGATTATGTTTGTAAAAAGTTAAAAGTTCATCAATGATAGCCAGATAGAGTTGTGGTCACTGTTATTCAAAGAGGAGGATGAATTTCCAGAGAGATCACTCAATACGTTTTTCCAGTGTGAGATATTTGTGGAGTTCCTTGATTTCCAGTTCATGAGGATAGTTTTCTTGACGATAGTTAGGGCTATGAGGAGTAAACAACTGTTTGCTTTGTCCAGTTTTATTGTTTATATGTCTACCAATAGCCAGAGGGAGTGGGATAGTGGGATGTGGTGTAACTGGGTTATTGTTGGTAATGTTTGTCAAATGTATTGCTATGTTCACTCAGTGTTCCTTTAATTTCCTGTAAAGTTGATCTTATTCCTCTGCAATATATAGATTAAAAAGACAGTTATAGCTTATATCCTTATCTACGCACTCCTCCTTTTATTTATATAATAACAGCGCCCTCGTGTGGCGGTGGTGGCAACTATAGAGATCTGGCCGAGATTGCTATACAAATAAAGATTGATTGATTGATTTGTCAGCTCCCCTTTGCTTGATGACGATCTCGACTACTGTACGTAGGCCTATTGAAAAAAGCTTTGTAACTTGTAGCAAGTACTAAGCCATAAAAGTAACTTTAAATCAATCAAAATGCATATAAAGTGACATGTAGTCCTGTCACGTCTTGTGACTGTTGCTGGGTTGTCATTTGTGTTTATATTGTTCTGCTGAGTAAAGTTTCCTTGCTAAGTGTGCTAAGTTTATGCAGTAGCCAGTCCCTCAAGGATTTAGCAGACTTTTTGGGGGATTGCTGCTGCCTAAAATGCCTGATTTCGTGGCAGCTTTTCAAAAAAATTGCAATGCATTCGCAGGAAGCAAAACTTGCAAAAAACTGCGATTTTTTTTTTCATGTAGCCTAAAAAATTGAGACTTTTTATTATCAAACTATTTTCTTGCACACACTTCGATGTGATTGAGTGATGCCTATATTTCAACTTACTTTGTGCAGTTACACATTCCTCTGCCTCACTCAGTGACATCTCTCTCTCACACACTCACACTCTTCATCTGATTTCATTACACATCCAAATTAATATTTTGCCTTAGGCCCTGTGTCCACCTAGCGTTTGTTTCTCAACGGCAGCGTCTTTTTTCAGTTGTTTTTAATGGGGAGAGAGCGTTCGCAGCAGAAAGCAGCCGTCTGGATGAAAAGCGCAGCTCCCAGCGTCATTTTTACGAGCACTCTGGCGTTGTTGTGCGGCCGCTCCGAGCGCTCAAGTTGAAAATCTTTTAACTTTTCGGAAAGAGGCGCTGTTGACTTCACGGGTGTTCTTTTCAAAATGTATGATATTCACTGTATTTTATTTTCTGGTCCGGTGATACTAAATTACATATAAGAACATAAACACTATGCCTGAAGGCATCAACTGTTTCTTCTTCTTTCATCACAACATCAACAATAGTGCATTAAGTAAACATCAACAACAGGGTAAGTATTGTAACAAGGCACAATTTTTTTTTTTTAGGGCAGCGTTCCTCATACACCCTTTACAATCAGTTGTATGTCAAGGACTTGCCTTGGCTTAATGGTACGACCATACCTCATGCGGTAATATGGCTCGGTGCGATCTGGTTCACCAACTGAACCATGGCGAGGTTGTTGATCACCTGTCTCTGTTTGTTCAGAGGTCAAACTGTCTTTGCCGACCTCAGGCTGCTGTGTGACAGGTGTGTGCTTGTTGTCAAGGAGGTGTCGTCGGTTGCGCCTGAAGGTCTTTCCGTCCCGGGTTTCGATGTGGTAGCTACGCGGGGTCTCTGCTGGTTGGATGACTGTTGCAGGTCTCCAGCGTCCATCTTCCTGATGGAAGCGGATGGGTGCTCCGGCGTGCAGTGCTGACAGAGGTCGAGCAGACTTGTTGTAGTGCTGCTTCTGGCGGCGCTGGCATTCCTCTCTCCTTGCTCGCACTGTGTAGGGGTTACCTGAGGTTGCAGTTGTTGTGGGCAAGATAGAGCGCAGTCTGCGGCTCATGAGGATCTGGGCTGGAGATTTCAGGCCGTCGAGAGGAGTGTTCCTGTACTCCAGTAGACTGAGATATGGGTCTTTCTTGTCTTCTTTGGCCTTTGTGAGGATCCGCTTTGCGGTTTGAACAGTTTTTTCGGCCAGCCTGTTGCTCTGGGGATAGTGGGGGCTTGAAGTGACGTGCTGGAAACTCCATGACTCTGCAAACTGCTGGAATTCACGTGAGCTATAGCATGGCCCGTTTTTTGGTATGCCATGTCTAGCGAACACTGCTTTCATTTTGTGGATAACAGCAGCTGTGGTGATGTTATGCAGGCGTTCGTACCTGCTGATGTAGTCACATATGACAATGTAGTTCTCAGAGTTCCAGGAGAAAAGATCTGTTGCTACGGTCTGCCATGGGTTTTCTGGAATTGCTTGTGAGAGCATGGGCTCCTTTGTGTTGGCGCTACGGTGTGTTTGGCATATGTCACATTTCATTACTGTTTCCTCTATTTGTTGTCCCATGCCTGGCCAAAACATTATGTCCCTGGCCCTGTGTTTGCTCTTCTCCACTCCAAGTGGCCTGTGTGTATGCATTTTAGCATGTCTGTTCTGAGCTTGTGTGGAATAATTATCCTCTCACCCTTCAGAAGGATTCCATCAGCCTCAGTGATCTCATCACGGTGGTTCCAATATTCACTGATGAGTGGGGAACACTTTTTTCTCATTTCCGGCCAGCCTGACTGAATGACTTGTTTGAGGGTGGACAGCTGGTTGTCTTCAGCTGTGGCTGTCCTGATGTCATGTAGCCTGTCTGCACTCACCGGCGCTGTTCTGATGATGGTGTGTACCTGGGTCTCCATAGCCTCAGCTAGTGAGCTATCCTCATCATCCATTGAATTTCTTGACAATGTGTCAGCCACCGGGATCTTTTTGCCCGGTCTATGGATGAGAGTTATGCTGTATTTTTGCAGCGCGAGCAGCGTGCGCTGTAGGCGTGGTGGTGCTAGGGCTAGTGGCTTACAGAGTATAGTCTCTAGTGGTCCGATTCCACTGTTATATGTCACCCGTAGCGGTATTCATGGAATCTCTTACACCCATACAGGACTGCATACAGCTCCTTTTCGTTTTGGCCATAATTTTGCTCCGTGTTGTTGAGTAGCTTTGAAGCATATGCAACCGGTCTTCCTTCCTGCATGATGGTTGCACCCAGGCCATTTTTCGACGCGTCCACTTGGAGAGTCACTTCTTTTTCGTGATGAAAATAGGCTAACACTGGCCCCGGTTCAGCTGTGATAGTCTCTTTCATCTGCTGAAACGCCTTGTCATGCGTCATGTCCCATTTGAACTCTGTGTCACGTCGTAGCAGGTGTCTGAGCGGTGCACTCACGTCAGCCAGGTCGGGAGCGAATCTGGCGAGGTAGTTAACCATACCGAGGATCGTCTCCAGCTCAGTTTCGTTCTCTGGCGGTTTCATGTCTCGGGATGGCTTTCACCTTAAGGGGGTCTGGTGTTAGACCATCAGCTGTGAGCCTGTGTCCGAAGTAGCTCACTTCAATGACACAGATGCAGAACTTGTCCGGAGTCAGCCTCACCCCTCTCTCCCTGGTTCGGCTGAGCATAGCTCTCAAATTGCGATCATGCTCCTGTTTTGTCTTGCCGAACACAACAATGTCGTCCACAATACCAGCCCCTCCCTCGAGGCCCTCGTATGTCTCATCTATCCTTCTCTGGAATTCATCCTGAGCAGACACAATGCCAAAGGGGAGTCTGAGAAAACGGTATCTGCCAAATATGGTGTTGAAGGTAGTGAGCAGTGACGACTCCTCACTGAGCTTGATGGCCCAATAGCCGGATCTTGCATCTAAGGTGCTGAAGTATTTTGCTCCAGCCAGTTTTGAGGTTACATCCTCCAATGTGGGTAGGGGGTAGTATGGCCTCAGTATTGCCTTATTCAAGGGCCGTGGGTCCAAACACACTCGGAGCTTGTGCGTTTTGGGGCGTTAACCCACTGGGTAGGCTCTGTCACTTTACATATCAAACTGTCTCTTTACATGTTGTCTAATTCTGCTTTTAGACGGTCTCTGAGGGCAAATGGCACCCTCCTTGGCGGGCAAACTACTGGTGCTACGCTAGGGTCTATCCTGAAACTGCACTCACCCTGGAATTCACCGATGCCTTTGAAAACATCTGAGTACTCACCCAGTATGTCAGATGAGTGGGAGTCACAGTCATTCTTGCTGGCGTTGGTGACTGCATATACCACCTTGATTAGTCCCAGGGCTTTACACGCTTTGTAGCCTAGGAGAGGTGGGCCATTGCGGTCTACGATGTGAAACTTCTCTGTTATTGACTTGTTCTTGTATTTGCTTTCCAGGTTGCAGTATCCTTTTACTTTCAGTGGGTGGCCAGCATAGCCAAAGAGTTTAAGTTTGACTTTAAGCAGTGGTGTTCTGGGCATGAGCTCATCAAAGTTTTTAGCAGGTATCACGCTCGTTTGTGCTCCAGTATCTAATTTGAATGTAAATTTTGCATTCTGTGGTCCCAGTTCTATGTCTGCATATGCATCCTCCTCATCCTCCTCTTGTGCTGTGACAGCATCCACAAACAGGTCTGAGTTGAAATCATCAACCTCTTGTTCAACGGTGAGTACCTTTCTATGTCCTGTTCTGTTTGGAGTATGGGGCTTTGAGCTACATGCTCTAGCAAAGTGGTTGAATTTATTTTTGACACACTGTTTCCCCTTTGCTGGGCACTCTGTTTACTTATTATGGTGCCCGCCGCATGCATTGCAGGCTTTGTAGGACGTCTTCGGGCTTTCATTTGGTCTGCTAGCATGTTTAGCAGTGCCTGGTTTCCAGGTCTTGCGGTGTACTGCGTGCACTTCATGGCTGTCGGTAGCCATAGCCTTTAGCTGCACCTGTGCTAGCTCGTAGGAGCGGGCTATATCAATCGCCTTATCTAGCGTTAGCTCCGGTCCGTGACTAAGCAGCTTTTCCCGTACTCTAGGTGAGTTGGTGGCAAACACTATACGGTCCCTGACCATTTCTTCACTATTTGTATAGCCACAGTCTTTAACAAGCAGTTTAAGCTCCGTTACAAAATGCTCGAATGACTCACCACTCCCTTGTGCTTTCTCATGGAATTTATACCTGGCCAATATGGGGTTAGCTTTTCGGCGTGAGGTACGCTGAAAATCCGTCATAGTACGTGTTTAGCAACTTAGCATTGTCCTCAGTCAGTGTCAATGTGTTGCTTATGTCCCGACCTTTATCCCCGATCCACAGTAGGAGAAAACTGCATTTCTCGTCCTCTTTTTGAGCAGGCCCGTGAACATGAGCTCGGCATGTTGTTTGAATCGGCGCCACGCATCGGGTAAATTGGATGATTCCCAGTCCATCTGTGGGGTAGGGACTCCGAAAGCCTCCATTGTCTTCTCTTATTTTTCTTTTATCAAGTGGGTTCGTAGTCTAACAACCTACTCTGACACCATGTTGTGACTAGTTGTCTATTAAAATAATTCCATGTCTACGCAGTCGTCCGGGAGCTTATCAGTCAGCTTCTATCTTTATTACCGCCAGTCCACCTTATACATCCGGTTCAGGTATTTCACAATAAAGGTCCTGCATGCAGCAGTAGCATTAAACATTACAAGGTGGACACGGGACCTAAGCTTTTAAATCACTTTAAACATTTTACGACTTTTTATTCCTAACTATTTTCATTAATACACGCATGCACGGACACACAATCAGACAAGCTCTATCCATGCTTATTTATTTAACTGGCCTTGCTTCTTTAGCACTTGCAATCGATCTGTATGCAGCAGCCTCTTTCACTGTTATTTGTCTTGTCTGTGGTCCGCGCGTTTCAGTCATTCTCCTGGTGTGTTTTGCCCGTAGATTGATGACTTTCATTTGTGTTCCACCACAACATTGCACGGGGTGCAAAAAAGTTTACCCCTGCTTCTGTGCAGAACAACGGGGAATTGCCTTGCACGGTCCTTAGCTGTAATTTTTGTAGGTAAATGTGCAACGTTTGTGTCAGACATGTCTGCATCTGCATACAAGGAAGTGAGTTTGGTCAATGGTCACTAAACTTTGGTGACGTATGGCTCGCTGTTTTCGCGGGGGACTGCTATGATTGGTGAAACTCGTGGGGTAAACTATTTTGATTGGTCAAAATTGCAAGGTCACCCAGAATTCATGGGGAATGAATTTGCGTTAATTGTTGCAATCGCAACTTCCTGGAGGGACTGCACTTGTGTTTACAGATGAACAGCTAATTTGAATAAAGCTTCTACTTCGGTGTGTTAATTGTATTCTTATTTCATTGTACAGTGGCTGTGTTGTATGTTTTACCATCACCACCAAGCATATTTTTGTGTTCGCCTGGCAGGTTTTGTATTTTCTTTATGGGCAAATGCTGTAGTTTGCTAATTTTATAAGTGCTGTAAAGCCTTTGCATACAAGTGTAACATGTTTTTCATATACAATGGTTTAATGGCAGTTTATGAATGAAAACAAGATGATACATGCAGAAGCAGAGTACACATTTGTATTGGTGGACTTTTTATTTGTAATAGGCTACAAAAGGTATTTTTATTTATAATATAATATTTTTTAACTAAACTATATGATCAAATTGTCAAAGTATTTTAAGCCCCTTTTGCTTGCTGATGATCTCAACTACGGGGCTGGATCTGTGCTGTATGTTTTACCATCACCAACAATCATATTTTTGTGTTTGCCTGACAGCTGTGTGCTGAGAAATAAATGCAATGAACCTGAGAGAAGTTGTCACGTGATCTCTACAGTCTGCTGAGATAGAACAAGAAGAAGGGGTTACAGTGGCAGCCCAGGAAGTGCAATAATAACTTAATGATGTTATTCCAAAAAAGTTTAACAAGTGGCCCATTTTTCTGTTGGGATGGATGAGGTTTTGTCTGCCTGGGATATTATTTTGTATATTTTTTGATAGAAGCTTTTTAGATGAGGTGATTAATGCTGAGGTTCACTTGCTGCGTTAGTTGGTGTAGTTTTAAGTGTTTCAACAGATGATTAAACTTGCAGATATTTAAGAAATTGTTTGCTCCCAATGCCAAACTTCTGGACCAAAAGGGGGAACAAGAGCAGCTGATTGCTGTGGAAGATGTGTCTGAGATAGGTAATGCCTTTCTTGCTCCATGTGTGCAAGTTGAGTGTTTTTTTCATTGCTGAGAAAGTCCGGATTGTGCCAAATGGGTGTAAAATCAGAGGGTTCCTAGGTAGAATTATTATTGAGATAATATATATATAATTGAGAGTTATTTTGTGGAATTTCCATGAGGCTTTCATAGCTGTACTCTATGGAGTCAGATCAGTCTCAATATTCATGAATGCGCACAGAAGGATTCACAAATGTATTTCAATGCACACACAAATAGATATCATTCTATATAAATGTAAAACAAATCCACAAATATATGATACATTTGGATCTTGTTACATTTATACACGAACTGTTCTGTCTGCATTTACAAACTGTTTGTCTTGTGTGAACCTCATTGCATTTGTGTGTGGGATTTTTGAGACTCCCCTGCCGTGGTTCGATTCACAAATGCATTTTTTTCAACAGGGAAGTGTCTGTAGCCTATCAGATGTCTCCTTCCTCTTCAGCCAATCACAGTAGTGTAGATTTGAGGGTATGTTTTATTGTGATCACTAAGCGTTACATCTGCGCAGACAGAGATTAGCCTAGCTGTCTGATTCAAGTCATCAAATGCTATTTTGAAGAGTATAAATAATCTCTGATATTGTCGTAGTATAGATGGAAAGTTGTTTATCGTGGTGGGTATATTGACTGTGTGTGGTTATGTATGAACATACTGTCTCACCGGTGTGACGGTTTATCAGGTGTTGAATAAACTGGTGATATTTATGCCGATGTGTTGGGGGCTTTAGGACTCATTGTTTACTATCGTAATCACGTTGACCACCAAATAATATCCAAATAACACAGTTCACGTCCCCATTATGAGAATGAACAGTGCCAACATCTATTTTGAAAAGATAACACTGACGTTACTAGTGTTATCTTTTCCTGCTTTCTGACCGTGGTCAGAGCGCACTGGGGAGACTGGTCTGCTCCAGCTCCAGGGCTGAAGTTGCAGCTCTAAACTCCGGGGCTCTGTCACTTTTACTGAACAGCAGCAGGTAGTAAGCAGACACGGAGAGTCCGGCTTGTTTCTTGAGGAGTCGGTCCGTTTATTACACACACTGAGGTCAAACTGTACATACAGTCGTTTCTCTGCTCTGACACTGCTCCGGTCCCCGGCATCAACAACGTGACTCGCGCACACACCGATCAAACACACAAACTCGCCTCCGCTCTGCCTCTCCTCACCACCCACACGCATGCGCACTGAGCTATACACAAAGGGGCATACGCTACTCATATAACACTAGCTAAGAGTTTGTGGAGTCACAAAGTAAGTTAAAACCGACAAATGTCAGACGGAAAATCTTTATTTGTACTCGTCAAAATAGCATTTGGCTAGGCTAATCTCTGTCTGCGCAGATGTAACGCTTAGTGATCACATTAAAACATACCCTCGAATCTACACTACTGTGATTGGCTGAAGAGGAAGGAGACATCTGATAGGCTACAGACACTTCCCTGTTGAAAAAAATGCATTTGTGAATCGAACCACGGCAGAGGAGTCTCAAAAATCCCACACACAAATGCAATGAGGTTCACACAAGACAAACAGTTTGTAAATGCAGACAGAACAGTTCGTGTATAAATGTAACAAGATCCAAATGTATCATATATTTGTGGATTTGTTTTACATGTATATAGAATGATACCTATTTGTGTGCATTGAAATACATTTGTGAATCCTTCTGTGTGCATTCATGAATATTGAGACTGATCTGACTCCATAGTACTCAATGTAGCTTCTATCCTTGTGTTATCTGATTCATTGTACATCTGAGATCAAGATTGTGCGGCTGTGTCCGGATGCTGCCTGTACTGCTCTGCTGAGGCTGTGTGTTTATTTCTTTATTTATGTTGTCTCTGAGAACATTTTAAAAAAGCTCTTCCAGCAAAGATAACCTAAGATCGTAATACGCTTTGGACATGGAGAGACTGGTCAAAAACACAGTTTCCAGGGTTTTCTATGATGATCAGTGCTGCCAGTCGAAATCCTGCATAACACAACACAGGGCGGGAACAATTAGGAAAAGCACCGAAGGCGGTGGTGTTCGGAACAGGCTCAAAATCAAGCCCACCGCCCACCCCTGCCAAGAATTGCTATTGCCAGTCCCTGGATAATAAGATGGATGATCTGAGAGGTCCGGTAAAGTACCATGCAGGACATGAGGGACTGCAACATCATCTGCCTAACAGAAACATGGCTCACTCCTCTTGCCATCGGAGCTGGTGTAACCCCCAGAAGATAAAAACTCTCCCATTCCTGCTCGCCCCATCTGGAGCAACCATCCTGTGCTGTCCATTTCACCACCCCTGCACATATATTTCACTTGCAGCACATTTTTTTTATACCTGCTGCAAAATACATTTCACTTGCTGCAAAATACATTTCACTTGTTGCAAAATACATTTCACCTACTGCAAAATATATTTCACTTTCTGCAAAATATATTTCACTTGCTGCAAAATACATTTGACTTGCTGCAAAATATATTTCACTTGCTGCAAAATATATTTCACCTGCTGCAAAATATATTTCACTTGTTGCGAAATATATTCCACTTGCTGCAATTTTTTCATACCGGCTGCAAAATACATTTCACAACAAACAAACCGGAAAGGGTAGGCCCATACTACCTGTTTGTGATTGGACTGAAGTCACGTCAGTACAAACGTGACCTTTCTTCTGCTGTACTGTCTCCAGTGTGTTGTCTACAGTGCTAGTTTCTTAGACCGGCTTCGGGTGCTGACCGTTGACAGGAAATTTTAAGTGTGGGAAGACAGGATACCTTAAAGTCAATTTTCCAAATAATTAGATGCTTGTTGTGCAGCCAGAATTGTCCAGGATTTGGAGCGCCTTGAGCATGTATGACCGACTGCTTAGTTGTTGATAGTTTGGAGTAAAGGCCAACACCTAAGTTCACCTGCATGCGCGTTTACGTGCCGTCTTGTTCAGAAACCGTTCAAGTGTTGCGATGATGTGTGGATTGCCAATGTTATGGGCAAAAAGGGAGCGAATTGCACATGTTTTTTTAGTTATTAGACATCTGCAGCGGTCTCAACTGATACAATCAGTGCGTCTCCACGTAAAGGTAGACGCGGTGCTCATGTAAGCAGGACGGCAGCGCTGTAACTTAATTTACAAGTGAAATCTCCTGAGTGTATACTTACAGGGTCAGAATCTAATGTTAAGAAAGGAAATGTGTTTCTACACATCCAAAATGTACCACACCAAGGTCCATACAGTAAAATATGTATAATATATTATATCTGCTGCACTTTTGTGTAAACAGCTAATCTTTAAAGTTTTGAAGACCTTACAACAATACAAATCAATTAATTAACAAGATGAAAAGCTTGCAAATCATTTATAATAACTCAACTGCGACAAATCAGAAGTCATCATCCTCAGCCCAAAATCCATTATCAAATCCATCTACAACTTCTTCCTCACCATTGATGGCTCCACAGCGATGTGGTTCGATGAAAATGGTGAACTGAGAGGGGGAGAGTGGGCATCCTTGCCTAGTCCCCCTGTGCAGTCTTATGCTTTGTGATGATTGTCCATTGGTGATAACAGTAACTGTTGGTGAGGGGTATAGTATACTAACCCAGTTAATAAATGATTACTAGTAGAGAACTAGAACAGTTCCTGATGTGGCTGGATATACTGGCTTTGGTTGACTTGAAGCAGGGATGTGATAAGCTGCGGTTTTCAACAATAGCTGATTCAGGCGATGTCCGGCAGTCACAGAGGGGGGTAAGTGAGGTAAGTTGTGGACCTAATTGTATGGGCACTGATCAGGCTCAGATTCAGGTTATTTTAATTGTAGCCATAGGTAAATTTGGTTGCAGGGAACCAAATTAAACGCACAGTATGTAAAATCTGTCGCCAGGGGACTCTCAATCAAAACAATAACAAAAGATGACATTGAGGCTATTGGAGAATCATGGTAGTTCTCTCTGCTACTCCCTCCCTCCCCGCCCCGGTGAAAACGAACTACGCGATGACCGTAGTCAATACGAACGGCCCATTTATAGAGGCTACAGTCCTTGTTGCACTAATCGCAGGTTGGACTCCCAATCCTGACACTGTTTGGTGCATCTCAAACCCCACTCTCTCCCCACATTTCCTGTCACTCTAGAGCTATCCTAGCGAAATAAAAGCAAAAGCCTAAACAGTAATCTAAAAAGAAAAGAAATTCTAAGTCTCTTCTGTTCAGCGGAAGCTACTTTATAATTAATCACAGCTTATATATATATACATTATATCTTTAACTTTTTTTTTTAAATTGTTGTAATGAGACTGTCAAAGATTTAGAGAATGAAAAAAGCCAGAATTTTATCATCGTACCTCGTGATCCATGTGGAAGATGACACAAGTAAGTATAGGTGTAAGTGTTAAGGGTTATCTTTGATTTTACCTGACTTGAGTGAGCTGGGATCCTGTGCTATCACTGTTTTTGTTTTTATCTTTCAGGTTACAGTGCAGTTGCATTCGATGGAGCTGGTAATTACAGTCAAATTCCTACATACCACAGCTCCCAGTTCTCCAACCACTCCTTTAAACATGAAGAAACCTTAACTCAGCAAAGCACTATGGGTAAGTGTGTGTGTGTGTGTGTGTTTAGTGATTGAATTTAGTCTCATTAGGTTATGTAAAATAACAAACTGGTTAACAAAGATATTGTGAGATATTCTGTTCAATAATCATTTCCAATTAATTGCTTCTTAAATAAATTACCTTCCTAGAATTAACTTTAGTAGCCCTCACACTTTATATCCGGTTAGCTGTCTCTGCAAATAGTGTGACTGCACATGTGATGTAGTGTATTTTGTAGTAACTGTTTTTTTTTTTTTAAAGCAGTTTCAAATTAATATATTTATGATAATATAATGGCTTATATTTATTAAACAGTAATGGACATCAGAAAATAAACTCTCGAGTCTTAAAGGGGCTATATGTAACTTTCAAAAATACTGCGTTTATTTGCGTTCTCAACGTCCTCCTCAATCCGCTCCGCTTACAGAAATCAACAGTACAAACTACAAACTCATCACACACTCCCGGTCTTCACCTGCACAGCCAGAGGCCGCCTTCCACACTCTTATATCCGTCCTAGGAGCTCTCACAGGCGGACAAACTCATCACACACTCCTGCTCTCAGGCAGTGCCTGCCGAGACTGTCGTTTGTAGGATGGAGAATGAGACACACAGACTCCTTCACAGACTCTCACATGTATGACCACTTACCTCCTCTGTAAACATTATGCCGGTAAATATCCAGTGTTTCAGGGGCGATGTTGATGCTCGTTTGTGTACGTATGAGCACGTATGACGAGCACGTGAGGGAGAGCGAGCAACAGGTTACTGGTGCAGTTCGCCTGACGGCCATACGGTATCGCTACAAACGCAGTATTTTTGAAAGTTACATATAGCCCCTTTAAGTTGCATGATCTTTTCTCCTCGGGTTAAAAATGCAACATTATTTTTGACTTAAGTATCACAGATCCTGACTGTTGTAGCCCTGGGTGTTTACTTCTGCAGAAATCAAAAAAGTAATCTGAAGTATTTTGGTAATTTTAATCGTTCTCTTTCAGGAGGAACAAAAGTAGATCTCTGTGTATTTAGAGTCATTGTGTGAGTGCACAGCCATGTCTGTATGGTGGCCACATGGCCCAAAAGTAGGAAATTACTTGTACGTCATTGTGATGTTTCCACAGTGACCTTGCTGGTTAGAGGTATAAATCAGCCACATCCTGCATCAAAAGCTCCCTCTTCTCCCCTTTGTCCCCCGACCAATCTTTCCCTTCACTACCTCCAGTCATTTGTTAACCATTTAATTGTGTACATTTCTGCTTATTCCTTAGGAAAAAGACAGCTGGGAATGATTTTGGAATGTATAGATATGTATAGGAGGCCTTTCAGTTCACTGCTGGGGAAACCCTGATAGAAAAATGTGAGCCAAGAGGCAAGAGAAGAAATTGATAAAACATTGAGACAAAGGGCAGAGGGAGAGGAAAAAAAGTAAAAAGGCTGTCTGATGTAAAAAATAAATCAACATCTCCTGTGCGTAAATACAGGTGAGCAGCAGTATCCTATTCCTCCTCCGGTCTATGGATGCCACACACCTTCAGACAGCTGTTCAGGCAGCCAAGCTCTACTGCTGAGAAACCCTTACAACAGGTAACACAAACATACAGGTTCTGTTCTGATGTTTTTCTTTTCCTCTGGGTCCCTCAGTCCTTCCAGTTGTTATCTTGTTATAATGAGTTGGGTTTTTTTTACATATAAAATTAGCAGATTGTTAATGTGAGGATTAATTACATTAATAAATTGTTTAAATATACAGATTAGTATCTTTCCAGTTCATAGACTGATAGGAAATGTATGATGCCAATGAAATAACTCAAGTAATATTGGCAAGATAGAAAGTGTGTTTATTCACTGATTTAAAAAAAAGAAAAGAAAAAGCTATTTACAAAGGAATTATGTTTATAACACCTCACCAGTCCTACTATTCGTAGTTGTGTCTCTAAATCAAGCATTACTTACATGCCAGACAGTTCTTTTTCTGTATTCACTACAGCATCTTTGGAAACAAGAGTTTCTCTATACAGACGCATTGAAACTTTAGTGTCTAAGGGAGCAACATAAGTAGAAAAAAGTGGAAAAATCTTAGCTGAAAGTGTCAGTCTGGGGTTTTACACACATAAACAAACCTGCACAGACATTTAACATTTATGAATTGTTAATTGCTTACATTTTAACAGTCTGACTGATATAGACCAGTGGTTCCCAAAGTGGGGTCGGGACCCTCTGGTGCATCGCAAGACATAAAGAGGAGGGTCAAGAGATGCCTTCAAAAAAGAAAAGTAGTTCAATTTAAAAAACAAAAATCATAGTCATGAAAAGACATTTATTCATAAATAAACATACATAAAATCCTTAAAATGTAGCTCAGCTTAAGACGGTACAAAAATTCAAAATAAATGCCTTACAATTCCTATTTTAAAATGCAAAAAAAATATTTGATTAATTAAGTTAAACTAATGTATGCAGTTCATCGTTTGACAGCCCTAATTTTGTTATTTATATTTTAGCAACACTAGTGTTGTGGCTCTGAAACTAAGTGTTAACGTGTGTTCTGGGAGATTGGATCACAATGCACAGTACTAGATACCAGCTTTCATTATTCCTATTAACATTCTTCTCCAAATGTGTCTCGAGTGACCAAATATGATTGGATCAAATGTTTTCGTTCTGTATGCAAATAAACACAGAGCTTCATTCCCCTTTTGTTGTCTCGAAAAAGTGCAAGAAGATGTAAACAAGCAGAGGATTGTGCTGTTAAGATGTCAGTGTTTCTGGACGCTGTGTGATTATTTGTTGCCACCTGTAGATGTTAGTAAGGTACTTTAGGGATGCTCTATTTTCAGTTGAGTGCTTCTCAGGAGAAAGGCATATTCACTTTAATGTTGATAAAGGAGCCATCGTTTGCACACTTTCCTCTCTGTGGTTCTTTTACCCAATGGATCTTCTGTTACAACGTACTTTTGGCGATGATGATGAAATTTTCCTCAAGTTGAAAAGAGATTTTTTTTAAAGTAAAAAACTCTGTTGAGAATAGAGAAAGAAAGGTCAAGATGGTGGCATCATTTTGGAAAAGAAAAGATTTTCAGTCCCATAAAAATGAAGAAGGATTTGAAGCCTGTTTGGAAAATGCATGATCTTTGTGGCATACTGGTTCACTTATGGTAAGCCATTTTCCTGCTTATAGTGGGCTGAAAGAATCACTCTCTGCGAATGGACTTGTGTGCACCATTGCAACCTGGAGAGAAATAGCTAGTCAGAGTTAGTTGATTTTTTTAAATAAACATTTTGTCCCAAAGACATTGCAAAAAAATAATAAAAAGTTGAACTCTGGAAACCAGACAGATGATGAATCAACTACTTTTAAGTTTGGAAGATAAAACTAATGACCACAAATTGTTTGCTGAAAACTTAAAGTAATTATTCACTCAGACTGAAAGGGAGTTATTCTGTAACTGTGCAGTGCTATGGGATCAGTCACACACTTCATTTGGTAGTAGTCAAAAGTGACAGTCCAGCATTACTGGGAAGAGGGTTAAAATTGGATTGGTCATTAAAGTGAGTATGAGTTACCAAGAGGTTTTTTCAGCCCAGCCTAGAAAAGATTCTAAGAAAAATGGAAGCAGATGGGATAAACTACTGTGAATGGGCTGAACCAACTATTATACACCAACTATATAATTATAATTTATTTTAACAAATATTAGTTATGTTAAAATGAGATTATGAAATAAAAAGCCACAATTATGAAATAGTAAGTCATTAATATGAGATTAAACATTTTTGACTTTTTATCTCGTAATTTTCATTTACAATCTCACTATAATGATCTCATAATTATATTAATTATGACTTACAATGGGATTTTTTTTTAATCAAGGGTAAGTCTTCCCACATTACAAACTTTTTTTTTTCAATTATCTTTAAGTCAAGTCAGTTTTATTTACATAACACTAAATGATTAAGTTTTTTTCTAGGCACTTATAGCACGTCTAGACTGTACTCTTTTTAACATTAACTAAATCCTACCTGCCCACTCTTGAGTTATGGCTTGGTATAGGCTTGTCTCTCTCACTGTCAGAAGCAAACTGGTTGAGGGGCTTCTGCTGCTGCTTAGGGGCTACATGGCAGTGTTTCACACTTAATTCTTGTTATAACATACTATTTGAAAAGAACTTATTTGTATTGTATAGATTAGGCTATATAACGACACACAATTCATTGACTTGATTCATAAAATTGGACAGGGGTTTGCATGTTATATTTTCTGTTTTGTGTTGCATATCTGGCATCTTGATCTTGCACTGCTAGCTTACTTGTGCCATCTCCACCTGGCACTTTACAGCAAGTTGCAAGCTTGTTTAAATAAAGAACGTATTGAGTTTGTCGCATTTGCTTTCCTTCTTTAATTCTGGCTTTTTCAGCGCCATCTTTGCTATTTTTCTTATCTTTTGCATCACCTCTTGACTTTCTTTTGGCATAGGGGTTATCCAATGTCAAAGAACAAACATAATTACTGAACCAATGTTAAGACCTTCCTGACCAAGGTTACTTTTTGTAATCTGTGGGAGAACATTACTGTCTAAATTGAAATGCTAAAATGCGAGTGCAGCCTGTATGAACTATGTAATGTCACTTCACACCAGCCCAGCACACCCTGAATTTTCCTGGTTCTCCAGAATAGCCACTCTGGGCCTGGTTGGATCAGACAGTTGTCTATCAACCCATTGCTTGAGATAGATCAATACCCAATACAAAAACCACAGGATCTTTTCAATAGTTAGAAGAGAGCTTTAAATAGTACTTGAACATAAACACACACAAGGGACTCTTTTCAATATAACATACTCCCCTATGGTGTAGCTAGTGCAACCACCATATTTCAAAAACTAAAAATAATTGATCAAGTCCTCATGATTCTTAATGGTGTGAATTGCTACTTAGATGACCTTTTGATAACAGGGCAGGTCACAGAAGAACACGTGAAAATACTAACAAGTGCTATAAAGACTGAAAAGCCACAACCTCAGGGTTAACAAAGACAAATATGACTTTTTTCAGCAAAGTGTGTCATATTTGGGACGTCATTGATGAGGGAATTCAAGCCATGCAAGACAACTTTAAGCAATATTGCTAAAACAGCAGTCCCAACTACTTCCACTCCACTCAAGTCTTTCCTGTAACTGATGAGTTACTATGGAAATGTAATTCCTAACATTTCTTCCTTGACGGCAAAAATGAAAGGATTTTTTTTGAATAAAAGCTGCATTTGTATGCTTTTTCCTACACTCAAGCACTTTGTTTAGTCAAAGTAATCACTGAAAATCTGAAAAATAAAACTTTAATTCTTTTTACAGCTGCTATCATTAAACATGTATTGTTAAAATTAGTAATTGCTGTGCATCCTATTATTATTATTATTATTATTATTTACTCATATTCCCTCCCAAAACACATTTTCAGATACAGTTATTGCAGTGCTACACTGTTCACCTCTTTATAACTACTACTGTAGTTACTACTACTACTACTTTATAACTACCTCTCTCTCTCTCTCTCTCCGTGGCTGTGGGTCAGTGGGGTCAGAGTCGTGTAGTGCAGAGTCAGTGATAGATTAAGTAGGCCAGATAGAGATAGAGACCAGAGCAGAGTGCTACTACTATCAAATAGTTGGTTCATGTTCATTAATTATTGGGCTACATTCGAAACATTGGGGGCTCTGGCCAGCACCCCTAGACCCTAGGGCCTAGTGTAATGCGGAGTGCGCATGCAGCAGACCAGCAGCAGAGGCCAGGACAAGAGGTACTGAGGCAGAGCTACACTATGGAGGGGGCTCTAAAAAAAATATTTGGATATAAGGATTATGTTGTCGATGACGCTTGTAAGAAGAGAACAGCTGTGTTAAAGGTCTGAACTTCAAAGATCAATGACACGACTACCACAGCACCTAACTTCACCCGCCACTACAAAGAAAGTTAGGCTACTTGCATGTTTTTTGCTAACTTATTAGTTAAATTGAAGCTATGTTAGCCTTCTTGGCTTCGCATCGATCGGCGTTATGCATTTTATTAAGATGTATCGTTAATGTAGGCTATAAGACGATCAGTGGATTAATTTGGGGTCCATTCAACCACCTGTTTAACTATGCAGGCCAGGCATTGTTTGAGTAAACAAAGCTGAGTCAAGTATTTGAAACGATGCCAAATAGTGTATTCTCACGGTAGACTTGTTGCCGTAACGTGACCCTCAGGATGGGTGACCTATCGTTGTTACCTGTTATGCTCCAGGTTTAAGTCATGTTAAAGTCACAGATCTGAGCAACTGTTTTCATTTCAGAGCTCCAGTATTGATGAGGAGGCAAATAGACAATCTGGAGACACAACGGGACCTATTAATAAAAACGTGTTTAATATCCCGTTAGCAACCGCTAACATTAGTATTCAGCCACTTCTGATTTAACAATTACCTTTGAGAATCACTGATATGATGTGAAAGGTTTGTATTAATACTAGATAGCCTATCAATTCTAATTTAGAGTAATTTTGTTAGAGCCTGAGGTAAAACTTGCTGGATATATTTCCAGCTAACAAAATTACGTTTTTTTCAATTAACAGAGGCTGGGTCTGTGATGATGAAAAGTATTGTGTTTTTGGTAGTATTTAAATTTAATGTCAAACCAAAGAAGAAATAAGCTCTAGGATAACATTTCCAGTATGTTAATATAGATTGTCATCCAAATAAGAATTAAGACGCACACTCAATATATAAGCTCCATTTAGGTGTTTTTATATTTCAGTCAGGAATACTCTTGTCATAGATTTAACCATTTATTGCACTTATGGTTTGTACTGTTGTATTTGGCGGTATTGGTTCTTCTCTTAGCTCTCAGCAGTATCAGTGCAGCATGCCACAGATTTAGCTGAGAGCGCAAACATGTATTTCCCCCATTGGGACATGCAGAACTGAACCTGTATGTGCATGTAATGATACTGACATCTTGCAGACATACACTATATTGCCAAAAGTATTCGCTCACCTGCCTTGACTCGCATATCAACTTAGGTGACATCCCATTCTTAATCTATAGGGTTTAATATGACATTGGTCACCCCTTTGCAGCTATAACAGCTTCAACTTTTCTGGGAAGGCTGTCCACAAGGTTTAGGAGTGTGTTTATGGGAATTTTTGACCATTCTTCCAGAAGCGCATTTGTGAGGTCACACACTGATGTTGGACGAGAAGGCCTGGCTCTCAGTCTCCGCTCTAATTCATCCCAAAGGTGTTCTATCGGGTTGAGGTCAGGACTCTGTGCAGGCCAGTCAAGTCCATCCACACAAAACTCTCTCATCCATGTCTTTATGGACCTTGCATTGTGCACTGGTGCACAGTCATGTTGGAACAGGAAGGGGCCATCCCCAAACTGTTCCCACAAAGTTGGGGGCATGGAATTGTCCAAAATCTCTTGGTATCCTGAAGCATTCAGAGTTCCTTTCACTGGAACTAAGGGGCCAAGCCCAGCTGCTGAAAAACAACCCCACACCATAATCCCCCCTCCACCAAACTTTACACTTGGCACAATGCAGTCAGACAAGTACCGTTCTCCTGGCAACTGCCAAACCCAGACTCGTCCATCAGATCGCCAGATGGTGAAGCGCGATTCGTCACTCCAGAGAACGCGTCTCCACTGCTCTAGAGTCCAGTGGGGGCGTGCTTTAGACCACTGCATCTGACGCTTTGCCTTGTAATTGGTGATGTATGGCTTGGATGCAGCTGCTCGGCCATGGAAACCCATTCCATTAAGCTCTCTATGCACTGTTCTTGAGCTAATCTGAAGGCAACATGAAGTTTGGAGGTCTGTAGCGATTGACTCTGCAGAAAGTTGGCGACCTCTGCGCACTATGCGCCTCAGCATCCGCTGACCCCGCGCCGTCTTTTTACGTGGCTTACCACTTCGTGGCTGAGTTGCTGTCGTTCCCAATCGCTTCCACTTTGTTATAATACCACTGACAGTTGACTGTGGAATATTTAGGAGCGAGGAAATTTCACGACTGGACTTGTTGCACAGGTGGCATCCTATCACAGTACCACGCTGGAATTCACTGAGCTCCTGAGAGCGACCCTGTCTTTCACAAATGTTTGTAGAAACAGACTGCATGCCTTGGTGCTTGATTTTATACACCTGTGGCAATGGAAGTGATTGGAACAACTGATTTCAATTATTTGGATGTGTGAGTGAATACTTTTGGCAATATAGTGTAACAAGCAAATAATTCGTCCTAGAATATAAAATGTGCTGTGGAGGTTGGGGTGGTGGAAGGAGAATTTTACAGCAGGGTCCCGCAGCAGAGTGGATGTGATGCAAGATGAGTGAGAGGTAGAATGGTTTAAATAGACCGTCTTGTTGTCAGAATGTGATAATTAAAGGGATACTTCACCCGTTGAAACATGAATCTGTATTGACATTGGGTCATATATGTAGTAGAAATGTGAAATAAATTTTGAAATTGGTGCCTTCTTGCCGAGAAAAGGCAAAAAGACACTTTTTGCCTTTTCTCGGCAAAGACAACAACTCCCAGAATGCACAGCACGGCAGGACACTCCCGCTGAAGGAGAGGTGCATTCATGTAGTATCGGAAAAATGAGATTCCGAGTTGTAAAATGCACATGAAACACCTGCTCAAGTCGGTTTTGTGTTTTGTTAACATACTTTTTATTCATGCACGTATTGCACATCAAATTTTTGCTTAAATATAACTTGACAATAAGATTTCTCCGAGTTGGCAAGTCGGAAGAACGACTTCCCAACTCGGAAACTTGGATCACCCGAGCAGCACCTGAATGCAGCATTACTCGCGGACATTTAATAATAATAATACAGCCGTTTCCACAACTGATTCAGAGATTTCTTCCAGAAGGAATTGGCATCTTGGAAATTCCTGGCAGAAAACAGACTCTATGTCTGTGTCCATAGGCAAACAGTGACAGCACCGACAACACAAGTCTGCCCCGGCTCCTTCTTCCTCTCACAGCCGCGGACCTAGCATGCTAGGCTAGCTAGCCTGCCTGTCGGCACCAGCAGCCAGTTCGCCGCTATATTGCGGCTTGTATAAAGAACCACAAACATCCGATTCGAGCACAAGACCTTCAAAATCCCCTTCAGTCATATCAGTTTGAAGTTGAAACATACGTTTTTCGCCATTCTCGGTCCATATTAGCTTATCCGTAGAGACACCCAGCTTGAGTCCGGCTCAGGCTCACTGTACAGCCACTGTCTGTCTGCAGAAGCCGCCTGGCAGATATTGCAGCTCGTAGAAAGAGCTACGAACATCCGATTCGAGCACAAAACCTTTAAAATCCCCTTCATCCATATCAGTTTGAAGTTGAAACATACTTTTTTTGCCATTATCGGTCCTTATGATGAGCTTTATCCATAGAGACACCCAGCTTGAGCCGGCTCAGGCTCCCTGTCTCACAGCCGCTGTCTGTCTGCAGAAGGCACAGTCTGGCAGCGATATTGCGGGCGGCTCGTAGAAAGAGCCACGAACATCCGATTCGAGCACAACACTTTCAAAATCCCCTTCATCCATATCAGTTTGTAGTTGACTTTCCGCCATTGTCGGTTTTACTCAGCTTTCTCCACAGAGCCTGTTAGCACAGCTTCCAACTAAGCAATATGGCGGATGTTAAGTTTCGTTTTTGGGAGTGAGGTCCCGCCCACTGATCTGTGATAGGTCTGTAGCTTCAGTGGTTGAAAACATGAGGAACTAGCAATGTAGTTTCACCCCTGCTAACCACAACAGTCGCCAGTGACGCAATATGACGATTTTTGCATCACTGGAGGCAGTTTGTCAGAAAAGAAATTACAGATATTTCTCATCTTAGGGGGAAATGAGGGCTGGATGCAAGACCATTCAATAAAACCACAAGTTTACTACTGATACAAAGCTTAATGCAAATGGGTGAAGCATCCCTTTAATAATAATTGGTTGGCATTGGGGCGGCTTTTAGATCAGCTGATGACCGCTTGGGGGCAGGACTACCGTATTCTGCCTGAACTAACGCAAGGCTCCATTTTTTGGTAATTAAAATGACCTATATGGAGCTTATACATTGAGTGTGCAGTATTTATTCTCAGTTAAATCTTTTGTCAGTACCAGCACCTCAAAGACTGTGGTGTGCATTTACCTACTCTCTTATTAATATAGATTGTCATGACATGGTTACTTGTTTATGAAAATAATAACCCAGTTATGTGTTATAATAGTTGATATTCAGTATTTAACACCTATGTGCATTTTGTGACTCCTGTTTTTGCTTGTGTTTATCAGACTTGTTTCTCCAAGAGGTGTGCAAGACCAGCCCCCCAACCACCAATCAGCAGGACGGTTAGGACCTAATTACATTGGCAGAGCCAGAGAGTCAGTCTGGGCTTTTTTCAGCATATCAAAAAAAAGAGATTCATGTTCCATTCCCCAAATTCAGCTGAACCACTTTTTGGACATTTGTGCTGGCCAGAGCTGTTTGTGCATGTGTGTGTAGCATGTTTAATAACAGTTTAAAATTTGATTTCCCCTGGTTGAATAAATAAAGTATATCTTCTTCTTAAATTAATATTTTAATAGTATTTGTAAATTCAATGCCCAAAAAATGTAAGATGGCGCAACCTGATAAAGAATCATCAGAAACAGTAGAACTCTGATTGATATGGTATTTACGAACAAAACTGATCGTATAACAAAAACATAGAATTTAATAACTGGTCTGTCTTGCCATAATATGACTCTCAAATTCAGGAAATTGACAAAAAGTCGTCTTCTGACCCGGAAGACGACCCGGTAAAGATGGTCATTTCTAAATCCGAAACTGCACAATTTGAAAATGACCTTAGGAATATTAGTAAGGATCAAATATCAGAAATGGATAACCTGGATGCGTGCTTTGACTCCATGACTACAGCTCTAACGACATGATCTTCAAAATACTCAAAAAAAATAAAATGTAAAGAAAAGAAGGCAACTCCACCATGGTTAAACGCGTGAAAAAACGAGATCTGGCTTTGAAAACATCATTATCTTCTAAACTACCGACCATCTTCTTTACAAGAGTCTAAGAAACAAAGTAGTCCTGGAGTGACGCAAAGCAAAATCTTCATATTAAACACAACTTATAGTAAATGCCAAAGGCAACAGCAAATCCCTTTGGAAGCACTTAAACAACTTAACCAACAAATCACATGGTCAAAAAGCAATCAAAGAACTAAAAAACAAATGGAAAAGTCATCACTGACAAGGCCACAATGGCCCATGAATTTAATATGTATTTCACTAAATCAGTTGAGGAATTAACAAATACTTTTGACTGCTCAACAACCACAAATAACACAGTCTAAAGCATCATCCAATTCATTTCGTATTAAAGAGGTAACTGGAAAAAAAATTGCATAAGTAATCAAGATATTATCAAATTCTAAGGCAAAAGACGTTTATAATCAGAATCAGAATCGTGTTTATTGCCAAGTACATTTACACATACAAGGAATTTGTCTTGGTGTATTGGTGCAAAAAACAAAAAACAGTTAACAGGGAAAAACAGCCAAGAAAAAGCAAGAACTTAAATAATATAAAAAATAAGAAATTTACCAATATAAACAATAGAATTTAAAAAATGTCAAAAAAAGAATAATAATAAAAAATAACAAAATCTACAAGCTGCAATGGAGTGCATGTGAGAAAAGAATGTAAAGTCCAGTGAGCATTAATGTAACGCATAAAAACAGTTTCTGACTGTGGGGCTGATGAGAGTCTGTGTTATGTGGGAGGAGGGGGGGGGGAGGACAGGAACATTGTTCATGAGGCTGACAGCAGAGGGGAAGAAACTGTTCTTGTGGCGAGAGGTTTTGGTCCTGATGGACCGCAGCCTCTTGCCAGAGGGGAGAGTTTCAAACAGTCCATGTGCGGGGTGAGAGGGGTCGGCCACAATCTTACCTGCACGCCTCAGGGTCCTAGAGGTGTACAGGTCGTGGAGAGATGGAAGATTGCAGCCAATCACCTTCTCTGCAGAGCGGATGATGCGCTGCAGCCTGCACTTGTCTTTTGCTGTGGCTGCAGCGTACCAGACTGTGATGGAGGAGGAGAGGATGGACTCGATGATGGCAGTGTAGAAGTGCACCATCATGGTCTTTGGCAGGTTGAACTTCTTCAGCTGCCGCAGGAAGTACATCCTCTGCTGTCCTTTCTTGATGAGGGAGGTGATGTTCAGCTCCCACTTGAGGTCCTGGGCGATGGTGGTCCCCAGGAAGCGGAAAGACTCCACAGTAGACACCGTGGAGTCACCGATGGTGATGGGGCTGAGGGCGGCTGCGTTTTTCCTGAAGTCCACAACCATCTCCACTGTCTTCAGAGCGTTAAGCTCTAGGTTGTTTTCGCTGCACCAGGTCACCAGATGGTCAGCCTCCCACCTGTAGGCAGACTCGTCCCCACCAGAGATGAGTCCAATGAGGGTGGTGTCGTCTGCGAACTTGAGGAGCTTGACAGACTGGTGACTGGAGGTGCAGCTGTTAGTGTACAGGGAGAAGAGCAGAGGAGAAAGAACGCAGCCTTGAGGGGAGCCAGTGCTGATGGTCCTGCTGTCCGAGACATTCTTCCCCAGCTTCACCTGCTGTCTCCTGTCAGACAGGAAGTCTGTGATCCACCTGCAGGTGGAGTCAGGCATGTTCAGCTGGGAGAGCTTGTCCTGGAGCAGGGCCGGGATTATTGTGTTGAAAGCAGAGCTGAAATCCACAAACAGGATCCTGGCGTAGGTTCCTGCTGAGTCCAGATGCTTGGGGATGGAGTGGAGTGCCAGGTTGACAGTGTCGTCAACAGACCTGTTGGCTCTGTAGGCGAACTGAAGGGGGTCCAGGAGGGGGTCTGTGATGTCTTTGAGGTGTGAGAGCACCAGGCGCTCAAAGGACTTCATCACCACAGAGGTCAGGGCGACGGGTCTGAAGTCATTAAGTCCTGTGGTCCTTGGTTTTTTGGGGACAGGGATGATGGTGGAGGACTTGAAGCAGGCTGGCACGTGGCATGTCTCCAATGAGGTGTTAAAAATGTCTGTGAAGACTGGAGACAGCTGATCAGCACAGTGCTTCAAGGTGGAGGGAGAGACAGAGTCTGGTACAGCTGCTTTGCGGGGGTTCTGTCTCTTGAAGATCTTATTTACATCTCTTTCAGTGACTGAAAGAGGTGTCGCTGGGGTGTGGGGAGAGAGGGCTGTTAGGGCTCGTTGAGAGTCCTGAGACCCTGTTGTGGTGGGGGAGGTGAGTTGTGAAGTGGAGTTGTTGGTTTCCGGGCTGACCCATTGTCTTTCAAAGCGACAGTAGAACTCGTTCAGGTTGTTGGCCAGACGCAGGTCACTTACAGAGTGGGGGGTTTTAGGCTTGTAGCTGGTGAGCTGTCTGAGACCCTTCCAGACTGAGCCAGCATCTCTATCTGAGAACTGTTGTTGTAGTTTCTCAGAGTAAAGACGCTTGGCTTCTCTCACCGCCCTGCTAAAGGTGTATTTAGCCTTTTTAAAACTCTCCCTGTCCCCACTCCTAAAAGCCACCTCCTTTTCCCGCCTTAACCGTCTGAGTTTAGCTGTGAACCAGGGCTTGTCGTTGTTGTAGCTCACTGTAGTGTGTGATGCTACACATAAGTCCTGGCAGAAGCCAATGTATGACGTCACAGCCTCTGTGTACTCATCCAGACTGTTTGAGGTAGTCCTGAAAACATCCCAGTCAGTACAGTCTAAGCACGCCTTTAATTCTTCCACAGCTTCACTGGTCCACTGCTTTGATGTCCTCACAACAGGCTTACAGAGCTTTAATTTCTGCTTGTATGAAGGGATCAAATGGACCATGATGTGGTCAGAGTGGCCCAGTGCAGCGCGGGGGACGGCGTGATAAGCGTTGCTGACTGTGGTGTAACAGTGATCCAAAACATTTCCCTCTCGGACATTTAATAAACTGTCTATACTTAGGAAGCTCATGACTGAGATTACCTTTGTTAAAATCACCGAGGACAATAACTAAGGAGTCCGGGTTTGTCCGCTCCACACACAGTATCTGGTCTGCAAGAGCGCGCTGGGCTTCCTGCACGTTGGCCTGCGGAGGGAAATACACCCCCACCAGTATGAATGAAGCGAACTCGCGGGGAGAATAAAAAGGTTTACAATGAATGAAAAAAGATTCCAGCTCGGGAGAACAGTGCTTTTGGATCACTGTGACATCCGAACACCAGCCACTGTTGACATAGAAACAGATTCCTCCACCCTTTTTCTTCCCGGAAAGTTGTGCGTCCCGATCCGCTCTGAAGAGTTGGAATCCTGCCAGCTGCAGCGCAGAGTCCGGTATCAGTCCACACAGCCACGTCTCCGTGAAACACAAAACACAGGATGTAAAAAAGTCTCTGTTTCTCGCCATCAGTAGTTGAAGTTCGTCCAGTTTGTTGCACAGTGAGCGCACGTTGGAGAGAAAGATGCCTGGGAGAGCGGTGCGTAGTCCGCGCTGGCCGAGATGCACAAGCACTCCGGCCCTGCGTTCTCTCCTACGTCGTCTCCTCACAGCGCCGACAAAGGTGAGGGCACCTTTGACCAGAATATCTAATAATTCCACGGATTCCGTCAGAAAAGTTGGAAATAAGTCCGGTGGAGTTGTAGCCCTTATGCTCATAAGCTCTTCTCTGGTGAAAGAGCTCCGTGTATCTTGACATAAAACTGACTTAAGCACAAAAACAGACAAAACAACGCGCACCAAAACACCGGGGCGACCGTCCATGGCGCCATCGCGATTTGGATGCTTAATTCATTAAAAAATGTGTAGCTCTTTAATGATTACACCTCTGACTTGTCTTGTTAATTTATCTATTAGAACTTGTAAATTTCAGAATAACTGAAAAAAGGCCATCATTAATTTTAATTAGTCATTAATTTAAAACAGGTGACTGTGATTTGGTTAGCAACTACCTGCCTTTCTCTATTCTACCTGTAATGTCGAAGGTAATTGAAAAGGTTGTGGCAGCACAGGTTTTTGACCATCTGGAGACCAAACAACTCCTTCATCCTCAACAATTAGGTTTCAGACCAACATATTCAACAGAAACTGCTAATTATTTTTCTCATTGAGGAGAATATAAAGTATTCACTTGACTGTGGTTATGTTGTTGGAGCAGTGCTTCTTGACTTAAAGAAGGCATTTGACACTATCAACCATGACATTCTCCTGTCTAAGTTACCATCCTTCAATTTCTCGAAAAAAAACTATTGATTGGTTTGAGCCTGATCTACAAAATACAGAGCAGTGTGTGAAAGTTGACCAAGAAAAATTCTGTCTTTTAATCAATAAAATGGGTATTCCGCAACGGTCGATTCCTGGCCCTTTGCTATTCAGTCTGTTTATAATTTATTTTCCTAAATCCTGTCCAGGAGCCTGCTTCCAGCTTTATGCAGATGATGCAGTCATGTATGCTCCTGCAAAACCAAGCAAGGCAGCTGAGTTCCTTTTACAATGTCGATCAGTGGCTGGAATGCAATCATCTTGTTTTGAATAAGAGTAAAACAGTTTCAATGTGTTTCTCCATGAGGAAAAATAAATTATAAAAATCATGCAGACATGTTTATAAGAAACTTTTTTATACACTTATTTTACCTCTTTATGTATTATGACATTTTATTTTTAATGCTAATTACAAAGGATGACTTGACCTAAGTCAAAATTACTGTGACCCTGAGTGCTTAACACCATGCAACTAAAAACTTTTGTGTCACACTAAGCACCCCCTGTGTACAAAGTTTCACCTCTTATATCTTCACTGATCTGGTCCTGTCCTTGTGTAAGGTTTGTTTACTGATAAAAAAATCTCCTTCTGCCAAGTTTGAACCATCAAATGTATCCCTAACTGAATTTTGGCTGTAGAAAATGACACCAACCACTGAAAGCAGTCACAAATAAGAATCAATTTATAGAAAAATGTATCTTCTAGCTTAAGGTCTTGTTTGCTTTTGAAAACCATATCAACATATTGGTATAAGTTTAAGGCAGCTTCATAACCAACTAAAACAATTCCACACAGGAGCTTTAAGAAAACCATTGCTGCAGACACAGAGGCACTGCTTGTCAACAGGCAAGGCAGGCATCTGCTTGGGGCCCCAGACCAGTAGGGGCCCCTGAGGGCTGAGAAACTTTAAACCAGAGCAGTGGCCGAAAATGTGCACAGTAGGAATCCTCCCTAAAGGGGCCCCATCTGACAGCACTCATTTTTGTTGCCCTGCTAAGCGTTGCATGCATTATTTCTGTGAAAACCAAAGTTTGACACTGAAAGCCAATAAAGAAAAATTAAGGAAAATGATCCGGCTATAGGAGAGAAAAAAGATACAGGAAATAAGAGGTAGAGGAGGAAGCGTCGGGACACTGGCAGATATGATGGTGATGAATGCTGGTTGTAGGGCCCCCCAGTTAATTTTTGCCTTGGGCCCAAACAGACTCTAGAATCGCCACTGTGCAGACAATAACCATCAACAAAGAAAACACGACCAAACAAAGACAGCACAGCTAAATCAAGACTTCACAACCAAACAAAGACAACACAACCAACGAAAACAAACACAACCAAATCAAGACATCACAACCAAACAAAAACACAACCAAATCAAGACATCACAACCAAAGAAAACACCACCATATGAAGACATCACAATCCAATCAAGACATCACAACCAAACAAAGACATCACAACCAAGTCAAAAGAATACCAAATCAAGACAATACCAAATCAAGACATCACAACCAAAGACAATACAACCAAACAAAGAAGCTTCAAATAAACCTGTAGCAAGAAAGCCACTTGTGTCTGCTTGTGCTTGGAGGGAATTATAAGCATTAATAGCTGTAAGGATTTCAAATTAGTCTTTTTTACTTGTAATAATTGTACTTTTGATCATATAGAAGGAGCTGTTCCATCTCGTCTGAACGTCGTCATAGAGAAGATTTGTGGTTAATTTCTAACAGTTCAGTCTGAATGTCTTCAAAGTGAGACTTTACAAGCTGAGACTGTTTGAAGTGCTTAATGGTCTTATTAATCTGTGATGTGGATCAGCACTGTCAGTCCGATGTCAGATATGTAAATTATATCAATATCAGACCAGATACTAGATCGGATTGGTCCCATCTCTAGTTGTGTTGTCTTGATTGGTTGTGTTGTCTTGATTGGTTGTGTTGTCTTGATTGGTTGTGTTGTCTTGATTTGGCTGTGTTGGTTGTTTTATTTCTGCAGTTTCAATAATTTAAAGATGATATAACCTGTTTGTTTCTTAGGAATGATTATTTGAGAGTCTGTCTTTAAAGCAGCAACAAAATTATAGCAAACTCTCTGAAGTGTTTAGCACATTATAGACAGAAGACATTAACCAAAGTCAAAACTAATGCCCTTAGTGACTTAATTAAAATCATTCAACAAAAATAACTGTGGTAACATTTTTTGTTTAAACTTTTTCAGTTTTCATCCTAATTTACCTCACACACATTTATGCCATCATAAGAGTGGTTTTGTATCCCAGTTCCATTGGTCGCCTGTTAAATCATTCAGCAAAAATAGCTATTGTAGCTTTTTTTGGATCACTTTATCCTACTTAGGGTATTATAAAAACTATCCGTTCATCCAGTGTATCCTCTGGAGTATCTAGGGTTCATCTTAAAAGCAGGAGATATGGTGACTACATGCCATCTTTATACGACTGAATTGCATTGGAAAAACTACAACAGGCTGTATGGCCGATATACAAATCGTTAGCCTCATAGCATAATTGCCTAAGTCATATTTTAAGGTTTTCAGAAAAGAAGAAAAAGCACTTTCCAAGTCAATTGACACCTCTGCAGTTCATAATTCCTATGATCCACTGAAAGCACATTTACTGTATAGAAAGTTGAAGAAATATGAACTGGCTTACCAGATGAATCAATTAGAAGAGGTAATGCTTCACTTGTGGTCAGCCGAGCCCTGTTTTTAATGGGGGCCGCCATCTTTGTATGTTGCATCAAAATGCCCAAGTCAAAGAGATGACTTAGGCAGATAGTGATTTTTGAATAACAAGCATTCTGATAGGCTGAGGACAGAGGCAATAATGCAGGGGTGGCCAACCCGCGGCTCTTGAGCCGCATGCGACTCTTTGCCCGGTCTCATGCGGCTCCTCAGTTCATATCGAAATTTGTGTTCTTTTTTTGTGTTTGTGTTTTTTTTTTTTTTTTCAACTCTTTTTATTTACATTTTTCAACAAAAAAGACAGACAATTGTTACAGTGCAAACAGTGTGTAAACAAATCCAAACCCCTCCCTCTTCCCACCCATCCACCCACCCACCTCAGGACCAAACCAAACAGGGACATAAGACCTACATAAACATTCACTCAGACGCTACAAAGGACACAACAGTAGACAGACCAGAAATAAATAAACAAAACAAAACAAAATAACAAAAAATAAAAAATAAAATATAATAAATAAATATGTCTGTAAATATAACCCCATATACACCGCACATACACATACAGCACCCATGAGGAAAACAAAAAGACAAAACCAAAAGCAGGACAGAAGTGGTGGAGGAGATCGCAGCTTGCATCAAGGGGTAGAGGAGCTAGAAGAAGAACCTAGTCATCAGAATCTGGGGACAAACTAAGATGGTTAACAAACAGTAGGAAAGGGCCCCATGAGCTTTGGAATGATTTAGCAGAGCCTTTGAGTGAAAATCTGAGCTTCTCAAGTTTTAAATTATAGAGGACTTCCTTAATCCAACGGCCTAGTGACGGGGGACGAGCGAGCCTCCAGTCGAGCAGGATCAGACGTCGGGCCAGCAAGGTCGTAAAGGCAATGGCACGCTTTGTCGCTGCAGAGAGAGCTGTGTCAGGGGGTATGCCGAAAATAGCTGATAATGGGTTAGGAGGAATGGTCTGACCATACACCCCACTTATCGTGTCAAAAACGCTCTTCCAAAAGGGTAACAGTTTAGAACATGACCAAAACATATGAGAATGATTGGCAGGGGATTGTTTACATCTATTACAGGCATCACTGACCGTAGAGTACATCCTGGATAGTTTTGCATTTGTATAGTGAACTTTATGGAAGACTTTGCACTGGATAAGGCCATGACGGGCACATATCGAAGAGGAATGGACCAAATATTGAGCCAAGTCCCACTGCTGATCCATTATGATCATATTCAAGTCGTTCTCCCACAAGGTTTTTATTAAAGCGAGAGAGTTTGCGGTAAACGAACCTAGAGAATTGTACAGTGTTGAGATACATTTCTTATGGTTGGGGTTGACAGCTAAAAGGGTGTCGGTCAGAGTTTCGGGAGGGCGATTCGGAAAATGGGGAAACAGCTTCTTTACAAAGTCTCTAGCCTGGAAAAAACGAAAAAGGTGGGAGTTAGGTAAATTATACCTGGACGAGAGCTCAGCGAAGGATGAAAAGATTCCGTCTTTATATAGGTCTTTAACAGCTGTGAGACCATAGCTGTGCCAAATTTTAAATGTGGGATCTGTGCAAGAAGGTTTAAACATATGGTTTTTAAGCAACGGGACTAGAACGGAGGGGCCCTGTAAGCCAAAGTTTTTCCTGAGCTGACTCCATATTTTCAGCGAGGCGACGACAATTGAATTTCTTCCGTCAGATACTAGAGGGAGAGGGAGTGAGGAGCACAAGGCGGAGCGCAATGAAAAGTGTGCGGTTGCCATCTCCAAGTGTACCCAGGCAGGGAGGGAGTCGCATGTATCAACCATCCAGTACAGGAGTTTCTGCAAGTTGGCCGCCCAATAGTATTGCCTGAAGTTAGGGAGTGCTAAACCCCCATCGCGCTTGGAAGCTTGTAAAACTGACTTACGGATTCGAGCCGGTTTGACCCCCCATAAAAATCTGGATATTAACCTGTCTAGTTTATCGAAAAAGGATTTAGTGATGAGTATAGGGACGTGCTGGAACAGATAGAGAAATTTGGGAAGGGTGACCATCTTAATCAAATTAACCCGACCTACAAGGGAGAGTGGCAAAACAGACCAACGATCAAAGTCCCTCTCAGCCTTTTCAACCAGAGGCACAAAGTTTGCGTGAAGCATACCCGACATGGATGGAGTAATAAAAACTCCTAAATAACGAAACCCATTATCAGCCCATTTAAATGGCACTAGGGAGTGTGGGAGCTGTTTTGCTAGTAAGTTAATTGGAAACAACTCGCTCTTTTGATAATTAAGTTTATAGCCAGAACATGCCCCAAACCGGTCCAAGATGTTGAAGATCACGGGGAGAGAGTTAACTGGATCCGAGACGTACAAGAGCAGATCATCCGCGTATAATGAAACCTTATGTATAGTATCTGACCGGGTGATACCTTTAAAGTCCTCCTCTGCCCGTAGCCAGAGAGCAAGGGGTTCTATCGCGATTGCAAACAGGAGTGGCGACAGCGGGCAACCCTGTCTCGTACCTCTCCCAAGAGAGAAGAGGGGAGACAGCGTGCTATTCGTTTGAACTGAGGCTACCGGGGATGAGTACAATAGTCTAACCCAGAGAACGAAATCATTGCTAAGACCAAACTTGACCATTACTTCAAATAGGTACTCCCATTCGACCCTGTCGAAAGCTTTTTCGGCGTCGAGGGAGACCACGATTTCTGGGGTCACAGGGTTTGGTGAATGGATGATGTTTAGAAGGCGACGGGTATTGTTGGAAGACTGACGGCCTGACATGAATCCCGTTTGGTCCAGCGAGATGATGGAGGGCATCACTCGCTGGAGACGAAGAGCAAGAACTTTGGAGAGAATTTTCAGATCAACGTTTAGAAGCGAAATTGGCCTATAGCTACTACAGAGCACAGGATCTTTTTGTGTTTGTGTTTAACATTGCCTGTGCGCGTCAGTAATTCACACATACTCGGTCCGTCAGTGCCCCGCACTACGCTGTACTCAGCTGCCACTCTGGTCAATCATTGTGTTCACACAGCGCCACTGCGTCCTGCTCCGTTTCAAATACGCTGCGAGTACGCTGCAGGCACGCGTTAAGCTGGACAGAATATGACAACCCGGACAGGAAGTCAGACAAGGAAACGCACAGAACATCCAGTCAATTTCAAAATAAAACAAAGTATACGGAATCGCAATGATTTTCACGCATTTTGTTCGTGTGGAGTGGACGCTATTGTAAATTGTATGTTTTTGTTTGTGGACTTGATTGAACTGAGAGTTTGTGTGTGTGAGACAGTGCACACAATATTCATTGTTGACAATGCCTGTGGTCTTAGTTAATTTTAAGTCCATTTTTGGTCAATATCATGTTGGTGTGTGACATTTACAGTAAATGTGGCTGAGCAGAGGTATGTATCTGTCTGTGTGTCTGTCTGTGTGAGGGTGTGTGTGTGTGTGTGTGTGTGTGTGTGTGTGTGTCTGTCTGTCTGTGTGAGGGTGTGTGTGTGTGTCTGTCTGTGTGAGGGTGTGTGTGTGTCTGTCTGTGTGTGTGTGTCTTTCTGCGTGAGGGTGTGTGTGCCTGTCTGTGTGTGTGTGTCAAGGCTATTGTTAATTTTTAGATTTGAAATCTGTGTGTGTGAGAGAAATAGAGAGGAACGTGGAGGAGGACGAGAGTGCGGGAGGGACAGGGGGATGTTCGTGTGTGCCTGGCAGTTAGGCCGATATCACAATTTGGCCAAAATATGACTTAGGCAATTATGCTATGAGGCTAACGAAATAGACTATATGAAGTATATTTAAATTCTAAGAACTCAAGGTTATATCAATACTGTTTTTTTAGTTCATTATTATTTCCAACTGATTGCAAAACAGTGTTTTTACTTTTTAAAAATGTATGAAATAGAAACAATCTCATACTAGGTGTTGATGCACATTTGGTTGTCTGGTCGGTTCAGTACGTGTGGCTCTTGGCGTGGGTCCAAAACAAACTAACAAACACAAAATCTTTCATTTGGATATGTCAATCCTTTGAATTGGTCAACATAAAACAGCTGTATAAATAAAACAAAAGAAAATGCATGGTTTCATGTCTCGCTTTGCTCCTTTCATCCCGGTGTACCACGGTCAAAAACCATTGACCTTAAATGTGCGCAACACTTGCTGCTAATCAGCATCCTTTAAATACAGTTTTGGCTTCTTTGGTTAACAGCGCCACCCAGTGGTCAGCCCAATAACCAAAACACAAAAAATGGCTCCAACACTAGGTGACAATATTACTGAAGGTTGCGGGTTGACTCTGAGCTTCATGATATCAATAATATGTAAGATAGAAAATGAGACAAAATGTATTTAGAATATCTATAAAATGTTTTATCATATATATTATAGAATACAATTAAATTGTATTTTGTTGTTTAGTCTTAATCTATTGTTTGTTTCTACTCTTCCCACATACATATCAATAGGGCCCCATTGTACAGGTCGCCGTAAAATCCTGGCTCCACTAGTTTCCTGTTAGGGGCTGGTGACAGTATAAGGACAATTGAAAAGTCAAATAACCTTTTTTTATGTTAAGCTAACAGTCTAAAGAAGATAAAAATTACATATTCTAATGATTGGTGTCCTGACTAAAAAAATGACAGACTTTGATATACTGTACATCCCTTTTAATTTTTTGTTTCAATTTACAATTTTCGCCTAAAATACATGTGTTTCAGTGTGTATATTTCAAAAATTGAAAATGGTATTCATAAAAACGTTCCTTAAATGTAATTACTAACTACCTATGAACATCCAGTTCAAATTTGGTGACATTCTGATTTTGAGATTCAGAGATACATGTGATAAGGCAGAAGCTGTCTCTTTCGGAGAAGCCCTGATTTTCACTATTTTCGGTTTTCGGTAAGATGCAAAAAAGGTAATTTTGCAGTAAAATATTTTTATACAACCATCCATTTCATAAACTAGACATGTTAAAGTTATGAATAAATATGGTTGTGCTTTGTTCTACCTCGGGTAGGGGTATCTCGAAAACTACAGCCTTTTTCGGGGGGTTTGTTCCTCTACTTATTACCACCTGAAATAAAATTAATGTCAGACTTAAAATCTTTTACATAAAAGGTGAAATTATGGCTGAAAGCAAACCAGAGCTGTACCCACTTGTATCTTAAATCTGTAATTTAAACTTTTTTTTGTTTTGTTTGTTTTTTATCAAAATTTTTTAATTTTATATACGTTATTAATCCCTGAGGGGAAATTCTGGTTCGCACTCTTTTATTGAGAGACATGCTTCTCACACACACAGGCTTGAATCAAACACATGCACAAACACGACCTGTGGACATGCATTAATGGAGAGATGTCAGGTTTATAGTATTTATATTGTGACCTGTACTGTTGTACATGTATTTTAATGTATCCACATATAGTGTTATGGGGTTTTATGTCATTAAATGTTGTATATTTTGACCCAAAGGCCCAACTAGGGACACAAGTTTAGCAATCGCTATATACTCTTTATGCAGCACATCAGTTTCATGCTTTGTATTGAAACTATGTTAAATTGCATTGTCCTTAGATATATTAAGAAATTTCTATTATTTATTTAAAGTGACATATTTTGCAAATATCCCTTAAATTATCCACAGTGCCTTAAACATTTTTATATTTACAATAATTTAGGATTACTGCACAAATAAACTAATTCAGTACAATAGATATTCACATAATGAGCAACAGTATTTGTTCACTTTAACCTGTTTTTTTACTGCTTTGAATTACCATTTTACCTGGTCGCACCACCTCGGGGCGGCTGTGGCTCAGTTGGTAGATTCATCGTCGGCAAGACCCTTAACCATGAATTGCTCCTGCTGCTTCGTCTGCGGCGTATGAATGGGATTAGTTACTTCTGATGGTCTGGCTACATAAAAACCACTACCATCAGTGTGTGAATGAGTGTGAATGGGTAGTTGTGACATGCGGTGTAAAAGCACTTTGAGTAGTCAGAAGACTAGAAAAGCGCTATATAAGTCCATCTACCATTTACCACCTGACAACATCAGTTGTAATGAAAGGAAAAATGCTGAATAAATTGTTAGTATTATTATAATCTCAGAAATTGTAGTACAAGAAACAGAAGGGTACCAGGTGTACCACATAATTGAGCTAATGTTAAGAAAAACAACTTGATGACCACTGTCTTTTAACTGATTTAAATGTGAAAATCATATGGAAACTGGGTAATCAGAATTTCGTATGACTTGTGACTTGCTTGAGCTGAGCAATGACTTGACTTGACTTGACTTGTTTGATTCTTGAAGGTTTAGACTTGAGACTTGCATGTAACTTTTACATCTGTGACTTACTCCCATGTCTGATTACTGACACTGTAGCTCTAGATCTATCTTATTAGGGCCTGAAGCACTGACAAGTGCGTAGGACCCTCTTGGAACCCTAATGATTATTTTTCTCCTTCTTTTTATTTTTCCTCCTCTTTGCAGCCATTTTTGAGGGCTTAAACGTGAACCAAAACTCACCAAAATTTTCAAGGTCATCAGGTCTGGCGAAAAATTTGATATTTTCGTTTTTCCGTAAAAAAGGTTCGCAAAATGGGTCAACGGCGCCCCCTTTTGACTGCACGCAATTGTTTTTTTTTGACCACACAAATAACAATTTTTTTACATGTTAATCATGCCACGACCTACAAAAAAGTCTAAAGTTTTTGGGTGAAATGTCAACAGGAAGTCCACTAGGATTTTTTGAAAGTCAAAAAAACGCTCTTTTCAACCGTTTACAGGATGCCTATTTGAAGGATCTCGTCCAACGCGTTCATCTGATAGATAGATAGATAGATAGATAGATAGATAGATAGATAGATAGATAGATAAATACTTTATTGATCCCGAGGGAAATTCAAAGCATCCAGTAGCAGTATACAAATATGCAAGACACATAACAATTGTTACAATAAACACCCGCTGTCCCCCCTCCCATACATACTGTATATTAACCCGAAAACAAAGATTAAAGAAGCCCCTATATGAATAAGAATAAAAATAAAAATTAAACCTGTGCAATTAAAAATAGATCTATAAAACTTATATAAAGAAATGTACAAAACCTGTGCAGGAATAGAAATGTATGTGCAATTTAAAAGAAACCTATAAACAGTTAAGGAGCATCTGTAATTAGACCTGTACATAAGATATGAAGAGTGTTGACCTTCTGAAAGTATGTGTTGTTGTACAGTAGTGTTTAAGATGGAGGTAGTGCAAGAAGTGTGAAAACAATAAAGTGATTGTCAAATGTGAAAAGCAAAAATATGTGAAAACAGACATTAAACAGACATTAAACAGTCAGTGCAAACATTAAAGTGATTGTCAGATAAGCATAAAGTTGGCAAAAAACATCAATAAAATACTAAAAACGAATACGACAGGGACGGAGCTACTGGATATGCGGCCACTCGCGTCGGCGCAGGAAGTGAAAAAAAACAAACAAAAAAAACACGCAAACTCAGTGTTACTGTGTTCTAGACATGTTCAACATATTAAATTGTGTGCTGCACGTTATTTTGTCAAAGGGTGTGGCCGTGGCGTGCGTTCAAAGTTTAACATGCATTTTGGCAAACTGCCAAAAAATGAAATGCTTATAACTCTAATATGCAGTCTTCAATCATCACCAAAAAATTCATGCATGATATATAGCCTGCCCTGAACATATCCATGATTGAAATTTTTTGATAAGTCACAGCGCCACCTGTTGACAACAGGAAGTTACTACTTCTCAATTACCATTAGCCATTGCTGCACAGTAGCTCAATTCCCCCTCAAAATTGTTGTGGACCATGCTGACACCTTGGCCATACAAGACTTTCAAGCTCAAACACCTACATCCAACGCTGTCCTTCTACGGACGTATCGTTCACCATCAAACAGGAAGTAGTTTTTTCACGGGCTTAACATTGTTGTTCACTCCCGAAACTTCATACATATAATCCTGGCTGTAAAGTCAAACATTTGATATCAGTTAAATGAGTGGGCGTGGCTTAATGGCTCAGTGGCGCCCCCTACAATATTTCAAACACTCAGCCCCGGCGGCACGTTGAACCTACAATTCTGAATTTTTCTATGCATATCCATCTTACCAACATCAACAAAAAACCCTCTTGCACCCATCCTCGAAATCCAACAGGAAGTCCACAAATCACATCGCCATAAACCGGAAGTGGATGTAACTCTTACAAACTTCGGACAGCGTCGCGGGCTGAATTTTAAAGCTAGAGGGGATATACAGGTATCTAATTAAAGTCCACAAAATACTGCATCCAATGGTACCAAACAAGAAGAGGGGTTAATAACGCTCTAAAGTCAAGGTAGTTTCAAAGTTCTCTAGGCTACATGATACAGGGCTATTTTAGGTCTAAAATTAAGGCAATGCTGCCATCTTGTGGTGACTATCCACGATTGAAATATTTTAAAGCTAGTTTGTTTCCAATTTGTTCCACAAGGAGGAGTAGGCCAAAACTCAAAGTGAGAAAGCTTAGTGTGATTGGTAGCCCTTGTCTTCAGACTGGCAGAAGCCAGCAAGACTGTGTGTCTGCAGCCTGGCTGCTCTCGTTATTTCCCTGTTATTTACAGGTGAGTAAATGTCACAAATCACATACATGTGGTCAATATATTATTTTATAGCAGGTAGAAGCTAACGTCATCCTTAAGTCTGTGTCAGTGTGTGCTTTAAACGTGTTTCAATGGTTTTAAGGTACTTTAGCTATGATGCTCATGAGCGCTAGCTTAGCTCCTTGCCACATTTACTGTTGAGTATGACTCATGAATTCTCTGTATGTTTTTCCTCTCACCCAACACATGCACTTAAGGCGAGACACTACAGGTGAATAGGGATTTTTTTTTAAATGATAGATATCACTATGAAACTTTCTCAGTTGATTACTTATGTTAAGATAAGAAAAAAATGTATTGCAAGTTTTTTCTATTTTAATGTTTAAATATGCAAATGAGGCACTATCTCATTAAATATGCGCTAATTTGCATACATTTTGAAAACGAAATCTGATCATGTGATAAAGCCAGGTTCAAAATTCTTTTTTAATTTTGTTGACATATTAGATGGAAAAAAAATTACAGAGGGATTTATGGATATCTACTTTTGTTATCCTATAAATCACAATATACTGTCAATAGCCTTAAAAATTCGATTTTCGCCATGTTTTTTAGAATAAAATGTTATATAAATTATGATAGGAATATTATATTTGCAAATCCCTCTGTAAATGTCTTCACAATGTAGCTAGGTGCAAGACTGGAAAATTTGGTGTATATAGGTGCAGCTGAAGTGGAGATTTCAGACTTTGAGTATGAGAGAAAACTCATTTTGAGAAAACGGCGTTTAAAGATTTGTAATGTAAAATTTCACACATTTCTAAAGGAAAACATTGCTAACAAGCAAAACAACTAGTCAGTTCATTGGTTATAACAATTTAGACCATGTCTAGCACATGGACATTAACAATTGGATAAAACAACACTGCCATATAAGACCTTCAACTGTATACAACCACAGAAAACCACATATACAGACAGAGTATTTGCCACCAGAAGTGCAACTCTCGTCCGCTTTATGTCCATTAGAAGACAAAATGTCCACACAGAACACAAAGTTCACCCATGAGTGTTTACAGGCTAGTTGTCTGCTCCATATGTAGGCCCCTCACCCCTCACTTCAGTGTCCTGGAAATATACTAATTTGATAAGAAGGCTTATTTCGTTTGTTTTTGCTAATGAATAGAAAAGAGTAAAACTGAGCAACACAACTTCATGAATGAGATGGGGGGGGGCAGGAATCAACTTATTTATTTCTTCTTTTTATAATATTAGGTTTGTATTTGTATCAAATGTGTTTTCCCCTTTAAATTAATTTAGTTTTTGCAAAAAACAACTTTAATCTGCTCAATTTATCCGCGCACAGACCCAAACACGACTACCCCTCCCGTTTTGAAAAGTTCCACTCGATATTCCGTTATTTATAGGAGTCCAGCACAGAATCAGCTGCAAGCAGCTGTACATTAACATTTTTAAAACGAAGCATGAGAAGCTTCAGTTTTGATGGAGCACGGTGCATTTACAAGAGAGGTGTGTGGATGACGTGACAACTCCGTTTGGATGAGGATTTTAATAAAGTGTGGGGCCGCGGCTGTCAGCGCGTCACTTTGACCCGCAAGGCCCAAACGGAGACGCAAAGCAAACACAGATATTGATGCGTGCGTCGTTTTGGGAACAATGGGTCACAGAGGAGATGATGACCAAAAAAACAAAACTTCAGAGACTGTATTTCTGCGCTCTGGACGCGGTGCTTGGTGAAATGGATTTCAGATTCAGCGAGCGCAACTCGCAGCTGGCCAGTGCACTTGATGCAATCAAAGTTATTTAAACCATACTTTTGACTTCATTTCATTTGGTTTCATGATTATTGAAAATGTTGAATGATATAGTTAATTTATAATGATGCTCTAATGCGCGCAATACAGTGGGTGAATTTGGGTGCGTGTGGATGTGAGACGGAGAGAGAGGGGAAAAGAGAGACTTGCATAGGCTGTGGGTGGCACAGTGCCCTGTGTGTGTGAAATATAAACTTTGGAGCATGTTTTGACCCTGACCCAGCACAATTCGGACAAATTAAATCACAAAGCAGCTCATTCAATCGCCCAACATGAACAAGCAGCCACGGCTGTTTGGCGTGCGCGTCACTTCTAAATCCCCCCCCCGGTTTCCCATGGACGTTACGTTCAGAAGCACTTCCTGAGGGCATTTCACGGGGTAATGCATCACAACTTTTCCTTTTACATCCCCTTGCAAGTGACAACTGTTGTTTTCTTTTCACTGATTTACACGAAGATATTTTCAGTCATTCTCAAAGGTCCCGCGGAAGGCTAAACACGGAAGTGTCAAAGCATACCACGTGATGCGTCTGACCGAATCACGTTATCAGAAACCAACACAAACCAATGAGATTACGTTCTTAGCGTTAAACCCCCCTTTAAACTTTCACGTTTGGTTGCTGGTAGAAAGGAAGTGTCCTTATTTGGGTTACATAGTGTTGTGCAGGAGAGAGAGAGCTTTTCAGAGATATCAGTCATGACGGGCATCAGAGAACAGCCGCTATACTGCACGTTTCGTTAGGATGCTAACTTTCGGGCAAATTTACGAGAAATCTACCGCCGCGGTCAGACAAAATGTATTAAAATATACACATAGATGTATAATTTGGATATTTTCTTTATGGTAGTTTGAAAGATTACATGTTCAGGGAGTGAATTAGCCCAAAATCTCAAAATTGACCAGTGCATAAAAAATTGATGTTTTTGCCTGCCGTGTCTCGCCTTAAACCAGACTACATGTGACGTTAGAAACAAGTCCTCTGGGGGCTGTAAACAGAGACAGGAACATGCTATATGTAAATGTTAAATTATTATGTTTAAAAAGTGGACTATTGAGAAGACAAAAGGCAAAGCACAACATTTAGTCAAACACTTTATTCATTTCATGCAACAACTTTCAAGTTTTTAATCATCTCTTTAGGTCTTATATTAAAGGGGAAAAAACAGCCTGTTTGTGCAGCCAGCAATCTCATACTGTTTCACCTGTGCAACTTATGCCATATAATAAGGCTAAACCCATGAAAGCACACCCAACTCCTCACTCTGGAAACATTACAGGCTGGAATGCAGCCAGCCACTTCCAATCTGAAAACTGCTTCTTTTAAGAGCTGCACCACCCTTCATTGGTGTAATCTTTTAGTCAAACAACTTTTTTTAAAAACCTGAATCTATTTAATTAATTTGGATGATATTAAAGCCCAGACTTTATAAATTACAAATGTTTAAATTAAAAATTCAAAACACTTCCTGAGTTCCTATCAAAGTTCTTACCTCAGGAGACCCCCTGCCCCCCTCCTGTCTGACAGGGGTAGACTCCACCTGTGCAGTGCATGTGTGAAAAACCATGTCAGGAGAATATCCAAACCAGTCCTCCTGAAATGATCTACATATTTTCAGGAGCGCACATGTGTCACTTTGTAGTTGTTCTTCATGACAGTGCCAGCCTGAACCACTCTGCATTTAAATATTCTGTGGTCCTCAAAGCGTTGCCTGTTTGAACTTGCCACTACTTCGACTTTTACCCAAATCAAACTGTAAGGCCTGCTGCTTGGCCACATCTCGCTGTTGCACTTCCGCAGTCGCAACACAACATGACATGCACAGGGGTGCTTTGGGCCCTTCATCACCGCCTGCGGTTTTAATATTTTCTTGTGTTTGTACTCTCTTTTGATTAGTGGTATTTCAATTCATGCATCTTGTTATCTGGTGTAAAGTTTAAAAAAGTTCTTCAGGAAGACAGCTTTTGTATTTGATTTACCTTTTACTACTTGAATAATCTAAAATAATCTCTCTCTATTTTGTGTTGACAGCCATGCCACAGGTTATGACAGTGACCCCAGCACCCCCATGGTGTACAGCTGCAGCACACAGTACCGCATACACACACATGGAGTCTTCAGAGGCATACAGGTAGGTATGAACGAATAAAGAAACTCTTGTGCTTATGACTTTAAAAGTATAATTTTAAAGCTGCATTATACGAGCTAACAGATTCAGTAGAAAAGATGTATTTTTGATTACAGGGATTCAACAAACTGTTGAATGCGAAAGGTAATACTAGCCTTATTCATGTTGCCATTTCAAGGCGCAAAATTTAAGGCCCTGTGATGATTCTCCTTCAATCTGAGGGCACACTCAAACAAAACAATCCATATCGTGCCCAACCATGTTTGACCCCCGATTTCCAGTCAATAAATCCATTTTGTTGATGTTGATAAACTAACTAGCAGCAACTGCCATTGACCGCGCTTTTGGATATAAAATAGGGGGGGTTAAATATATCTATATAAATACATCAGTTGTCAAATAATCATACAACGCTTTCCTGTGTGCCTCCCACAGCCTGTCAGGAAGCAATAAATTCTGTTTTCTAAAATGTATTGGTTTATTGTGTCTAGTGACATAAACATTTTTTAACAACCCAACTGCTCTCTCTGGTAGTAAGCGTGCAAGCGCAAGGTCGCCTTTGGACTATTTAAAGGACTTGGTTCAGGCTTGAACAAAACTAACAAACATGCCTTTTGTTTGTAAATTCCTAAACTGGAAAATGCTATTTGCTCTTTTCGGAAACACGAAAGCAGTAAATATCACAGAGACGCCGTGGCTTTCTACAATGTGCATTTATCGCAACAACCTATTGCATCCCAGCTTGACATCCTGCCATAAACAGCACAGACATGACATGCTTCTTATGCTGGCCTTACACCTACCAACTTTATAAGCGATTTCAGAGTCGCAGACACATTTCTAAAGTTGGAATAAAATCCTGAGAGTCTTGCTGGAGTTTGGGCGCGCTACCGTGGTCATTTGGTGTAAGGTGGTCTCAAAACTGGATCTTAGCTGTTTAGAGGCAGTCTTTTTCTCGTCTTGGTGTAACAATAAAATCAAACATGTTTGATATTATGCAAATTGTGTTGTTCAATGACATGACCGGTGACAACAACCAATAGAAGTGCCCTCCTATTGCGGGCACCAAACAGGAAGCTGCAAACTAGTAAACAGCCGGTCTGGAGAGAGCAAGAATGCCTCTTAGACTATGCTCCACTTACCATGATAGGGTGGAGAAGGAAAAATAAATGTCCAAAAAAAAGGATACGGCTCTTGAAATCCCCGGTGATATCAGAGAGCTAGCTAGCCATCCATAGCATACTCATCTGGGAAGATCACCAGTCGTCATTAGGGATACTGGGGATCAGTGACAGCCTCAGTTCTAAACAGATATATGAACTCAATTGTTACTATTGGCTGTTATCTGTTTTTTTCCTTCTTCACTCCAAAACGGTACAAAGAGCCATTCTTGCTCTCTACACAACTCCACCAGTCTCTTCCTAATTTCAGTTTTCTGCCCAGAAGTTTTATTTAATGCTTTTCTATACAAAAGTCATTTACAAAGCATGATAACTTGCGACAGAAATACAGCTTCAGGCTGAGCGGATGTGCAAAAAATAAGTCAACAAGGAGAATATTACACAAAAAGGGACAAGAGAGCCAAAAATACAAAAATAATGTAATAAATAAAGGGAAAAAACAATAATGAAATTGTATTTCAGCTGCTGCTTGGGGTCTGATTAAGTAAAATTCTAGAAAGGCATTCATGAAGGTACTAGGTCTTAAATCTTATACATTATATAAAGTCTTGAAAATGTTTTGCTTAAAAACTCCAATATAGCCTAATCAATGAACTGATTAATTTAATTCCTCTTTCAGTGCTATGCAAGGATATTTCACCTAGGCTATATATGGGGAGTTCTATGCAATATTGGCAGATGAGACCATAGACCTTTCAAATAAAGAAAAATTAGTGGCTCTTTTCCACTAGGTTGATGACAGCTATGTACCTCACAAGGATTTTATTGGTTTATTTGACTTACCTGGCTGGCACCCGGACAATCCTCAAGGCACTAAATGAAATCCTAATTCGCTGCAACATTTTGCCCATTTTGTGCCGTGGACAGGCCTACGATGGAGCTGCAAATGTACGGCCAATTAAATGTTGTTGCTGTAAGCTTTAAACAGGATAGACTAATCCTGCGGCCATTTATGTCCATTGCTTTGAACATTGTCTTAATTTATGTTTGTAAGACATTGGCAAAAAATGGAAAGTCAACAGAGACTCGCTTTGACTTAAAAAAGATCACAAGCTCCAAAACTTAAAAAATGTAATGGCCTCAGGCAATAACAACCTTCACACGCAGTGCAATATTTACTTAAAGCCTCTTGAAACCTAACTACCAGAGGTGGGAAAGTCATTGTTTTGCAAGTCACAAGTAAGTCTCAAGTCTTTGGTCTCATGTCCCCAGTCAAGTCCCAAGTAAAGAAAGGCAAGTCTCAAGTCGAGTCAAAAGTCCTAACATATGAATTTCGAGTCCTTAACAAGTCATTAGCTCTGTTCACCAAATGAAATGCCATTTAAAAAAATACTAATCTGTTACATTTACACAAATCATGATTGTTATTTGAATGATTTTATTTAGCCTTCTTCTTAAAATAAAATACCAGTGTGACTGACTCTGTTTTATTGAGGCTATTTTCTAAATTCAGTTTTTTCCATTTTTATTTTTCTGAATTCTGTGTTTAAGGTGGATCAGATAACTGAATTGGATCATTTGATTAGATCAGGTTAGGAAATTGATCTGCTTGCCTTTATTTTTTACAAGAGGTACAGTAGTAGTGCCCATGTCCCCCCCTGCTCCACCTTTTTAATAGTGTGTGTGCATAAGTTCCAGGACAACTGCAGGCTGCGGAATCAGAATCAGAATCAGAATCAGAATCGTGTTTATTGCCAAGTACATTTACACATACAAGGAATTTGTCTTGGTGTATTGGTGCAAAAAACAAAAAAAAGTTAACAGGGAAAAACAGCCAAGGAAAAGCAAGAACTTAAATAATGTAAAAAAATAAAAAATAATAATAATAATAACGTTACTATCGTGTTGATTGTTGATAAATGCACACACGGTGAGAGTGAACGAAGAAAAGTCAAAACGACCGTTTGACTGGATTACGTACGTTCCTGTAAGGCAGGATGGATTTTACACAAAACTTTATTCAGCTAAAGAATAAAATAGATCAAGCCTTTGATGAATCCTTCAAGAAAGTGGTAGCAGGCCGGACTCCAAAGACCACACGAATGCCTCTGTTTTGCATAGGCAACAGAAACGCCACGCAAAGTTGGATGCCGGAGAGCCCTTACTCACTAGGCTACACCAGAGCCCAGTGGATTAGCCTATTACAGAAAAGTGTACTTTGAAGATCCGACATCCGAGAGGTATTTCTCACCACTCTGTCTAGGCCTGGGCGATATGACTAAAAATGTTATCACGATAAAAAATTTCATATCAGTTGATATCAATAATTATCACGATAAATGTTAAATCATTGATTCTTTCAAATTTAAAAGCTGATTTTTGCTCCTGATTGAAAGTTGAAGAAACCAGATGGTTAATTATGGTTTAATTATTCTTTATTATCAGAACATGACAAACTATAATTTAACAGGAACATTTCACCATCATAAGCTCAGTGCACGGAGCTGGAAACGCTGATATGACAGTTAGCTGCTGGCCAGTAACACTTAGCCTACTGGCCCGCTGCTTACTGAGGGTCCACACCATAGACTGTTTATATTATTTACGATACGGTCCACACTAACACTGGTTTGGGACGTTTGGTCATTTCTTTCCTTCAGCGTGTTTTTATCGGGTCATATTGTGTCAAACAGTGAAGGGTCTGTAGTGTTGCACGTTTTAGCTTCACTCGTCTTCGGCACAGTTAACAGAACATGTTACTTGTTTTTGTCGGACTGTAAATATCCAAAATGTCTCCAAACTCCTTAAGTTGGGCGTCCTTTCTTGCTGCCTTGTCGACAATGTTTTCTCTTGCTTTGAACTGGCAGGCTCAGCACTTTGTTCTGTGTCGCTAACGCTAATTTCGGCTATGTTTTCATTCTGCTCCGAACGTCTGTAAGTCCACCTACCCATATCCCTGAGACATGACTGGCTGTTTTCGACGTCTTTTTCTTCTTCACTTTAATGTCGGGTTGCAAATAGCGTTCGATGCGCATTAGGGCCCCCCCCGTTTCCCAGTGGTTGGGCGGTGTAATTACAGGTCAAAATTTTATCGAACTTTTATCGAACATTTTTAATATTTATTTTAAGATTATCGTTATCGTTTTATCGCCCAGGCCTAACTGTCGTATAAAGACATATTTAAGGGCAGCTATGACAAAAAAAAGAATGATCCGTTTAATGTGCGCGCACTAGGCTACACAAGGATTTATTGGCAGCACTGGATGCTTTGGAGATTGCCAGGGACTTCACTCAGCTCAACAACAGGCAGAGGCAATTTTTCAGCAGAATTTAAAGAGCCGTGGTGAGTAGGCCTACGGAAGCGTATTGCATTCACAGATAATGTATCAATTTTTTTTCTTTAGTGATGGTGAATGAAATGCACTTGCGTAGAAAGGACAGAGGCTGTGTGTGTGAGGTGGCTGCGTGCGTAAATATTTCATAAAGGTTTTTTCAAAATCATCTGATTTCTTCTTAGCAGCCCTTTTCTGGTCGGTTGAAACAGTGATTTATAGTGTCTTTTGCAATTATGCATTAGCATTGAGGACATAAAGAGAAGATGGCTATGGACAGTGGAAAAAAAACAGGTTTAGAGAGAAGCAGGAGCAAATTATCTGGGTCTTTTTCCAACTGCCTAAATTACATTTTGGTAAAGTAAATAGCACAACTCAAAATTAACTCACCAAAAATAACCAACCTTCCTCTGTTTTCTGCCATTTGTTGAGGAAGGTAGAGATTTCTGCAGCATCGTGTAACTATAGCTTAATAGAAAATGTTGCCCTAACCCTCCCCTCTTTTGTAGTTACTCATTTTCAAAACAAATTCTATGATAAACAATCTCGATAGGCCTACCTATAAAAATATAATATAAAAACCTATTTTTAAGAGCTTTTAAGCCTGCTTCTATCTCTCTTTCCCTCTTATATCATGCTTTATCTTGGTTAGTCAGAAAAATTAGATTGAGCTTGCCCTGTAAAGATTTCTAATCTGAGCTATATTTATGTCAGAAAAATGATTTTTATGTTGACTCAAAACCAAAACAACTTTAAGCGAACATTGTTGGCACGTTGTTGGTAATGCATCTTTGGACTTTTGGATTAAACCAATTGTAGGGAGAGGCCTTAATGAGGTAGGATGTATGGCATGAGTAGAATACATTTGACTTATATATTCATGATTTTTAGTACACATTATTCAAAGTAATAGTTTTAAAAAATTATTATTATTTTTTTTTTTAGGGAAGCATGATGAGTTTAGGACAACATATACAGTATGTGTCCCCTATAGGGGAAGCCTGGAAAAAGTGCTGGAATGTAATATTGTGTTGAAAACTAGAAAAAAGGGAAAATTTGGTATGTGGCATGAAACAAAAGCAAGGGTTTAACTAAGATCAACTATGTGGAAGGCCTAATGTCCAAGATGTGATTTTTATTTTTTAAATAATCTTATAGTTCTTTTAATTCCTCACCTAGTGTCTGCAGCATGCAGCAGACTGTTGTGGGGGCCCTCGCAAGAAGATCTGCATTACTGGCATAACTTTAAGCTCTCTTTATCAGCCTGGGATCTTTCACTTTAAAAACACCTTTTGTATAATTGCCTTTTAATACTTTTAGGGTCAAAGAAGAGTGGTTTTGCTTCATATAAAAGATTTGTATGTGTGCTTGTGCAGGATATGCAGCGGGGGCCCAGCCTACCTCAAGCCATAGTTCGGTCAGAGAGCAACGAGAAGCGTCCCTTTATGTGTGCCTACCCTGGATGCAACAAGCGCTACTTCAAGCTTTCTCATTTACAGATGCACAGTCGCAAACACACAGGTGAAACCAAGGAAAATAAAGAGATATGCTAATATTGATCTTGTTACTTGATGTGACTCTGTAATTCTATTAATATTAAGGTGATAAACAATACTTAATTGTCCATTTCATTTAACTTAGCAGTTTTGCATTCAAGATCATTTGCAGTCAGAATATTAAAGGTGGAGTCAGTACTAGCGTTGCAGCTTGTAAACACAACATTCAAACTGGGCCCCTATTCTTGGGCTCATCGCCCCAAGAAGCACACACTCACTGCAGGATGTTCACTGCAAGCTACCGAAAAATAATACAAGCTAACCGACGGTGTTTGGCACCTGGCTGTCCAACAGAGACCAGGCAACTCAGTATCTATGGGTAAAAGTTTACCCAAGGTCTACCTTCCTTTTGGCAAGCTTTATCCGTTCGTCCTTTCGCCTTACTTTATTTTCTCTTCTTTTCTGCTATGTCCACGTCCATCATATTTGCCAGCTTGAATCACGTCTAATTGCTTAAATGTATCCACTTCTAAACTCACCTGCACGCTGTCATTGGCTTGGTGAAATACACCAGCTCCCCGCCCAGAAACTTCCTTTGATAACCAAAGTGATGATTGAGTGGCATTACTTTTGTTTAAGTCTATATTTTATTTTTTTAGGGAAAAGCTACTGACTCCATCTTTAACAAGTATGTAACTTTCCTGGTAGTACTAACATTGTCAAGATTTGCTCCACCTTTACCAAGAAGCCACATTAAAATGATCTACAATAGGACACTGCATCATAATTTACTTTTGTACATAATGTTTTAAACTTAACCTATATAATAATGTTTTGAACTTTACTTTTATAATAAGTATATTTTTGTATGTTAACTTAAGTCAAGTCTTGAATGCAGTATTTTACTTTTTGAGAGTATTTCTATCTGCTGCTACAACTACTTTAACTAAGAAAAAACGTGTTCTTCTATGACACTACATCAACTGTGCTCTTCATTTTTTCGTTAAGGTTAGTCTTCCCAGGCAAAGTGTTGCCTGATACTTGAAGACTCTTTTGGTACATGCAAGAAATTCTTCCTTTTAAAGGAGCAATATGTAAGATATCTACTGAATTAAATCATAAAATTACCTACTATATAATCAGACATTACAACAATTCAGCATCCAGTATGTCCTTTTAAGTCTCTGGTCCAGATTGGTCTGTATTTGTTTTGACCACAGAAGGTGGGCAGTTTTAAGGCCGCCCTAAAACAGCTGTTTTGGACACCCCTTGGTTTGCCAGTTATAACGGCAAACCAACAAGTGTTGAAAGCGATGGAAGCAGGCAAGCAAACTGGTTCAGATATAACTGATACTACCTGATCTAAAAAGCCTTGGCATTTTTTTTATAAGCTCTATGACCAGAAACATGTTAAAACTAGGACAAATGTTGGAGATGCTATTAAAAAAGGAGAGAGGTTAGAACACAGACATGTTTCAAGACAGATGCAGTGCTGACTAAACAATGAAGCTTCCATGTCTGCAACAGGGCAACCTGCAGCAGGGCAACCTGCAACAGGGCAACACGCTTGTGCATTGACTCTAGGGAGGAGGGGGCATCGGGACGATGGCTCTCCAATGTTTTGAATTTGGACTGCAGTACCAATTTTAAACGCTAGGTTTCAGAATTACATATTGCTCATTTAAGACAAAGTACACTTTGTACGTGTAATACTTTGTACAATATACTGAATATTCACCTCTTTTAGTTTCTTGTGGTTTTATCAATATTTGTTTCAAGGGTCCTGACTTTTGAGTCCTTCTTCTCCTGCATCTGATTGTATGACAGTTGGTTTTCATACACACACATAACTTGTGTGACCACACTTTGGTTTACACTGATTTGGAAATTGGGCACTGGTTATCCCACTTTCTTGGGGATATCAGAAAGAGTCAAGGCAATGTCAAACTAAAGATGGACTTAAAAGTTCAAAAATGTAATAATTCTGTCTGATCAGGCTATTTTTGTATCATAATAAAAAAAAATTAAACTGTCAATAAAACAAAAAAAATAAGCCTATTTCCAAGTGTGGAAATACTGTGATATCTTCAATGATTAAAAAGGTGTCAAATTCCTTTCCAATTACCTTTCTATTTTTTAATGTGTCTTTGTTCAGGGGAGAAACCCTACCAGTGTGAATTTACAGACTGTGGCAGGAGGTTTTCTCGCTCTGACCAGCTTAAAAGACACCAGAGGAGGCACACAGGTTGGATGAGTTTACTTATCTTCTTTTACTTAATGTTCTTGAACTTGTACTGTTGTTCTTGTCCTCCCCCGCTGAATGCATGACAAGTATTTTGATGACAATGTTGTCTTTTGAAAATAAGGGTGCATTCGGATTGTCCCTCCCATCTACTTTCACTATCCACTTTACCTTAACCCTGTGAAAACGTCATGGGGTTAAGGAAAGGTGTTAGGAGAATTCATAAAGGAATTAGGGAAAGGTGATCGCGTTGTTTTGACAATCCGACCGCATTTCCACTAGGCGACGTAAATAATGCGATGGCGGCGGATGTTAGTGACGTGGGACTGCCGTAGTGAAACTACAATTTTCAGAAAATGGACTACTAAAAGCTCATCTGAAATAATCCTAACTACCACAAGGTTGGAATTAAAATAAAAGTAATAAAGGTTACCAGGCTACTTCACTTTGATGGTTTTACAACATCAGCATCACGTTCATAGTTCACCTCTGGGTTTAAGATGGTTGAAAGTTGTTCAAGGCATATTATTGCAGTGGTAACTTACATGATCTGAGTCCCTTTTCTTTTTTTATTAACAATGTTTTATATTACAATTTCTCGTATAAATCAACATCAAATAACAGCAAAGCATCTCCACTAAACATGATACAAGAATGTATAAAAGCAATGTTCACCTTCTTCACACACACAAAATAAAAAGAAATAAATAAAATAAATACAAAGGCAGTAACAAATTATAAGTCAAATGAATAAACCAAATGCAGATTGTCTCCACATTTGTCCTCCAACAGATCGTTAGTTTTCGTGAACGGTCGGATGCGCGAGTCGCTTTAAATGTTGCGGCCGCAAGGAATTGTGGGGCAGCATTATCTCATCTCCTTTTGTAAAGGATGGTCCAGTGTTTCCTATGCTAAAGGAGGTTATAAAGGAAGCATTGACCCACCTTTTCTTAGCTTTTAGAGAATTCGAACGGCTCTTATCATGGCCGCCACTTAAATGCTTCCGGGGTTAAGGTAAAAAGGATAGTGAAAGGAGATAGGAGGGACAATCCGAATGCACCCTAAGTGTTTTGTGTACAGTGTGGCATACCACAGTGAAATCTTAGTTGCTTATGAATGGCCATATTTCTCTGGCTTTTCTGCAAGTCTCTGTTCTACTGTATTACTGTATCTCTTTGTGTTTATGTGCGTGTGTGTGCAATCTTTAACATTTTAATTATGTGTGTGTGCATGATTACTGTATATGTGTTTAGGAGTTAAACCTTTCCAATGCGAGACGTGTCAGAGAAAATTCTCTCGATCTGACCACCTTAAGACACACAACCGGACTCATACAGGTAAAACAAGTGCGTACAATTTTTTCCCATTTCTCTTCATCCATTTGGTGTTTTTATGAATGATGTATGGTGTATTTATAGTTATTTTACAACCTAGGGTTACAAAGCAACTCATATTAATTGTGATTCATATTTTATATTTTATATAATATTATTCTAATATTTCTCATTTACCCTTGTCTTTTCACTTGATTTAATTTTTATTCCATCTGACCTGCCCCTACATAAAATTCCATCTTTCATTTTTCTACCTCCCATTCTATCGAATTCTTCTCCAATATATCTTGACTGTCTTCCAACATGTCAATCCATTCCACCTCTTTTTAGGTGAGAAGCCTTTTAACTGCCGTTGGCCTAACTGTCAGAAGAAGTTTGCCCGCAGCGATGAGTTGGTGAGACACCACAACATGCACCAGAGGAACCTCACCAGACTCCAGCTGGCCATCTGAGTCTTTTGTTGACCTGTATCATAGTTTTAACATTTACATATTTGAGTTATACCTGCTAGTATCTTCTATCAAGTCAATTCAGACCTGGATTCTTTGCATGAAAGAAACCTCTCAAGGGGCCAGTGGAAACGTAATTGGTCCCTTAAAAAGTTATGGTAGGATGTCAATATTTAGGAATAATATACCACTGTCTATATTCTAAAGCCAAATGAGAAACTGTACATTAAAAATAATTGTGAAATTTTAGGTGTTAAATATAGTATTGTTTTAGAAGCTGAGACTTTAAGGTGGATAAGGCTGGCAATATTTTGTATTTTTGATGTTGCAAACTTATCCCAAAACCAACAAGAAATCAGCTCCCTACTTTAGTCGAAAAGGCCAGCTCTTTTGTTCAGATGGGAGGCTCCTTGAAGGCTCCAGCAAATATTGAAGGATCAACCAAATACTGGCTTTTGCTGCAGTGCACAACAATATTATTTAATTTGGTGCTGCCTTGGCTAATTATATCTAATAGGTTCTAATAGGTATTCACATGTTATTACTGAACCAACACATACTTTATAAATGTAAAGTTTTTATCCTAAATTATTTCCCAAGACATATTACCTCTTTACTTTTTCACTAGACTTAAAAGAAATACTCCAAATGTTAGGCAATTTCCAGGTCCATCCACAACCATTTGTACAGTTCAAATGTTCTTGTCACTTATATGAGGGCCCTACATCATGTTGAACTTGGGAACAAAACAAAAGGTTTTTGTCTTGTGGTTTTATTTGTTATGATTATGTTGACAAAACTGCTTTGACTGGAATGATTCAAAGGAAAGGATGTGTCATTTATTTTGTGTGTTTTTCTCTTCTTATAGTTTCACCATTTATTCCATTAAAGCTGGTCTTGGGTTTCACCAAATGAGCAAATTACGGAAACAATCTGCACCTAACCTTTGAATTGCACCTCCGGGGATAAATACATTTACTTTTCTTTATTGTATAACATCCTTTGCAATGTTTGTAACGTCAGTTTTGGTGTTTTGTCATAGCCCTAAATATACATTTTAAATTGTCTTGCCTTTGTTAGTATAATAAGAAACTGAACTTTTTTTTGTGAATAATGTGAGTATTTTTTTCTAGTGCTAAGTGCTCTGAGGTCTTAGTTTGTTGTGTAAACAGAAGTCTTTGGCAGAGTATGCAAGCTCTTAAAGGGAAACTAAGAAGGTTGGAGACCCCAGTGAATCAATCATTGTACGGGAAAATGATTTAGAAAATATGTTGTCAACAAAATATATGAATTAGCACTCTACATTGACTTCTGGAATCATTTTGTGTGTTTACTTTCATAATTGCAGGCAACAGGATGTAACGTAACATTTAGCATTAATAAATATGTCAGTTTTGTCAATGAAGAGTTTTTTTTTAATTCTTATGCATACAACGGCTTTCAATTATGATCCTGTTAGGTATCAAAGAGACCAGAAACACGTCAGGAATAGCAGAAATGATGACCACAGGAGAGAAATTCAGTGTTGGTGTGAAGGATAACCAGGGGAGGAATGGGCAGGTAAAGCTGTGTTCTTTTAACAAATTTGTTAAAACATCAAACGCTATTACTTCTATAAAATCATGAGGAGTGGAAGATTAATACAAAAGAAAAACAAATATGAAGATCTGTGTGGTTATCACACAGATACATGTTAAACATCCACACATTCTGAGGTGCTGGTTTAGCACCTCTTTTAATGGAGCAAGAACTGTTTATAATCTTCCTTTTTTTACCGTATTAATATTTAAGTTATTTAATAGCAACTGTCAGAGAAAAATTTCGTCCTCAAAGTGTGAGATAATTTAAATATTGTTCTCTGTCTCCAAAAATATATTACTGGTTTGATACAATAGTCCCTTACTCTGAAAGTATTCACCCCAAGTTTCTTTTTATATATATTATGCCATGTTTTATTATAGGACTATATAAAATTGCCATGAAATCCACAAAAATGTCACATACTGGAATATCAACTTCTCCACACAAAAATGAAGTAATAGCCAAACAATAATTGTTGGCCTCATTATGAATCTTTTCAATTATTTGTAAACATACCCTTGCTCTGGATTTAAAATACGCCTACCTTGTCATGAGTTCTGTCTATGCATAGCATGTCATAGGCCAAGGTTCCATCCTGAACACACATGAGGTTTTTGTTAAGTAAAGAATAGTCAGCCTTTATTTACTTTAAATTACTTAATTTAACATAATAAAGGTATCAAATCTTTTTTAGTGACAAGACTAGTTAGGCAAGTAAAAAACTCTGCTGTGAAAACACTCAGCACACACAATCTCCCACAGAATAAGAGTTTCAAGGGGATTTCCACAAACAAAACGGGGAATAGGAAATGTGTCCTTTTTAAACTAACACTATTTTATTTCACTTTATTGTATGAAAGGTCAAAGGTCACTGTATATTTTGGGACAAAATTGAAAGGTTAAGTTTCTTCCATCTTACGGCCCTAAAAACTTGGAAAAACCAGTGTAAAGGTAGAAATTTACACAGATTGATCGGGGACGCCTGATAATCTCACAGGACAGACACCATGGGGTCTGCAGGGAGTAAGATGGACGGGGCTGACCTACAAAGTCCAATTTTTGTGTTTATGAAAGGGAAATACGGGGGAAAATGTTTGTCATGTGAAGCACTTTGAGTCTGCCTTGTGTATGAAAAGCGCTATACAAATAAACTTGCCTTGCCTTGCCTAACAGGTTGGTTATTTTATGATAAAAAAATTAACAAAAGATGCCATGCTGTAACTTTCTCTTTCCATCTCCCCGCATTCATTTCCACAGGGCGACTGTGGCTCAGTTGGTAGAGTCGGTCGTCTCTCAACCAGAAGGTCCCCAGCTCCTGTAGCAACATGTCCAATGTGTCCTTGGGCAACACTTGACCTGCTTCGTCGGCGGCGTATGCATGTGTATGAATGGGATTAGTTACTTCTGATGGTCACTTTACATAGCAACCTCTGCCATCAGTGTGTGAATGGGTTGGTGTGGCTTGGTGTAAAGGCGCTTTGAGTAGTCAGAAGACTAGAGAAGGGCTATTCAAGCTCAAGTCCAGTACATACTGTATCTCTCCCTCTCAACTCTCATCTCTCTATTCATAAATATTTTGGTGGTTCGGTTGACTGTCATCTTACTGTCAAAATTTCAAAAATCAAAGTACTGTGAAAAGGTTATGGGGGGCCGATTGTAAAAACATATATATATATATATATATATATATATGTTTTAGATATATATGTTTTAGATATATTTTCAATATTTAGTTCATTTACTTCACATTTAGCTCGTTTTACACATATTGAAGAAAAGGGTAAGTATAATAAATCTAAATGTAAAATCTAAATGTAAATGTTATATCTAAATCTAAATGTTAAATCTAAATGTTATATTTAAATGTCAAATCTAAATGTTGAATCTAAATCTAAATGTTATATCTAAATCTAAATATTATATCAAAATCTAAATGTTTAATGTAAATGGTATATCTGGCTCTGTGGTGGGCACAGAGCTGGACTCTCTGGTGACGGTGGCAGAGAGAAGGTCTCTGGACAAAATGCTCTCCATCATGGACAACACCCACCACCCTCTGCACAGCACCTTCACCAGGCAGAGGAGCATGTTCAGTGGCAGACTGCTGTCACAAGCGTGCTCCACGGACAGACTTAAGAACTCTTTTGTCCCCCTGGCCATAAGACTGTACAACATCTCACTGTCACGGCAGGGATAAAGCACTCAGTGACTCCTGGACTCATTCTTCATCTGTACTGCTGTCCTAAGAGTCAGCCTCTAGTTGGACACTTTAATGCGCATCTGACAATCACTTTAATGTTTGCACTGACTGTTTAATGACTGTTTAATGTCTGCTTTCACATATTTTTGCTTTTCACATTTGACCATCACTCTATTTATTTATTTTTTTGCACCTTTAATGTCTGCACTGACTGTTTAATATCTGTTCTCACACTCCTTGCACTACCTCCATCTTAAACACTACTGTAACACATACCCTCAGAAGGTCAGCACTCTCCATCTCTTATGAACAGGTCTAACTACAGATGCTCTTTAACTGTTTATAGGTTTCTTTTAAATTGCACATATATTTCTATTCCGGCACAGGTTTGTACATTTCATTATATAAGTTGTATAGGTCTATTTTTAATTGCACAGGCTTAATTTTATAGGGGCTCCTTAAATCTTTGTTGTCGGGTTAATATATGTATGGGAGGGGGGACAGGGGGTGTTTATGGTAACAATTGCTATGTGTCTTACATGTTTGTATACTGCTACTGGATGCCTTGAATTTCCCTCGGGATCAATAAAGTATCTATCTATCTATCTATCTATCTATCTATCTATCTATCTATCTATCTATCTATCTATCTATCTATCTATCTATCTATCTAAATCTAAATGTTAAATCAAAATCTAAATGTTTAATGTAAATGTTATATCTAAATCTAAATTTTAAATCTAAATCTAAATGTTATACCTAAATCTAAATCTAAATGGGTGCCAAATGTAAAGCTTATAACATGATTTTCTAAATATCCACCCCTGATCCACCCCTTGAAGCAGCCTCAGACTAGCGCACGGCCACGCTCACATCCCTGACCTCGGATCAGTAGGTGAAACGAGGGAGTGTGGACTCTTCCCTCACAGCAGGAGAGATGGGCGGGTGGTTTTGGCAGGTGTGCGGGCTGCTCTCCAAGGGGCAGTTCAACCATTACCATCCACACCGTTAAGTGTTTTTTATGTAGTAACTAATTTATTCATCTTTATAGTTAAACTAACGTTACATCGCTAAGGTGACTTGGATGATATCTGTATATCATATGTGCATCAACAAATGGCTATCTCTAAGTTCAGCAAAGACGTGAGACGCACCACTCTGATGAAAATGAAATCTAAAGAGGATAAAGACTCGGTGACAAGTATTCGGAGAAAAAATGACGAAAGTGAACCTGATATGACTGTTAATCTTGATTCTGTTTCACCCCTCTCCAAAGCCAAAAGAGATGTGAATCCTGTGTATATAAGGTGTCCTCAAAATTGATGTCAAGAGAGTAACTGCAGGCTGGCCTACCCAGAGCGTGATTCAAATGGGACATGGACATGGGGGGTCGTAGATACAAAACAGCGTAAGGTAACACGGACAACCTTTAATTCTGTCATTGTAAAATGGAGCTCAGCGTAAGTTCAAGCAGGAAGACTGGTGTTCTTGCACTCATTCATTCACCTCCTCATTTAACTTCAAACCACTCCCCCTACTAATCCCTCTATTTCCTACTCTGGTGATCAGCTGAATAGGGACGTGTATCATTTAAGTAATTAACCAACCAGACTCTGCCTCAACCTTTCTCAAACAATCACCCTGCATGTCAAATGCGTAAAACAGCTTCTCTCTCCCACAGCCACTCTGTTGTTTCAGTGCAACCATCGCAAGGGGGGTATCCTATCCGGCGTCGGCCTCATGACCCCTCCGAGTACATGTAGTTGTCACGATGGAGTCTAGCCCCCCAAAGACTTTGCACATTTCATTCTAAAATTGTCGCACATTTCATTGTTAATAAATAATTGTTCATTCTCAATTAGGTCTCTCCTGATTGAAATACTCACCGACACGTCCTCTGAAGGAAACACCTTACCTTTGGTGTTTTACCACACAGCAATTGAAAAGAGTTCCAGAGTGTTAACAATGGGAAGTAAATTATCAATGTATTTTTCCTAATGAAGAAGGAGGACTACTAGTACCGACATTGATACAAACACATAAAGCAGCTGACATTGAGGTTGATACTGAATTACAGACACTTGAGAAAGCTGTGTCAACCGCAGAAGGTAATTTGAATTCAGATAAAGGCAACTCAGCTGTTCTTTTAATGTCAGACTATGCTCGTGAACATAATCTCAGCAACTGTTGGTTTTGTCAAAATCTGCCAAAATCAATGCATTCTCCTATGTTCACACCTATCCCATTCTCCAAAGTTAGGTGATTTAGGTTCAAGAATGGAAAAAGGTGCAGATGATTGTTATTCACCGGCTTATCCAAAAGTGAAATCAGAATATTCACGGTATGTGGATTTAGCCTTAGATACAGTTAAAGAAGTAAACACCTACTATTTACCCCCAGGAATAAATCAAACCGCATTGTTGCGAATCAAGCAATCAAATTAGCTTTTCAATACAAGTTACAGTTGACAATGGTTCAAACTAACTGCACAGACTTGGTAAGAAATAATATTTGTGTCCAACAGCCTTATACATCCTCAATATTAACTGAAGCATTAATTGAAGTCCAACCCTGGCTAGGTACAAAAGCATTCCTTATGGTTAAAGTAAATTTGCACAACTGTTCAGTTATGATTTCAGAAGAGAAAACACTTCCACGTGATTGCTCTAAATACATTCTTCCAGTTCTCACACATGTATTGCAAGATATTTCCCTATGTTTCCAAGGTATAGGTGACAGCAACAAACCAGATTTGGGTCGGAGTTCTTGTAAGTTGGTTGTAAATGTTAGCATAAAACAGCAGCCTCTCCCTGAGAGGGTGTATTTGATCTGTGGTAATAAAGCATGGCTGCATGCCATACAAAAATGTAAAAGGGATCTGTTATTTGGCCTACTTAGTTCCTATGATTAGAGAAGTTGAGTCTAAAGAAATAGCTGCACTGCATTCACTAATGTAGACAGAAAAGAGAACTGTCTGGGTTTCAGGAGGCAGCAAGCATCCTTTTGATGGTGTTTATTTGTCTCAGCAGGAAATTAAGGCATTGTCTAAAGTTTTGGAAAATCATCTTAACGCCTCTAGTAGAGCTATGCTTGCTGAACATAAAGAGCTTCAGGAGGTTAAAAATGTGGTAATGGAAAATAGAATGGCTCTTGATCTCCTCCTAGCTGCACAAGGGGGAACCTGCAAAGTTATTGGCACTGAATGTTGTTCCTATATTTCGGATGCTACTTCTGATGTTATGAATATGATACACGACACTGCACAAGGGATAAAAGAACTGCATGAAAATCATGGGTTTCAATTTGGGGATTTTAAAGGATTGTTTGGTTCCTGGGGTGCTGGTGTTGTCAAATTTCTAACCCCTCTTGTGGTTACCTTAATGGCGATTCTATTTTTAGTAATATGTCTGGTAACTATAATTAAAGCCATTTTTTGACGTGTTGTTAAACTATTAGCCGAGCCTCTCAGATTGTTATTGATAATAATATTGAACTCAAACCAGTTAATCATGATCAAAGGCCTTACATTTGTGAAGAGTGGGCTCCCAGGTTACCCTGATAGTGAAGAAGATCATGTTTCACTGTATGAATAAAGATTGATATATGTGTGTGGCAGTTATCAACAGGGAGGAGGGAGAGAGCCTGTTTAATGTTAAACATACATGTAAACTTAGAGTTAAAGGTTTTCTTGAAGATTTGATTTTTCAAGGTTTGTTTTTATTTTTGACAATCACATTTAATATTAACTGAATGTTATATTTTGATTGATGATAAATTAATTGTGTATTTTGAATAAAATGAAATGTTGGTAATTAATGAAAAAAAAAAAGGAAAAAAAAAAAGACTGGAATCGGGATCGACTTGGAGAAAACAACTGCCTTGGTCAGCTCTCTAGTACGGCCCCAAGGTACTTCAACGCCCTTTTTCACTGTGCGTAAAGTACATTGGGTGAAGAAAATAATTGCCATCGGGTATGTCAGGAAAATCTTGGACAATGCGTTTCAATTGACATTGGACATTGCGTTCCACTGGAAAAGGACACAAAAAAGAAGAAAAAATCTTTCTTGGAAATTAATGAAGTGTTATGATTGTCTGTTATGATTGATTGATTGATTGATTGATTGATTGATTGATTGATTGATTTTAATCGAAGTAGAACATGTAACCATATTTATGAGTGTATTTGTGTTTAAAATCTAGGTTAATTGCATTTTGATTCAAGATGATTAAGGTGTTTTTTTTTAACAAATAGTATGTTTAATTAAAGCTTAATCACCCTTTAAAATTAGGTTATGGAACATTGTGGAAATGCCTAATGTTCGTCTAGGATGTGTTAGTTAGCGCAAGATTTTCTTGTTATCCCATTTCATAAATCAGCAAACCAAAACTATGCTGCTATCAGTAATGAATGAATAAATGATAAACTAAATAAATAATTCAGAGATGGGTTTTTGGATCTCTTGTTTGCAGGTAGTATATGATCTATAACCTCTTCCCTGGAATTCCCTGAATGCACTGGGTGTTCAAGGGACCCTATGATTTATAGTTTGTTTTCTAACAAAACCTATGACTATCATAATACTTTAGAGGTGAGGGGTGACACCTGTAAGGATAATTAACAAAGTAATTAGTCTGTGATTTGAAAATATGTCTTGATTTGTTTGCTTTTAGCTTTGACATTAAATTAAAATGTTTAATGTGTTCAATGGTGTAAGCAAGAACATATCTGCGGACCCTCCAGGCTAAATTAATAATTTGAGTTTTGGGTAGTTAAGTGTTGATCTCATGATCAAACAGGGAGGATCTGTTGTGGAATTACTGTAATTACTGAATTAAATGTGTAAAAATCATTATGTTAATTCACTGTTCCTAATGTCAGTCAGACCTGGTACAGTTCAGCTTTGTTTAGAAACCAAGGACAGCTTATAGAGTCTCAACAGTTCTTTCTGATATCTTCAAGGATGTTTGGGAGAACTTGTTGTTGTTTGCTCCAAGCTCCTAGACGTCACAGCTTAGTCTAGGTGGGTCAATGTGACACGACCCTGATAATGATAATATCTTTTTGAATATATGCGAAGCCTTTGGAAGAATCCGACAGTTATGTTTCAGCAGCACACTGAACCAGAAGTGTGATGCTGATTCATGTCTCCTCGAGTATTCATCTTATGTATAAACTTTCATCAACTTAAGCCATCTGAGTCTAATGAGTCTTATTGTGTGAAGTCAAGTTTTGATAATTTCCTCGACAAAACCTAGCTAACTGTCAGCTAGCTTTCGAGATTCAGTTGGTTAAAATATCACCTTGTTGCATTTCAGAATCAGAATCCTTTTATTGTCATTGCACAGTGTACAACGAAATTGTAGCAGCATCCAGGTATACACAAAAAATAAAAATAGAAAAATAGTAAAAAAGTACAAGGCAGTAGTGCAATTGTAAGCATAAAAAATTAAATAGAGAATATGTACAGTGTTTTACAATATTGCACATTGTCCTTGTTTGTGTGTGTGCGCGTGTGTGTGTCATTGTCCATTTGTGTTCAGTGCAGTGATGGCTTGTGGAAAGAAGCTGTTTCTAAGTCTGTTTGTTTTGGTTCTGATGGACCTGTAGCGCCTGCCAGAGGGTAGCAGGTCGAACAGGTGATGTGCAGGATGAGTATTGTCTCTTGTGATTGCCTCAGCTCTGCTGAGGCAGCGGGACGAGTAAATGTCTCTGAGGGAAGGGAGGGGGCATCCGATGATCTTTTGTGCTGTCTTGACCACTCTCTGTAGTCTCTTCCTATCTGCCTCAGTGCAGTGGGAGAACCACACCGTGATGCAGTAGGTTAAGATGCTCTCGATGGCAGAGCGGTAGAAGGTCACCAGCAGCTTCTCACAGATGTTACTTTTCCTGAGTACTCTCAGGAAGTGCAGACGCTGCTGTGCCTTCTTGAAGACAGCTGAGGTGTTAGCAGCCCAGGAAAGGTTATCAGAGATCACGGTGCCCAGGAAGGTGAAGGTGTGGACCCTCTCCACGCAGTCGCCGTGTATGTAGAAGGGAGATGGATCTGTCCTGTGTTTCCTGAAGTCCAGGATGATTTCTTTGGTCTTTGTGCTGTTCAGAGACAGGTTGTTTGCTGAGCACCACTCAGACAGTTTCAGGATTTCGTCCCTGTAGGCCGACTCATCTCCCCCCGTGATCAGTCCCACCACCGTCGTGTCGTCTGTGAACTTAACGATGGTGTTACTGGAGTGGGCGCGTCTGCAGTCCGTGGTGTAGAGGGTGTAGAGCAGCGGGCTCAGCACACACCCCTGTGGGGAGCCCGTGCTCAGTGTTCGGGTGGAGGACAGGTGGTGTCCCAGTTTGACTGTCTGGGGTCGGTTGGTGAGGAAGTCCTTAATCCAGGAGCAGGAGAGTGGGGGGAGTCCCAGGTCAGACAGTTTGCTGACCAGGATGTCAGGGATGATAGTGTTAAAAGCCGAGCTGTAGTCAATGAAGAGCATCCTGACGTAGCTCTCCCGGTGTTCCAGGTGGCTCAGCGCGGTGTGGAGTGTGATGGCTATTGCGTCCTCTGTCGACCTGTTCTCTCTGTAAGCGAACTGGTGAGAGTCGAAGGAGGAAGGGAAGGGAGGGTGGGTCGTAGAAGAACTGAGACAAACGGTGTGGAGTGGGATGGCTCAGTATAAGTCGGCTTGTCAGATGATCGGATGTGTGGTTTGGGCGTGGTCCTGCTCCTGAACCTAAGTTAATATATTAACTCCCTTTGTTGTTAGCCTCATAGGGCCGCCTTAATGGTGGGGCGTAACAAATATTAACATAAACATTAATGTCAAATATGTAGACAGCGTAATGAAAGCAAACAACATAGCCCATATTCTGACTGCTAGTAATAATTTAAAGTAATAAAGGCCTATATTTTTGCAGGGGCAGTTGGAAGGAGGGAAAACCCAGTGTGGAATGTGACTCTTTTTCTGTTCCCTGATCCAAATTACGAACGGATCCCCACAGTAAAACAACAAGAGGAGTTTGCTCAGATTGGTTTTGGTAAGTTTAGGACGTCTGAGGGGGTGAAACCATTGAAACAAGCCTTACACCGTGTCCTAACAGCACGCAAGCGTTATATGTCGCGTTCTGTCGCGCAGAAACGGACGCTCGCTATATATCCACACTGCCTGCGTTAAATATTGAATTCTATGCTCTGTACATTTCAGTATCCCCCCTTGCAAAGAGAATAACATCTAGTGCTTTTGTACTGAAGGTGGACAAACGGATGTGCGGTGCTGTCTTTTAAAGAGCAGCTGACTCAAATCACAATACAGAGGTTCGTCGGTAAACGGCTCGCTGTGAGCCAAAAAAAAGTGTATTTTTCGGTGTTTACACAAACTTTTAAATCACAGATGTGGACATTATCAATGCACCGTTATCTCCCCTTTGTAAGAGCTACCAAGATCTGTTGAGTAAGAAAAGCGAGTGTCAGTGCCATGTAGAGCCCCCTCCTTCCCGTTCCCTGTCCGTTCAGAGAGGAAAATAGAAACGGGGCGTCGGAGTAAAAATGACATGCCGTGTCGCGCTGCGTCGCTCGCGGGCAGTTAGGACACTCCAATAGGAAACAATAGAATCAGGCTGATTTTTTCACTGACATTCACTCGCGTCGCATGCTGTTAGGACAGGCTGTTCACATTAGATTGGCATTTTTACAGACTACAACATTAAATTATGTGTGCTGAATGATTAATGTCTTTCCTTTCATTTTAGGGAGACCAATGTGTGAGACAGGGCAAGACAAACGCTCTCAAATTAAACTGAACTGGAGCTTGGCAGAGTTTAACCAGTTTGTCCATCAGCTACCCCCAAATAAGCCTAAATCTGGTTGGGTTTGAGTTGGCCAGGGCTGATAAAGGCAAGAGGCTGACAAAGGTCCAAGTTCATTCTGTCAAAGAATTAAAGGAGGTTACTGGAAGGACTAGAATATACATCCTCCCACTAGCTGAAGTGTTACAGGTATGCAGTACCTCATACAATAACTTTTTTTAAGTGGTAAAAAAAATGTTGAAATTTGATTGCATGAGTTGATTCTTTGCAAACTGTCACAATATATAACAGGAAACAACATTCAGTCAGAGAAATAGTAGTAGGCTACTTTCATGTTGGATTGTCCTTGAAAAAAACATTGGTATTTTATTAATGGATTAGATGAAAACATATTTTCTTTTCTCTCAAACAGGAAATGAGACGTCAGGGACTGGAGGCACAGGAACAGAGACGTGTAAAGGTAAATTCTATTAGTTATGTAATGAAATATGATTTCAATTACTCTTTCACAGTCTGTTGCTCTAAAAATGCATTTTAAAATTCATACGTGTAATTATGTGTTATAGGCAATTGAGGCAAGACAAGACAGAATGGAAGCTTTTGAAGAGCCTACTGATGGTGTGCTGCTCAAATTCAAGTTTACAAATGGATCGGAGAGGATAAGTAAGTTTGTCTTGTCTGAATCTATTCAGGTAATCCCTTTACCTGTCTTAATGTTAACCACTGAGAAGGAGTTCTCATCTGATGTTTTTGCTCTGGGTTGTGAATGGTATGATAATTCATGTCAAGTCTTGTTTCTGTTAGAGAACAGAATGCTTTAGACATTGTTTGATTTTGCTCGGCAAGAGGAAATGGCCCGTGAGGTTTTCTGTCTCAGAGAAGCAGCATCAACCAAAGTACTCGAAAACACACAGTCAGGATCCATTGGGCAGTACAACATATAAGGGTTTTCGACCCTCTATGTTCCGTGGATGGTAACACCAGCTGGACAGGTGAATAACAAAGTCATATCAAACATTTTCATTTGTACCATTTGTTTTAAAATGACAGTTTTAATGTATATTATTTATCTGTATTTGTGCCTCCAATTCAGGAAATTGATGCATGTGACCTGAGCAATGCTTGCCCTGCCATTGACCAACAGAGCCCTTCACCTGTTCCTCCTCCTCCTCACCAGTCTCCTGCACGGTCACTGCCTCTTCAGCCAACTCTTAGAACAGTAGTGGAGAAAAGTGAATCCTCATCAGCTCAGTATGTTAGGGGCTGTGGATGATGGTGAGCTAACCAGGGAGTACCTGCGGTTGCTAATGAGGGCTATACAGCACTCAAAGATATTTGATGGGCCTGAAAATGATAAGCTGTTGGCTCTTGATACTCATTGTAAGTAATTATTACACTATAAAAAAGGGTTTTTGTGGGTAGTAAATAAAATCCCTACAAATTGTTTAAATTATACTTAAAGAATATAAGTCAGCAAAAAACGGTATTATAATGGGTACATTTTACCCTCTTTACCTATTTTTTAACAGTAACAATTGCTACACAAAAAAACTCAATAATATCTACCCAAAGATATTGGGTGTGTACTGAAGAGTGTGCATGCGTCATCACTTCTTTGCTGAGGACAATTTCGGTTGGCAGGACTCTATCTTGGTGGAAGGTAGGATTAATATTGATCATAAAACTGTGTGTCATTCGATTAATGAAAGTGTGAAAACATTTAGTAGTCTGATATATCGCAAGTTTAATCGGGAAGCCTCGGTGTTAAAGAACAAATGTAAATTGTAGCCGACTCTGCGACTTTCCTTAATGTTAGCACAGCTAACTGAGCACAAGCAAGTTTCGTTTCTGGAAAACAACAATACGTGAGTTGGTGGTCAGAAATTAGATTCATTTAAAGTAAATTAGCTACATAATGTGATATTTAATTGGGGGATAAATTCACTACTGTTCTAGCAAACTTGCTAACTCTGTTACGGTCGTTATGTCGTATGTGTCATTGTATTTTCCCTGCCGTCTACTGTTGCCACCCACCGTTGCTATGGTGACGCTTCTTTTTTTCACAGTCACAACATGGTGTTATGGGGGACACAAATACGCGATGCACACAATATATAGATATTGATTTAGCGTTAAGCTCCGGTACATTTAGACAAACAAAGAAAGACGGGATAAACTTTAAAACAGGTATTTTGAGAGTTACTTGATACTTCTCATAACAAACAGCTCTGTGCATAGCTAGTAGTAGGCAAGTGGCGGAGAGAGAGCGACAGTCACGCTGAACGGACAGCTGTTCGACCGGAGCAGAAGTAAGATGTGAAGTAGTAATAAATATGCAGTGTTGAATTCACGTTGTCAACCAAAATAGCACTACAGCTCCTTAAAACGCAGGTAAAGTCTGTGTGTGTTGTCTTCCTAACTGCTGGGTAAATGTTAAGGTTGAATTATTTTACACAATTATTTGAAGCTAAACTAAGAGTCTCAACTTTAAAGGCTTGAAGTAAATACGCAGCACGTTTGTAATATCCGTGCGTTTTTGTCAACATGCTGCTGATCTGTTTTGCCAAACTGTCATTTGGCTATTTTATGTCCTGACTAAATCTAAAGTTTAAACACAATCAAATGTTCTGTGTTTCTTTCTTTTACTTATACAGCAGGATCTATGAAAACCTGTGATGACCCATTTGAAATGCATTACTAAGGTATGTCAATTTTAACTAAAGATAGATACGCTTTAGATACATGAACTGAACGCTTGTTTTGTAGGACATATAGCTTACAGCTTTTAAAACCAACTGTATCTCTTGATGATTGGTTTATCCACCATTATTTTTAGCCAGATTACTTCACTCTAATTTTAAATAGCTGATGTAAATAAAAATCACTTTTTTATAATAAATAAGCACTTTTTAAATGTACAGTATAGTGTCTGACATTCTTTGTCTTTCACAGCTGGATCTATATTTAAACCATTTAAGGGCTACTTGAACAACCTACAACCTATTTAAACACATTCATGTATGTTTTCCAGACACATGGATTTAACTGACCATAACTGAACCCTGTTTGGACACATTCAACTCAGGAATATATGGGGAATACTACCTTAAGTGCCTTTCAGATAGGACGTGGTGCGCACTGAGCTTGCTGTGCAGTTGGGCGTAGAGCAAAAGGGGAGAGCGCACACGAGCAAGCCCTCCTATTGGTTGCGCGGAAGTGACTTTAGGGAGTGCTGCGCTCAAGTTGAAAATGTTTTAAGTTTTGCACAGCTCGTAAGAGCGGCAAGTGGGACCCTGCCCTGCGCTCAACTCGGTGTTGAAGAGATACGCTCTTGCGCGGAGCAAAACAAAAGACAGTAAAAGGGCTTTACAGCGGTGCGCAGCGCCCACCGCGTCCTATCTGAAAGGCCCTTTGCTGTCAATGAATTGGTTGTGTAAAATATGTAGCTTTACTAAATCAAAACGCAAAAATAACTGGAGAAAATATGTCAAAAACCTTTTCAGTCCGAAGACTGGAGGTTGTGACCCTCAGCCCTGCTGTCAGTGCCTTCAAAGAGAGGTGGCCCGGACTGTTCAGTGAGGCTCAGGCCCTTTGAAGTTGAGGTATAACCACTGTTCCTCTGGAAGAGACATTCCTGCTGAAGCTAGACGAGCACACACCAAGTCTCCTGCGGCTGATGCGTGCCAAAGGAGGAGCTGCTGCGACAAGGATGCAGAATCTCCTGAACACTAAAAATGAGGTAATTCTTCAGTTTTTCTTGAAAATTGCAAAACCCACTGCTGACTGACGTGAGCGCTCTGACAATATTTGAATCAGAGTGGGTCCTGTAAACATATAGGCTAAACATTGCAGATATACCCGTGCGTAATGATGAAAAGTTAATGTTTTGGCACTGTAGGTCTCAGGAGGACAGCGTGAATGCAGCAGCAACGTGGTGTCATTCTTTGTTTTTTTCTTAAGTTTGTGAACCTCCTGCTGCAGCAATCTAACCTTCACTTCATTCACAAGCTCCTGCATTTCTGGGTCAGAAAGTATATTTTCTTCGTCTAAACTTCCGGTTTTCGCCGCGATCCAGCGCTGGAAACCTGTGATCTGCCCCCTCGTTTCTATGCATTTTCATTCACAAGCTGCTTTGCATTGACCGTTTATGGTTGAATGTGGGCGTGTAGAGGGCGGAACATGGGGCTAATCTACGTGCTTACGTTTCCAGGTGGATCGTGATTTATAAAGGGAACATTGCATGCAGGTGTGCGTACGAACGGTTTTATAAATCTGACATATATTGTGCGCACGCCATTTCAGGGGTTTTGGCGCACGTACATTTTTAGTATGGATTCTACGCACTCTTTTATAAATGAGACCTCAGGAGGGGGAGAGGCAGAAAAAGAAGCCATAGGAAAAGAAGCTAACTGCTAAAATAAACTGAGATAAGGTAGTTAAATAAAGAAAACGATTTAGATGGTCAGTGGCTAGATAGCAAGAGTGCTTTTTGATTACTTGTGTGTGTCTAAATGTGCAGTGTTTTAGAAACAACAGTGCTAAGAACCTCCTCCTTCGCCTCCTCGTGTCATCGATGGAGGTCCAGCTTACACAGTACATCGCCTGCTTCGCTCTTGTCGACGGGGAAGGGGTCTCCAGTAATTGGTCAACTGGAAAGGGTATGGCCCTGAAAGAGAGGTCTTGGGTCCCTGCTTGTCACATCCTAGTTGCCCGGCTCATTAAAGATTTCCATCGCCGCTTGTCGCATCCTAGATGCCCTGATCATTGAAGATTTCCATCGCTGCCATCCCAACCAGCCCTCAAAGACCCTCGCACCCACAAAAGGCAACACTCTATAGACTTTATCCCCCTCCTTTTCTGAGGCATCTGATGATGATGAGAGCAGAGAGCAGCCTTCCTCAGACCAGGACAATGCATTGATGGTGCATTGTTGATGATGAGGAGGATATTGGAATGGACATCCTGAGAGAGTTTTACGGGTTTCGACTCTGCCTGCCTCTGACCCCTTTGAACTGTTGTGTGTGAGTGGGTGTCAGACACTTTCGAGCCTCACACATTCATTTTTGTTTGTTTCTGACCGTTAAGGATTCTGGACTTTTTCGAGCTTCTGGTCTCATTACTGAAACTAACTCTGTGTTTTTTCTGTATCACTCTGATCCAGAAGAAAGTAAAGACTTTTACTATATTTTCTGTTTTCAAGTGTGCTGCTTCTTGGTTCATAACACTGTCCGTTACAGAAAGAGCTTGTATTGCTTAGTTGAGCCAAATAACCTAAACCATTAAAACACACCCAGAAATCCCTTCACTAACTTGATTAAACAATGTTCACAGAAGGAATTTAAAAAAATTGTGTTGTATATACTAACTTACTATGTTTTTTGTACATTTAAAGACTGGAAAAAACAGTTTGCTAGTTCATTTCTTTATGCTGTACTATACAACCATTTTGTATACTAAGGAATACTATTTTTCACTAGGGATGATATCAACTCTTGCAAAGTTTATTTTTAACAATAGCTGTCATAAGGTGAAATAGAAACATAGCATCAAGTGGTATATATCACAGAATTGTAATATCAGGTTTGTAGTTCATACTTTGTTACTGAACTGTGATGAAAAGGTTTTTGTTTCTCACTAATCTTTGTTAAGAGCAATCATTAAAAATAGTTTTTGTTTCCTTTTGTGAGTTTATTGCATGACAACAAGCACACATTGCAATCTCTGTGACATTACTGACGGCTCTAGGAATAGATTGTCTGACATCAGACTTTCAGATGTAAATTCTGAATCAGCCCTTCTGCAGCCTGTATGGCTTGTGCAAAGCTGCAAATGGAATTAAATGGAAAGTTTAATGTGCCTTACGGTGGCACAAAAGAATTGTCAACTTCCACAGCTGATTCAAGTCGAATCTTCAATCAGTAAGGATTGAACCACCTGAAGGCTGAAAGCCATGCAAAAAAACCATTTATGATTGCAGAGCACATTGCCGATTGATTTGTTTATATCCATCACTTCCAGTGCAAATCAAATCAAATCAAATCAAATCATCAACTGCACCAAAACTGAATATTAAGGAATTATTTGTGGAGAATCATTCGACTCATCTATGTGTTAAATACCCAAAAGAAATTGTTTTTAAGATACGTTAATATTTATTGATCCCCAGAGAGGATATTCAGGTAACCTACATCTATATGGTCTTCTTTTGTCCCTAACTGAGCAATGTAAATACAGATTGCTTCACTCAGTTGGTACCATACAATAGCTAAAAACTAAAATTGCAAGTTTGATTGTAGTTGTTTTTGTCCATTTTAACATCAGGTGTTCTGCTTTGACAATTTGAACAATGCAAAGTCACATTGAATCAAATCTTTTCAAATCAGATTTGGGCAACTTTCATATTTGGTCCTAAACCAGATACAGGTTGGATCTTTGGCAGTGTTACCGGAGTCTGAACAGCCAGGTTCCAATGCATGCGACTTTGATGTCACTCACGAATGACAGAACAGTTCTGCACTAGCACGACGGGGGAGGAGAAGTCACTGGGTTCATCCGAATTGCAAAGTGCTTACACAATCTGTCAGTAGACAGTAGACAGTACCTACTATCCGTGTTGTATACTGTTAGTACCTACTGTTCAGTAGACACGCACAGTAGGCAGATACTAGTTCCTACTTCGTCTGATTCATTCAGTATGGAAGTGGCGCCATTTGCGTTACCCAAACTGGCCACATCCATCCTCGTTTTTTTTTTTTTTGTTAAGCTTTATTCAAGACAAGTAATGCACATATTCAGTCAGGTAAACAAAAACAATATCACAATGTAGATCAAGTAAAATACAGATTAAATAATAAAATAACATACATACAGGAAAGTACAAATAAAAGACAGTAATATACAGAATATAAAGTCAAATAAACCAATAAAGACGCATACATAAATATGGAAATCATTTAAATAGAGGGGGAAAGGTTTTATAACAATGCAGACATTTGTTACATTTTTTTGTTGTTAATTTGTTAATTAAAAGGAACGATTTCAGTAAGGACTTTAACTCTAGATTAAAAATTGATTCAATTGGGGGGCGCTGGTGAGCGGTAACATGTAGGGACGTGTTTTTGCGGAGCTCCTGACCGGGGCGAACTTTTTGTAAATATTTAAACTTTTTTCGGTCAACCCCAGATATCTTTGATTGAATATACACGATAATAAGTCATCAGCACGCCTGATTCACAACTTCGTACTCCGTTATCAACAGTTTGGACGGTGCCATGAGTAAAAGCAGATCCGTCAAAGACCAGGCCGCTAAAGCCTCGGGCTCTCCCAGAGTCCCGGAAGGCGAGGCTATGGACTTATCTGCGGTGATGGCTGCCATAACAAGCAGTGAGAGCAGAATATTGGCACGGATAGATACAAGCACGCAGGATTTAAATGCCAAAATAGACTCTATAAGGGACGATATGGCAAAACAAGAGACCCGTTTAAAAGATTTGGAGGACGGATTGAACATTTACTCGGACAAGACGACGGATATGGAGGGGGATGTTGGCTAGTTGAAATCAGACGTTGCTATGCTACGGCTAAAGCTAGACGACCTGGAAGGACGACAACGCCGATGTAATGCTCGCATTGTCGGGGTAAGAGAGGGGCTTGAGAACAGCGGAGGTCAACGGCCTACAGATGCTATTGCTAAGCTGCTACAGGAGCTGCTAAACCTCGACTTCGCACCGACTTTGGACCGGGCCCATCGCAGCCTCCGACCTCCACCCAGCGAAGGAGAGCCCCCGAGAGTAATTGTGGTGAAGTTCCACTATTTTCGGGAGAGAGAGGTGGTGTTTCGTGAGGCTGCCCGCTCAACTTCGCTAACCCTTCAGGGCAAGAGAGTGAGTATTTTCCCCGACTACACCGCTGCGGTGGCTAAGAGGAGAGCGGCTTTCTCCGAAGCTAAGCGGCTCCTCCGGAGCTGTCAAGGTATCAAGTTTGGGATCCTCTTCCCCGCGGTGCTTCGTATCACTTTGCCATCAGGCCAAGATAAACGATTCGAAGGCCCGTCTGTGGCGATTGACTTTATCCGTAAAACTCTAAAACCTTAGGATACGGACCCTTTTAGACAAGATGCTGACAAACTGGTATAAATGGCTAACGGAAACTAGCGGCTAACTGAGGTTAGCAGCTAAGTGCTTATGGCTAGCACAGCTATTAGCCTAAGGCACTAAGACTGTATGGTAAGGTGAAAGTGGTAATATGTACACTTTAGCATTTGTAATTTGAGATTTACAGGTAATGTGGCCTTTACTTTTGTGGGTTTAAAACGAATACAATTGTTTAATGCCTGTTATTTTTATTTATCTATTTGTCTAATTTTACTTTGCTGTACAGCTGTTATATTTTGTTATTGTAGTATTTTGGCTATTTACGAGATAGCACAAAGGTGAGACTCTGACAAAGGATTTATTTTGTAATTAATGTTATGCGGGGGTTGATGGAGGAATGGAAAAAGAAACAAATATAAATATTTTAAGTTGAATGTGAAGTAATCTTGATAAGATACTTGTTCGCCCTGGTTGGGGCTTGTAGAGTTTGTATATGGTTATTGGCTTTGTTACACTAGTAATAGGGGGTGCGATCTCTAGGGAATTAGTAGATCAGCATGGGTTTTTGAGGCTCTTTTTTTTTGTTTGTAGGTTATTGGCAGGGATTATTGGTTTTTCTATTTATTTTGTTTTTGGAAAAGTATGTCTGGCACTCGAAATGTGGGCAACATTCGTTTTTTGAGTTGGAATTTAAGGGGGATGCATAATCCAGTAAAACGCAGCAGGGTTTTTGCAAATTTAAAATCTTTGGGTTCTGATGTTATGTTTCTACAGGAAACGCATCTCCGAACAACTGAACATGCGAAACTAAAGAAGGCTTGGATAGGACAAATATTCTGTTCAAAGAGTGAGTGCAGAACGAGAGGCACGGCTATCTTGGTAAGGAAGGGTATTCCATTCATTCCTCTGTCCACCATTTCTGACCTTAGGGGTAGGTATGTGGTAGTGACAGGTGATTTATATGGCACTCGGGTGACGTTGGCAAATGTATATGGACCAAATTGGGATGACCCAGTTTTTTTTGCTAATTTTATAGCAGCTCTCCCAGATCTGAATGACCACCAACTGATATTAGGAGGGGATTTTAACTGCGTGTTACATCCTTTTTTGGATAGATCAAACCCAAGGCCTGCTAGTAAAATTTCAAAAGCAGGAGCCGTTATTAATTCATTTATAGAATCTTTTGCACTTTATGATCCCTGGAGGAAAACTAACCCAAACTTGAAGCATTATTCTTTTTTTTCTCCAGTGCATCATTCATACTCCAGGATTGATTTTTTTCTTCTCGACAGCAGGATTCTCCCTATGGTCAAGGGGTGCCAGTATAATAGTATTGTTATATCTGATCATAGCCCTGTACAACTAGACATATGCTTTCAGGATTGCCCTAGGCCTCGACGCACCTGGCGGTTTGACCCTCTGTTACTGTCCAAAGACTCATTTAAAAAATTTATTTCTCAACAAATAGATATGTTTTTGGAAATTAATAATACTCCGGATGTACAACTCACCACTGTTTGGGAGGCCCTCAAGGCCTACCACAGAGGTCAAATAATTTCATATTCAGCATATGAGAGAAAGAAATATAAGCAACGTCTGACAGATCTGTCCCATAGTATAGCGGAAGTGGATCGGTTATATGCCAACTCCCCCACACCTGAGCTTTATAAGAAGAAATTATTGTTAAAAACAGAATTTGATAACCTATCTATTAGAAAAACCGAACGGTTATTCTTTAAGTCAAAACAGACATTCTATGAACATGGAGAAAAAGCTGGGAAACTTTTAGCTCATCAGATAAGGCAGTCCATGGCTGCAAATACTATTCCCGAAATATGCACAGCGGTAGGGGTGAAATCCATCAATCCAGACGACATCAATGACCAGTTTAAACAATTTTACATTAACCTTTATAGTTCCGAGTCAACTAGTGATCTGTCTAAAATTTTTAATTTTTTAGACGGCTTGACCATCCCGGAAATCCCTCCTGAGGATCGAGCACGTATGGACAGAGAAATATCAACAGAGGAGGTGGCACAAGCGATAAAATCGATACAAAGTAACAAAGCGCTGGGACCAGAAGGTTTTTCAATTGAAATATATAAAGAATTTACAACTAAATTGGCACCACTACTTAAATCATTATACCAGGATATCTTCAACCAGCAGAAATTGCCGCAGACCATGACACAAGCAGTTATATCAGTGTTACTCAAAAAGGATAAAGACCCCACGTCATGTGGCTCATACCGCCCAGTAAGTTTGCTGAACTGCGACTATAAAATCCTGACAAAAATTTTGGCTACCCGTATTGAAACTGTAGTCCCGACTATTGTTAATCCCGATCAAACTGGTTTTATACCGGGCAGACAATCTTTTTATAATATGCGGCGCCTGCTTAATATACTGTATACACCTCACTCAGAACAGTCAGAAGTAGTGATTTCCTTAGATGCCGAGAAGGCGTTCGACCGTGTTGAATGGCAATACCTATTTGCTGTTTTAGAAAAGTTTGCTTTTGGCCCATCATTTCTATCATGGATTAGGATACTATATAACTACCCACCAGCTGCAGTATGGACAAATGCTACCCTTTCTGACTATTTTCAACTCAATAGGGGCTGTAGACAGGGTTGTAGCCTCTCCCCTTATCTTTTTGATTTGGCAATTGAGCCACTGGCGATAGCTCTTAGAGCAGAGGACAACATTAGAGGTATCTCTCGGGGGGGTAAGTGCCATAAGATGTCGCTTTATGCCGATGACCTTTTGCTATATATATCTAGCCCAGCAGAATCTATACCACAACTACTTCATATTCTAGATAATTTTGGCCACCTGTCAGGTTATAAGTTAAATTATTCGAAGAGCTTGCTCTTTCCAATTAATGACACTGACAACGACTGTTCTATTTTCCCATTCAAACTTGAAAAAAATACATTTACATACCTTGGGATTAAGGTCACGCGTTCGATAGGAGGTTTATATAACTATAATTTTAAAGCGCTACTGGAGAGAACAACACAAGACTTTAAAAAGTGGTCAACATTGCCGATTTCTTTAGTAGGCCGAATCAACATAGTGAAGATGACAGTTTTACCCCGATTTCTCTATCTTTTTCAAATGATCCCAGTATTCATACCAAAGATAACTTTTAAACAGCTAGATAGGTTAATTTCATCATTTATTTGGAACAACTCGAACCCTAGAATGAAGAAAATATATTTAGAAGTACCTAGGGAGGCGGGGGGTCTTGGATTGCCTAGTTTTATTCTTTATTATTGGGCAGCAAACATTGTAAAGCTCTTACACTGGGTATTTACATATGAAAATAAACAGGGCATAGAGTGGGCACAGATGGAACTCGTATGCAACCCGCTACCGATACTTACCTCCCTGCTACTATATAGCCATAAGATAGAAATATCAAACCCAGTGGTCAAAGAGTCACTTAAGATATGGCTTCAATTTAGGAGACATTTTGGTTTAAAACAGACCAGTGGGTTTTTTCCAGTAGCAAATAATCCTTTCTTTCCTTCATCTGTGTTAGATAACGCATTTCAACATTGGCATAGAAATGGTTTGGTGTTTTTCTGTGACCTCTTTACAAATGAGACGTTCTCTTCATTTGAGACGTTCATGAAGGACCATAACCTTTCAAAATCTCACTTTTTCAGATATCTTCAAATACGTAGTTTTGCTAAGACAGTGTTTCCTTCATTTCCTCACCTGCCGCCCAAAAGCCAATTAGATGTCATCCTGGAGCTAGACCCCTTTGAAAAGAAACGTGTCTCTATTGTATATACTCTAATAAAGGGATTGAATCAGATATCCTGGGACAAAACCAAAACTGCATGGGAGAGAGATTTGGGTGTGGTGCTTTCTGAGGAAGCGTGGCGGGACAGCCTAATTCGTATACACACCTCTTCTCTGTGTGTACGACACGGGTTGATTCAGTTTAAGGTACTTCACCGTCTCCACTATTCGAAGGACAAGCTTGCTAGAATCTTTTCCACCACAGACTCTGCCTGCCCGAGGTGTAGTATTGGCCCGGCCTCGGTCGGACATATGTTTTGGTCATGCCCCTCCCTAAACAGCTTTTGGGGACATATTTTTGATGTGTTTTCCCATATTTGTGGACAGACAATAACCCCGGATTTCCACACGGCCATTTTTGGCATAGCACCCCCAAATTCTACACTTACCAATTTGCAAGCGAATGCTTTGGCATTTGCGTCGTTGCTTGCTCGCAGATTGATCCTTTTTAACTGGAAGTCAAATAAAGCCCCGTCTTTTTTACAGTGGTTGAAGGAGGTGCTTTCCTTGCTGCCTTTGGAAAAGCTCAGGTATAAAATAGGCAAAAGACGCAGGGACTTTGTTGCGACCTGGAGTCCTTTTATAGATTTCGTTGAATGCTCTCCATTACATTGAGTGCTCTGCTCGTATGGTATTATGTATCTTTTGTATCGATTTATGTGTATGCAATTATATTGCTTTTTTAAAATTAACATAGATTAGTGATAAGAAGACCCTGTCTAGCCTCGTGATTTTTTCATTTTTATTTCTATTCACTTGCTTTTTTGTTTTTTGTTTTTATCTTTGAGCCTTGGGGGGAGGGGGGGGGGGGGGGTTTGTTGTGTTTTGTGTGTTTGGTTGTTTTTCTTTAATCTCCATTGTATATGTTCTGTACTATGGTTGTTTGTGTACTGTTTATGTCTGTTAAAAAATTTTGAAAATCAGAAAATAAAGTATAAAAAAAAAATTGATTCAATTAATCCATCCTCATTTGTTTTGATTTAGAGGCGCACGTGAAGTGACATTTTATGTTAAATTTCGCACAGCATTGTGGGTGGTAAAATACAATTCATTTCCTGAAAGGATGCATCCGATCCATACTGCATAAAACCTGGAAGTTAGTATCCATACTGAAATGTTCAGTATACTGAGGTGGACCCAAAAAATGACCACCAGGGTTCAGTCTACTGAAACTCCCTACTGAAAAGTACGCACTGCATACTGAACTGTGGCTATTCGGAAAGGGCCACTCACACTCAATGGAAACAAACATGGAAGACAGTTGCGATATAGAGGAAGTCACAGGAGGGACACTAAAGTATTAGACCTTTTAAGTATTTGGGGTGAAATTTGTACAAGTAAAACTTGAGGGGTCATAATTTAACTGAAAGCATATTCAAAGAAATTGCTGAACTAGGCTACACTGCCCTACAAAGGCAAAAGACCTTATCTCGCCAGAGTGTAGAACTGAGAAAAATGACTTTAAAGTCTTTTTGTTGTCCAGCCAAATGAGTTGCAGACAGAATATTGGAAATGTGGCAATTCTTTGTCTTTTTAATGAGGTTATTTATGTACATAAAAATTTTGAGCTCAAACTTGACCTTTGACCCTTATTTGGAAGTTAAGGTACTCTGCCTTTGCATTGCCTGTACAATAATAAGGGGTCGTGCCAAGGCAAACGGCAGTAACTTCCATTTGATAGCTCCCTTGGTTGCTGACCACTATATAAAATCAGTATATGATAATAATGATAACATTTACATGAAATCTAGTGATCATGGCACAATTAGGCTTAATAAAATATAAATACAAGTATAATTTAAAGTAAATGAGAACGAATTAATGTGTATTTGAAGGTCACAAGGACCTATTTTATAACCCCCTTGTTGTATTAAATTGAAACAAAAGACAATTTCTCGTCATATTCATTAAGGAGCAGTTTGCAACAGATTTTGTAATGCCAAGGTAACTATGCCTATCAGTAAATGTTTTCAGATAAAACAAACAGGGCATAAAAGTTGTTGTTGATGATGTTGTGTGTAAGTTTTCTAATAGTTAATAAAAGTCACACAAGAATAAATTCACTTAGACAGAAAGTAAAATGTAAATTTTTTAATGCAAAATCATCTATAATATAAAATAATAACCCTCAAACAGTATTAGTAATGCTTATCTTATCCTAAAATTTAAATTAATCTAAAGTCAAGTCTTAAAAAAATAGGAAAGTAGGTTGGGAACTATGGAACTTCTTAGCTATGAACGGTTTTGAAATTACAGAAATGAACATAAGACGTTTAAGACATAAACGGCATAAGACGGAGCTCCAGAATAGTCTCCTGGTGAGGGGACACAGCTTCTTAAGAATTTCACTCTTCTTGGCCTCCTCTATGCCCTTGTCTTGTGGCCTTAAGGTTGTGGGTATCTTGAGCAGGAATTTATTCTGCAGGAAATCAAACTCTGTGAAGTCCTCCTCCTCATGAGACATCTTCACATACATTTTCCTTGAACCCTGTCGGAACTGCACAACTCTAAGTTCTGCCAATTTAGGTATGTTCCTCTTTTTGACTGCAGAGTGGCCATCCCTCCAGTCCCTGATGCCTTAATTTCTAAGCTCCAACACCTCAACCTTTTTAGAATTAGAGTTTCCCACCACAGAGAGGAAGTCTACAAAATCGTAGACCACCCCTCCTGGTCTGCTCTTCATTTCTTGCTCCACGCCATGATGAAAACTGTCCGCACTCATGAATGTGTGCCCTGGCTCGAAGAACTTGAGAGTGATGTCTTCAGTCGAGATGGTATTGGAATTAACCAGGGAAACAAGCGAGGAGAAAAGGCACCAGTTTTTATTCTGAGCGCTGCAATTGTCTACCCAGTAAACAATGTGCTTGATGTCACGCTCCTTCTCCAATGCTACCGCATAAACTGATGTAATCTCCGCTACACTCCGACCTGCAACCCCCTCATGCCAGACAACAGAGATGGTCTTCTTTTTGTTGGTCTTTTTTCCAACAGACGCAAAAGTTTCGTGATATGCCACAATCCGTCTTGTGAACACGGCTGACTTGACACCAGGCATTCGTGGAAGCATGATCACCTTCTGCAGGTCGACACTTCTGGTCGATGTATCTTCTGGCCAGTCCCTTTCTGCATCTGACCTGTAGTGTAGCCGGCTCTCTGCTGCTGAATTTATATGTTTTTGCCACCTCTCACACTGTGGGCAGTTCGCTGCAACCTCCCCCTGGTGGTCAGCCTTCACGTGCTGTTCCTGCAGCAGATAACACTCACACTCCTCCTCTCCAAGCTTAGTAAAGCCTATGTTCTTAGACTTTACAGCCTTTCGATATGTTTCATAGGAGCAGTTGTTTCCTTTTTCAATGTAATCAGCATACATAAGCTTGATGCTTATGTCGCTCGGGAGGTAGAGGTGGCAAGGGGCATGCTCCCTTCGGTAGTGGCTGACAGTTGGGTGGAAGCCCTCAATGTGAGCATTCACTGGCCCCAGGTCGAGCTTGTTTGCTGGTGAATGTCTCCCTCTCTTATCTTTTGGTGGAGCAAGCTGTGGTGTAATTTGATTGCCCATCACTGATTGGACCAGGCTGTCATTGGACGGGCGGTATCCTAAAGTTGACAGGAAAAACATTTTGCATACCTGCCGTGGGACACAGCCTTCATCTTTTAGCCTGTAGATGAAAGACCTGCCCCGCCGACTTGGTCTTCCATCAACTTTTGCAGTTGGTAACTCACTGTAACGAATTGCTGTATATTTACGGTGGATTTACAACAGTATCCTACTGTATTTTATAATAATTGTAAAATACTGTTAAATATTCATCCATCACATGTAAATTAACAGTTAAATCAGTCATTTAACAATAAAAGTAGATAACTGTAATTTAACAGCATAAAACTGTATTTTTAATGAATTGCTGTAAATTTACAGTGAATTACAACAGTATCTTACTGTAGTTTAAAATAATTGTAAAATACTGTTAAATATTCATGCTTACATGTAAATTAACAGTTAAAGCTCAGTTAACAATAAGAAATTGTAATTTAACAGCATAAAACAGTATTTTCTGTCAAGCAGTGGAGACATGTGCTAAAATCCCTTCTCAAGTCCAGTCATTATCAGTCAGCATCTTACTGATGATTGCGGACTTTTGTTTCTATTTTGATTATAGCACTTCTTTACTGATCAAACTCCTCAAACTACTCATTTTTGAGTGACAATATGTAACCTAAAAGGCTATTCCTACACTTGACTGTGGAGAGCACAGCTCCGTCATATCATTCCAGCCAGAGAAGTCCATGTGGAGTTCAACAGAGCAGGTAAAGTAAAGTTTTGTCAGTCAGTCTTGTTTTGTCTGCATGATTATTGAACTGTTGACATTTCAGATGTTACATTAGGTCTGTTTCATTAGTTCTGGTTGCTAAATAGGGCTACGTAAATTAAGCTCTGTTGCTAGCTTGAGCTCAATTAGCCGTAGGTGTTGCTGACCTTCATAAGGTTTTGTAAAATGTATGTGTCATTATCTTATCATTTATTAATTTAACTTTATTAACTTCATTGCACACTAGTATTGCAGCTTTTCAGTAAATAGTTTTGTAAATAAGGTAGGGCATTCTTTGACTCATTTGAAGTCAGCAAAAAAAAGGCAGTAAAGACGATAATCTCATATATGTCAGTTTCATTCTCTGTGGTGACACCCTTGGTGTTACAGTGGCTTATCATTAGGCTAAACCGAAAAAGGTTGGAAAAAAACAGTTGGCTACACGCCAAGTGGCTTCACCTGAAGCGAGCTACCTTCACATGTAGGTCTGCAGCATTATATTTGTCTCCCCTCTTTGGAGGACCAACCACTGCTGGGTGAGGTAAAACATGCCACTAACTGTGTGCTGTCTTTGAAAAAGTCCCAGGAAAGTCACCACTGACATCCAGTTTGTAATAATACTCATCGTATCACTGCAAATGTGTCATGATTTGGTCTTTGTTTAGTTTGTATTTTGGAGTTTAGTTTAGTTTTTAGTTTTATTTCTCTTTTTCCCTAGTGTTGCTCGTTTCCCTGTGTGTTTGTTTCCTAGTGTTGATTGTTAAGTCGTTTGGTTACTGTGTAACCTTGGTTCTCTGAGTGAAGAGACTATCTCTCCATCCAGTTACATATTCCATATGTACGGGGACTGACCCACTGGGGCAGTCGACGTGGATACTTCTTTAAGACACACCACTACGTGGCCCATGCGCGGGTATAAAAGACCCAGGTGCGCATGAAGTCACTGATTTACATTGATTTGCACGGTTTCCAAGCGGCCTGGCCTTGGAGAGATAGTCTCTTCACTCAGAGAACCAAGGTTACAAAGTAACCAAACGTTCGCTATCGTATCGAGACTATCTCTCCATCCAGTTACATATTCCATCCACCCTGTAAGACACCCCGCAAGGAGACCTAGGAGACCGAGCAGATGCCCCTCCTTACTACCTTCAAGGAATATCTTGGTGTTTCGAATGAGACGTCACCGCCACCAGAGTGCTCTACACAGTGAATAGTGACACAATCACCCGTGAACCGCTATGTACAAATAAACAAACATCCCCTCCCAACATCATTGGCTAGTGGCATCGCCAGACGCTGCGTGCCCCTTCCCTGTGCCGTGCCGCCAGACGCAACCTCAAGCACAGTTGAGTGTTAGGGGATGAGGCCACTCAGAAGACCCATCCCAAGGTGGGACAACCGACTAGAACTAAAGACATCCCCTGCGGACAGGCCCGGGTGGGACCCCCACCACAGGGGCAAAGTAATTTCCTGACTAATTGGAAGTGGCTCCCAGCACCCGTTCCCCAAAGGATGTGCTTGCAGCCACATTCAAGCGGTAAAATCTGGCAAACGTAGAAGTTCATGACCATGAGGCGGCCGCACAAATCTCGGAGAGGCCAGCACCTCGCCACAAGGCCCAGGACGATGCCACACTCCGTGTGGAATGCGCCCTCACTCCCTCTGGCACTGGCGTACCTGTTTGCCTGTATGCCCGCTGAATTGTCTCCACAATCCAATGCGACAGCCAAGCTTTAGACACTGGCTGTCCGGCGCACTGGGGCTTGAAGCAAACAAACAATTGGTCGGTTTTCCTGTACCCCTCTGTTCGCTGCATGTAGACCCTCAGGGCTCTGACTGGGCATAACAATGAACCTGCTTGCCCCCCGTCACCCTGCCCTGGTTCCTGGTGGAAGGATCGCAACTCTACCGAACTGTTCAAGTGAAACTCCGAGAGCACCTTTGGCAGGAACGCCGGATTAGGACGGAGGATAACCCCCGCATCAGCTGGTAAGAACCGACAGTAGTGCTCGTGCGTCGACAGAGCCTGTAACTCCGATACTCTTTTAGCAGAGGTTACGGCTATGAGGAACGCCACCTTAAACGACAGCCACTTCCTGTCCACCTGTTGCAGGGGCTCGAATGGCTCCTGCCGTAAGGCTGCTAAAACTAGGCCTAAATCCCATGCCTCTCAGGGTCGAAGGTGATTTACCCTCCTCCAGAAGCCCCTGCAGATACCCGAGTATCTCTGGAGCTGCACATGACAGTGGGTCCATCTGATTCGCTCTGCACCCTGCCCCAAAAAGCTCCCAGCGGTAGGAGTAGGCAGCTCTGGTTGACGGTGCTCGAGCATTCTGAATAGTCTGTACCACAGAGTGCGTGAGCCCCATGCCTAACAGACTGGCCCTTTCAGGGGCCAAGCCCAGAGTTTGAGGTCCCGCGGAAAGGGATGGAGCAGGGCCCCCTCCGCTTGGCTCAGAAGATCCCTGCGCCCCGGGAGTTCCCACGGCTCCCCGTCCAGGAGAGACACTAACCCCGAGAACCACACCATGTGGGGCCAGTTCGGGGCTACTAAGATTAGCCTCACTTCCTCCACCTGGACTCTCTGCAGTAGAGATGGGAGAAGGCTGAATGGAGGAAACGCATATAGCAGACCGTGAGGCCAATCGTGCGCCATCGCATCTATTCCCAGCGGGGGTGAGTCTCTTCCCAGTGAGAAGAACAGTGGGCAGTGTGCATTGTCCTTGGATGCGAAAATGTCCGCCACTGCCATGCCCCACCGATGCCAAATTTCCCCGACCACTTGTGGGTGCAGCCGCCATTCCCCTGGGTTCGGTCCACCCCTGGAGAGTAGATCGGCCCCCTGATTATTCTCCCCGGGCACATGCCTGGCTCTGAGTGACAGAAACTAGGTACTCGCCCATATCCACAGCTTGTGCGCCAGTTTGCAGAGGCGTGGGGAGCCCAGGCCCCCTTGTCGGTTCACGTATGCCGCCGCCGCCACGCTGTCTGTCCTTATCAGCACGTGACGGGCCTGCAGACTGGGTGCAAAGTGCCGAAGGGCCAGATAAATGGCCCTCAGTTCCAGCATGTTGATATGGTGGCCGTCCCAGGGGGCACTCCAATACCCCCCAGCCCCCTCGCCGTTGTGGACTGCCCCCCATCCCTTCAAGGATGCATCGGCAGAGACCACCTGTCGGCGTAGGACCGGCCCCAGCGTACTTCCTCTTGCGATGTTGTCCCGGGCTCTCCACCATCTGAGGGCCACAATCAGTCTCCTGGTGACCCGCACCTTGGCCTGCAGTTGTCTCTGTGGGCATAATCCCAGGCACAAGAGACACCTCTGTACCGGACGCATGTGCAGGAGCGCCAAAGGAACGACTTGAACCGCTGCGGCCATGAGACCCAACAGGTGTAGACAAAGCCTCCAGGTGACCCTGGCTCACAGGCAAAACAGAGAGAGGCAGGCATTCAGGGATATTTGCCTCTCCTCCGTCAGTGTCACAACCCCAGCCATGGCATCCAGCTGCATACCTAAAAACTGGGTAGTCTGTGCAGGCTGCAGCCTGCACTTTCCTGGGTTGATTCGCAGTCCCAGGCCCTGCATGTGTGCCAGCAAGACTGACACCTGGTAGTGGCACTGTTCCTCTGTCCGGGCACATATCAATCAATCAATCAATCAATCAATCTTTATTTGTATAGCGCCAATTCATAACAAGTGTTATCTCAAGACGCTTTACAAGAAGCAGGTAAAAGACCTTACTCTTTGTCTATTAATATTACAAAAGAGCAGGTAAAAAGACCATGCTCATTGTTTATGTTACAAAAAGCAGGTAAAAGACCTTACTTATTGCTATATTACAAGGACCCAGCTTAATCCATCATGAACACTTTAGCAAAGCAGCAAAAGATACAGTGGTCAGAAAAAACTTCCTTATTAAAAGGCAGAAATCTTTGGCAGTGACACCCCGGCTCATGACGAAACAGCCTTCACAGCCTAGACTGCGCCGGGCTTGGAACGGGATAGGGGCAGATGGGATAAGATGCAGGAAGAGGGATAGGGAACAAGGGAAAAAGGGGGGGGGGGGTTGTTCAGGTGGGCCGTCCACCTACGATCCCGAAGGGAGGGGGGGGGGTTGTTTTGGCAGGCCGTCCACCAACGATCCCGTGGAGCCTAAGAGGGCTCAGCAGGAGCAACAATCCCAAGGAACCTAAGAGAGCTCAGGAGCTCAGCCAGTCATATCAGCCAGTCGTTTAGGTAGTTCATTATCCTGAGACCCCTGCGCCGCAGAGGCCCCAGGACAGCATCCATGATCCTGGTGAAAGTGCGGGGAGCAAGAGAAATGCCGAAAGGGAGCACACAGAACTTGAAGGTCTTTCCGTCAAAGGCGAACCTGAGAAATCTCCTGTGCCCCTCCCAGATTGGTATCTGAAAATAGGCGTCCTTGAGGTCGACTGTGGCGAACCAGTCTCCTATAAGGATAGCCTGTCTCACTCTCGGAATCGTTAGCATCTTGCATTTCAGGGGTCTGAGAAACTTGTTCAGTCCCTGGAGGTCCAAGACTGGCCTTAACGTGCCGTCCCGTTTGGGTATAAGAAAATAGCGGGAATAAAAGCCTGCGTGTTGATCTCGTGGGCACACTTCCCTGATAGCACCCTTCGCCAGGAGTGTTAAAATCTCTGCGGATAGTGCGGCCCTGTGTTGAGGTACCCCCATGGTTGAAACCGAAGCCGTCCTCGTCACAGGCAGTGTGCTCCGAAATTGTAGCCGATAGCCCCTGGTCATGGATGAGACCACCCAGGGGTCTGCCCCCAGGGCTTCCCATGATGCACACAGCTCCTGGGGGCAGCAGCAGGCTCGGGGCGGCATGGCGTCAGGATTGGGGTGAGGGCTTGGGCGGCCCCTGGCCACTGCCACCCTGTCTTCCTCGCCTCGGCCTACCCCGTCGAGATGCCTCCAGGCGGTTCCTAAGGTCTCCTCGACCCCAGCCCGGCTGGTGTTGCCCGGGCTGCCGAGACTGAGTCTGAGGCGGAGGGCGATGCCAGTCCCTATTCCGCCTCAGAGCCCCCAAAACCTCATGGGCGCAACGCCGAGCCTCTTGAGCCTGCTGCAACATGCGAGAAGCATCTGGCCCAAAGATGGCCGAGGGGTCCACAGGCAGTCGAAGCAGACATGCCCTGTCCTCCTGCTGCAACATTGACTGTGACAACCACAGGTGCCGCCTGACTGCCCAGAGTTCAGACATGGCCTTGCCCGCTGCCTCTGCCTGCTCTCTCATTAGCTTCGGAAGAAGTGAGGAGACCTGTTGTAACTCTGTCACCAGCTCTGTACCCCACTCCTCCGTCAGCCGCTGAGTCAGGTGGCGTTGGTACAGAGTCAATATAGCCCCTGTATTCGCCAGCTGAGTTTGGACCGCCATAGCAGAATGCATTTTGGTCAACAATGCGTCCATCATTCGGCAGTTCTTGCTAGGACAGCCACTCTTCCCAAGAACCGATTTGGAGGGGGACACCAGGGCTGCCAGGGCCTGGTCCACCGGAGGCAGCGGCCCACAGCCTATCCACTCTCGGTCGTGGACCGCAGATAAGTGTCTGCAAAGAGACGACCATCGACCAGATCCTGACAGAGACTGAAACTGCCTCTGGACCACCTCGTCAAAATCAGGCTGAAGAGGTATCTGGGGCCTTGTGAGCCGAGCCCCCGCCTCATCGTCGAAACGCGAAGGCCCAGGGCCCTGATCCGATGGCATGCCCTTTCAGAAACTGTGACAAAAGATTTAAAGTCCAGTCTTCATTCACATCACATATTTCAAGGAAACATAAAAAGTCCTTCGAAGAGGGTTTGATGGACTGCATTGTGAATCCGTCCCGTTCCCGAGATATTGATGGAGATAGTGATATGCAGATTGATGAGCCAGGTCAGTTGAGTTGTGAACAAACAGAGGTCTGCCCAGAGGCTGTGGAAGAAAATCAGTTCTTCAGAAATTTAGCAATGTTTTATCTCAAGTTGCAAGCCAAATTTCTCCTTCCAGCCTCTGTGATTCAGACTATCATAGAGGACTATCAACAGATGCATGACATTAGTCAGTCAGACCTGCTTTTCAAACTCAAAGAAAAGCTTGTAAATCTTGGTCTTGCAGAAACTGACATAGAGAATGTAATTGATACCCTTAAATGTGAAGATCTTTTCAGAAAATGCAATACCCAAACACTAAAAACTGACCAGAGGAGGAAAACTGTCTTCAAGACTAGCTTCCATTATGTTGAGCCAAAGCCCATTTGCCTGGGCCAAAACGAGTCAGGCAACGAGTGTTTTGCGCAATATATCCCTGTCAAAGAGACTGTTGCATCTCTTCTGCAGTCTAACGTTTTGGAACACTGGCATTCAAACACCAATGTCATCTCAGAGCAGGTGCTCAGAGATGTGTGGGATGGCACAAACATTGAAAACAACAAAATGTTTGAGGTGAAAAACTCCTCCTTAGGCTTAATTCTCTTTCAGGATGCCTTTGAGGTTGTAAATCCGCTTGGGTCAGGGAAAAAAAAAACACAAAGTCCTTGCAGTATATGCCACCCTTGCCAATATCTTGCCCCACAACAGGTCAAACATTGACCACATGCAACTGGTGTTACTATGTAAAGAGCAGGACTGTAAGTATTTTGGCCAAGACCTAGTGTTTGGCTCTCTGATAAAGGATCTAAAAGATCTTGAGACAAGTGGCATCACCATGCCTGATGGTAAGACCTTCAAAGGAACTGTGTGCGCCATTGCAGGTGATAACTTAGGGTCACATTGCATTGGAGGCTTTACTGAGAATTTCAGCAAGAGCTTACACTTCTGTAGATATTGTGAGATTGACCGTAAGACATTTCTTGAAGATCCTCTGGCCAAGGGCCAAGAGCGTACAGAACATTCATATCAGGAACATGTCCAGGCTCAAAGTGTAGGGGTCAAATTTGACTCACTTTTCAATGATTTGACTTATTTTCATGTTTGCCAGCCTGGGTTACCTCCTTGCCTTGGCCATGACCTTTTTGAGGGCATAGTTTCCTTTGATTTGGCACTCTACATTAAACATCTTGTCATGGTGGAGAAACATTTCACATACCTTGATTTGAATCGCCGTATTACACAGTTCAAATATCTTGGTAGTGATGCAGGCAATAAACCCTGTGAGGTGAACCCAAAAGTGGAAAAACTGTCTGGACATGCAGTTCAAAACTGGTGCTTTCTCAGGTTGTTACCTGTGTTGATGGATGACAAAATGGTGAACCCGGTTGACAGTGAGGTATGGCAGCTAATTTTACAGCTCAGGGAGATTGTGGACCTTATCACTGCTCCAGCTATTTCCACAGGACAGGTAGCCTACTTAGGTGTTCTAATAGAGGAGTATTTGGATTCTAGAAGACAAACTTTTCCTGATCACCCACTAAAGCCCAAGCACCACTATATCCTCCATTATCCTGAACTTATCTTTCAGTTTGGACCACTCATCCGCTTGTGGACATTAAGGTTCGAAAGTAAACATACATACTTCAAGCGATGTGCAAGAAAACTGCAAAACTTTAAAAACCTGTGTGGTACCTTAGCGGAGAGACATCAACTGTTGCAAGCTCTTCTAGGTGCTGGCCCCCGTTTCCCACCAGATGTTGTGGTGGAAAGATGCACAGAGTTTGTCTTGGAAGACCACAATGATAACATCAGACAATCAGTGGCACAATACAACTTTGATCCTCTGAACACTCTAGTTGCCCATGATGTGTCAGTAAAGGGGACTGAGTACAGGAGCAAAATGTTTGTTGTGATAGCTCATAATGACGATGGCCTTATTGTTGGGAACATTAAACAGGCTCTTATTCATAAGAGTTCTTGTGTTTTTTTCATCACTGAACAGTATCAAGCTGTGCGTCTGCCAGAATTTGGTGTTTATTACATTACACGACTGAAGACAGAATACTGCTGTGTTGCTCATGAGAACCTACTTGACTATTATCCATTGACAGCATACACTGTTTGGGGAATGTCACTCCTAATTCTTCATCATTCTATCCCAACCTTTTAGAAGAATGTCTTCACTGGAAGAGAGTATCAAGAGGATTCTCCTTAACACTTTGCCCAGTCTCTCTGTGGAGACACAATTAGAGATAGTTTCCACACTTCAGACATCTGGTGTTGAGTCTGTGGATGACCTGAAATACGTCCAACAGGAGGACCTCAAAGGCTTGCTACCTGTTATACAGCAGAGAAAATTACTGGAGGCCTTCAAATTAGGTAATTAACAATTACCAAGCCATAGATTGATATGCACATTTTATTTTCATTCAGTATAATCATTGCTGCATAAGGAACATGCTTAGAAGGATTGTACTTTATAAGTATTGAGAATATTGATTTTCTTCTTTAAAGAATGCTTTTCCTTGTGTGTATATATATATATATATATATATATATATATATATATATATATATATATGCATGATTATAATCATGCAAAGCTACTGTAGTGGAGTCTAAGAACTAAGAATAGAAATATAAAACTGCAAACTGGATGTCTTTGTTGTTTTAGAAACCGAGACCATCACTTTGGATCTCCAAGTTATCCACGACGATTCATCAGATTCAAGTGCTTCAACTCATCCTAACTCCTCATTCTCATCCATCTCGTCCTCACTCACCAGCTCCCCCTCCTGCTCCAGCTCATCACCACACCCACTACCAAATGGTGCCAGCAGTGTACCTCCACAAGACGTAATATGGCCTGATGTATTTGAGGTACCATGGGACAAAATGCCCCAAGAAATAGTTTCAGCCATTACAAATGGTCGAAGACCTTCTCCCAAGTGGCGGCGCCAGATGATCCGAGTGCTGGCGGATGAAATTCGAAAATACAACACCAACCCCACTCGCTCCCAGTGCCGCACAATTTGCCAGAACATTGTTAGGCAACACCCAAAGAGTTTCGCTGACATGACAAGAAAAGGAATCCTCATTGCTGGAGGATTTACCTCACTGCTTCAGCAGGTAAAAACTCGCATTGAGAATATCAACAGGGGGGGGGCTGTATCGGCAGCGCTCAATGGGATGCCGTGAGGGAACAAGACCTCAGCGTGGACCAACTGATTCCTATGGCTGCACACGATTCCAGCCAGAGACCCCGTCAGGGGAGACTGCTGACACTTTGGAAGAGAAACGGTACTGTATGGAAAACATTTACAAGCAGGAGGGCTTGAATGGAGGACAGAGGGCGGAGGTGATACATCTCATGGAGACTACATACAGCCTTCAGCGTACCCACATAAATCAAATGCCAGCATCCTTCATTGAGCATCTGAGGATGAAATGGCCATACCTTTTTACTCAGAGGGGCATCTATGCTCATTTTGAGCTGCTGACGGATATCAAAGTCCTGCAAGTTTTGGAGCTTTCCATGGAGGAATGTGGACGAGCAGTTGTGGGGTACTTCAGGACAAAATCAAACCACCGTGATGTCCAAGCTCTTGCTTCCCAGGGTTTGGATGGGACAGGTAGTTAAGCTTGTTATGGCTCATTTTGGTGAGAGCCCAGATGGACTGATGATTCATACTGATGTGAGTATTGATCAGTTATTGTTAAATGATTCTTGTGATTGTACACGTATTATAACATTATTATTTTGTTGTACCTTCTCTTAACTTTTCAGGTGTCTGCCACTGCTGCTGACATTGAGAGAAGCTTCACTCTACCAGCCACTCCTTGGCTCATTTTGCTCGGTATGTATTTTGGTGTAAATTTTGAAATAACTTTATTTTCTAATGAGAATAAAGTAACTATATAAAGTGCTTGTGCAGATTCCATGTACATCAGTGTAATGGCATGTCATACTGAAAAACAGTACAATAATTGTCCAGTAATTGTAATTTTAATTAATATAAGAATTTTCTCAAATGAAAAACTGAAATTACTGCAATAGAGTTGAAAAGTGGGGGGAGTCTCCAATCCCATAGGGAATTTTCTTCCCATCTGACAATCCTGACAACTGCCTTTCTCCTATTTTTGAGAAATACAGCAGTCAATATGTCAATCAAAATGATGTCAGATGGCACTGGACATGGTAAATACTTTTGGAACTGGAGATTCTACCTCATTCCACTCTCTATATTTCATAGGAAATGAGCCCAGGACAAACAGCCAGTGGATGATCAGCATCGAGGGGCATGTGGTCTGTGAGGGCATTCAGCCAACCTTTGTGTCCGGATTGGCTGCACTGTTTGCGGTTTTCTACATTTTCAACCTCCGGTATCCAGACGCGGCCTCCCAAACCCTGGAATTCATTCAAAGGTAGCTATTACTGGTGTAAATGACACAGGTAATATATTAAGCTCCACGCTATTGTATGTGACACAAGTAGTGATAGTTAAGATATATTAGATGTCTATAGGATGACGATTTCACTTGACATTGGCCAATATCAAGGCAACAATCACAACATCTCAAAGTGCTAAATAGAAAGCGCAAACTCTCTCTCTCTCTCGCTCTCTATGTCATTCACTCACGTACGCACGCACACGTAACTTCAGTGTCTGTGCCACTGTAACTTCAGTTCCACACAATTGGATTCTTGTTTTAAGTGTGATTTGTCTGTCATTGTAGATCGTTTTTTATGTGTTTTTTTTCGCCCCATTTAGCACTTTGAGGTGTTGCAATTGTTGCTTTGATATTGGCCAATATGGAGTGGGATCTCCTCCCCCAGTCATCCAGTAGGCCTTGAAGCTATCTTAACCACTTGTGTAACATACAGTATGCTGGTGTTGTTATACCACCTGTGTCATTTTCAACTGTTTATCCATTAAAATTCCAGTTTCCAGAAGGACCTTCATCATACAAGAGAGAGTGTCCTGCCTTTCAACATTTTAGGCAGTGCCTCCTTCTGAGTTGTTTGAGCACAAAACCTTTCTGAAACCATTACTAGTTTGCCTGAAATTACTCTCATAGTTTGCAATTGCTAATTATTTTTATCAAAAACGAAGCAATCATCGATATGTTTCCTGTTATCATACCAATGTGACAATTATGCATTTGCAGTATTAAGGATTTTCTTTTTTCCTTCTTTTTTTTAAAGACGGTTCATCGGTATAAATCCGGAAAGAGGTAGCAAGGCCACCAATGGAAAGGTTATCTCCAAGAGGACCGGCAAGGTGGTTCAGAAAAGGGCTGAAAGTGTCAACCCCCAAGTTGCCACACTGTTGAAGAACTTGCTGGACTTCGAGTGGGACTTCATCTAGGTAGGTCACAGATGTCTTGTCACTCTTTATTTGCTTGCTTCAGCTCCAGTAAAATGGCATACTAAACACACTTCTTTGCTTATAAACTTGATAAGTTTGCCAAAGCAACATCCTAGAATACCGCAGTCTCGACAGGATGACTGCGCTTGGTTGGAAGAGCAGCAGGAATGTGTGCAAATAATTTCATCTGGTTTTATCATTGATCAGAGGAACGGTCTGATTTCAAATGAGCGCATTGTTTTGCCTGCTCTTTAAACTTCTTAAAATACATGAAGTACTGTATCAGCTCGTTCAACTACTGCTTCAAGTACTGATGACTACATCAAGTACTGATTAAAATACTTAAAACTCAATTTTGCAAGCACACAATTTGTCTTCTGAAAATGTAGACGTTTGTAGTTTCTGCTTGACTCCATTCCTCCCACTAGTCCTTCTTAACATTCCAACAACATGCTAGTCTACTGACCTAGCCCATAGTTTAGGGAGGTATTCCTCCCTAAACTATAACTAACCACCCTCTCTCCTTTCTGTCTCTTGCTTTTCTCTTCTTTGCATTTTTCGTCCTGTCTTTAACCATTTTCTTTCTCCCTTGAACAGTTTATTGCTCTGGCCCATTTCTCTCCTCTCATTTTTATGTTTCTTTCTCTCCCTCCATTAGTCTTTCATATTTTTATATTTTACCAGAGACGTTGTGTTGCTAATTTTACTTATTTATTTTCTTACAGGCACTCGTCATCAGTGACTGAGGAGACCAGCCAAACGCTGCTGTCAACTACTCACTGTTTCTTTCTCCCCCTCTTTTCTTTCTCCACATCCACTGTTTTTGTTCACATGCCAAAGACTAGTTTTTGAGCTAGAATGTTCTGTTACAGTGTTTTTGATGCTATTTTAAATCAGCATCTGAGTTAATGCTCTCGAAATTCAATGATATAAGTTTTATGTTCTCAATGATAATCTTACAATGTCTGCTGTACAAATGAGCACTTTGTAATAAACTACAGCAATGTTATGGAATGTATATTCTCTTGTGTTCTATACCAGGGTTTCTCGACATTATTACTTAAAGGTCTGCATCTGATTTTTTTATTCAAGGTCAGAGGTTAGGAATGATCGGCAATACAAAAAATGTAATCAATTCAGTTATGTTTATGTCTCTTCATTGAGTCGGCATGCATAGAAACCCTATGTTGATGATAGAAACTGAGGCAGACACAGCTCAGACAGTTTGGTAGAAGTTATTAAGTGAAATAAGTTATCAGTTGAATACGTTTAAAGTGAGAGCTCTGTACTGTCGGTTCTGGGAAAGTGCTCTGCTCTGTGAGTTCTGGTTCTTGGTTCTTGAAAAGAGCGTCAGAGTGAGCGCTCGTTGTACTGTCCACTCTTTGCTACTCTCCTCCTCCGTGTCCTCCGCTAGGTTATCCTGCTACTTTTCTTCAGTAAAGACATGAACAGTGATGAATGCATGTTGTTGCTGAATGTGTTTCTGAGCCGCTCTAAGCACTAGAAGGCAAGACATTAGTAAAATACAAGAAAAGTCAAGCTGTGTGTTTATTGTAGGTCTTTTGAATGTTGACTGGCTGTCGGGATGAATGTGGTAGCGCATGGTATTTGAGAAGCCCTGCATACTTTGTTTTTAAATTGGTGAGGATTTATACGAATGCAAATATAGCAGATTTTAGAACACACTGGCATATACTGTACAATTACCGTAACCCACAGTTCTCCTACTGTCATGTGCTGTAATCCAAAATACGGTAATATACTGTTAAATAAATAACGGTAGATGCGCTATACAATTACCATAACCCAGTTATCCTACCGTCATGTACTGTAATCCAAAAAACGGTATTATACTGTTATATAAATGACGGTAGATGTGCTGTAAAATAACCACAGCATCCACCGTTATTCTACGGTCATATACTGTTATCCAAAATACGGTAATATACTGTTAAAATAAATAACAGTAGTTGCAGTGTAAAATAACAGTAAATTACTGGCGTCCCTGCTGCCAGTATTTTACTGTTATTTTACAATGAAATTCTTAACAGTGTGGCTTACACTGTGAAACATGAACGATCGTTTCGCTGTGTATGGCAAGTCCCAATATTTGACCCAGATCTCTCTTCGCCTTTCCTCTGAAAATTTCTCACTGCATTTTCTTCTGCACTTTGGGCCACATGGTTCTCCTATTGGTGGCTTGTGATTGGTCTCTGGGCAAGGACCAATACTGGGCTCTGGTGCGGTACTTGGAGTAAAGGGCGGCTCTGTTGCAGTCAGTGGCAGGAGGGAGAGGTCTTCTGGGGATAGCGCAAGGCTGGGGTCTGGTGTGACTGGAGGAAGAGTGGGGTCTGGTGTGACTGGAGGAAGGGTGGGGTCTGGTGTGACTGGAGGAAGGGTGGGGTCTTGTGCCATGTATAGTGCAACGGCGGGATTTGGTGTAGTAGGTGTAGCAAGGGTAGTTTCTAGGGCAGTCAGTTGAGGGGTGAGCTCTCCATGGGCTGGGGCAAGGGTGGAGTCAGGTGTGCTGGTGATGAGTAGATAATCTGTTCCGTAAAACAGATCATCATCAGGAAAACTGGAATCAATGTTGTCCAGAATTGTCCACTGTCTGTTCTATTTCTTCTGCAGGTGGCATTTTGCAAGGAATTTCACAAGAACCTGAAATCAATAAAGCAAATAATAATAATTACAGACATGCATTCTTTCTAATTTCAGACCCATCTCCAAGCTACCGTTTCTGTCTAAGGTTCTGGAGAAGGTAGTGTATGTTCAGCTGCAGTCATTCTTAACTCTCCATGGCATCACTGAAAAGTTTCAGTCTGGCTTTAAACCACGCCACAGTACCGAAACGGCCCTTTTAAGAGTTTTTAATGACCTTATTTTAACTGTTGATGCAGGAAACTCCGCTGTCCTTGTGCTCCTAGACCTGTCAGCTGCCTTCGACACTGTGGATCACAGGACCCTTCTGTCACGGTAAGAACAGTGTGTAGGCATCACAGGTACTGCCCTCAAATGGTTCGAGTCTTACCTGTCTGATAGGAGTTTCGCAGTTCACCTAGGGGAGTTTTCCTCAGCCGCTGCCCCTCTCACCTGTGGGGTCCCTCAAGGCTCCATTTTGGGCCCTATCTTGTTTTTACTGTACTTGCTGCCCTTGGGATCCATCTTAGCAAAACACAATATTTCTTTCCACTGTTTTGCTGACGATGTACAAATCTATATCCCTCTAAAGTCCAATAGTAAGGACACATTGCAGCCATTGCTTGATTGCTTATCAGATGTAAAAACTTGGATGGACATACATTTTCTCAACCTTAATGAAAGCAAAACTGAGATTATTATGTTTGGGCAAAATGTTAGTGATTTTTCTGCTGGTTTTCTGGGCCCACTTACTCCTAACTCCCGCACGCATGTCAAGAACCTTGGAGTAGCACTAGATAGTGCATTTAAATTTGACAGGCAGGTTAGTTCTGTCGTCAAAACGAGTTTCTTCCAGCTTCGACTCTTAGCCAAGATAAAAGCCTATCTTCCTCCGAAAGATCTAGAGAGAGTGATCCATGCCTTTATTTCTACACGGCTGGATTACTGTAATTCTCTGTATGTTGGTGTCGACCAGTCGTTGCTTTGTCGCCTGCAGCTTGTGCAAAACGCAACTGCTCGTCTCCTGACTGGTAAAAGAAAGCGCGACCACATTACACCAGTTTTGGCCTCGCTACACTGGCTCCCTGTCCGCTTCAGGATTGACTTTAAGCTTTTGTTATTTGTTTTTAAAGCTTTAAATGGACTGGCACCGTTGTATTTATCTGAACTCTTACACTGTCACACTCCAGCCAGAGCGCTGAGGTCAGCAAATCAACTGCTGCTGGAAGTCCCCAGGACCAGACTGAAAACCAGAGGTGACCGAGCCTTTGCGGCGGCTGCCCCTAGGCTCTGGAATAGCTTGCCCTGGCATATTAGATCAGCCCAGACCCTGGAGGTTTTTAAGTCCCTGTTGAAGACCCACCTGTTCTCCCTGGCTTTTAATTCAGGCTGAGCAAGACACCCGTCTACTGTATTTTATGTGTATTTTTCTTATTGTACTGTATTGTATTGTATTGTATTGTATTGTTTACTGAACTGTACAGCACTTTGGTCGACCGTTGGTCGTTTAAAATGTGCTCTATAAATAAAGTTTGAGTTGAGTTGAGTTGAGGAAAATAATATTTTATTTTAATCAAATGTTACTAATATGTCATATATAGTTATATTGACATAATATTGGAATTTGTTGCATGATTTCTTTGATACTAAGATGGATACCATTACCCCTATACTCTCAAATTTGGACATGAATTGAAAGTCACAAAACAGTAAGCTAATAGGCTAACAGTAAGTGTGCAGTTTTTGCATGATAAACATGCAACACCTCTTGTGTTTTATGGACATTTGTTGTTCCTATTATAGCCAGCAAGTGTATTTTTTATATAGGCTTCCTCGTGCTTTTTACACAAATATATGACCAATATTTAATTCATCAATGTCAATCTGAACAACTTGGGCATAGACCTAATACCACTGTTTAATCATTGTACAATATTATTCAAAGCTACCAAAACTGCTCCAGCTGCATCCTGTTCTTGACAGATTGGATTGGCCAATTGAAAACATGTTGAGAATTTGTGAATGAATGGAGTAACAGGGGTGGGCAACGTTGGTATGGTTCGTTTGAGATGAGAAAGAGACCGGACCTCAGTCCGACCCAGTTCTATAAATCATACGCTTTTTTGGGCGTAGCAGTCTCCCGTTGCCACGCGTATTATGGGATAATAATAATAATAATTGTTTGGTTAGCAGCACAGTGTTGTTGTTTGCACATATCGCCTACTTCTTTGATATTAACCAAAAATCATAGATGACCAATTTAAATCTTTTGTAATCCTTGGCTATATTCTCGAAGTAATTTACGCCACACGGTGCAAATAAAAAAAAAAATTAGAACAAAAATATCCCTTTAATTTACCCCTTTATGAATTCAAAATAAACTAAAAAAAAAAAAAAAAAAAAAAATATGCAATATGATTTACGAAAGTTCAGTTTAAATTGTCTTTTTAGTCTCTTTTTAGTCCACAGAAAAAGAAGGAAGCCATCCGCCGACGCGGCCGTTTGCGCATCCAAAACAAACTCAGTTCATCCAAAAAAGTAACAAAAGTAATTAAAGGTAATCAAAGGTAGTCGATCGATCACTGGTATAGCCTACCAGAACCAAAAAGAATAAAAACGAATCGATCTCACCAGGATAGGAGGTTGAATAATCTGGTCAGTCAGACCGTCTTTGTCTTAGCCCCGACCTGCGTATCCGTCGCGGGTGAGGAGACGCGGAAGGAATCTTCGGTCTATCTTTCAGACATAACCTGCATCATTCGTCTCCGGATTCATTTAGGCTTTTATTGATTTTCTTTTCTTTGAGTAGCCTACGTTGCGGGCCGGATCGAGATGGCCCATGGGCCGGTTCCGTTCGGGATTTGTTTTTTTTCTGACTCGGATGACATCATAAACTAGCCTACAACAAAAACGTTTTGCATGTGGGAGGAGGATAAATTTTTGCAACCAATTTATTGAGTGCAAAGTTTACTAACACAACGACAAGAAGAGGATACAAGACTCGTGTTCGGTATTGAATTGAATTGAATAAATGCCAGCATAAGTTAGGAGGATAGGCTACTCGAGAACGACTGATGTTATGGATTTAATGTGGACGCCGGCGTGTAACTTAATGGTCTAAACTGGACTTAACTTCTCAGAGGACGTTGTTTGCAATGGATTTTGTCAGGTTACAAGAAAAGGTAGGATAGCCTATCTATTAAATTGCTAATTGTTAGGCTACTGCTGAGATCTTGTGTGTGTGATTTGGTGACTTGTTTCCTTGGCTGTCAGTGTCGGGCTGTCAGTGTCACAGGCTGGCACTGGCTTGTCTGCATGACAAGATAAAAGGCATTCATTGTGTGTTTGTTATGATTAACAATTAGGTTATACGTTGTGCTGGCAACCCATCTAGTTATTATTTGTTTGAAATGGTTTGTTGGTGTTCTGATTGCATATGGGAGCAGTTTTGTGTAGTTGTTGATCTTTAGCTAGCTAACGCTAGCTAGCTGGCCAATAGTAAAGTAAATAGTAAAAGTAAATTGCCGATCTATTTAACGTCATTAAAATCTAAGTTATTATATAATTGTTCTTACCTTGATCTTGGTGTCTGCGTTTCAAAGCCATCTCCACCAACATTTTCCCTCGAAAGCAATGGGCCATGGTAAAAATAAGCCAACACTATAATTTATGTTCTACACTTTATTCAAGCTGCTGTGTGTGACATAAGTGCTTGATGACAGATAAAACAAAGGCATAGGACCGTAACTCCACCGCGGTAAAACAGTAACTTCACTTCGATCCGCAGTAAAACAAAGGCAGAATACCGTAACTCAGTTTGAGCGTTCTGGAATGTTGCGATACCAAACTGAACTGAAGTTACGGGACTCTGCCTTGGTTTCTCGAGGGCTTTTGGAAGTTACGGCAAAAATTACCCGCTATTTTCTCAGAAAATAAACATAATTGACTCAAGATATTTGTCCACATGATGAAGCACATCTGTAATGTTCCAAAAATGACAATAACTCATTTTCGACCAAAATCGAAGTTACGGTCTTTCGCCTTTGTAGGGCAGTACAGATGTGGGGCTTGAGTGTCAATTAAAAGTTAAAAGCCTTTAAGCCAGGTTAAAAGAAGCTAAGGACTCAAAACCAACGTAACGGCCATAGTCAGCTCATCTGCCCGTTTAACAATAAGCTTGACTCTATAGTGGGTAATTAACCCAGGTGTCAGCTGCTTGATGTCTCTCTCGATGCAGGCGAAGAGGAGCCTGAGAGCAGTCCCAATTCAGCTGGCAGCCACAATATTGACTTAAAATCAGGTGGGTTAACTATTTGCCTCCCAACTTATTATGAACCATATGGCTTCACTCTAATGTCAGTCAGACAGACAAGTCTTCCTATTCCTAGAAGAAGGCAAGACATTGTAAAGGGTGTGAAATCTTTGTTGTTATTGTTCTTTTGTGCATGCGGGTCAGTTCAGAATCATGACCAGTTCAAATTGGAATCAGATACAGGGCACATTTAAACAGTACTACGAACAGCCAAAAAAAAAAATCATTATACAGGTACAGACCTCTGAAGTAAATCACAATTGAGGATTAAGGTTTACAGTGTGAATAAAGTCTTATACTGTACATTTGGACTGATCCTCCTATCAGTGGACAGCCACTGCATCCCTGCTGTTCCTTATTCACTGGATAGTAATTTTACATGTGTTTTTTTCATTTTCACCTCACTGATTGTGATGCCCTGTGTACATTTCTGTAATCACAACATACATTTTGTTAAGGGCACTTTAAAACATGAACCATATTCTCCTAGTTGATGTCTAATGTTACGAATACATAATGCTGTACAGTGCAGAAGCAAAGTGCTAGGGAAAACAGCGACAAAAGTATACATGAAACTTAAGTAGCTTTTTAGTTTGCATTGTGGGCTCTGCTGGAGACCCAAGATTTTCCTTGGTCCACATGAAACTGTATCTTCTGTTTGAAGTAGCTCAACACAGCACTAAATGTAACAGCACCACAACACCTTTGAAAATCATCAGTACTCCTCAGCAAACAGCTTCTGGAAAAGGAAAAAAAAGTTGTCCAACAGATAAAGGAGAATACCAAGAGCTTAATAATGTGATGCATCGGGAGAGAATACTCAACCTGGTGTCTCAAGGCCTGCATGGATGTGTACTCAGTGTGCTCTCTCTTTTTTCGGATCCAGTCCGGTTCATCAGGAATCAGAAATGCCAAAACCAACTTAACCAAGATAAGCACATGCTGCAAACAATGAGGTTGAAATATCAGAGAAGCACATAGAAATGTTATTTTAAAATTGATTTCATTAAAGAACACTTTGAATTCCTTCTTACCTCAACCAAAACAGCAAACACTATAGTTTTTGTGCTGCTAATTCCACCCTCCAGAAACAGCTTTTGTAACTGTGGTGACAGCAGCAGTAGCCAGCAGTTTGATATGACAGAGACAAAACTCAGGACCTCAAAAGCGGTCTTGAATACAAGAGAATGACATGAGCAATTAACTCTTGACTGGCTGTACTGATTGTATATAATTTGAATTGTACATGATGTTTTTTGCTGACCTGCCACACGCCCAAGTTAGTCACAGGTGGGGAGAAAGGTTTGCGAAAGAGTTTGCAGATTTTGTAGGCATCAGCTCGGATCTCTGTCAAGTTATTGATGAGCAATAGCACTGCTGTCAGAGGATACACGCAGGAGAAAAGACTCAAATACCCAAACTGCACCAGAAGCTCGATGTACTCGCCAAACAGGCCCTTAGAAAAAAAAAAAGTGTCAAACAATGTGATTTTTTAACCTGACCCTCTGTACATACTGTATACTGCATACTCACAGGAAAAACAGGCATGGTGCCTTGCTTCCTAAATTTATCTTCCTGTGGTTCGTCTTCACCGTCTGCCCTGTTAGGGACACTGATGAACCTATCCACCAGTAAAGGTATGACCACCTCTGTCACCTGGTTCACCAGCTGGGTCACTATCAGCAAAGATGCTAGACGCTTTAGACAGAAAAAAAGAATATGTGAATATATTGCCTTTCACAAGGCCTTTCCATTCACTGACTTTAGAAAATACACTTTACACTCATTACAAAATGGACATCAATAGCACCCTGGGCGTAGTTGTCTTAAAAGATGAATGTGGATTAGAATGGTTATGTCATGTAAGGGGAATCCAGATCACTGCCAGAAGATATGTCTGGACTCCTTTTCTAACACTTAGTCAAAATACCTCTGAAGAAAAAAAGATCTCGGTCCCTAAAAAGAAAAATGTAAGTAGTCATCCCTCGGTGAAAAATGTCTATCTAGAATTAACCTGTAAGATGAGCCTATGGTCATTCCACTGCCAAAATGTGATTAGTTGGGGCCATACCAAAGGAAACCATGCAAGGCAAAATAATATCTATTCTCTTCAATGCAATGTTGTGCACATCCCTTTTTCTCTCATTGACTTTGTTGACCAAAGTGACCATTTGGCTATGAGTGCATTTATTGATGTGGCTATGTTCCCTAATGTGCATTACTTGTCTGGATTTACCTGGGTTTGTTAATGAATAAGCTATTTTAGTGCTGTTGCTTATGTGCTAAAATGAAGCACCAGACAGCAACCCACATGAGGTTAACATCACCTGGATAAGATTCAGGTTGGGTTACCTGAATAGATAATATTGTCATTGTATGGCCTATTAAGGTGTATAAGGTTGTTTGTTATTTTAGGTCAAGCATTATTATTATTATTGTTGTCGTTGTTGTTACTTTTGAACCAATATTGTCCTTGTGAATGAATGCCTCTTATCCCTTTTGGAGTCTGTGGTGTGCATTAAGCTGCTGGTTGTGCATTTGGGTGAGTAGTTACATTAAAGTAGCATAGAAATGCATACACTTAGAATAGATAGAGATAGTTTGAGAGCAAGCATGTTGGTGTTGCAATGTCTGACCAGCACATCATGGAGTGGGTGGTAGACATGTCCAAGATGACACGCAGATTAGACAGCATCCTCCTTGCTGACACCAGCTCCATCCCCACAACATCACAGGCCTTGTGGATCAGTTTGTTGAGTCTGTTGTAGTCATCTACAATGACTGAATGTAGGGCCTGCTGCCCCCGCACACAACAGCAAGCACTGGCCAACACACTTGTAGAACATCCAAAGCATTGACCTGCAGATGTTAAAGGACATAAGCCTTATCAGGAAGCAGAGGTAGCTCAGGTCCTTCTTGTAGATGGCCTCAGTGTTCTTTGACCAGTCCATTTTATTGTCCAATAACATTATTGTCACTGGTGCCTTTGTCTTTGTCACATTGAGCTGCAGATGGTTCAGCTCGCATCATGTGACAAAGTCACCACCACAGCCCTGTACTAGTCTCCTCACCCTTCCTGATTCATCCAACTACAGCCAAGTCGTCAGAACTTGGGTCTAGGGTCCCAGTGGGGCCCCAGGGTAGCTGATCACGCTGTCTGACACACAGTGTTGTAGGCGCACATACTGTGGCCTGCCAATTGGGTAGTCAGCAAACCAGAACATGGGAGGAGCATCTGGATCACTGTCAGCTTCACACCTGATGGCTTCGAAAAGCACTGTAGAGTCAAAAAACATGACCCTCACAGTGCTTGTCCAGGTGACTCGGTTTAGTAGGAAGGTGATGGCCTCCTTAACTCCTGTCGGGCTGGTAAACGAACTGAAGGGGAATCTAAGAGGGGCCTGACCATCGGTCAGAGTGAATCTTCAGAGTGTTCATGATGTGGGATGTCACTTCCACTGGTGTGTAGTTTTTGAGGCCACTAGGGTCTTCAGCACAGGAAATTATCAGACGTGTGCAAGTTCTGGATGTAATACAATCGTGAGTAAAATGGGAGCTTTAAAAGTTATGTTACATTGCTTGTTATAGCAGCTATAAAATATGGTAAAACAATCCACTTTTATTTTATAAAATTGGTAAACTCTTTACTGAAAAGCCTAAATGATCATTCTCATTGTACAAATTGCATTTATTGATTGGTTCATTAATGACTTTAATGTTATAAAATAATACTAATAATTAATGTGTTAAATAAAACAATGAGCCAAAGCCATGAATTTCAACTGAGACAACCCTGTACCTGGTACAAACATTAACTCATCATGGATAACAATGATGAGTTAATGTTTGTACCCCTCCAAGTAAATTCACAACATCATAATGTATTTAAAATCATTAGCTAATGATGAATTCAGACAGGTGCTGATTATGATTTGACTTTTCAGATAATACCCAGAAGCAACAACAATTGTTAATTATTAATCAGCATGAATCATTACTATTAATTATATTAACTAAAACTTAAATAAACTCAAAAAAGAGAAGAGAGCGTTTGTCAACAGATCCTCAGGGATCAGACCTCTGTTGTTTTTCCTTGTTGAGGGCCTTTCAAAGATAAAAGTTATTTTTTAAGTATTTCACAAGTAATTCCTGGTAGTCACTAGTCAGGCTTCTAACTCAGTTCTATTGCGATTTGCTGGCTGCATTTACTTAATTGTTGTTGCGACTGGGTTTTGTCTTAAAAATGAAATCATAATCAGCATCTGTTTGAATTCATCATTAGCTTATGATTAATTAATATATAATCATGTTGTGACTTTACTAAAAAGCATCATAACAGTATGAGGGCACAAGGGCATCCCAGTTGAAATCCATGGCTTTAGTGCATTGTGTCAATTAACACATGAACTAACAGTATTAATTAATAACATTAGTCATTAAGGAATTGATCAATAAATGCAGACATTATTCATAGCAACGCATGTATTACTAACTATGTTAATCATATAGTGGCTGATTAATGTATGGCTTAGTTCTTTATACATTAACTCAGTCATACATGAACTCGTGATTTTCTGGACAATAGTTTAGCAATAATACATGCAAATTCAGGATTGAACAGGATTGTAAAGTGTTCCTACACAAGCTCATATTTTGGAGAACGTTGAATTGAACTTGTCAATTTTCAACTCATGAACGAAAAAGTAACTATCTACTTGTGCTCAGAGAGATACCAAGTATCCTAGCGCATTGTGCCAAATTTATGGCACCTGGCATGCAACAGACATGGCTACATCTGTAGAATACCAGGCCTAAAATGTAAAGGACAGTAAGCTGTAAAAGCCAAATCTATTTCTTCTATGACAAGACTACATTTTCCCACAATATTTTTATTCTTTGGGAAGGACAGTTAGTAAGTGAATGTAGTCACTTGCAAAGCACTTCAGCACTTAAAAAAAAACGTTCTTTAAAACTGCAGTTGAGCAAACATGTATTCGCCCTTCTTTGTATAAAAGTGATCCTTATGAGATAAATAAAAGCCAATTATTTTTAATTGTATATACTGTACACTGAAAACGAAATGCAGTCAATCAAGACACCGTAGAAGACGAGCATGCAGATGAGCTTCCTTGAGATGGTTTCAGACAGTTTGTGCAGAGATTCTTTGGTTATGCAAATGAAGATGCCAGATGTGGATGTCCTGGGCTGGACTTGCCGTTGTGAGGCTGGTTGGATGTACTGCGGAATTCTCCGAAATTACTTTGCTTATGGCAGAGAAATTAACATTCAATTCACAGGCAACAGTTCTTCGGGACATTCCTGCAGTCAGCATGCCAATTGCAGGCTCTCTCAAAACTTGGGGCCTTTGTGGCATTGTGCTGTGTGATAAAACTGCACATTTAAGAGTGGCCTTATTGTGACCAGCCTAAGGCACACCTGTTCTGCTTTCTAATCAGCATTCCAAACTGTGATATCTTAGCCACTCCTATATTGTCTATCTCCAGGGTGAAATTTCAAGTAGGGCCCGACCAATATGGGATTTTTGGGGTCTGGTACCAATGTCAAGATTAGGGAGAGAAAAAATCAGACACCGGCCAAAATCTTTCTTAGATCTTCTCTGCCAATGCTAAACAGCTTACCTGCTGTTGTTATCAACCCTTGTTTTGAGCTTCTGATCAGGTACCTGATTGGCAGAACCTGTGAGCATGGGCCCTGCTACAGTGGTCAGTTGGTGTCTGCTCCAAGCATGCCATGTTTGACAGATCTGGATAGGGCCTGTGCCATAGGGCTCTTTCAAGCTGGTGTTCCGCACAACCTAGTTGCAGCATTATTTGGAGTTAGCCCTCGTACCATTTCCAAACTGAAGGCCAAGTTCCATATAAAAGACAGGCCTCGAAGTGAGTGTCCCAAGAAGACGACACCCCAAGAAGACCGTTTCCTAACCCTGTCAGCACTTAGGAACCGTAGGCAGTCTTACAGATTTGCAGTCAAGGTTTGCAGGACGATATGGCCGATGGCTCTCTACCCAGACAATCCTGAACAGACTGCACGCAGCCAATCTCCAGTCTCATAGGGCTGCCAGGAGGCCTGCCATGACTGCCCTTTAGGCCCATTTTCGCTGGTGTTGGCAATTGTGCACTGGAACCTGAACATGTGGAGGAACATTATGTTCAGTGATGAGTCCAGATTCTGCCTATGTCAGTTGGATTGTAGGGTCAAAGTGTGGAGAAAACACGGAGAAAAGCCAAGGTAACAGCTTTTGGTGGAGGCAGTGTGATGGTGTGGGGCAGCATCTACCTCACTGGAAAAACAAGGCTTGTCATCATTGGCAATCTCAATGCAAACAGATATCGGGATGAGATTCTGCAACCAGTGGCAATCCCATATCTCCACAGTCTGGGACTGAACTCTATCCTCCAAGACGACAACGCTTCGCCCCCACAGAGCTGGGTTTATCAGAGACTACCTCCAGAATTTGGGAGTGGAGAGCATGGAATGGCCTGTCTGCAGTCCTGCCTTGAACACTTGTGGGATCAGCTTGGGTGTGCTATTCATGCCAGAGTGACCAACACAACCATATTGGCTGACTTGCAACAAATGCTGGTTTAAGAATGGGATGCAATCCAACAGCAGTGTGTGACCAGGCTGGTGATCAGCATGAGGAGGAGGTGCCAGGCTGTTGGGGTTTGTATGGTTCTTCCACACGCTACTGAGGCTCCTGTTTGTTAAATGAATTAGTTGTTAAATTGCAAATATGTCTTGTTTCTTCAGATTTCAATCATCCAATCCACTAAACGACACCAAACAAGGGTCAACAGCAGAATAAGCTGTTTGGCATAGGCAGAGAAGATTTGGCAAGTTTTTCATGGGCGCAACCCACATACTCAGCTCTGCTGCTCATCCCACAAATGTTCCTTCCATGTGTCACATGTGGCAAAATTTGAAAAGGGAAATAAACAGGCTTTCCAACGGTATAAGATTTATTGCCAAGAAGCATCATTACAACAAAGAAATAATCTACCAAACACAAATTTCCTTACTTTTTGTGCGATGTTTATAACCCCTCCAGTGAACTCTGGGCCTACCACGGAGTCTCCTCACAGTTAGGCATGCCCAGAAAACCTTCAAAGGGAGGCATCCAGGAGGCATACTAATCAGATGCCCAAATCACCTCAACAGGCTTATTTTGATACAAGCTCTACTCCAAGGTCCCCCAAATGTCTTAGCTCCTCACCCTATGTCTAAGGCTAAGCCCAGCCACCCTCCAAAGGAAACTTATTTTAGCCACTTGTATCCATGATCTTATTCTTATTCTTGTGGTAACTACCCATAGCTCATGACCATAGGTAGGGGGGAACAGAATCGACCAATGATTCTGGAGTTTTGCCTTCAGGCTCATCTCCCTATTCACCACAACTGTACCTACACGCCCGCATTACTGCAGACGGTGAGCCAATCCGTCTGTCAATCTCACTGTCCATCTTACATAAACTCGTGAACAAAACCCGGACATACTTAAACTCCTTCACTTGGGGCAATGAGTCAGTCCCCACCCGGAGGGAGCAATTCACTATTTTCTGTAAAAGAACCATGGCCTCTGACTTGGTGGTGCTGACCTTGATCCCAGCCACTTTTTTACTAGGCAGGTGCCTGCACAAACCAAGGCTATGCAAGCCTGTCTTGAATCAGCCTTGATTAGATAAGGCTGGATTGTGTTAGTTGAATGACTTGGGGCTTAATTGGGAGATGGCGCTAGTTTCAGCCTGGCTTTTTCAGCTGAGCTTGGCTTTCTTTAGGCATCTTGATGGGATACGCCCCAGATCACATGTGCACAGTCTTAAGCACAGGTATACCCAATTGGTCTTGAGGACAGATTAAGATCCGATAACAGAATGTGTAGGTGGTCTGGGAAGCATTTGTCAACATTGATTTGGACAGTGCTGTTAAGTTGTTTTAATTCACAAATAAATAGAACTGTAGAGGTACATCAGGCTTCATATCAAATAAAGTTTTGTCGCAGTCTGTAATGGTTTCTCTGTACAACCTGTGCCTATAAGAACATCTCTCCCCCCTCTGTGTGCATCACACTTGTCAGTGGAGATGCATTTGGAGAGTATTACCTGGCCAGGTGTAGACCACAGACTGTAAATAATAGTGGACAAAGCCTGAGTGACATCACCCATTGGTCACTGCAGTGATCTTTGGAAGCCTACCAGTGGTGGTCACCATGCTGGAAATGTTGTCTCATCCTAACTTCAAGTCAACCTAACGACAGTCTAAGAGCTGGAGCTGAGGCAGATTTAAAGCCTCGTCACAAACCGTTACATCATGACTGTCCGTCAATCAGGTCAGCCACAAGCCTAACTATGCACAACTTGTATCTTTCATATGATCAAAGCAGATGAGATATAAAAAATTCATTGTGTGTCGATGTAAAAAATAACAACCAATCAATCAATGTACCCTCGAGGAACTGCAGTTTGTTTCACTTCCGCATTGGCTTCATTTTTCAACACTGGCAGCTTCTGCTTGGTGTAAACTCTTGCACTAGAGCTGTCTACTTGTGATCTGATCAGCCAAATCATATCTGTGCTTCTACCAGGTGTAAATTACCCTACCTGATTGGCAGATTGTAGAGCAGAAGTGAACTCTTAACAGCCCACACATGGGTTGTGCCCACTGACAGCTTTTTCATATGGTTGAAGAAATTATTAAACCATGGTTAATAGTAGTAGTAAACATGTTCCTATGAGTAATTACATCAAGTAAAGGCTGATGTTGATGTTCAAGCTATTATTGTTCTTTCTTTTCCCAAAGGGATTGCATTAGCTTGACATAACTGAAAACTTAAAATTCCTTGATAGCACATCAGAACGGGTGAAACATTGCTATTTCATTTGTAGCATCTCAATGCTCTGGTGCTTTAGCTTATAAATTAATCAGCCACTATGCATAAACTGGGGGCAAAGTTGGCACCTTTCTATGCAAATGAACCTTAGCCACACACAGTTAAGCTGAAATTATTAGCATCCTCAGAGACTGTTTTATCTTGGCAAACAAAATTGGGTTAAAATACATCATAGAGTTGTTGAATTGTATTACTAAATCCCTTAATAACCTGTTTGAAGACACAACAATCTAAAACTTTATTGTTAGCCGTTACCTTACGGAGCATTGGTACATCCTGCTTGAAGAATGCAATGTGGAAGAGTACTGCAAAGCAGTTGAAGAAGGTGAACTGGAGGAAGAGAGAAAACAATCTGCTAAAACTGTCTTTAGAGTAGGAGTAATATAATACAAATTATAATAATAATAATAATAATAATAATAATAGTAGTAGTAGTAGTAGAAGAAGAAGTAGAAGTCGAAGAAGAAAGACATAATGAATGAGTAAGGGAACTAACCACCAAGACTTTGGCTGTCAGATGATTTTCAAAGGCAGACTCCTCTCTGTGGTTCTCTTAAGAGGAAAAGATAAATATTGGTTAACCACAAGCATAATGAACAAAAAGTTTCCTTTATTGATTAACAAAAAGCCTTCAGAAAAATATGTTTTCATTTACTCACCATATTCAGTCAGAGACAGTGCCACAATCTTGTAAATGGTTGCTAGAACATTTGTATAGATGATGTGAACCACTGAGGGCATGTAGAGAAAAGTTTGAGACAGCAGGGAGTCCCAATCTTTATGTAACTTTTGCATCTTGGCCTCCCCCCAGTAGAAACAAAGCATACCCAGTACCACCAACACTGTCGAAAAAAGCATGAAAGGGAAGGAAACATGGGGCCTTTAGGAATGGGAAGAGGTTTTGCCATTTTTCTTTAGTAGAGCATATGTTTCTGGAACCTATTGCTTTACACTCTTATGTATCACTTAATCCTTAGTTGACTTACTTATGACTTTGAGGTTCCAGCAATATTAATGAATAACATGGTACCTTTTAGTAACATCAACATACACTGGTGATGAGTTAATTCAATTCAAATAAAAAAGTCAAGTTGTACCTAGAAACAGCCCCACCACTGGGACTGACACTAGTGCCATACGGAAGTCCCTCCGCCATTCAGGAAAGAGTGGTTCCACACGTCTTGTCACAGGGTTGACCCCAAGTACGCCATGGTAACCAGGCCTGGGCTCTGCAAAGTGTAGTGCTAGGTGACTGGTCCCCGAGCGGTAGGAAAAGGAAGAGCTCCGTCGCTTCCACAACTCCATAAACACTGTAGACCAGAGCATGCTGAACACAGCCTGGATCACGAGGCTGTAGCCAGCTGGTCCCAAGTTATCTTCATTAAGTTTTATCCCTGAACTCGAGGTGGACTCCATGTCATTCTGAACGTCCCCTGTGAGGGTCAAAAGAATAGTGTCCTGTATGTTTGTTTTTTACAGGACTCATACAGGTTTATTATATGTTTATATACATGTATAAATTACAAAGTGTGACTGAGCATCCTAAAAACTAAGGCACTGACATGGAGACTCACACTGGGCTGCACCTTGCAAAGCATAATGGTGGGCCAAAAACTGTTTTTACAAAGGAGTGGTCAAGAAAAACATTTTAATAGGGTATTTTTCTGAAGATCAAAGATATCCAGTGGCCTAAGGATAGAAAATATTCTATTCATACAGAATTATCATCTTGACTACAAATGATTGTTGCATTATAGTCAGCTGTAGATCTAGTTTAAAGGTCACATATTACTCAAAATACACTTAGGTATGTTTTTCTTACACTAATATGTGTCCGTCTACAAACCCCCCAATTATTAGAAAAGTCAATTCTCTTGGCCTTTTGCCTGCTCCACTTTTCAGTAAATGTGTGCTCAAACAGGCAATTTGGAGATTTTCCCTTTGTGACATCACAAAGGGAGGTAAACCCCTCCCTCAGGTGGGTGACACTCCCACACCTAGGTGTTTGTTCTGTCTGAGTCTGCATTCTCACTGTAAACACTAGGGTATGGTGCAAGAAAGCATGCAACATCCCCTTTCAGAGAGGGTCGTGGTCAAACACAGCTTACTTGCAGATACAGGGAGCTGATAAAATGATTAGCCTGCCAGATTTATAGTAGATCATATTCAATCTACTCTAGTCTCATTGTTATCTTTTGGTGTATAGACTGGAAAAGTGATGACGTATTTTTGTAGGCCAACCCATGGCGCTAAAATGCTAACTCACTTCCGGGTTTTAGGACTCATTCCTGTGCCAGTCTATAGCATCTTTCAGGGAAAATGGGGATGCTGATTTGTATTAGAAATCTTAATATTTGACTAGCCTTTTGTTATATTTTCTGTTAATTATGTGCTCTTAGCAAATAAAAAATGCCTTTGCAGTATTAAATCACTTATAAAGTTTAAAGGGAGTTGTGGTGATAATATATATTGTAATGTGTGTGACAGAATCATATGTCTATTGTAAATGTATTTTGCCTCAAATTGATAAAATAAAAAATCACAAATTGACACACCTACCTGAAAAGTATGTTATCAACAGGCCAAGCATTGCTGGTGGAAGCAGAGACCAGGTGTAGCAATCAAGAAAACTGAAGTACAAAGCCACTGAGCTTCCAAAATAGTCATTTATTGAATCTGGTTGAAGCAAGAGACAATCTTTGTTAGTCTTAGTGCGTGCATGGCTCCATTATCTTTCAAGTACACAAAAAATGTGGAATGCCTAGAAAAACCTTTGACTTAGACTTTGAAAATACAGTATACTGTATATGCATCAGATTCTGCATGTGTGTACATAAAATCAGCCATATAAGTATATGTGTTGTGTGTTTGTGTTTGTATGTGTCTGTGTGTGTGTGTGTGTGTGTGTGTGTGTGTGTGTGTGTGTGTGTGTGTGTGTGTAAGATTATGTTGTATATTCACCCACCCAGTGGCTGAGACAGCTGATACCCTGAGTACCAGGCTTCACTGAGCTCCCTCAGTTTGTCTTCGTTATGGAGGGGAAACATGTTGTCAATAACACCTGCTGACCCAAGTTTCCTCCCTGCAACAAAAAATGAATTAATTAATGAATGACGTCTTTTTTGCTCCAAGGGGAATTTGCATTGCACCAAAGGCAAAAAAAACACACCACATAAGACATCAACAAACATACAGGCCAGCTCAGAACAGCATGATTTTCTGTTCAGCGAGGCCTTGTTTTCAGGGCAGCTATAACAGAAGGGATTAGGCATCAATACGAGATGGTAAGCATCTGAGAGCTGGCCAAATGTGGAGACAATAGCTGACCACAAATATGTTTTAACATGGCTGCCTATATATCCAATAACAGTAAATCACAATTGGTTTTGAACTTTAAACACTGTATATAAGCTGAAATGAGTCTGACATGTAATGAGACGACAAATTACAAAAATAACTAAATAGGGTTTCATCTTCAGGTGTGGTATGTGGGTCAATATTTGACAAGGCTTTGTTTTCATTCTTGGTGTTATGACCTTGAGTCATATTTATGTATTAATAATTAGGGTCCGAAGCACTGACAAGTGCGTAGGAGATCTTCAACACATGTTGAAGATCTCAGCTTGCTCTCCGCACGATTCCACGTCAAAGGGCGTGGCCATGGCGTGCGGTCAAACTTGGATGTTTTTTTTGCCAATTTTTAAACAATAAAATGCTTATATCTCTGCCATGCAGAGGTCAATCATCACCAAATTTGTCATGCATGATCCAGGGCCTGCCTCGAACACATCCATGCTTGAAATTGTTGTATTACTCACAGCACCATCTGTTGACAACAGGAAGTTACTGCTTCTGAATTAGCACTAGCCATTGCTACACAGTTGATCGTATCCCCCTCAAAAGGGGTGTGGACTGTCCTAAGACCTTGGCCATACTATCTTTTCAAGCTCAAACCCCTGCGTCAAACGCTCTCATATGTCATACGGACGGAAAGTAAAACTTGTCATGTTGGTATAGTAAGTGGGCGTGGCTAAATGGCTCAGTGGCGCCCCCTGAAATTTTCAAAAAGGCCTCCCCATAGATGTTTTTTGTCCTACATGCATGACAATTGTTATGCACATTAACCATGTCAGGACCTACATAACATCCGCTTACACTTATAGTCAAAACATTACAGGAAGTCAGCCATATTTTTTTGAATGCAAGAAAAATGGCTCAAATTGGCATTTCACAGGTTACCTATTTGAACGAACTCGTCCCAGGCCGTTCATCCGATCATCGCAAATTCAGTGTCAGTGTGTTCTAAACATGTTGAAGATCCCCCTTTGTGCTCCGCACGATGCTATATAAAAGGGCATGGCCACGGCATACCGTCAAACTTTGATGTCTCAGCGCACCCCTTTTTAACCTTTCCAAAATGCCTCCCCATAGAGGTTTTTTTCTCCTACATGCATGACAATTTTTATGTATGTTAACAATGTCAGGACCTACAAAAAATCCTCTTGCACTCATAGTCACAACCCTAAAGGAAGTCTGCCATCATTGTTCGAATTTCCAAATAATTGCCCAATTTTGCATTTCACAGGCTACCTATTTGAACGTATTTCCCCGAGGCACTGTTTATCCGATCATCACGAACTTAGTGTCAGTGTGTCCTAGACATGTTGAAGATCCAAAGTTATGTGAAACCAAGATTCTACATAAAAGGGCGTGGCCACGGCGTACTGTCAAACTTTGATGTCTCGGTGCACCCCCATGAAATTCTTTCAAAAGGCCCCAAGAGGTTTTTTCCCCGACATGCATGACATTTTTTCTGCATATTAACCATGTCAGGACTTACATAAAATGCCACGGTGCCCATTGTCAAAAGCCAACAGGAAGTCCGCCATCATTTTTTGAATGTATAAATAATGACCCAATTTTGCATTTTTAGGCTTCCTATTTGAACACACTTCCCCGAGACCCTGTTCATGCGATCATTGCCAACTCAGTGTCAGTGTGTTCTAGACATGTTTAAGATCTCCTGTTGTGCTCCGCACGATTCTACACAAAAGGGCATGGCCTCTTTGTACTTTCAAACTTTGATGTCTCGTGCCCCCCTTTAAAATCTTCCAAAAGACCTCCCCATTGAGGTTTTTTTCACCTCGAGCATGACATTTTTATATATCAACCATGTCAGGACCTACATGAAATCCTCTTACACCCATAGTCAAAACCCAACAGGAATTCTGCCATCATTTATTGAAATTCTGTTGAAAATTATAAATGTCTAGAAAATTAAAAGAAAAGGTAACAAGTATAGCTCTAAAATTAAGGCAATGCTTCCATTTTGTGGTGACTAGAGAGGTTGATTTCAGTAAATTGGCACAGGAATATCCCTGCAAAAATTATTGAGAGAAATTAAAACAGAAAAACTAAAAACAGTTACTTTAAAAGGACAGAAAAAACCTCCAGAGGAAGCTAAATAAAACTTTAAGCCTCTGAAAGAGGAAATATTTTTTTAAACAACTGCGATTAAGATCAGGATTTATCACGAACGGCTATTTTACTCCAAACAATTTTACCTTATGAACCTGGGGTCTCATTTATAACTGGCACGTACGCACAAAACGGGGCCTAAAACTGGCGTACACCATTTCCTACGCAAAGTTTGTGATATATAATTACAAACCTGACCCATGCATTCGCACATTTTGGAGGCATGGGAAATTGGCGACACAGACAGCGAAGTGGTGAATTGAAACCTGCAGAATGTGTATTGATACCTCTCACACATTTTATTTCAGTAAAAATAAAACTTTATTGACAGATCCATGTCATCATAATCATTGAAACTGGCAGTTTATTTAGGCTATAGCCTATGCGCGCATGTAGTGAGCCATTTTCAATAAGTAACGTTGTATGACAATACATACACGTAATATAAATAAATAAATGAAAGTCCGCCACATACATATTTCATCAGCGCCGTCTCGCCTTCATTATAACGGACCTCAGCAACTGGGTGTCATTCTCTTATTTTTCTGTAGTTTCTGACCCTCCTGCTGCAGAAAACTACCGATATGTGCTTTCTAAACTTTACTTCATTCACAAGCTCCTCCATTTCTGGGTCAGAAAGTTTATTTTCTTTGTCTAAATTTCGTGATCTGCCCCCTCGTTTGTATGCATTTTCATTCACGAGCTTATGGTTTATGGTTAAATGTGGGCGTGTAGAGGTCACAACATGGGGCTAATCTACGTGCGCACATTTCCAGGTGGATCGTGATTTATAAAGGGAACTTTGCATGCAGGTGTGCGTAAGAACGCACACTTTGCAGATGTGCATCATGACACTGCTGACCTGAACCACTCTGCTTATCAATATTCTCGGAATCTCATAGCGTTGCCTTTTTTAACTTGCCAGTACTTCGACTTTTACACAAATCGAAATGCACAGCCTGCTACTTAGCCACATCCTGTTACTGCTGCACTCCCGCAGTCGCGACACACCCCGACATGCACACAGGTGCGAGCTTGCGGTATTTCTTTTTCTTCTCCTTCTCCTTCTTCTTCTTCCTCCTCTTTGCAGCCACTTATGACGGCTTGAACGTGCCTGAAAACTCAGTAAAATTTGCACGGTCATCAGTTCTTGCAAAATATTTTATATTTTGGCGGTTTTGCGAAAAAATCTTGCAAAATGGCTCAGTGGTGTACCCTTGAAATTTTCAAAATGGCCTCCTCATAGAGGTTTTTTTCACATACATTCACGAAAATTGGTATGCATATTGAGCTTGTCAGGACGCACAGAAAATCCTCTTGCAGCGTTAAAAAACAAGAACAGGAAGTCTGGCAATTTTTTTTGAATTTCACAATGGCCCAAAACCGCATATTTCAAGCTACCTAACTTGTCTGAAGGCGTTCATCCGATCACCGCCAACTCAATATCAGTGTGTTCTACACACATTGAAGATCTCCCGTTGTCCTCCGCATGACTTCACGTCATTGAATGTAGGCTTGACCTTCTGTCAAACTTTGATGTGCTTTTTGGCAAATTGCCAAAAAAGTAAATGCTTATATCTCTGCCATACAGTGTTCTATCATATCCAAATTTCTCATGCATGATACGGGGCCCGCCCTGAACACACCCATGATTGAATTTTTTTTATTAGTCACAGCGCCACCTGTTGACAACAGGAAGTTACTACTTCTGAATTAGCACTAGCCATTGCTACACAGTTGTTCATATCCCCCTCAAAATTGGTGTGGACCATCCAAAGACCTTGGCCATACAACACTTTCAAGCTCAAATGCCTACATTTGCCATACAAATGTGTCGTTCGCCATCAAACAGGAAGTAGTATTTTGAGGGACTTAAGATAGTCGTAGACTCATGAAACTTCATACACATTATCCCAGTGGGAAAGTAAAATGTTCCATATGGGTTAATTGAGTGGGCGTGGCTAAATGGCTCAGTGGCGCCCCCTACAAAATTTCAAAAAGGCCTCCCCATAGGGGTTTTCTTCACCTACATGCATGAAAATTATTATCCTTATTAAGCACGTCAGGCCCTACATAAAAGCCTGTTGCACCCATAGGAAAAAACCAATAGGAAGTCCACAAATTACATTTGATTTTCAAAATAATGCCTGTTTTAACAAACAAAAACGGTATTTATTTCAATCATCTCCTTGTGGCTTGATCTGATCGTAAAACTGTTTGAGTCAGCTTATTGTACACATCTAGAAGATCCATAGATGTGCGCAGCATTACTGTACGTCAAGGGGCGTGGCCACAGTTGGAGGTCAAACCTTGACATATTGACTGTTTGCCAAATGATAGGTAATCTTTTTTTTTAAACTGTGTTTATTTCAATCATCTCCTCGGAGTGGCTTGATCTCATCGTAAAACTTTTTGGATCAGCTTATTGTACACATCTAGAAGATCCATAGTTGTGCGCAGTATGACTGTACGTCCAGGGTCGTGGCCACAGCTGGAAGGAGGCTGTACTACATCTCATATACTTTGTCTGATCTGCTTCAAATTTCACAGGTATGATCAGAGTTGGCCTCTGAAAACATTGACATAACAATACTCAACTGTTACCATAGCGCCCCCACTGCAAGGACTAAGTACTACCACCCATAGAAAATGTCACATTTTCTTCAAATTTCACAGGAATGATGTCAGTCCTGCCGTGATCACATCTACCCTAATACAATTATGTCATTAACATAGTGCCCCCTACTGGAAAGAGGCTGTACTACATCTCATATACTTTGTCTGATCTGCATCAAATTTCACAGGTATGATCAGAGTTGTCCTCTGAACACATTCACATAACAACAATTAACTCCAACCATAGCGCCCCCTACTGCAAGGAGTAAGTACTACCTCCTATATACAATGTTCGATGTGCTCCAAATTTCACAGCTATCATGACAGTGCCAGCCTGAACTGCTATACATAAAAATATTATGTGATCTCCATTGCGTTGCCTATTTCAACTTGCCAGTGCTACGACTTTTATACAAATCCATCTGCTGGCCTGCTCCTTGGCCCCACCTCGCTGCTACTGCGTTCCCCGCGGTCGCGACACATGCCGACATGCACAGGGGTGCGAGGATCCTTACTCACCGCTTGCGGTTTAAATTGTTTATTGTTTTTGGGCCATTCTGTGCTCTAAAGAAAGAAAAATTGTTGAGTTAAGTCTGAAGTTGACCTGGGCTGATGGCTTTCATGGGAGTGGGAAGATTGGTGTGCGCTTATCATGTTGTGTCTTGGTTTCCCTAGACCGGGGACATAACACTTGGATAATGTAAAAGAATATACAATTACATTACATATAACAAATTACATGTATTCAACCTGATGAATGTTTTTACAGTCATGATCCTGTCTCTCCTTACTAAAGTTAACACATAGTGGAAGCACTCACATATGTTATCTCTGTTTTGTAGTGTGTAGCTGTCAGGCAGGCCGGGTATTCTCAGGTCTCTCTGTGCCCAGAGCCCATCCAGCTCATACTTCACTATGTACTGTCGCTCTGCAAGGGTCAGGAAAATCTCCATGTTGTCTGTAACACACATGAAAAACATGACAAAGACATATCAAAAGAAATTGCTCAATGTACTGCATAGAAAAACCTATCCAAACTGATTAAACATGGTAATTTTGAAATTGTTTTGACAACAAATGCATAGCCTTAAGCATACAATACAGCCAGAGGTGCTGCTTGTCAACAGGCAAGGCAGGCAACTTCTTGGGGCCCTAGATGAGCAGGGGGCCCCTGATGGCTCACGAACTTAAGCCATAGCAGTGACCCAAAATGTGCAAATTTTGCAACAGTAAAAAAAACCTCCCTAAAGTGCCCCCATCTGACAGCACTCACTCTTGTTGCCCTGCATTATTGCTGTGAAAACCAAAGTCAACAAAGAAAAAAAGAGGAGGAATTATCAATCTACTGGAGAGAAAACAATAAACAGGAAATCAAGAAGAAGAGGAGTAATTGTCAAGACACGGGCAGACATTGGTTGGTTGGAGGGTTGTTTTATTTTTTATTAATACGAACAACACAACCTAATGGATCTGCATAACGGCTAAACCAGTTATAAAACACAATTTTACACAGACAACATAACCAAATACAGACAACACAAACATGCCCTGTGCACCTGACACTTATTTCTTATATTTTATGGCTCAGCAACATTATGCAACTATTGGATCAGAAATAGAGGAAAGAAAATACTGGTATGTCTAGGAATTATTTCAACCCCAACAACATGCCCTAAAACATAGAAATATGAGAATTTTCACATTAATTACATATGTGATCCTACACTTCATTCTCCTTGTCTTGTAAATATATTAAAGAACTTTAGTACACATACTCTTTGTTATGGTTTTAACATGGAAATACTGTTCATGAATATGTTCAAAACCCTATTGATGTACCTGCATTTTTGAAGTTGTGTCTGTTCTTGTAGGAGAAGGCTTCCATGTTCTCATCGTAGTAAGTCCTACAAAGTCCTAACTCCTCAGTGGCTTTAAGCAATGTACAGCATGGGGCAGAAACCATAATGATGTCACCACTGGCATCCTCACCCGGGTGGGCTAGCAATGCAGCGCCTGGGGTAATACAGTGGACCACAGAGGGAGTATTTGCCCTGTTACATAGTCAAGCCAAGTCAAGTTATTTATAAAACACATTTCACATGACCAGCATTGACTCAATGTGCTTCAAAATACAAGTAGACAACAAACATGATAACAACATGATAAAAATACAAAATAAAATAACACTTAAAATTCATTTAATGTAACGACAACACAATAAAAAGGAGTAGGAATAAATAAATATTTAAATAGAAATATAATGTCCTATGTGCAAGATATATTCCAAACAGTTATGATTAAGCCAAAAGCTTGTACATATAGATATGAGTTTTAAGTCTGCTTTTAAAAGAAGACAAAGTTGTAGCAGATCTTAGTTCATGTGGTAAAGAATTCCAGAGAGTTGGACCATAATGGCTAAAAGCCCCATGAGCTGATCTGGAATTCATTTTGGGTAAGTTAAGAATACCTTTATTTGATGATCTGAGGGACCTGTTTGGTGTGTTTTGGAAAAAAAAAATGTTTTGTTGAACTGGCAGCCAGGGAAGAGTGGTTAAAAAATGGAGTGATGTGTTCTGACCTTTTGGTTTTAGTTTAAACCCCTGGCAGCAGCATTTTGAATAAGCTGGAGTTTATGTAGTATCTGTTTTGTAACTCCTGCAAAAAGTGTGTTGCAGTAGTCATGTCTACTGGAGATTAAAGGATGAACCAGCTATTCAGAGTCTGACTGTGACAAGAGACATCGAACTGTGGATAGGTTTCTGAGATGGTAGAAGGCTGTCTTGGAGATATTTACTAAATGCTTTTGAAAGTTGAAATCAGCATCTAGAATCATACCTAGGTATTTGGCATGCCCACTTGGTTTCACCATCAACGGGGTAAACAAAGAGATAATCTTGTCCCTCAGAGTCTTGTGACCTATTAGAATCTCTGATTTTTCCTGATTTAGTTGTAAAAAGTGTGTTGCCATCCAGTGTTTGATATCTGCAATTCACTGAAAAAGATAACTTATTGGGCTAAGTTTGTTGGCAGTGACATGTGTTTAGCTGATGGTCATCAATTTTCCCAGGAACAGAAGGTTTGAGATTGGCCTATAATTCTCCAACACTAAAGGAGCAGCTGGTTAGCAATGCAACACTGGACAACAACACATTGTAACCTTTAATAAAAATATCTTTGTCTGAAACTGACTTAGTAAGCCAGGTTCCAGACAATACTAGAATGTCAGTGTCCGTTTACTGGGTCCAAATTTTAATGAAGTTCAATTTTGGGTACAGGCTCTGAACATTAATATGAATAATACCTAGGCCAGTTCTGGCTCTGAATTCATCAGGTGTGGCAATAGTATTCAGTGCAGGGACTGGATAAGGTTGAACATTGCCTGAGAGTAAAAGTAAAAGTAGGATAAAACCTTTTTTCTTAGCATTACGTGTTGGTACAGGATAAGTGAGATCTCTGAAGGTGTGGAATAATTTTTCAAGACAGAGATACACATTTAAGGAATGAAGTTTAAATCGTCTGTGCCAGTGATGGCAGATCTGCCACCTGCCCCTCTACCTACCCTCCAGGTACAAAAAAAATGGCAAAAACTGGCTGAAACCCTAGACACGGTGGTGTTCATTGTGGATTCACAGCTGCCCCATGCCTATTGGCCTGCAGGGTTGTCAAGGTCAATCAATCAATCAATCAATCAATCAATCAATCTTTACTTCCATAGCCCCAATTCATAACAAATGTTAACTTGAGACAATTAAAAAAAAAGGTAAAATACCTTACTCATTGTTATTTAATATTACGAAAGAGTAGGTAAAAAGACCATACTCTGATGAATGTATCCGATCGGCTGAAGTTGCAGTCAATGGAAGCAACTACCTCTGTCCAGTGGCTTGGCTAGTTCCACTGCCTGTGTTACCAGATTAGTAAAACAGGAGACGTGAACACAGAGGAGCGCCGCTCCTCTGGAATCATCTACCAGTCGGGGTCCGGGGGGCAGACACACTATGTACTTTCAAGAATAGACTTAAAACTTTTCTTTTTGATAAATCTTATAGTTAGGGCTGGCACAGGTATAAACCAGCTCATAGTTATGCTGCTATAGGCCTAGACTACCGGGGGAACTGGCACCTTGAGCTCTTATCCCCTGCTCTCTCTCCCTCTTTCTCTCTCTCTCTCTCTCTGCATCATATCATATTACTGCATGTCACGATCTGTAAATCCCAGTTCCTAACCACATCTTCTTCTGGGAGCTCCTGAGCTCTCTTAGGTTCCTCGGGATTGTTGCTCCTGCTGAGCTCTCTTAGGCTCCACGGGGTCGTTGGTGGACGGCCTGCCAAAACAACCCTCCCCCCCTCCCTTCGGGATCGTAGGTGGACGGCCTACCTGAACAACCCCCCCCCCTTTTTCCCTTGTTCCCTATCCCTCTTCCTGCATCTTATCCCATCTCCCCCTATCCCTTTCCAAGCCCGGCGCAGTCTAGGCTGTGAAGGCTGTTTCGTCATGAGCCGGGGATCACGCCGAAGATTTCTGCCTTTTAATAAGGCAGTTTTTTCTGACCAATGTAACTTTTGCTGCTTTGCTAAAGTGCTCATGATGGATTAAGCTGGGTCCTTGTAATATAGCAATAAGTAAGGTCTTTTACCTGCTTTTTGTAAAATAACAATGAGCATGGTCTTTTTACCTGCTCTTTTGTAATATTAATAGACAAAGAGTAAGGTTCTTTACCTGCTTTTTGTAAAGCGTCTTGAGATAACACTTGTTATGAATTGGCGCTATACAAATAAAGATTGATTGATTGATTGATTGATTGATTGAACACTACCGCAGGGAATTCATGGACTTTACAGTATGGGGACTGCTCATTGGAATTCCCATCTCCAACAGTAGGTGGCAGCACTTTATAAGGGATAGTGTGGTAGTTTTGTAAGGCAGTGATAAGCACAGCTCAGAGAGCCATCTGGGAGCCTTTAAGTGTGATCTGCTCTAATTCTATTTTCTGACCCGGACTGTGGAATACTGAGCTCGCTTACGCTAATATGTATATGCTATTAATATTCAGTTGGTGATTAATTGGCTATGTTTTGGTTAGCAATCTTGAGCTTGTGCAGGCTACTGATTCCTTTATATTGTGCATTGTTTTTTATTACAGAGACCATAAAGAATGTCCATTAAAGTACAGGAAAAGTTGAAATCCCTGGTCCTGTGTCACTCTCAGACCGGAGTCCATTGTTGATGAAGAGCCTGTGTCTTAGTAGACAATTCTACCACACTCATATCTCTAATAGAACCATATTTACATACTTTTCATTTGCAGTCAGTTTCAAATGATTAAACTGAGGCCTTCAAAAAAGCAACTCTCCTGTCAAAAATCATCCCTCAGTGTGAAAGAGAGAGTGAATTAATCATATCGGTTTGATATATATCCCAGCAATGAAGTTATGAATGTCGACTTGTGACCTCTGCAGATCTCAAAAAGTTTATACTCTCTAATTATTACTCACCCCCATCTTTCTGAGGAGCTCCTATCAGTCTGATGAGCCATCTTTTTGTCTCAGGGCGAACATTCGCTCCAAGCTTCACCAAAACCAGTGGCTCCACCTTCTTGGATACACAGCAGGGGCAACTTACTTTAGTCCAGCCTGGTCCAACAGTACTAGCACTCAATTTGCAAGGAACATTCAATGTTTGGGTCCTATCCTCTTGCTGTTTGGCTGTTTCTCTTCTGCTGCCGCTGCCACCTTCATCAGCACCTGTCCTACGCATGGTTAAACTGAAAGAAATTATGAAACAGTTTTAGTTTGCCATATGTTTGCCACATTTTGCCAGTCTACTTCTGCTAGATTCATTGTTAATGTGGCCTCCCTACTGGACACTCAAAAGTAGATTTGACACCATTGTCCAAGACACACTGCTTTCTGTTTCATATGTTGGACTTTATCCAAAACATAGCTTGTTCACAGAAGTAAGAAGTGAGTCAGCTTAGTTAGTAAACTCTGTGATCAACGGTGCTAAATGCCCTTTTCAGATCTAAAAACACAGCAACAACACAACCTTTTCTGTCCAGGTAGAAAAAAGTGTTTTCAAGGAACATAGGGATTGCAGTTTAGGTTGAAAGCTGGGCATAGTATCCAAATTGCAAAGGATGTATAGAGTTTGATCACTGTTTAGAAGGTCAGTTAGTTGATTTGTTCCTATTATTTTAGAGATGACGGGTATGATGCTTATCAGCCTATAGTTATTCATCTTTGTTTTATTTCCTGATTTGAATATTGGACTAACTGTACTGTACAGGGCGTTGGAGGCCTCTGATATATTTGTTTGATGTTTGAATGTTCTGGCAAATGTTTGAATCTGTGTATCTTGTCTTTAATATATATGCTCTAAATGGAGCTGCTGTGATGCAAGACAAATTTCAGGCTTTGTCTGACAAAAGTCCTGTCAATCAATGAATTAATATATGAATGAATGAATCAATGAATGAATCAATCAATCAATGAATCAATCAATCAATCAATCAATCAATCAATCAATCAATCATCTGTATTCGGAAGACAGGTTTTGCTGTTCCCATCATATTATGCACAGATACGATTACAGCTGTTCTTTTGAGGTTTTTATTTGTCCTTATTTAGCCTTGGACAGAGAACTTTTGAAAACCGGTTATTAAGTTTATTAAAATGTTGAAATGTTTTGCAAAATAAAGACAATTGTTTTGATAATTGCTGTGAAGTAATGTGTCTTATACTTTACTTACAGCCACCAAAAACAGCTTGTAAGTTCTTTTAAATGTGTTATAGGATCATATAATGTGCCCAAAGTCATGCTATATAGCATGTTATAAGTATTAATTGGACATTCTTCCATTTGAGAACCATATAAATTGTAACCTCTTATAAATCAAATCTCTATGATCCTTTAGAACTGGATAAAGTTCTGGGAGTTATAATTTGTTATGAGACCCAAATTTCACAAGACGTTGTTGTTAGTTTTGCACTAAGGTATAAGGCAGACTTTTCTCATCTACAAATCGGATAAAAACAAGACTGAGAGCCTCAATGTCAACACCTCGCCTAAATAGCTTAACCCTTTTGTCTTTTGAACGGGAACTGTCAGACTCATTGGATTACGGTGAAATCATATCCATCTTCAACAGTAAAGCCCGACGTTTACGCCTCGTCCTGTAGGCCTAATTATAGATTAATATGACCTTAGGAAGACATCAAAGGTTGTTCATTTTTTGCCGTAGCAAATTTGTTGTGTGTCTCCTCATTATACAAAATAGTGATGACATGGAATAATCAGCAAAGTTGTTCGTAAATGTTGTTGAACTTGTGTCTATGGCTGTGCTTTCTTATAACATGGCTTGGCTTTGATGCTCGATACGTTGTGCGGTCGCTGTGTGTGAAGCTGTTTTCGTCGTTCCTAAATATTCTATTGGGTGCTTGTTCGGATTCTGAATATAGATAATGTCTTGTTGTAGTAACTGAACAGAGTGGTTTGATTTTTAGTGCTGTTGAAGGATGTCGTTATGATTGTGAGGAAGGTGTAGCTTCCCTGCTGCTTCAGTGCTGGATATATTGAATGATAACTTGCTGCAATAAAATTTATTTAAATTTAACGCTAAATGATATTGCGCTATTTGTGAAATTAATTGTGTGGCCCATCCACTTTTATTTAGGCCCTGCTGCAGGTTCATTACTGGCTACGCTACTGCAATACCTATGTCTGTGTTTCTCTGAAACACTGTAACTTCAGCGGCAGACAACAGAACTTTCTCTGTTTATATCAGTAACACCCATAGGATAACATCTAGTGGAAAGACATCTTGATCCACTCGGTTCTTTTTATTCATTCATATTCATGTTTCAAGTTACTTTTTAAGCTAAAAGCTTCACTAACATGCCCCCACACACACACACACACGCACGCACACACGCACACACGCACACAACATCACACACACACAGACACACACACACACACACACACACACGCACGCACGCACACAACATCACACACACACACACACACACACACACACACACACACACCACACCCACACACACACACACACACACAAAATCTATTCAGTTTTCCAGCAAAGACACCAGGGAACACAAAGACGACATGCTCACTCTATGTGCGAGCACTTACCCAGCTTCAGTTAGTTGTTCCTTGTGTAATGATGTGTGCGGGTGTGAATAAGGAAGGAATGCAGAAGAACTTCCTATACTGCAGGGTGTGGAGAGATGTTTGGTTTACTAGCAGACTCCTCCCTCCTGCCTCAGTCTGCTCAACTTCCGCTTCAGCCCAGGGTCCTATTGCTCCACCAAGCTACTCTGTTTTTTTAAAACCGTACCACCGATAGTTGTCCAGGGCAACCACTGTTCTGTTGAAATCTCACAAGATGCTTTACATAACAAAAAAAACAGGAGAATTTGCATATTAAATTTTCAAATAACCTTTTTCTAATACATTTTCTTTATTTATAAAAATAGCATATTTTAGAAAGTCATATTAAAGAAGGGAAAACTACTCTTCAAATGAACATTTCACAACTCAGACATACGCCATTTGGTTCAAAACCTTTTTCAAGGACAGGCAGGTAAAATGCTGAGGCAAGTTTTGTTCAAAGTGAACTTTTTGTTCAGTTTGATCTTGATGTGCTTTGGCGCCAACCTGTGGTCTCATAATAAAATATACACCATTTTCTTTTAGCCTTTTGTTGTGATTGCATATAGCAACTGTAATTGTGCTGTACTTGTAATAGTGATAACATTTAGAAATGTGTTCGATGCCCCTATATTTTTAGTGGTATCGTCTTATTTATATTTAATAACAATCAAATTATTCAGGTTTAAAGATTTAAGTGATGAAAGCTATGTAATGCAGAATATACTAAAGGTTGTTTTAAAAAATAAAATAGGATAAAATGATATTAAGGAAAAGCTACTGAGATCAAGATAAAATAGTTCTTTATTATAAAAATACTGACTTTCTATACAAATACAATCAAAATAGTAAGAAGGAAAAAATGGCACTTACTTACACATTCAGCTGCTTGAGGCAGCTTGAGTTTAGCTGTGGGTGGTGGCTGTGTTGCGGCAGGCAGGCCCATGTGCCTGGGATTATCAGGACTATGACTCTATCTTCTGGGAAGGCCAGTTCAACTTTGAATCCTTTTTGCATAAACGGCCGTCCATAGTCTTTTCTCTTTCAAGGCGGACACACTATAATATAATTTTATATTACAGCTGTTTCATATTTCAAAACTGTTTAAGAAACAGCGACAATAAGATTTAGTCTTAGACAACTGCCCAACCTGGTTTGGAGCAGAAAGTAGGTGGTTGTAGAAGTTATAATCAATAGCTGCAAACAAGGTCCGTGTTCTATATACAAGTGGGCTGCAACCAAACCGCTTCCCTGCACACATAAGGATGTGGTTTTGGAAGTCCTTCAAATCAGAAGTTGTCCTGTTAGGTAGAAAAGCAAAAAAGACAAGAATTGCTCATTTAGTGACATACTACTGACTTCCACTTTAAACTGCACCAAATAAAATAAGATGAGCAGAGTCCTCAGCTTGAAAATCAGCTTGAGCGATATAAAAACTCATAATATACATGCCAAGTAAGTCTTTTCAGATAGATTTTGTAATTATCCTAAATGACAATAAGGTTGATTTTTGACATGAAAAAAGCGCAAACGTGTTTGTATAAAATTAATTGCAAATACAAGAATTTGCATGACTAGAGGCATACCTGAAGGTGATGAACTTTCTTAATTCCTTCAACCAGCGCTTGTCCAGGACAATGGCCATAACTGCCTGGTGAGCAGCTGAACCTGTAATCATACAATAACTTAGTGGGTAAAATGGCTAAGTTCATTCACAGCAAATCAAAAGACCCAATGCATGATAGTTTGAATTATCATTCTGTTTCCAGGGCTTTTCGTGGCTGCAGTCATTCATTGGTTCACTATCACAGTTATCTGTCTCCCACACTTGTTGGTTGAGAACACGATTGTATAAGGGCTTCTCAATTATGGCAAAAACCCGAGGTCCGCAACCTGGGCGTCATTCTGGACTCCACCCTTTCTTTTATCCATCACAAGATCTGCCTTTTTCCACCTCAGAAATATCTCAAGACTCCGGCCCTTACTCCCTGCCCCCATGAGAGAGATCCTCATTAACGCCTTCATCACCTTCCGTCTGGACTACTGTAATGGAGTTCTGTTCGGGCTACAAAGCACTGCCCTGAACAGAGTCCAGTATGTGCAGAACTCTGCTGCCAGGGTCCTCACAAGCACCAAGCCTTGGCAGCACATCACCCCGACCCTTATTTGCCTCCACTAGCTCCTGATCAAGTCCCGCATTCAATATAAACTCCTCCTACTCACCTATAAATCTCTCCATGCTCTAGCCCCACTGTACCTCACCAACCTCCCTACACCCCGTTCCGAAAGCTGCAGTCCACAGCCACAGGCCTGTCCCCCCCCCCCCCCACAAAACTGGGACCCTTTGGTGACAGAGCCTTCAGTGCTTAGCCCCCACTCTCTGGAACTCTCTCCCTGCTGAAATCCGCACTGCTGTATCTCTGGACATTTTCAAAAATCTTTTCAAACACCACCTGTTCACCAAGGCCTTTGGCTTCAGTTACCACTTATTATCAAATATTAGCACACTTATTATCGCCTAGAATAGGCAATTCCCGAAGAAATTGCAGTGTGAGAGCTGGCAAATCTGTGAGCATATAAGCAGCTACCATCACAGCCATGGCTGTTGCAGCCATTGCTACCACAGTCTCTTTTGAAGCTTTTTCTACCTCTATCTACAACTAAAATGTTGTCCTTGAACACCACCTGTAGGCGATCATTTTTTAGTTGGTACAAACTTGTTGGGAGGTCCTGTTTTTTAAGTATACTGTATAAGTTCACTGTAAAGCACACGTGTGTTACAAACAGCTAAAGAGTGGAGCAATAAGAACCAAATGCAAGTATTTCAGGCAAATTATGTGGAGGAAGTTACTTACCAAGTTTAAAAAGACATACGAAATTTTGAAATACACATGTATTTTTTTACCGCAGCGCCCCCTATGGGTTAAATGGTATGAAATCTCCCTCTTAAATCAACTTAATACATACTCTAACCACCACAGGAACACGATTCCATCATAAATCAGATACCCCGCTAGTCTCAGGAATCAAACCCCCAATTATCAGATTAATAAAGTAGTGGTTACAGAGAAGGAAAGAGCATTAAACCAGTGCCACAATGTGAGGCAATGACATCACTTAGGGAATTTTTGTTTTTGTTTTTAAACCTCAAACTTCAAACAGTTACAATTTTCAAAATGTTAAGCATATAAAATACAGAGTAGTGAACTTCTAGACTGACTTCAGTTACAAACAGCCAAATTGTGACAATAAAAACTAAATGCAAGCATTTCAGGCAAATTATGTTGAGGAAGTTATTTTTTATGAAATCTCTGTCTTAAAACAACTTAAAGGAGCACTATGTAGATTTGGTAGTGAAATTTGAAAGTTATATTTAGCTATATTAAATACAAACTTTATTAGAAGGAAAAGATGGGTCCCTGGAACATTTTTTGGAGCTAATAAGCCACCAGGAGAGTTACGGTTTGACTGTTGCAGGCCCCCCACCACAACTTCTCATGTAGCATTTTATCTTCAAACAGTGTTCCAGGGACACCATTTTCCTCTGAGGACAGTTTTTATATAGAGTTATGAATGTCACGGCTCTGGCTGTGTGTCTCTGGAGGGCGTGGCTTCTTCAATCAAGCACCTGGTGACTACTCACACCTGCAACTCATCTTCTCATCTGCATCAGTACAAGACCCTCGTTTCAACTCAACTCATCGCCAGATTATTCAGTCTACTGAAGTGGTAGCTATGATCGGCTGCTCTTAACTTTTGTTAGAGTTTATTCCAAGTGTTTTTTCAGTGAGTTCTAACGGATTTTCTCTCTTGTTGTCCAGATTTCTGCCGGTATCATCTCCTCCAGTCTGCTTCACCTGCAAACCACTCCAATTATTCTCTGTCTGCCTACGGAACCAGATTCTCTCCATCCATCTCCTCCACTCAGTCTCTACCAGCCCGCCAGTCAGCTATCCATACCAAGCCTTCCAATAAAACCTCAAAACCTTCAATTCTGCTGCCTTGTCTGCTTTTGGGTCTACATTTAAACCGTAACAATGAACATACCACAGAATCTGTACATTTCTCTGACTTTCACATTTTGTTACAAAAACTACATCGTGCACCTTTAATACATACTCTAACCACAACAGGATCACGTTTCCATCATAAATGAGATAGCCTGCTAGTTTCAGGAATCAAACCCCTAACCATCAGATTAACTGAGTAGCGGTTTTACCCACTGAGCTACAAAAGGTACCACCAAACCATGCCACAACATGAGGAAATGACAAAACACTGGAACTTTGTTTTTAGACCTTAAACTTTAAACACTTTTATTTTTAAAATGTTGAACATAAATATAAAAAATATAGAACAGTGAACTTCTAAATTAAATACAGCTTACAACACAGCAAACGATCAGTATAATCCAAGGCACACGCTGTGGGAATATTACTTTCCTAAGGCTAATGGTAAGTGAGTTACGAGCCTTGAACACAAAACACTTAATGACTGACACCACATGGTGGCGCTATATAATAATTTATGAGTATGTTATACAAAAAGTAACCATATAGCCAAGTTTGAAAACTATACCACTTTTAGTTTTTGAGGTATCGGCTTTCAAGAGTTGCTCCAATTGATTTTTTTTATATTTCAAAAATTGATATAAAATCAATCATACATTTAACCCTCTATGGTACTCATTATGATATTAATGAGGAAAAAAGTATGTGGTGTTTTTCCTACTTAAAATTGGACATTATAACAATATCAATAAACATTTTCATTATATTTAATTGTATTTATTTTTTTAAAGTTTGTTGCCTTGTGGCAACATTGTACCGTAACGGACATATTGAAAGATTTGATATTTTCATGCAGAATTTTTTTTTTGACGATTTAAAACATCTATTTCGTAAACCAAATACACGAACAAACATATTTATCTAGTTTAAAATGTATAACATATTTCATATTTAATAAAAAGTAACATTTCATATCCAGCTGTTGCTCTCAGGCAACATTGTATCAACGTGGAACAGAAATACGACCAAATCATCATATTATTAAATGATCATATTAAATCATTCCAATCAATGTAAAACATTAAATATCACCATGACCTCATCCTAATATGCACCTTATCCTAACAAGTTTGCACATAAACACAAAGACCAGCATGTACACAAACACATACACACAAAATCACCTTCCTCACTGATGCACCTCACTGCTCAGAAAAACACTGGAAGGTAACACATTTTGAGCACTACACCTTTACAATGCCAGAACAACCTGGGTATTTGCATTGTCACTCACATCGTCATTATTATATGACACCTCATCCTTACTCTCATCAGCTGGCAGTGTCACCTGTGCTTTATACCTTGTGACGGCCCTAGCCATGGTGTTGTTGCTTGGTACTGTTGTTGTTTTGTGTTTCAGGGTTTTGGCTTCATCTGGTTGTTGGTGGTGGTATGGCTGCTGGGGGGTATTCCATGAAGCAGGATTAAGCAGAATCCTCGCTTATTTCGATAAGTCTGGCTCATTTAAGTGGGAGTTTCGTTCCATCAACGTAGTTTATATGAATCCTCGCTGAGTTACCATGGTAACTTATGCTGGTGAACAAGTCTGCTCCGGACCAGGCTAACTGTCGAACTTAGTTTAGCTGTGTGTCAAAGAATGTCCGACGGGTAGAAACAGACTCATAAAAGACCGTTCCGTCAGGTAAAGTGTCCGCGCTCACGTCACTCATGTCATGTTAGAATAATAAAAAAAGATCATCAAACTGAAGTCTCAGCTTTGTTCAAAATCAGTCATGAATAAAACCCTTCATTATATCGCAAAAGTCACACATCTAATGCAACTACACGTGAGGAGATATTAAAAAAGGTAAAACCAACATGATTTTATAAAAAGACTAATAAATAATTCACATCCTACAAGGACCCGCCCTACTCTGTCTCTGATTGGCTGGTGAAACAAGAGAGACAGGCAGACAGACCAACAATGAGAGAGAGATGCCAGTAAAGCCTGACGTAGGCCTACAGTACTGAAATTGAAATTGAGTGAGATAATTTAATACAGAGAGAATGAAACAAAGAAAACCACTCTTCTTCTGCCTCCATGGCATCTCCTTTAATTTATTATTTAAGAAATATTATGACAGTAAAGTTGACATTTCATTCCTGACCACTGTGGAGTTGAACATTTAATGTGACACAAACACACACATTAGTAGGGCTTATTAACAACCTGAATACTTTGTCATGTGTTGTCTGTTTCCTGTTGGCCTGAAACACTATTTTAAACTTCTGATATTATGGAGACGACACATCATATAGTCACACAGCACTCTGCAGAGGGGGAAGCACACTCCTGGATGTATAGCCTTTCCACTTATCTGTTTTAAAGAGACAGCCTCTTGTTGGACACTTCTTGTTGGATAATATATTACAACACTTCCACCTTAAAGTATGCACAGACTCAATGTGAATGTGCACCACCTCCATTCAGACACTGTTGTACCTTTAAATGCTTCTGTGCAGCTGTAACAGAGGTCTGCTCTATGTTGCACAGGTCTCATTTTAATCTGTGATTTATATTGTATACAGGGTTTTATTCCTTTAGTGTTCAATTGCTTTTGAATGGTGTATGTCTATTTTTTTTATTGTAGGCAATACTTAGATTTTGATCTCTGTAGGGGTTTCTTTTTTATGTTTGTGCAGGTAAATGGGCTCTATACATACAGGAGGGGGGGCATCAGGTGTTGTTAGGTCTTATAAACTGCTACTGGATGCTTCAATTTCCCTCAAGATGAATTAAGTATTTAAATAATTAAATTACGTATCTATCTATCTATCTATCTATCTATCTATCTATCTATCTATCTATCTATCTATCTATCTATCTTAAATACGAAAGTTCAGACAAAGAAGTTTCAATAAACGATAAAGAGCACAGAATAATAAAGTCAAATGAACCTGAAACTTTCATAACTCGCACATTTAGTCCGTCGTCATGTTTCTACCACGCCATCTCTCTGGATTATTATTACGACGGAGTATTAGGGTCACCTTAAAGAAAAAAATAAAAGAAAAAATATCAAGATTAAACTCGTACATTAACGAGAATAAAGTCATACATTTACTAGTTTGAGCTCGACATTTTAGATTTTGTTTTTCTTTAAGGTTGCCCTAATCCTCTGTCGTATATTATTATTTTCAGTTTGACTTTTTTTAGTAATAAAATCTTTAAATTCTTTGCACAGCTCAATCAGCAGCGTTGGTTCAGCTGTTGAAACAAACGGCGCTCTAACTCTCCCCTCTGCGTGACTCATTTGATCGTCTTTTCATTCATCCATTCATTTGGGCTTCTTGTAAACCTCGGGTGCGAGCACAAAGCGAGACTATGCAAGTCTGTCTTGAGTCAGCCCTGATTAAACAAGGCTGATCTGCGTTGATGGAACGACTTGAGCCTTAATTAGGAGATGGTGTTAGTTTCAGTCTGACTTTTTCAGGTGAGCGCGGCTTTCTTAAGCAACGTTGATGGAATACCCCCCTGGTTGTCGGGAGACCCGCCCACTTACCTGTTGATTGCAGATGAGCTTCACCTGAGTGGGAGGGCATATATGTAGGCTGCCACAGCTTTCTGTCGCTCACTCCCACTGGACAACCAAGACTAACAGCCGTCTGCCATGATGTTTTGGTGTTGTATGAAATAAAATATACCTTAAATGCAAGTTGACTGTGTGAACCTCCACTATCTGTTATGGCCTAAACGAGCTGGTCGTAACAAATGGGGGCTCGTCCAAAAAGAAAAACAAATCTGTATGTTGATTGTTTAGCTGCTTTTTAATGATTTAGGAAAAGTTTGGGTGGAGGGCTCATAGTAGCTTGCTGTTTGGTTTATGTAAATTGTAGTTTTTCTTTGAGAATTGGATTGTATTTTCCTTAGTTTTTGTGTTTTGTCACCGTTGAACTGGTTGCCCAATGGAAGATGGTTATGTGCTCATACAGTGTGTGGTTGTAGAAGGGTTGTGGCTGAAACTTGCGGGAGCTGGTGTTTTTCCCCTGAGTAGGCTGTAGCAGCAGTTCTCACAAGGAGGCTGTTGAGTTATGTTGTCTGCGTGGCGTAAAGCAGTTGTCTTGGGGATGCCATCCGTAGCATTGGCTGAAGGCAATAAGCCTTCCCCTTTGCAAGCGGGCTCTAGGCACATAAGTACCCACCACCAGTATGCATATGAAGATTCTAGGGTTGAGTTATTGAGAATTTGGGTAGGCAGTTTTGGTGGGGGAGGCCCCTTTTCTCAATCAGCCCTCTCTATGGTTGTGCTTTGGGTGTTGCACCAGATGTGTTTTTCTTCAAGTGGTGACAAGGTTTTGATGGTAAGGTGTCTCTTTGTGTGTACAGTATGTCAACCAAACACAGAAATCCTTTGGTTGCAGAGTTTTTGGAACGGGCTTCTCGGAGAACATTGTCTCAATTTGCAAAGGCAGATTTGGTTGATTTAGGTTGGAAGAAGCCTGAGATAATCCATAAAAAAGCTGAATTGAGGGTCATTGTTAAGGGGTTGGCAGTTGCAGTAGGTATTTTGGAACCTGAGGAGAGTAAGGGTTCTGAGATAAAGGTTCCAAGAGTTATTGAGAAGTTGTCTTTTGATCAGTATATGCAGTTAGAAAGAGAAAAGGCTAACTTGGAAAGGGAAAGGTTGCAGTTTCAGTTGGAGCATGAAAAGCTGAGAGTAAAGCAGGCACAGAAAGATAAGGAGGCAGAGGTGAAGTTGGTTTTAGAAAGGGAAAGGTTAAAGCTTGAGCAGTTGAAGCTGGAGTTGGTAAGAGAGGGGAAAGCTAGTGAATCTCTCCTGGTCTATGGTTTGTCTGGGCAGACTGTTGTTGGCTATGCTGGATTTGATGTTGCTGGTAATTTGTGCTTGTTACCCAAGTTCAATGAAATGATCCGGACACATTTTGCGGATACAAGGGGTTGGCCTGATGTGGACAGAACCCTAATGCTGCAATATGTATTCACAGGTAAGGCTCAGGAAGCATATTCTGCCCTCAGTCCTGTTGATTGCATTGATTATGCTAAGGTAAAGGCTGCAGTTTTGAAAGCCTATGAATTGGTTCCTGAGGCATATAGGCAAAGATTTAGAAGCTGGAGGAAAGGTGATAAACAGGCTCACGTAGAGTTTGCATGTGGAATTTCAGCTCACTTTGCACGCTGGTGCTCTGCCTCAGAGGTGGATAATTATGATGATTTGGGTAACCTTATCATATTGGAACAATTTAAGGACTCTGTTCCACACCACATTGCTGTACACATCAATGAGAGTAAGGTTAAGACAGCTTCAGCAGCTGCGGTGCTAGCAGATGAGTACATCTAGCTCATGCTAGTGGCTCAGAGTGGCGCAGGGGTACAAAGGACTATGTGAGGATTAGTCCAGGGAAGGTTGTTGGAGCTGATCGGGGTTCAAAGGCCAATGTAAGAAGTGTACCGGGTACAGATGGTAAATTTGATCCAGGGAAAGTGTGCCATTCGTGTAAAAATAAGGGTCACTGGAAAGGGGAGTGTCCGATTTCCAGGTCAGAGCAGAAGTCAGCCGATTCAAGTGTGTATGTGAAACCTGTTGGTTTGATGGCTTCATTTCCAGCAGGGCGGACTCAAGGGGTGTCAGAAACATCTCCTGAACTGTCATCAAAGGGGGTTGATGAAATGTATGCTCCTTTCATGTCGCAGGGGTTTGTGTCTCTGAATGATGGTGAAATTAAGTCTGTAAGTATTTTGAGGGATTCGGGGGCATCCCAGAGTTTCATTTTGGAACGCATGTTGCCATTTTCTTCTGCTACAGACACTTGTGAGACAACTCCAGTTCTCCAGTTCTTGGAATTAGTTTGGTTCCGTTGTTTGTGCCATTACATTGTCTTACCCTGTTAGATCTAGTAAAGGGTGAGGTGGTCATGGGAGTGCGGAACTCAGTGCCAATAGAGGCGTGGATGTTATATTGGGTAATGACTTGGCAGGGGCAAGGGTGTGGAAAGACGATCCACCTTCTGTTTTAGTGACAGCATCACCCAAGTACTCTCAAGGTCCAGATGTGTGGGCTAGACAACATCCAGCTGTTTTTCCTCTTTGTGTTGTGACTCGGGCAATGAGTAAAGCTAGAGTAACTTACCTTAGAAAGGTTGTTGGCCAAGGGGAAGTACGCCCTGTGAGAGCAAAAGTTGAGGCTATTAATAAGTACCCTTTGCCAACAACAAAGAAGGAGTTGGGGAGGTTTTTGGGTATGGTGGGGGTATTACCGGGGGTTTTCCCCAAATTTTTCAACTGTGGTGGCCCCACTGATAAATCTTTTAAGTAAGAGGACTGTTTTTGTGTGGTCACCCACTTGTCAGGCTGCTTTTGTTACTGTGAAATCCTTGCTCTGTTGTTCTCCTGTGCTTGCAGCTCCAAACTTTGAGAAACCCTTTAAAGTTCAGGTGGACGCAAGTGGAGTTGGTGCTGGAGCTGTACTGCTGCAAGAAGGGAAGGGGGAAATTGATCATCCGGTCTGCTTCTTCTCCCGTAAGTTCAAACGTCATCAGTTAAATTATTCAGTCATCGAGAAGGAGACATTGGCACTTCTTTGGGCTCTACAGTTCTTTGAAGTGTATGTAAGTTAAGGGACTGCACCGGTTACAGTATTTACTGACCATAACCCTCTGGCCTTTCTGTCAAGCATGCAGAACAGCAATCAAAGGTTGATGCGCTGGTTGTCGTTTTTACAACTTCAATATCTGTCACATCAAGGGTAGGGATAACGTGATGGCAGATGCTCTTTCTCGAGCAGTAATTTGATGCTTACGTCGACCCAAGTGGGTCTCCGTTTTTTTATGGGGGGAGGTGTGACGGCCCTAGCCATGGTGTTGTTGCTTGGTACTGTTGTTGTTTTGTGTTTCAGGGTTTTGGCTTCATCTGGTGGTTGGTGGTGGTATGCCTGCTGGTTGTCGGGAGACCCGCCCACTTACCTGTTGATTGCAGATGAGCTTCACCTGAGTGGAAGGGCATATATGCAGGCTGCCACAGCTTTCTGTCGCTCACTCCCACTGGACAACCAAGACTAACAGCCGTCTGCCATGATGTTTTGGTGTTGTATGAAATAAAATATACCTTAAATGCAAGTTGACTGTGTGGACCTCCACTATCTGTTATGGCCTAAACGAGCTGGTCATAACAACCTTTTTAAAAGTGCCATAAGGTGCAGATTCACCTCTTACATTAAATCATAATATGTGCAGATAAAGTATGTGAATAGGAAATTCTTATAAATGCACTACACAATATTATTCATGGCATTGAGATAATTCTCAGTCTTTTGCTTACAAATACAATATATTTACTGCATATTAAAACCTAGTATGCTGGTATGGCTTTATGCAATGTCATTATGGTACAATGTTGTCTCAGAGCAAAATGAAGTTTATTGTAATTTCCTCTAAAACATTTGATGTTATGTCATGTAAAGTTTTTGAAATTTCCTTTTTAATTATCTATGAAGGTGACTCTGATTTTTTGTGGGTGGCTATCTTGGCAAATCGAGTGAAAAATGCACTCTTGATTAGAGGAAATATGGGATTGTGTGACATGTACACGTGCTGAAAAAAAGAAGCAAAACGGAGCCCTGTGGGTCATGTGACCACTTTATTGCATAATCATTGATTAGTACATGTGTTCCCCACTTCTGAGATAGCATTGGACAATTAAATGGATGTCTCATTTTATATAAAATAGCTCAAATAGGCTATTTTGCCTGGAGGCAACACAGTACCATAGAGGGTGTTAAAAAAATTAAAAGACCTCACAACACACATGAACAGAAGTCTGCATTGTTAGTGACTAACTTTCGTGTTTTCTCGGGAATTAAACCCAGTATCTTTGAGTTGGTGGACTTGCCAGCAGCCTTAACCACTGCTCCACAGTGAAGACAGGGATTTGGCATGCCCTTTCACTATATGAGGCAATGACATCACATGGGGTAAACACTTGTTTTTTGCCATTAACCCTTGAGCGCATTAACATGTGTAAATACTGATAAAAAAATTTATAGCACAATAAGGTGCTTTCCTGAGGGATGTTGACACATTTGGTGAAGTTTGGTCAAACATTTAGCGAAATAGAATTTTTTTTTGCCTACAGTACTCAACATTTAGTACAGCAAAACGTTTAATGTTGCTAGCGGCAAACCTTTAAACGGAGCTTAACAAAATTGGATGTGTGGTGTGGAGTATCTACCCAATATATTTAGCAATTTATGTATGATTTAGGTAAAGGCTTAATGAGTTACAGTTAGGGATGGGTATCATTTGAATTTTTTATCGATACCGGTACTCAGGGTGCGAAATACCCGGTGGCAATCGGGGGGGGGCCCCCCTTCAGGGCTTAAAGTAAAAAAAAAAAAACATGAGCCTGAAGGTTGGGGGGGGTCTGGGGATCTCCTCAGAAAATTTTGGACACCTAACATTCATTTTCCTGCATTCTGATTAGTTTTCATGCACCAATTTGTGCCTTTTCACTCGCACTTGCCTGCACACGCACTGAGCGCTGATACAGTACGCTGCACGGAAATAATTGCAAATGGTCTGTACGGCCGCACACTGAACGCACCGAGTGTCTCCGGTGGCTCCGTGCACGACAACAGCACTCCCGTTTTAAAAAGTTCCGATCCCGGACCCGCATGTGGGGAGATTTCTTATCAAGATCAAGCAAACCCAAGAGAGCGCCGAATCACATCTCCAGCAAGCAGCTGCACAAAACGGGGAAATACATCATTTGTAGTTCAGAGAGTGTACTTCACTCTCTTTTTTTCTCTCTCTCTCTCTGGTCCACTGCAGAGTATAAAGTCAATTGCAGGTGATTTTTTTTTTCCAGAGACCCCCTAAACTTTTGCTTTTGAGGCTTTCAGGGGGTTTCAAGTGTCAATCAAGGGGTCTCAGACCCCCCTAGACCCCTCTGTATTTCGCACCCTGCCGGTACTGCTTATCGATACTATTCTTTATTATTTGGTGCAAAAACTAAACAAATGACATGAAAGATGTAAAAATGTATGACATAAAATATATAACCAGAGATTTCGCCACAACAAGGGGATTCCTTTTATGTTTATGTTTCAAGAAAACATTTGTAATTTCAAATTACTATATTTTAAGTTGAAACACTATGGAAACATGACATTTTCATTACATTGCCCGGACAGTTTAAGTAACCTCAGAAACTCTGAGTGTAGCATATGAACTTTTATGATTATACTTTGTTTTAACATTTAATTAGGTTGTTAATGGGTAATAGTCTACAATGTTCTCTGTGATGCTGCTCGCGGGGGACGTCAGAGCTTTTCTATCTCAGTAAAATGCTGATATGTTAAAATATTGTCATTTTACTGAGACCAAACACATCAGTATTTATTAACTTAAAGGTAGGGTAGGTAATTTCCTCCATATACACTTTTTAAGATTTTGGTTGAAATTGTATTTAGGTCCTGACAGAAATAAATAATTAATGTGCTCTGAAAAAGAAACAAAGAAAATCCGTCATCTGTAGCAGTTGTAAACTCGTAAAAACTTCGACCAATGTCTGCACTCGGTTCAAGTTTCATAAACCAATCATGCCTCCCTGTCTCCCTGCTCATTCTCTACCCCCTGCATGCACGAGCCTACACTCAAAGCATGAGCTGAAATCCGCTACTTGACCAATGGTGCTAGTACATGTAAGTGAGGGGCGTGGCTTTTGAGGGAGCACAGAGGGGAGGGGGTGGGTGAAGATGGAGCACGGAGAGAATGCTACTTCCAAATTAATGCTAGTTTTCGAAAATTACCTACCCTAGCTTTAATAATATGATATCAAGAGTCAAGAGAGGCGGAGAGAGAGCAAGTGATCAAGAGAGAGGAGCGTGTGCATGCATGCTGACAGAGAAGCAGACCGGACATAAGAACGGTCATTTAATCCTGTATTTATCCTTGTATGAATGATCCTCGGCAGGCTGCAAAGGCAGGGGTTGATCCCTCTGTAATATTAAGAGCAGAAAACAATTATTTGATCAGAATAATGCCCTGATCCTTTTACAAAGACAAATGTGATGCTGTTTACAGACAATTCACGGATTTGTTGATTCATCATCAGGCACATACCTGCCTGCGTAGTGTAGCGTAGGAGTAAAACTTTTGAATGCACATGTGCCTCAATATGTCACGTTGGGCCGTGCCCCGTGCAGGATCTCTGAAAGCAGAACCATCAACATAGAAAATGAGATCAGGGTTAGTGAGAGGTACATCTTTCAGGTCCGGTCTCGGGGTACAGGTGTGTTGGAGCTCTGCAAGGCAAGAATGGGGTTCCCCCTCACCTGGAAAAGGCATGAGGGTGGCAGGGTTAAGCACAGCACATTTTTTAACATGAACATTTGGTAAACCTAGAAATGTGGTGTGATATCTGAGCCATCGTGCTGGCGTGAGGTGGGATGTTTTCTGTTCCTGTAAGATAGATGCAACAGAATGAGGAACCAGAAGATCAAGGTGGGTGTAACCCACAAAGTCACGTGAGGCCAGAACTGCTGACTCGCAGGCGGCTACAGCATGCAAACAAGCTGGGAGACCCCTGGCCACCGGATCACCGGATTGTTTTTTAGTCATGGGTTTAGGTGTCTCTGCCACAGCTTTAACCCGAGAGGGAGAGAGAGATTTGCCCTGTGGTGTGAGGATGTGGCCTAAAAAGGTCACCTCCTGTTTTACAAATTGTAGTTTAGACAGGGATGCTTTATGGCCTTCTTCCGCTAGATGGCACAGGAGAAGAATGGTGTCTGTCTCACACTGTTCTTTTGTTGGGGCTGCGATGAGAAGGTCATCAACGTACTGCAGCAAGACTGAACCTGGAGAGAGTGTGAGAGAGGAGAGACTGCAAGACAAGGCCTGACAGAAAAGTGTAGGGCTGCAGGTCCTTGGCACAGGCGTGTCCATGTGTAACGCTTGCCCCCGAACTGGAAAGCAAACCAAAACTGGGAGTATTTCTGAACGGGGACAGAGAAAAAAGCATTAGACAGGTCCACAACGGAAAACCATTTAGCAGAAGAGGGAATCTGGCTGAGAATGGTGTATGGATTGGGAACATTAGGAGTGGGGGCAATGATGGCAGAGTTTACAGCTTGTAGGTCCTGCACAAAACGCCACTCTGTGGGCTGTCCAGCAGGACGGATCTTTTTTACTGGAAAGATCGGAGTCTGTACTGGTGAATCTTCACATGGAATAATAATGCCAGCTTCGAGGAGAGAGTCAAAAACTGGTGTTATGCCCTCTATAGCTTCTTTTCTATGTGGGTATTTGCGTTGCTGGGGTCTGTAAATTGACTTTGGGATTATCTGAACAGGTTCACAGTTTTTAATCAGGCCTACATCGTATTTGTTGGCTGCCCAGAGTGTACTAGGGACTTGTGCCAGCAAAGGAGAGGTCTCTGCATGTGAGAGTGCTTGAAATAGATATGAGGAAGTGCGCCTTCTTATGTCATCTATGAGGTGAATGGAGCAGAGACAGTGTGCTTTGAGAGTATAAGGGTGTCAGTATGCCTGTAGTGAGTGAAAGTAAAACATACAAAAACTTCTCCTGGCCGGCTGCCAGTCATTTGCTTAACTACACAGAGCTACAAACGGACCCAGATCACGCCACCTATCAGTGGGAGCCTTTGAGAGGGAGATGTGGGGGTGTGAACCGTTTACGTCATAAAGTTTCATCTGAGCTGGAGTAAGCTTGACAGATGCTGCACAGCGTGTCCCATTCGTGTAAATGACAGTTACTGTAATTTGGTCATTTAAATCTTTAAAGAATGGTTCTTCATACTCCGGGTTATACCCTTCGCAGCAGACACGAGAGGTGCAGTGTACATTTTCTGGCTTCATCTTCTCAGCGGTGTTGGAAACAAGTGTGACTGCTGTGTTAGTCAAAAACTGAGCAGATGTGTAATTTATCCACCATTGATAAACATACAGGGTGTTTGGGCTGAGATTAACACCAGTAAAATGTGATATTCCCCTGGCTTCAGCAGGGGGGGGGGGACATGTGTCAGCCCTGCTGACCCGTAAGCCTTCGGGAGTGGAGGTTATCGCAATGCCAAAAGCACACATCAAATCTCTCCCCAGAAGGTTAACCGGGCACATGCTGGACATTAAAAACAAATGTTTAGCTTTCGTTTGTACTCCCTCAAACTCCCATGAACAGGTGACTGGGATCCCATATTTTTCTTTAAAACAAGAACCACAGGCGCTAGTGGACCATGAAAAGCGGCCACTCTCAGCCAAAGACATTTCAGACATTTTTAAAACAGAGTGAGTGGCACCAGAGTCCACTAAAAAATCGACATTCTTTCCTTACATTACGTTACATGTAGTAACCCTCCTTTGGTTTGGGAGGGGTTTCTAGAACATTTATTCTTTGTTGAACTAAACCAAGCAGTGTATCAGTGCAAAGCAGATTTCATTGCTTTTAGGAGCAGGTGTGGTGTGTGTGCGTTTGTCTACATTACCAGCACCCAACTCTGACGGTCAGTCCGAGGCATAGGGAACTTGTCCGTCGTCCTGTCAGTCCACGCGACGGTTTCCTCCGCCTCCCTCTCTCTGTGTTTCTGGACAGTCTTTGGCCTAGTGGCCATGCTTATCTCAGTTAAAGGTCCCATATTGTGCTTTTTCTGGTTTTATATGCTCTTTAGTGTGTTTTCCAGGTGTCTTGTGCATGTTTAGGCACATCTATGTGCAAAAATTCAAAGTCCGCGGAAACGCGGCTTCTCCTACCTCCTCCTGTTAGCAGTAGCAGTAGCTGCATGTAACGCTCGGTTTTAGCCCCCCTCGTTGAAAAATTGAAGTGTGACATCAAACTGCGATGATGTCACTGATCCAAGCCCATTGGCTCGTTGTGGCAAGTACAAGCTTATGCTGCACAATAGCTGCATTCCCAATATGGTAAAAGGGGCGTAACATTTCCGAGAATTGTCCGAACACCTGACCAATTACAACAGAGCAGATCGGCCAACCAATCAGGTCAGACTTGGTACACGTGGTGACCCTGATGTGGGCACTTCTGAGCGTTACAAACACAGGCAGATGAGACGGGTTGCATCGATCGTCATTACATGAAAACAGACACTGTTTTAACTGATGCGCATAACAGTGAACGTAGTAGGCACTCCCGTAGACGTCTTGAACTTTACGTTGCACTCCACCTGTAGCCCCCCTCATCACAGAGGCACCATCATAGGCCTGGGCAATAAGTTTTCTCTCTTGTCCCTCAGGAAGGATGGTGCTCAGCCTTTCCAATAATGCAGTGGCTATAGTGTCAGCGGTCGCATTTGGAAGCGTGATGAACTCGAAAAATCGCTCTTGGATGTTATTATGGCCATCTATGTACCGTAGCACAAGCACAAGTTGACAATGCGTTCAGATGACGGTTGTCTCGTCTGCCTGAATGGCAAGATAGTTTGACTGTGTTACTTCCTCCAGAATTCGGTCTCTGAGAACTGACAACATGCAGTCTAAAAGTTCATTCTGTACAGTCTTGGAGGTGCCTTTAAAAACAGTGGCGTTCTGAAGGTGCTCCTCCCAGTCATGGTCGATTGACGCCATTAGGTTAATGAGACCCCGAAAAACGCCAGGGTTGTCTGATGTTTCACTTTCGTCGTGCCCACGCAAATCCAGTTCAAATGCACCACAAAATTTTATGGCATCAATAATTTTAGACAAAATATGTTGGTTCCTGTCCACCTCCGCATTGTGCCTTCTCACCGCGATCCTGTGTCCCTCGTCTAGCTGTGTGGCTATGCTAATTCTACCTAGCATGGCTAGCTTGACACAGTTATCCATGTGAATTCTTGACCTCTCGTGTTTTTTCACCCGTTCTGACAGGTGTTTTAGGTCCGTCACTCCTGTCTGTGTCCACGACGAGTCACAAGCAGCTGTTTTAAACAGCATACAAGGGAAGCAAAATACTGCATTGACATACCCACAGCCCGCTAGCCACGGCTTTTGATCAAACCAGCCTCTGGAGAAGCTCCGCTTGTATGTTTTTTCTTTTTCTCGTGCCTGTTGGGTTATGTTGAGTTCAGGCTTGTCTGGTCCGAGTTGTTTAATTTGAAGTTTTTCCGCCAACGTTCTTCTTTCAAAAGGATAAATTAGGAGAGATTTCACAGAATTTGGGGGTAGTAGCTGAAGTCCCAAGGCTGTGTTAACTGATGTCGCCATCATTGCCGCTACTCATCTCCAAACTGAATTTCTGGCGGTAACGTACTGTGCACAGCTCTAATTTTGTTACTGTACGGGCGATATTTTCAGAGCCCCCAAACCATAAAATTCGATGACGCTGATTGGCGCAAAATATTTGAATTATAACGTTAGCAACGGTACGATTGGCTGAGTAGCCACACTCTTCGTGCTGAGCAAACTAGAGCCCCAGGGAAGACAGGATATGATAAACATTGAACGTGAAAGCGCCCCAGCGCCCTCTATGGGTCAGCCGCTGCTGCTGAATACCTGTCTTAAAAAATGTAGCACAACCACCACCTAGCCTATCAAATTTGTCACACATCCTGGCATGACAAAATCAAGGCTAGGTTTCAGCCATGTTTCCTGGACACAAAAAGTCAGGTTTATCCTGGCAACTCCAAACTAGCTTTTTAAACTCCTGTCCATTGGCAATAAGGTTCCTTGCATTCCATTGAAGGATGCAGATCATCAGAAGAGTATTAAACATCATCTAAATTCTCAAAGAAGTCACCATCATCGATATCCTCCCCTTCCTCCTCATCTTCCCTCTCACTGTTGCATACTGATATCTGACATGCTTTCATGAACTGGTGCAGATCCTGAGGCACATAGTCCTTCAAACCTAGGAATCTGACTGCTGCTTCAGACACAAACTTGATCATGTCAGACCTTGACTTTTCCCGGGTACCATACACTACATTGACAATAAAAGCTAGAAGGGATTCCTTATTGATTACAATTTCATCTTGATTTACAACATCAGGCTGAGGCAGATTGGACACCATGGATCCGCCCACTGGCTGTTTTCAAAAACTGCTTGAGCTGCAAACCCCTTCCACTTTTTTTAGTGCTTCTGCATAAGAGATTTTATGCTGATTTCTGACTTCCTGAACCTGTTTTGCCTTAACAAAGTGGCAACACTCTTTAAATGAAGCCATATGGCTTCCTCTACAATTACAGCATTTTGGAGATGACACTTCACAATTCTGAATATCATGATCCTTTCCACATTTTGCACACTTTCTATTTCCCCTGCATGATGCAGCCATATGCCCATACCTCTGACATTTATAACATCTCAGTGGAGGTCTGCGAAACTCCTTGACTTGGAATGACAAACATCCAATGAACACCCTTGCTGGCAGCAGACTGCAATCAAATGTTAACAAAACTGAAGAATTTGGGTTAGATTCCGGAGGTTGGCAGAGTGAAGGAGAAGATGGCTGACCAGAGCAGAGGAGGGGCGTGAGCGTGGCTGAATGAGTGGCTTGGGATCCAGAGAGCAGATTGAGGCAGATGGATGAGCAGGAAGGCAGGTGGGTGAGTCGTGATCCTGAAGCAGAGGAAAAACAGGATGAGTATCAAGAAACAAAACTAGCACAAGAAACTTATTTTCTTTCTTCAAAAATCTATTAAATTTTAGTAAGCCTGAGACTTAGTCTATCACAGTAGTTGAAACAACGATCTGGCGATGAGTGAATGGAGAGCCGGGATATCTATACTGCTGAGTTGATGAGTTGATGAGCTGATGGAGATAGGTGTGCAGGTCTGAGCAGGTGGATGCAATGAGCAGCAATCAGGAGGGAGCCATGACACCGTGGTTTGGATTTGGGGATCTTGGTGTTTCTCACTGTGGCAATAGCACAGTGGTCACTGATATCGTTTGCAAAGATGGACACAGGAGAATACTTATGAGGAACATTAGTTCAAATAAGATCAATCAGTGATGGCTTATCAGGGGGCTCCCTCCATATTACAACTTGTAATATCAGCAGGCCCAGGATTAGGCTGCACATATTAAAACGTGTATTGTTGTATGTCTTAATTGGTGTGATGGGTTCTCACAAACAAACAAAATTTTAACGGGATATGGGGAAAACTTTGTTTATAGTTAGGCTCGCCACTGATGATTCAATCTCGTCAACGTGTCCGTAACCAACGTGTTTAATAAACGCGTTTACAAGTTGTGAGTGAGTTATATCTCGGACTCTATAATTTCACTATACGAGTTAAGTTATAGAGTCCGAGATATAACATTTCATTGTCATATACATCATAATTGCATCATCACTGTCATAACAACCATATTCCTTACATATACTGTATCTGTTTTATTTATATACATTATTGTTTACCATTTCTATATTAAATTTCTACATAAAATTCAGAACTATTGTCCGTGTCTTTCCTGATTTAAGCTGCTTCAGAGTTCACAATTCTGATATGAGATTGATAACTAATAAACTAATAAAATGTAAGTTTATTTTCTTCCGTTAACTGGGAGTGGTGCCCTAATTAAATACGAGGTTATATTAAGTCAAATTAATATTTAGTAGATTAAATACTACATCACACAGGGGTGGATAGAGAAGTCTCACTCATTTTATGCTTCACCGATAGTTTGTGTCAGAAAGAAATGTGGCTCTCTATACGTTTTTGTATAGACTATCGAAAGCTGAATCTCAAGACTCATCCTAACAGACAGCCAATCCCAAGAGTCCAGGATATCATGGATGGCCTTGAAGGAAACACCATGTTTTCACTGTTAGATCAGGGAAAGGCTTATCATCAGGGGTACATGGAAAAAGACAGCAAACACCTGACAGCATTCGTGACACCTTGGGGCCTGTATGAATGGGCTAGGATCCCATTTGGACTAATGAATGCTCCAGCAGCCTTCCAACGCTGCATGGAAGAGTGTTTAGAGGGCCTGAGAGACAAGATATGTGTCCTGTATTTGGATGACACACTTGTGTTCAGTAAAACATTTGAGAACCATGTTAATGATGTAAGAGAAGTATTACAGAGACTGAGACAGTATGGGATCAAACTAAAACCAAAGAAATGCGAGTTATTCAAAACTGAAATCCACTACCTTGGAAGAATCGTATCAGCAGAAGGAAACAAAATGGACCCCACTGACACCGCTGCTATCAGAGTATTGAAGCAAAAACAACCAAAGACAGTGGGTGAAGTGAGACAGATTATGGGACTGTTAAGCTACTACCGTCAATACATTAAGGACTTTTCTCGTATCGCCAGCCCCCTTTACGAGCTTACTAAGGGTAAATAGGTGGCACTAAAATGGAGGGGAAAAAGTCATGCAAAGCAGGAAACACAAAGGTGGTTTCCTCTCACACACCGATAGAGTGGACCGACGCACATCAACAAATCCTAGAGCAACTCATTGACTGTCTAGTTCAACCTCCCATCTTGGCATTTCCAGATTTTTCCCAGCCCTTTGTCCTTCATATACAGTTAGGTCCGGAAATATTTGGACACTGACACAATTTTCATAACTTTTGCTCTGTACGCCACCACAATGGATTTGCAATGAAACAACTGATATGCAATTGAAGCGCAGACTTTCAGCTTTAATTCCTGGGGTTGAACAAAAATATTGTACGAAACGTTTAGGAATTGCAACCATTTTTATACACAGTGCCCTTATTTCAGGGGCTCAAATGTAATTGGACAAATTAACATAATAATAAATAAATTGTTCATTCTTAATACTTTGTCAAGAATCCTTTGCAAGCAATGACTTATTGAAGTCTGGAACCCATGGACATCACTAAACACTGGGTTTCCTCCTTTGTGATGCTTTGCCAGGCCTTTACTGCAGCTGTCTTCTGTTGTTGTTTTTTCGTGGGTCTTTCTGCATTAAGTTTTGTTTTCAGCAACTGAAATGCATGCTCGATCGGGTTGAGATCAGATGATTGACTCGGCCATTGCAGAATGTTCCACTTCTTTGCCTTAAAAAACTACTTGGTTGCTTTGCAGTAAGTTTTTGGTCGTTGTCCATCTGTAAAGTGAAGCGCTGTCCAATCAACTTCGCTGAATTTGGCTCAATCTGAGCAGACAACATATCCCTATACACTTCAGAATTCATCCGGCTGCTTCTGTCCTCTTACACATCATCAATAAACACTAGTGATCCAGTGCCATTGGAAGCCATGCATGCCCATGCCATCACACTGCCTCCACCGTGTTTTACAGATGATGTGGTATGCTTCGGATCATGAGCCGTTCCAAGCCTTCTCCATACTTTTGTCTTCCCATCATTCTGGTACAGGTTGATCTTAGTTTAATCTGTTCTAAGAATGCTGTTTCAGAACTGTGCTGGCTTTTTTAGATGGTTTTTGGCAAAGTCTAATCTGGCCTTTCTATTCTTGAGGCTTATGAATGGTTTGCACCTTGTGGTGAACCCTCTGTACCGTACTTGCTCTCGTAAAGTCCTCTCTTTATGATCGACTTGGATAATGATATGCCTACCTCCTGGAGAGTGTGCTTCACTTGGCTGGATGTTGTGAAGAGGTTTTTCTTTACCATGGAAAGGATCCTACTTTTTTTGCAGCCTAAGGATGGCCTGTTTCACTTGCATTTAGAGCTTCTTTAACCGCATGTTGTGGGTTCACAGCAACAGCTTCCAAATGTGAAAGCCACACCTGGAATCAACTCCAGACCTTTTACCTGCTCAACTGATGAAAAAATAACAAAGGAATAGCCCACATCTGTCCATGAAACAGCTTTTAAGTCAATTGTCCAATTACTTTTGGTCCCTCGAAAAAGAGGGGGCTACATAATAAAGAGCTGTTATTCCTACACTATTTCTCCAATTTGGATGTGAATACCCTCAAATTAAAGCTGAGAGACTGCACTTTCAGCCCATATTCATTATTTAACTGTAACTTCAGTATATTTTGGTAAACAGTCAAAATAACAAAACTTGTGTCAGTGTCCAAATATTTCCGGACCTAACTGTAGATGCTTTCAATAAAGGGCTAGGAGCCGTGCTGTATCAGAAACAAGATGGTAAATTGTGTGTCATCACATATGGATCTAGAACACTTACAACATCAGAAAGAAACTACCACCTCCATTCAGGTAAGTTAGAATGTCTTGCCCTTAAGTGGGCAATCACCGAAAAATTCCGTGACTATTTGTACTATGCTCCCTTTTTCACAGTTTTCAGTGACGACTACCCTTTAATTTATACGCTATCTACTGCTAAGTTAAATGCCACAGGGAGTAGATGGGTAGCAGAGTTAGCTGACTTTAATTTTACCATAAAATACCGCCCTGGCAAAGACAATATAGATGCTGACAGTTTGTCTAGGATGCCAGTAGATATTGAGAGAATGATGAGCGAATGCACAGAGGAAATGTCTTACGATGCAGTGGGAACAACTGCCCAGGCAGTAGAAACACAGCCCGAGTCAACTGCCTCATGGTCAATGGCAATATCTGTTAACAGTTTGCTGAATGCTCAAGATAACTCAATTGTCCCCCTGACACCATCACAAATACAAGAAGATCAAATGAGTGATTTACATATCGGGCCAGTTTTACAGTGCAAGCTGTCAGGAGCAAAGCCCCTGGGTCAGGAGCTGAAAAAATTCAGTACAAAAGGTTGTTGTCTCCTCCGGGAATGGGATAAACTAGAGGTGGACAATAGTGGAGTCCTTTGGAGAAAGAGAGCACACAGAAAAACAACTGGTATTGCCTGAAAAATGCAAAACCACGGCTTTTAAGGAGCTGCATGATTGTATGGGGCACCAAGGCATCGATGGGACAATTTTTCTGGCCTTATATGCAGCGTGAAACAGAAAAGTATGTGTTGGGCTGTACATGCTTGAAACAGAAAAAACCAAGTCGTGAGACAAGGGCACCGATCACAAATATTGTCACCACCCAGCCATTCAAACTTGTGTCAGTGGATTTCCTGCATCTTGATAAGTGTAAAGGCGGCTATGAGTATATTCTGCTGATTGTAGATCATTTTACATGTTTTGCACAGACATACCCTACAACATCAAAGTCAGGAAAAACAGTAGCCTACAAAATATTCAATGACTTTGCCCTGAAATTTGGATTTCCAACACGTATTCACCACAATCAAGGAGGCGAGTTTGAGAATCAACTCTTTTCACAACTGAGCAAACACTGCAGCGTAGCTGGCTCAAGGACAACCCCTTATCACTCTCAGGGGAATGGTCAGACTGAACGTTTTAATCGTACGCTGATGCAGATGCTTAAGACCTTAACAGACAAAGACAAAATGAACTGGAAAGACACCTTAAACAAGCTGATATTTGCTTATAACTCCACACGCACAGAAGTAACAGGCTTTTCTCCATTTTACCTGCTGTATGGCTGTTCTCCAAGGCTACCTGTCGACATGCTATTCAATTTGCCAGTTGAAGCAGGAAGTCGCAGTCAACATGAATGTTGAAAAGTGGAGGCAAGGAATGCAGGAGGCTTATGGTATTGCAAGTGAAATTGGCATAAATCTGCTCAGAGAAACAAGAGGATTTATGATAGCACGGTGAGGAGTTCGGTGTTGTACCCAGGTGACCGTGTGTTGATCCGAAACATGACCCCTCGGGGTGGAACTGGAAAATTGAGGAATCACTGGGAAGACACCATTCATAATGTAGTTCGTCAAGTGGGTGTGAATATCCCTGTTTATGAGCAGAGACCTGAACATGGTGAAGGAAAGTCCAGGATCCTGCATCGAAACCTCATTTTATCTTGAGATAACCTGCCACTTGAAGCTGAATTGCATCCATGTGTGAAACCAAAAAGGAAAACAGCAGTGACTGACAAAGTCAGTACAGATTCTGACGAAGAGGAAGACGAAGATGAGGACGATTATTATCCTCCGCCTCTTCAGCTCCTTTCCAAGCAACCAGAATCAGAGGCTCCTGCAACAGCAGACAATGTGACAGGACTAGAGCCAAACAGACCTGCACCAGAACTTCCTCAGATGGAAGAGAGTGATGATGGCATTCCAGAAAGCGAGGATGTTCCAGACAACGTGCCGTCTAATAATGAGGATGAGGCATTACTTTGCCCAGTGGATGACATACAGGAAAACAGAATGGAGACAAGGTCTGAACAGCCTCAGAGACAGCGCAGGCCGCCTAAGACATTCAGGTATGACAAAATTGGAACTCCATCCTGCTACAGTCTTGCTGGATAGTCCTGTCATGTCAGACCTCAAATATCAACACAACCTATGCAGCCATATTACGGATGTTATGGATGTTGATAATGATAGCCTTAGCACAGCTTTCATGTCATTATTAGACTATATTGGTTTCACCCAGGGTGTAAACAAACCTACTCATCGTTTTAACCACACCCTGGACCTCGTTCTAGCTTATGGCATTGAAATGAATAAAAAAATCCTCTATCAGATCATTTCTTAATAACATTTGACTTTCTCTTACCAGCATTAACTCAGCTTAATAAAAATGTGCCCTCTAGAAATGTATCTGATAGTGCTGTAGCTAAATTTAAGGAAGCTATTTCTGCTGCTTTTGATTCAGTACCATGCTCTAACCCAGTTGAAAACTCTTATGATAGCTTTAGTCCCTCTCAGCTGGATAAGTTTGTTGATAGTGCGGTGGATTCGCTGAGAGTTATTCTTGATTCAATCGCCCCCCTAAAACAAAAGGTTATCAAACGACAGAGACTAGCTCCATGGTACAACTCAGAAACCCGTACTCTAAAACTAACGTCGCGTAAAATTGAAAGAGTGTGGCGCTCCACCAAAACGGATGTGTCACAAGGCAGAAGTGTTGCTTTTATGATTAATATATTGCACATTCTTTTAGGCATGCTTTTGTACTTTGGGTTTTATTTATGTGTGATATTTATGATTTGATTGCATTGTTGTTTTTATTAATACTCTTGGTTTTATGCATGTTTTTAGAATAATTTAACTTTCTGCCTTGGGAGACTGATTACATATCACCTGCACCTGTGTAGCTTGTTTGTTTTCTGACGGACAGTTTTTGTGGCCAATGAGGAGCCAATTAAAAATCCACTCGTCCAATCGGCGGCCTTGGGGACGGTTAAAAAACAAACAAACACGGAAGAAGGGAGAGACAGGAAATCAGAGGACAAACGAAACGAGACGAGAGGGATACAGAGACGGAGACGAGAAGCAGAGTAAAAGGCCAAGAGAACGGTCCACGGAACAAGAGCACAGCACGAGAGCGGAGCAGGAACCAGCAGGAGAGGCAGAGAACCAGCGGCCATCGGTGAAAGACTGTTACGACGCGGAATACACGCAGCGGCAGAGTGGGGAGCTCTGCCAGCGGTGTGAGTATCCCTTTGGGACATTAGTAACAGTCTGGTTCGGAAGTGCAGCGGTTACCTGATTGTGTCTGTGTACACTGTACTGGCAGTTGTTCTCTTGTCTCGGCAGTGCCGTCCTGCAGCGGGTGTGAGCGACAAAGGGAGACCCTGCGAGGGAGACAGCAGGCGTGGGCAGTCGCGGACGATCGAGGCAAATTGCTCAGTGACATTTTAGCTCTTACGTTTTAAGTACCGGACTTTTAGCTTCTCTTGTTTTATCTGCCTTTTTATTTCTCCACTTTTAGCAAGGACTTTTTAGGACGATTTTATTGTTTTATTTACTTTTAAGTGGGTTTTAAGTTGGTACAAGTACAGACATCCTAGCTTCAAAAATAAACATGTTTTGTACCACAACATCATTGTTTTAGTCTCTTTTATTATTGTCAGATGCTGCTCTCACCCCGATAATTCAACGTACCTGTTATTGTTAAAATTCCCTATTCTTAAATCACCACTACTCACCTCTGCTACTGTACCTTACAGATGAATCTTGTTTAATATGGCAAGATAGTCATAATAAATATATGAAAGCTTTACGTCCCGCTCGAGCTGCCTGTTACTCGTCTCTAATTGAAGAAAATAAAAACAATCCTAGATACCTTTTCAGCACTGTAGCCAGGCTGAAAGAGAGTCATAGCTCCATTGAGCCATGTATTCCTTTAGCCCTCAGAAGTAATGATTTCATGAGCTTTTTTAATGATAAAATTCTAAACATTAGAGACAGAATTAGTAACCTACTACCTTTACCCGGCGCAGATTCCTCCTATAACTCAGATACGGCAGAAACAGTTCCAAATCCTGATACTGACCTCGACAGTTTTTCTCCAATTAACCTTTCAGAATTAAACTAAATTATTTCTGCGCCTAAACCGTCAACCTGTCTTCTAGACCCGATCCCAACCAAGCTGTTTAAGGAAGTCTTTCCTTTAGTTAGCAGCTCTATACTAGATATGATCAATATATCTTTAGTGGCAGGTTATGTATCTGGCTCAGCCTTGGAGCTAAACCCAAGACCCAAGTTAGCTCGACTCCATCCATCAAAGAGCCTTGGGTTCAGGTTAAGAACAGTAAGCCCCGACTGGGTAAACATCCTCAGCTCTCCCCAACTGGAGATGCTATCCAGCTCGAGAACAAGTTTCACGTCCTGGGTAACTTTTCTTCTCTACCCTCCCCGGTGCATCGGGTCCCGGCTTACTGCTCTTCGGCTGCTCTCCCCGAACCGCCGGCAGCAGGCTACAACACGGAGGACCTCAACGACTTCCCCCCGTTGACCGGTGTGTCGCTATCAGGAAAGAATGTGTCCCCATCGGCCACCGATAACCAACCTAAACCCAGAAAGGAAGCCTCGTCCTCACGGCGCAGGCTGCTAAAGGAGGCAGTGGCAAGACACTCGGTTAGCTCTGAGCCCGCTAAAGGTAGCATCCTGCTCAGAGCTGTGCCCACCACATCGGATACAAATCCCTGGACTCCGGGGCGTCACAATCGGTCCAGGAAGGCTAGGTCCAGCAGTGTCCCCCAGTTGCCAACGCTTCCCAGCCTACAGTGGTACCTCCAGTAACGCTGATCGTTGGTGATTCCATCATTAGGAACGTGAAGTCAAGACTGGCCGTTTCCATCTGCTACCCAGGTGCAAAAGCCGCTGATCTGGTATGTGCAATTCCGATCCTGCTTAAAAAGTACCCATCCGTCATGAAAGTTGTTGTTCATGTTGGCACAAATGACACGAGTCGGCAGCAATCTGAGCTGATGAAAAAGGATTTTGTTGATCTTTTTAAAATCCTGAAAGCTAGTGGCAAAAACTGTTTTATCTCAGGTCCGATTCCAACACTGGGCCGGGGGGTGGGGCGTTTTAGCAGGTTACTAAGCCTTCACGAGTGGCTCCAGTCCCAATGTAGAGCGCTATCTTTTGTTTTTATTGACAATTTTAACCTATTCTGGGAGCGTCATGAGTTCTTCCAGAGAGACGGTTTACATCCTAATCCACTAGGCACACGGATGCTTTCCGCAAATGTACAGCATGGTATCGTATCCAGCCCACCTGAATGACTGTTTACAATCAATTGCACGTGTGAGAATACTCTTTTACCATTGGCCAGCATTTCTTCCTCTACACAGCCATCAGAAGATACCACCCCCCTCTGTTGGTCTCTCCTGAGATTACACACTCAGCCATCTGGTCTAATATGTGATGTCAACCTTGCAGCTGGACTCGATGTTCACCTGGACATTATACAGGATCATGACCGGAACTCTCTCTCTTTATCACTGGCATCGTCCAGAACACTCTCTAGCTCCATCTATTGGGGTATGAAGCCACTTCTTCCCACCAAAAGTAGACATGATTTAGATTCTCAGGTGAGCCCTACTATCAACACTCTCTGCTCTCCATTTCCACTCTCTGCTCCACTATTTAACATCCCTGTACTTATCACCAATATACGGAGGCGCCGCCAGCTCCTCCCCAGTACAACTTTGTAAATTTGTAACCATGATAATTTAGTTGTAATTAAGCCAAAACCATTGCCATCTGCTAGTGTGCCCTCCTGTGACTCTGAGCAGGTTTTATTTAACCCACAGACTTTTAAATCAAGAAACGGCCTAGGTTTTATGCATTTAAATATTAGAAGTCTTTGTGCTCAGTTTAAATTAGACCACCTGAAAACTCTTGTATCACAAACTGACCCAGATATCCTTGTGCTGACCGTAACTTGGCTTAAACAGAGTATCCATGATTCTGAAGTTGCAATAAACAATTACAACCTGTACAGAAAAGACAGAGAAGGACGAGGAGGTGGCGTGGCTATATATGTAAAGGACTTTATATCTGCTACTGTTTTAAATACTGTCTCCATACCTCACACGTTTGAATGTATTGCTCTGAAAGTTCAAATCTCTTGTAACAAATCATTGACTGTGCTAGGTGTATATAGACCACCATCAGCTAACCCTTGTGCAGTCAATCAATTAACAGAATTGTTTTCTCAGTTCAGTACTTCAGAAATCCTGGCTCTGGGTGATTTTAATTTAAACTGGTTGTCAAATGATTCATTGAGCTTAAAAGAGATGTGTGACAATCTAAATCTATCACAGATCATAACAGAACCAACTAGACCTAATTTGAAAGATCCGTCAAAATCAACACTGATTGATCTCATTTTTACTAATAGAAGGGACAAAATTACATCCTCTGGGGTTTTCGCCCTAGTCATCAGTGACCATTGTCCTCTGGCATGTATAAGGAGTGCCAGACTAGCGAGAACTAAGCCCAGGATTGTACTCAAGAGACATTTTAAACATTTTAATGAACAAGTTTTTTTAAACGACATTGTGAACAGTAATATATGTCAAACATCTGAAATACCTGATGTGGACCGTGCACTTGAATATTTTACAAATACATTTCTTACAATTATTGACAAGCATGCACCTTTTAAAAAACTAAGGGTTAAAGACAGATCAAGCCCATGGTTCTCCACTGAATTATCATTGCTGTTAAAGGAAAGAGACAAAGCCTGGGCTCTAGCAAGACAGACAGGCACAGCAGCCCACTGGCTTTTATTCAGACAACTCAGAAATAAATGCACATATTCACTAAGAAAAGCGAAATCCTCTTATCATCAGGACATGATTTCTAGTTGTTCTTCAAACCCATCACAATTCTGGAAAGCAGTGAATATAAACAAAAATAAATCCTCCCCATCTATCCCTTCTTACATTACTTTAAATGATGTCCAAACAAATAAAACCTCAGAAATTTGCAGTGCTTTTAACATCCACTTTGCTGCTTCTGGGAGTCAGTTTGAAACATTGCACTCTGGAAGTAATGTTAATAGCCTGCCGCTGGCTCATATTCCCACCTCTAACCAATTGCCTAAATTCATTATACAAGCCTTCTCTTCTTCTGTTGTAATGGAGGCTCTGCACTCCTTAGACATTAGGAAAGCAAGGGGAGAAGATAATCTAGAGCCGTACTTTTTAAAACTCTGTGCCCCTCTAATCACTGAACCAATTTCTTATCTTTTTAATCTTTCAATTGATACTGGAGTTGTCCCTCAGGTCTGGAAGTCAGCACACATCGTCCCTCTGCATAAGGGTGGTGACAAAAATGAACTTAACAACTACCGGCCGATTTCCAAACTGTCTAGCCTCTCTAAAATCCTGGAGTCATTAGTCAATAATCAACTAAAATCATTCCTTTCAAGAAATTCTGTATTAAGTCCTCACCAATCTGGTTTCAGAGAAAAACACAGCACCATATCAGCAACTACCTTAGTCATAAATAATATTGTGTCTGCTATTGATCAAGGGAAATACTGTGCTGCCCTCTTTGTTGATTTAACCAAAGCTTTCGACACTGTTGATCACACCATACTCCTACAGAGGCTATATGATGTTGGTTTTGACAACTCCTCACGTAAATGGTTTAAGAATTATCTGTCCAATAGATTGCAATGTGTGACTGTACAATCGGAACGCTCTGAATACTTACCGCTATCAAAAGGGGTTCCACAAGGTTCTGTGCTGGGTCCTGTGCTGTTCACAATATACATTAATAATATTGCCTCTGTATTCACAAATTGTAAGGCCCATCTTTACGCTGACGACACAGTTTTGTATTGTTTTGCAGAGACTGCACATCTAGCAATGGAAACCTTACAAGGAGCACTTAACAAATTACAAAATGCCCTCTTCGACTTAAAATTACTACTGAATGCAGACAAAACTAAATACATGCTCTTTACACGAGCCAGAAATATGACAGACATTGACTTGCACATAACAACTCTGGAAGGTCACAATATTGAAAGAGTACCGCAGTATAAATATCTTGGCATCTGGCTCGATCAATCCTTCTCATTTAAGTTTCACATAGACACATTAACTACTAAATTACGACAGAAAATTGGATATTTGTACAGAAACAAAGGGAACTTCCCTCTAACGTGTAGAAAACGGATAATTGAAGCCATCTTCCTGTCTGTTCTGGACTACGGAGATGTCATTTATAGACATGCTCCAGCCTCCACCCTAAAATCATTAGACCCAGTTTATCATTCCGCTCTTAGATTTATCACTGGTGACAAATACTCCACTCATCATTGCATCCTGTACGACAAAGTTGGTTGGCCTTCACTAACAGTCAGGCGTGACAGGCATTGGCAGATATTTATTTATAAAGCACTTACGGGTAATCTACCAGCATACATCACTTCTCTACTAATCTGGGCTGATAATCAGTATCTGACCAGATCAAGTGATTGGCTAATGTTGAGGGTTCCACAAGTTAACACTAACGTTGGGAAAACAGCCTTTACCTTTTGTGCTGCACACACCTGGAACACAATACAAACCACATTAAAACTCAACACGATGGTTACCATAGGTCAATTTAAAAACATGATCACAAATTACTGTGCTCATGAGTGTAAATGTTATTAACTGTATTTGCCTGCTTTGCTGCTTATTATTCTGGTCTTATATTCTATGTATTTGTATTTGTCTCTGTTGTATTGTTTTTTGTTTAATTGTACTCTCGACATCATTGCAAATGAGGGCTTGCCCTCAATGATTTCTCGAGAATAAATAAAGGTGAAATGAAATGAAATGAAATGTACCACAGTCATTTAAAGTAGCCGTAATTAAACCGCTTCTTAAAAAGCCTACTCTTGATGCAGGAACTCTAGCTAACTATAGACCTTTATCTAACCTTCCTTTTATCGCTAAGATCCTGGAGAAAGTGTTAGCTAATCAGTTGTGTGACTTTCTCCATGACAACAGTTTATTTGAGGATTTTCAGTCAGGATTTAGAGTCCACCATAGCACTGAGACTGCTCTAGTTAAAGTAACGAATGATCTTCTTCTAGCCTCAGACAGGGGACTTTTATCTGTGATCGTCCTATTAGATCTTAGTGCTGCTTTTGACACGATTGACCATCAAATCCTATTACAGAGATTAGAACAATTACTTGGAATTACAGGGACTGCTTTAAGCTGGTTTAAATCCTAATAATCAGACCGATCTCAGTTTGTACATGTTCATGATGAGTCCTCTATGCACACCAAAGTTAGCCATGGAGTGCCACAAGGATCAGTGCTTGGACCGATTCTCTTTACATTATATATGCTTCCTCTGGGTAACATTATGAGGAAACATTCTATACATTTTCATTGTTATGCAGATGATACTCAGCCATACGTATCAATGAAGCCAGATGACACCAATCAGTTATGCAAACTAGAAGCATGCCTTAAGGACATTAGGACTTGGATGACCAGAAACTTTTTGCTGCTCAACTCAGACAAGACTGAAGTTATTGTGCTTGGACCTAAGAATCTCAGAGAGACTTTTTGTAATGATATAACTGCCTTTAATGGCATCAGCGTGGCATCTAGCACCACTGTTAGGAATCTAGGAGTTTTATTCGATCAAGATATGTCCTTTAACTCTCACATAAAACAAATTTCAAGGACAGCTTATTTTCACCTTCGTAATATATCTAAGATCAGGCAGATCCTGTCGCAAAACGATGCAGAAAAACTAGTTCATGCATTTGTTACCTCCAGGTTGGATTACTGTAATTCTCTTTTATCAGGGTGCTCTGGTAAATCTCTAAAGACTCTTCAACTAGTCCAAAATGCTGCAGCTCGTGTTCTGACTTGAACTAGGAAAAGGGACCACATTACTCCTGTTTTGGCTTCTTTGCACTGGCTCCCTATAAAATCTAGAATAGAATTTAAAATCCGTCTTCTCACTTACAAAGCTCTAAATGGTCAGGCACCATCTTATCTTAAAGAGTTAATACGGCACGTACTACCCGTCGAGAACATTACGCTCTCAGAATGCAGGCCTGCTCGTGGTACCTACAGTCTCTAAATGTACTATGGGAGGTAGAGCCTTCAGTTATCAGGCGCCAGGCGCTGATGGCAAGGCAACTTTTCCGCAAAGCCATTCCTGATAACATCTGTGAATAAACTGGTGTATTCCCTGTGATATAGCTCATCTTTCCTGAACTTCACCTTAAGTCCTGAGATTGTTCACTTTCTGTGCTGACTCTTGGCTTCCAGATATGAAGAACAGTTGGATGATTTTGACCACAAACTTTGCAAGTCGAGCGCCTATCGCAATCCTTGCTCCTGTGTCCAATACACAGGTATCCAAAACACACCCCTTTCTCCTTTAGAAAGACAATTTTATCACGATGTTTCTTCTTTTCCAGCTTTGGACACTCGTCCAATGACTGAACCTGCGAACAGCACACACAAGGGTGTTTAGATCTTCTCAAGGAATCCTGCTTTTTTGGTACTGACTATGAACTCCCAGCTTCCTTGGTTGCGTCAACAGCTATGACTGTAGTTGCAAAGCTGTTACCTGTGACTCTGCTGAACTTGGGCTGAGACTTGAATTTATGTACACTCTTCAATCCAGCTTAACCACAATGTGTGTCCTGGATGTCTCCAAAAAGCGGGTCAGAAAGAATCTTTACATGACGTTCAATGAACATGACAAGATCCTTGAATCGAGCTCTGCAGTTGTACCTCTCCAAGACCTCATGTGCTTTTGTCCTCCATCTTTCAAAGCTTCTATTCTTGCTTGAATAGAAGCTTTGTCATTATTGCTCTCATATTGGTTGGCATGTCTAGTTCTTGCATATATTGAAGCTCCTCCATGACATTACAACAACCACGCAGAAACAGAGAATAGGCTTGTAGTGCTTTTACGTCCTCTGACTTTATTGCAGGCCAAGCCAGGGCCTTCTCTATGTAAAATACTGGGATGTCTCGAGATGGTAAAGACATGAGACGCTGCTGTTGAACAAGAGCTTCTGTTATTTCATTCTGTCGATGCATTATAGTGAATATTTCTCCCTGCATTGTTACAGAATGTGCATGCTGTTGTTGCTCATCATGATCAATAGGCAAAGAGAAGGTTTGATGTTTGTCTGTTGTTCCGTTCCATGCAATTCAGTCCTATTTTCCAACTTTGTCTCGTGTTTTGATCCAAAGATGTACTGCTTCCTGTTTGCATCAGGGTGGGTGTTCTGTGCACTTGTTTTATTATGACGTACTGGGATTTTCCTTTGTTGCAGTGTGCTCCATGTTAAGGGTTCATATTGCTTTGCTGCAGGATTGAGATTTTTTGAAGTTGTTTGTTGTCCATTATTCCTTTCAAAGTAAGAATTCATCCCATTAGACGGTGCTTGGGAGTCACTTGAACAATCCGTAGCAGCTTGTAAAACAGACAGTTTTGCTGTGGATCAAGCATCAAGCGTGAGCTGCTCCCTTCTTCTCCTTAACTGTTCCTCCTGTGCCTCCAGAGCATGCTTTTCCTTAAGCGTTGCGACACGAGCAAGAAGTGCTCGTGTCGCCCCTTTTCTGCCCCTTCTTTGATGCATGAAGAGACTTTTACCAATGGTGGCACTTTACCTCTGAGAGTGTTTACTGGCAACATTTGATATGCTGTTATCAGGATTGACATCATCATAAGTGTTATCATCAAATTCAGGGTTAACATCATCAATCACATTATCATTATTGTCATTGTTTGTCAACCAATTTTCAACATCAGAAATGAAACCCTTCTCAGCAAGCATTTTTGCAGAAAACCATGTATCTTGTTTATCCCTTTCATCAGTGGGCATTAAAGGCACCAGAGATCATGCGCAACTTTTGCTTCCCCACATAGACAATCCATTTTTTCAAGTGTACATTTTACCTCTTTGACACTGCTGCGCTGCATGAGCTCCTGAGTTATTTTTCTTAGATTTCTGGTGTTACGTTGTATGTTGTTTTGTCCCCCTCTGCTGGCTGTAATGTGTACCTGTTGTAAACCTATTAACTGATTGCTTTTGTTTCTCCCTAGGGTGTGTGTGGTTGGGGAATGATTGGAAGAGGCTGATAAGGAGGCAGAAACTGGTGAGCTGTCTCTCACTCTCTGTTCCTGGCTCCTGAGAGTCACACCTAATGTTGATGTACTGATCATGGTTGTTAAGGTTTTGGTTACAAGTTTATCTTTTTCGCGACTTTTGTTCTGGCTAAGGGACTAGGTAAAGGGTAATTACCCAGTCCGACGGTCCTTTGTGGGCGGGTCTGGGTGGCTTAAACTTCTTTTTTGTTTTGTTTTGTGAACCGAACCAGTATGTTTTGTGTTTTTGTTACCCAACTTGACTTGTGAAAATAAACTATTTTCTTGATTGGAGATAACATGACTGGTGGTTTTATGTTCGATTCCCTGGTGAAACGGGTCTTAATTTAGGGGTCGTAACACTGGCCTTATTTAATTTATCTTTTCGTATATTTTGTAGTCTTTCTACTTTTTCAGCCAGAGCTTTGTAAGTTAATTTAACAGATCTTTTACCTTTTACAGACTGTGTTTCATTAACGTTACCCACTTTCGCTGTAGCCGCAGCAGGATCAGCTGTGCGAGCCGCTACCCGATCAGCTGTGAGAGCTGCTGTCGGCTCGTCAATTTTACCGTCCATAATGTCCCCGTTTTGTTTATATTGTTCCGTAACGCATGTCCAGAACGAACATTACAATGGATTACAAAGTTCAGTCTTATTTCACAACGATCAGTTTATTTTTGCGACCAATGCATTGGGATTATGCTTGCAAAAATTGTGTGCACACATTTAAACATGGCCATAAACCTGGTAGCGCTACACATACCTCGTATGCATAAACGGAATATGAAATATTGGGCCCCTGGGCACATGGACTCTACAGCTATCGGATGTTTGCAATAGGAGTGTGCACTGCAGAGAGAAAAAGAGACAGACAGACACATAGATACAGAGTGAGCTTTTTGTTATAGTTTAGCTTTTTAACTCAGTAATAATCACTGATTTTATTAGACTGACTATATCTAACATTGTGCGGTCGCACATCTTGCCAGTCATGAGGGGCCCCTTATGATGTTCTCTAGTCTAGAGAGAGATGGGCTACTATTGCTGTTGTTTCGCGCTTGCTTTTCTTTATTTCTCCACTTATAGTTGAGGGGCCCGTGATGACAAATAGGCTTATATTCAGGCCATTCCTTTATTATTTTTGGTAGGACTTTTTGGACCCTGCTATTGACATCAATTACTGAGCCCTACGACTATGCATCATTAAAAGTAACAGCGACTTCACACAGAAGCTCTGGTTTAGGGGCCCCCTGAGCCCTTGGGCCCCTGGGCCTGGGCCCGGTAGGCCCGTGCGGTAATCCACCCCTGCTCGTATTGCCGGTGGGCGCCGTTGAGTTGGACCGGTCTGGCTAGGATACCTTGTGGGATACGCTGTACGATGATCGGCGTCCTACTAATTCACAAACATTGCATCCGTCGTCCTGCTTCACCCAGCATCCTCCTTCACCCGGCGTCCTCCAGCGAGCCAAACAAAGAGTGGGAAATCCAACGTTGCATTTGCCTCTATGCAATGATGGCGTTCGTTAAGCTTTTTAATTGTCCAATTTCTTAAAGCAGAGTTTTTGAATCAGAATCAGAATCAGAATCGGGTTTATTTCCAAGTACATTTACACATACAAGGAATTTGTCTTGGTGTATTGGTGCAAAAACGGTTAACAGTTGTTGGAGCCAAAATATGTGTTTGTTGTGTATTATCTTTTGGTTGCGTGTGTAGTCCCTCTACTGGGCACTATGTGGAGTGAGTGGGTGCCGTGTTTTAAATCAAGGCTCCAGGTGAGGGGAGAGAGGTGATTGAATGGAGGCAAACAGTTTTTCTACCGTGTCAGCCTGTGAGCACGTCCAAAGGCGGATTTGTTTTGTTGCATTTAGTAGGACGTAATGGTTCGTCTTATTTTTTTATTTTTTTTTTGATAACATTTTTGATAATAAATGGATGGAAATATCCAAATCGCATCAACGGACTGATTTAATTTCTTAGAGCTGAGCACGCGTCCGAAAACAGCGTCCACATTTATCCCTCAGTGACTTTTCTAAACAATATTGGATATGTTAAAATTGACTGCGGTCAAGCCAGCCGTGGTTCGCTTTTGCTTGGTCAAATCAGCCGCACGTTTTTTTCCAGTGCGCGAATCTACTAACATTTACGGTAATCGTAATGAAACCGCTCTGAAGAGCTGCTGGTAGTGACTGTGGGGCAGACTGCAGTCTCACAATCAGACCCATGACACATACGATACTTTTTACAGAAATTATTCCCGGTGATACTTAGTACTTCCTAGACTACTTGCATGAATAATATGAAGTACTTTCACTGTGTACTTTTCGAGTAATCCTGTGTCAAAATCCCTAACAGAGCACAAGATTAAGGATATTTCATCCAACTTTGATGTGGAATAAAAAACGTTTTATCCATAAGTAGTCCATGATTCATATACCGCTGAACTAAGTACTTCCTAGACTACTTGCATGAATAATATGAAGTACTTTTACTGTGTACTTTTTGAGTAATCATGTGTCAAAATCCTTAACAGAGGACAAGATTAAGGATATTTCATCCAACTTTGATGTGGAATAAAAAACGTTTTATCCATAAGTAGTCCATGATTCATATACCGCTGAACTTAGTACTTCCTAGACTACTTGCATAAATAATATGAAGTACTTTTACTGTGTACTTTTTGAGTAATCTTGAGTCAAAATCCCTAACAGAGCACAAGATCAAGGATGTTTTGCCCAACTTTGACATGGAATAAAAAACTTATTTTCCATAAGTAGTCCATGATTCATATACCGCTGAACTGAGTACTTCCTAGACTACTTGCATGAATAATATGAAGTACTTTTACTGTGTACTTTTTGAGTAATCCTGTGTCAAAATCCCTAACAGAGGACAAGATCAAGGATGTTTTGCCCAACTTTGACATGGAATAAAAACATTATTTTCCATAAGTAGTCCATGATTCATATACCACTGAACTTAGTACTTCCTAGACTACTTGCATGAATAATATGAAGTACTTTTACTGTGTACTTTTTGAGTAATCTTGAGTCAAAATCCCTAACAGAGGACAAGATCAAGGATGTTTTGCCCAACTTTGACATGGAATTAAAAACATTATTTTCCATAAGTAGTCCATGATTCATATACCACTGAACTTAGTACTTCCTAGACTACTTGCATGAATAATATGAAGTACTTTTACTGTGTACTTTTTGAGTAATCTTGAGTCAAAATCCCTAACAGAGCACAAGATCAAGGATGTTTTGCTCAACTTTGACATGGAATAAAAAACTTATTTTCCATAAGTAGTCCATGATTCATATACCGCTGAACTGAGTACTTCCTAGACTACTTGCATGAATAATATAAAGTACTTTTACTGTGTACTTTTTGAGTAATCCTGTGTCAAAATCCCTAAGAGGATAAGATTAAGGATATTTCATCCAACTTTGATGTGGAATAAAAAACGTTTTATCCATAAGTAGTCCATGATTCATATACCGCTGAACTTAGTACTTCCTAGACTACTTGCATGAATAATATGAAGTACTTTTACTGTGTACTTTTCGAGTAATCCTGTGTCAAAATCCTTAACAGAAAACAAGATTAAGGATATTTCATCCAACTTTGACATGGAATAAAAAACGTATTTTCCATAAGTAGTCCATGATTCATATACTGCTGAACTTAGTACTTCCTAGAGTACTTGCATGAATAATATGAAGTACTTTTACTGTGTACTTTTTGAGTAATCTTGAGTCAAAATCCCTAACAGAGCACAAGATCAAGGATGTTTTGCCCAACTTTGATGTGGAATAAAACACTTATTTTCAGTCCATGATTCATATACTGCTGAACTTAGTACAAGGATATTTTACCCACATTTTATGTAGAAATGTACTTTTAACAGAGATTTTTTATACTGTGGTATTGCTCCCTTTCTGTTAAGTAAAATATCAGAGTATTTCCTCTAACACTTTGTAAATCTGAAACTTGCATTCATGAATAGGTCTTTTTCCAGTCATAACACCCAAAGCATATATGGCCATGGATACAACTTGAGAATTGAGCTGACCATCAGCCAGCAGATTGTGGTTGACTATAGGAGCAGAAGAGAAGTGTTGAGATACATTTGCCAATCCTAGCTGACAGTAACATCAAGAAGATGGAGTACAAAAGGATCCCAGGGCTGGGAGACCACGGTAACAAATATGTGACCTGATTAATGCAGGTAAAGCAGGGGAATGAGGACACAGTTTGTCTTGTTTCCTTTCCAGAGTGCCGCTCTGTATGATTTATTTACCTTCATGTATCATAACAGTCACATAAGTCCAATGCATAACTTTTTACATCATCTCAGGTTTATGTAGTCCAATTTCACATTTTCAAACAGTTTCTGTAAATACATTACATTTTCTTGGTCAATTTCACAGCATAAACTGGTTCAAAACACAATTTTCATAGTGTAGTTATACAGTGTATAAAACACCTTTAAATACAATAGACTACATACCTTGCTTCTGTAAAAGAGCACTGAAATGTGTATTCAAAAAAAAGAGCTTGAGTTACATTTTTGAATATACTTAATTAAGTTAATTTAAGTTAGTATCCTTAAATAATTAAATTTTAACAAATGTACATATTGATAGTAACACATAATTCATGACTAGCTGTAAATACATCATGTACAGGATTTTTAATGTCAGTTATTACCACTTTACCAAGTGCAACTGCAGTCGAGCTCGACATAAAATGGCGGGAAAACTTTCCACATATTGATGTTGTTTAAACTTAAACAACTCATTACACCAAACTACAAACTTCACACAGACACTCGTGCTAATAATATCTGTCTATATGATGTAACCGACCTGTATAAAGCAGGTAAAGCAGAGGAATTAAGACACAGTTTGCGAGATATTAAGTCGCACTCCCGAGATAGTAGGCCTAAGTTGCGCACCAAACTACTATTACCTTGACAACTCCTCCATCATCATGGCTAGCATAATAGCTAATAAAACCTATACCTGGAAACTCATCTGGATCATCAAAATACCTTTTACACTTACCTCATACTTTACACAATAATAATAACAAAAACAACAGTAACAATGATAATAACAATAATAACAACAACAATAATAATAACAATAATAATATAAATACACTTTATTAACTTTTACTAATTTACAAATTATTTAATTACTAATTAAAATTAATAATAGGCCTGCATTCAAGCAACTGCGACTTTTTAATTATGTCAGAAAGCCCATGAATTACTATCTCGTGCACGATAGTAATTCATGCAGAAGTAAAAAAAACAAAAAACATCCATGTCACCGCCAGGGCCCCTTATCCTAGTTTAGGTGCGCCACCCGGGCTTTCCTGCCATTTTGTCATTTACATGAATCCTGTCCACCATTACTTTTTTTATGGTTGTTGTTTTTGTCTCTCTTTTTCTTTTTTTTCTTTCTTCCTCTCTGTGATACCGGTTGGTTGTCTGACACGATCAATCAGCAAGTGTATGTCAATGAACCCGCCTCTTCAGCTCTCGGGCAGACATTTCGAGGTTCTGATTAAGCGCACTTCGACGACAAGAGTTTGTTTTCATTAGTTTGCATCTTTAAAGGTCATATTTCTTCATTGTTCAATTAAGAATTCTCGATGACCCATCATCAAGGGTAGGTATACCTACTTTTCACTTCCAAAATTAATCATTAACATGTAGGCTATGGCAAATCCAGATTATAGCCTGAGCGTCAGCACCGATTAACTCACAACTCATTAACTCATAAGCATTAGCCTGTAATAACTTAATAATGTATGGTTATTTTGATATAGCATGAATTCAGTGTAGACGTGTGTAGTGTAAAACCTATACTGCTAATATCACTGCATTCATTAATGTATTTGCTATCTACCGTTTTAACAGGCCTATGGCTACTCTTCATTTTTTACATCATGTTATGTATAATTTCTGTAACTTCTATTCATAACTTTCTTTACAGATGTTTTCTTTCTCAACATTTGGGAGGGTAAGTGTTAATGTTATTTGCAAATGTACTGATTGGAGCGCGGTCACACTGGCAATCCGTACCGTGCCATACTCAAGCTGCGCCATTCCCCCAATGGCTACCTCTTGTACATAACGTCGTAATACAGCACATGCATGCTTTATGTTATTATGAAGCGTGCTCAGTTTACAAACAGGCGGACTTGAGAAAAAAATAAAAATAATGGACGCGCAGTCGAGTCCGCGTCTGCACATCGGGGAACAACACAGAGAGCATGACAGCTTCTTTACTGACTTTGAGGCTTATTTTGAGTCACTTTAATAAGCTAAATTTAATTTAAAAAAAACAAAAGAAAGAAACGCGCGGTCGAGTCCGCATCCGCACATCGGAGAACAACACCGAGAACATGACAGCTACTTTGTGACTTATTTTGAGTCATGTTAGTCAGATACAGTCATAAAACTCAGGATTTCTCCATAATAAAGGTTGTCAGTGTTGTGTACCCGCGTGCTTGTGCATGAAGTGTACCATGCCCAAGCACACCTCTCCGAAGTGTGCCAAAGCCAAGGAAGTGTACCGTGCCTGAGCACGGAACGGAGCGGTCACACTGGCCAAACGAACTGGACTATAGGGTTGAAGCGTGCTTGGGCACGGTACGGATTGCCAGTGTGACCGATTAGATACATAAAAATAGAAACCTAACATTTGAATTTTTTTTCCTTGCTTGAATAGTCCAGAAAATTGTCAATAAGTGCAACAGAAATTCTGTCATGCATCAAGAGGCTTCAGGTCAAGACAGATGTTGCACTCGGCACAGAAAGTGCTTACACAGAAGAAAGTTTCTGGGGCATTGTATGCAAGGACTTAGGAATCCCAAATCTCCTAAGTAATAGGACGAGAATAAAAAATGCCTACTTTCAACATCAGCAGGTAATCATGAAAGATTTGTTTCCATTGTTTTTCCACAATTTAGAATTTTCTTGCTTTTGGATTATACTTCTGTGGTATCTTAATTTAGTATTTTATCTATAAATTGTATAACTGTATTATGATTATAATATTATGAAGGAATGATTAAATGCACATTCTAAGACCTTAGCATTGTTATGAATTTTAACTTCTGTTGCTTCTGGGGTTTGGGTATATGTGTAGAGCCATACATCAGAACCTGGGACAGAGTTGGACTCACCAGGCTCTGTGTCCCCAGCGGGTGATCTTCCGGATCTAAAGACAGCGGTGCCACAACCTGGTACAGAGTTGGACTCACCAGGCTCTGTGTCCCCAGCGGGTGATCTTCCAGATTTTACAACAGCGGTGGAACAACATGGGACAGAGTCGGACTCAGGCTCTGTGACCCTGTTTGAAGACAGCCAGGAAAAACTAAATGCTCCTGTATCACAGCATGACACTGAATCATCCTCTGTGGAAGACAGCCTTGAGGTAAAATCATAATAGATTCAATAAGCTTTGTAATGTAAGGAAAGAAACTCGTAAAATGTAATTGGCCATGGGCTAAGTAAATTTAAGTAGGTTAGGTTGAATTGTTAAAATCTGAAATGATTTCATAACTATTCATTTTAACATTAAGGGAGTACTCTGAAGTCCTTTATGACATTATTAATTTATGAGGGATGTCCTATTACAGAAAAAAGTGAATTCATACTTTTTCTTACATTATATAATGAAATTTGCAATATGTAGCTAAACTAGGGATTTTTCAAATGGATTTCATCAATGCAGTAATTAGTTTTGTTGGTTATATATTTGTGTTTTAAACAACCTTTCTTTTTGTAAAACGATTTGAAGTGAGTGGCATGAATGCATATTTCATACGTAGAGTGTTATGCATTCCAGGTCTAATCTACCTTTAATTTCAACTTGTGTTTGCAGAAGATGTGCAGTGCCTCAACCAGTTCATCTACAGGAGATGAAGAGTCTGATGAAAAATACTTCACCCACAAATTGCCTGAGCAACCTTGTTTTTTCTTCATTCCACACAAGGAATGGGCAAAACTTCGGAAGACCCAACAGAACCACCAGTTCAAAAGTCTGCATTGGACAAATGTCATTTCAAAAGGGATCTGAAGTTTACATCCATACTGTAGCTTTGCCTTCAAGCGGCACACTGTAAAAAATAATATGCTCTCAGAGAACCACCCCACTTTTTACCTGCGCTGGGTACTGCCGCTTTGATGACTGCTGTGTTCAGGTAAACGTCAAAGTCGAAAATGAGTCATCCCTCAAGGCTGTTGTTCACTTCCAGGGGGGCGATGTGCGACACAGCAGACAACAGTTGAGAAGGAGGCCAATAAGAGGCGAAGATAGACCACTGATTGCTGACACTTTGACCTCAAAACTCCCAAGAAGTGTCTATTTGCAGAGTTTAGATAAGCTTGACGAGACTGTTGTGCAATCTGGTTGCAGAGATGAGGTGCCAGCTACTGGAGTAATGAAGACTCTATCATGGAGCGAAAGGAAAAAACAAAGGCGGCACAACAATGAGATGATCAGTCTGTAACTGATGTCAGAGGATAAGAAAGGCACTGATGACCAGTTGATTCAGAAGCTCATCCTGCAGCCTAAAGGTGTCATGCTGTGGTCAAAGAAAACCATTCAGCTATTCCACCAAAGGTCAAAGGAGGACATTGTCTACCTAGATGCCACTGGTAGCATTGTTAAAAAGGCAAAAGGGGAGAGCACACCGTTTTATATCTACGAACTTGTAGTTAGAAATCCAGCCAAAGGATGCTCCCCTGTCCCTGTTGCCACATATGTTACATGTGAGCACACCACTGCATCTGTATCCTACTTTCTTGGCTCCTTCATCACAGACTGTGTCAAATTACATGGGCCCAAAATTCGCAAAAGACCACTCATGTACATTTGTGATGGCTCCATAGTTCTGATGCAGTCAATTGCTCATAACCTTTGTGGCCTAAGTCTTAATGAACTATTAACAAGATACTATGACATTGTGACAGGACAAGGAAAGGAGCATCTTTTTTCACTTCCTATCCTACATAGGTGCCTCAGCCATGTCATGAAAAACGCAAAGGACCTCTGCAAAAAACAGTGAGTAATGTCTTTGACTGGAAATTATTTGGTATATTACAATGCAGGGGCATACAAATGACTAATTCTGTACAATTCTTCCTCATAGGGCTGCAAAACACTATGTACTGTGTATGCATGTCTTCGGGCTGATTACTCAGGCTACTACTCTGAAACAGCTTGATGAAGTAGTTGTTAGTGCTACTGTGCTGTTCTCAAGTCCACGCAGTGGTGAAAATGTTGAGAAACATTTTCAAAACCTTCAGACGCTTCTGACAGCAGCTTCACAGCCTGTCATTGATGACTCAAGCATTGCTGAGGAAGACTTTGTGGTAGGTAATCTTTTGGAGAATATATAAATTACATATTTAGTTATTCTTTGTTGAGTGTTTTAATTTTTTGATTGTGTATGTTTGTGTTTTTCAGTATGCTTGCAGGAATTTCCTTTTGTTATTTATGTCTAAATACATGTTGTATGGATTTCTTTAATGATGCAAGCTAATTCCTCTGTGAGAGATGTCAGCATATATTCATTTCTTGTCACGGTAGTCCATGAAATTAAGAAATACACAATTACATGGACCTCAGAAATATAATCTTGTAAATAGCATCTGGTTTAGTACCACAAAGCACAACAAAAGTACAGAAATTACATGAATGTGATTGTGTCACTTGCAGAATGATTTGGCCCCTACACCATTTGACAACCACTTCAAGAGGGTAATCCAGCAGGCAGCATTGGACAAAGACGGAGAGCCAAATGTGTACTTCTGCCCAAACTTCATACCGAAGTTTCAGAAGTACTTTCTGCCTCAGGTTGCCCTGTGGTCAGGCCTACTACTGGGTAGTAAACTAACTCTTTTTCATGTTCATATTTATTTTCAGCTTGTTTTGTTATTGTTAAAGGTTTGTGCTTTTGTGGCAGGTAACCTTGGACGTCATGGAAGAGGTCCCTTTTATGCAAAGGTGTCAAAGAGGTTCGAAAGAGTGGCCCAGAAATCAACTCAGGTAAAATTTACCAAAAACTAAAGTTAAAGAAAACCACAACTATAAGACATAGCTTTTATCTATACAATTATAGGCAAATAACATGTACCCAACTGAAAACTTACTAACTCACTAACAAAGCTATTATTTAACAGAATTACACTAGAGATAATACAACCCAGGGGATCATGGAGAAGAGCCAGTGGGATCTCAAAAAGATTCGATTTCAGCACAAGAGGCTCACACGACTTGACGACTTTGTGCACACATACCAACTCATGCATGATGCACTTCTGAGAGAATACCAAGACTCTCTGAAAAAAACAGAACAAGGTATGATATTTTTGAAAAGTTTATACTAATGTTTTTGTCTTTTCTGTCCTTGTTTTAAGTATTATAACGTCATCAAAATAATAACCTGGAATTAAAGCTATATCAGTTCTGTTACATGGAAAATATTTTTGCTGAAATTAGCATTTAATTATAGAGTAAAATAAGGGCTGATGTTTAAGTATTTATTTAATTGAGTTTTCTTTCTTTTCTCATTGCGCATTACATCCTATTACAGGCAATAATCACTTCCAGAACTATAAAATTTACCTCTGGCCTCATCACTGAAGCTATTATTACAAACATCCACAAACAATTGTTGATCAAATTGCCATTTATCAATACATCACAGAATTGACTCATCTTGTCACATATCTACTAATCTACACCCACTAATAAAGAATTAAATAAAAAATGTTGGAAAAATATATTTCCTACAAACATTCACAAGCATATATTATCTTCCGTTAACAGTAACTATACCTTTTCTGCCCTCATTTACAAGAAGCTGATTTAAAAAAACTGGAAACACAAAGAGGCACCCTCTCTTTATACTTGGAAAGAATTGATGAGATATTATTTGAACATAGAAAAGGTGTTATCTGAAGATTTTAACAAGGCTAAACAATTCAGTATAGGATGGAAGTGTATTAATGAAGCACTATAGAACAATCTGTGACATGGCTGGCAGGAGAGGGGGGAAATCGGTGGAGAACACAGGACAAGGACATGTATGTATGTGTGTGTGTGTATATGTATGTGTGTATATGTGTGTGTGTGTTTGTGTGTCTGTATGTGTGGGCGGGTATGTGGGTGCGTGTGTTGATTAATGTCGTAGAGGGTGGGGGGGGAGGTTTGTGTAAGACAAATGAATGGGACATCAACTTGTCCCTATATTTATTTAATTATATATATATTTTTGTCTTGTTTTGTTGTTTCATTTTATGTGTTCTCTTTCTTTGTTGTGTCTTGGGAGATAAATGTAAATATCTCATGTGATCCTGATTTCACCCTTGAAAAGTGTAAATTAAGTTATATGTTATATTATTATTTGGTTGGTAAACACTTGTAAGATCATGTGAAGGAAAGCATGAAATTAATAAAAATAATTATAAAAAAACCCAAAAAAAAACAGTAACTATACCTATTGCTCTATGTTCATTATAATCTAGACCTACAGGGTCGAGGTCGAAAAATGGAAACAGAGGAAACACAGGAGGAGAGGTGTATATGTTTCACCAATCACAAAGCCTTTTGATTTTAAGAAACATCAAGAAAAGAAGGTAAAGTAAAGATAATCTCAACGATCGTCATTTCTTTATAGTGACACTTGCTATTTGTTTCACTGAAAATATAAAATGTTGATGTCATGTACAATTGTGATTATCAGGTTTTGAAGACTCTCAACCCATCTCTGTCCACGTCCATCATCCCAGAGGTACAGAAAGACGACACAGACAGTTTCACCGCAATATTTCAACATCACACACAACTTTCAGTTATTGTCATATACAGTATGTTGCTGCATTTATTTTGAACTCTACTTCAATAGTAGTTGTTGAAGACAAAATTGTATTTTTAATACTTGACTTGTGAAAGTTGGAATGCTTTTTGTCTCCAACGTTTGTGTTTATCAGGACACGACATCCGACCCTTCACACATTCTGTCTGAGGAGCATGGAGGCATCACCAAGCCATCTCCAGAAGTTGTGACATCACAGGTGATCTTTAAACATCTGTCAGCTGTTACGTGTAAAGTAAATAATAAGGATAACAGCAATGTTTGAGAAACGGTGTTTGTAATGCCCACTACATGGTATGACAGTGTCAAACCATGTCTTTATCTTTTAAGAGTCAAATGGGGTTATGTTTTAATTTCCTGGAATTATCTCACATTGTTCACAGCTTAAGTCCTCCCACCAATCAACATCCATCATCAGTGACGCAAATGAACAGAAGCCCTCTTCAGAACATGTGCTATCACAAGTGAGTTTTACAATCTAGTTCTCAAAGCCTTACAATAAAAAAAAGGGAAAAAGTTTTAAATTCTTTCTAAGATATAAACCGTATGTACATTTTAGATGTTGTGAATAATATTACTTCCGACTTTATTAAACCATTAAACTGACATTTTACTTACAGTAAATGCCATTTTCCTAAGACTAATGCATAACATTTGTACAGTTTGACACAGAAGGAGCTCACAATGTCACTGTTGTAGAAGAAAAAAGGATGGAAGACCAAGTAAAGACATTGTCAGCTGAACTGTCTGAAAGCATGACAGTATGTGTATGGAAGGCAGATCTAGCAACATTTGTCGTTGACGGTGTTGTCAACGCTGCCAATAAAAACCTGCAGCACAACGGTGGTCTTGCCCTAGCTCTACGTACAGCTGGAGGACCAGTGATCCAAGCAGAGAGTGACCTCCACATCCGCAAATATGGACAATTAAACACTGGAGAAGCAATCGTGACCAGTGCTGGTGATTTACCATGCAAATTGGTCATTCATGCAGTTGGACCTCGTGTCCCAAAAAAACCATCACAGGCAGTGCTGTCTAAAGCCAAGAACAATTTGAAAGTTGCAGTACTGAACATCCTACAGAAAGTGAGGGAACATTGTTTGCAGTCTGTTGCCATTCCAGCTATTAGCTCTGGCATATTCAACTTCCCCTTGCCAATATGTGCGGACATTATAGTGTCCACTCTAAAAGAGTTTCATGACAACTCTACGCTGGATAATCCGCACCTCACTGTTCACCTTGTGAACAATGATGAACCATCAGTCAAGGAAATGGAGAGAGCCTGCACAGAGATACTTGTACCACCCACTTCAAAGGCCAGCCATACGGTCTTACAGGCAAAACCTCAATATGAAGAGGAGCAGGTAGGAATCATCCTCATAATTGATAAAATTATTTTTAAATTGCATTTATACTGTATAATGACTTGCACATGTCATTAGTCAATGAACAATTGGTCATTATATCCTAACATATACCTTCAGTGATACTGATGGGATAATTTGATGAATTAACAAGTTGTTCATTTGTGTTTGCAGCTGACATCACTGTGGAAAACAAAGGACACAGAAGTTGTAGTTGCTGTGCTCCCCTCCCATATTAGAGGAAATAATCTTGTGATCCGCCACAGTGAGCTACGATCACTGAGACCTCACCAGTGGCTAACAGGCGAGGTATTGTGTTGTTAAAATTATCATCCACAGTACAAACAAAACAGACACATAACATTGTAATACAAAATTTAATAAAACGATCAAAAATGTATAGGAAAATGATTAACTCATATTTCAAAGCACATTTTAGTTAAGTGTGTTATTGCTTGATATATTTAATTGGTGTTTTATCTTTGTTGTGCTTTTTTTCTGTCTATATCTCAATTCTTGGATTTAGGTAATCGAGGGCCTCTTCCATCTTTCTGCAAGCCAGTTCAACATGGGAAACAGTATTTACATTCTCAATCATTACACAACAGGTGTAATACTTTTTGGGGAGCGAGCTGAGGTCAGACGACATGGCTTGAGAAAGGTAATGTGTATTTTCATGACTGTAACGTATCTACACCTTTTAGAGCCAAAATGATCTCTTGAGTTTGAAGTGGCTGACTTATATTTGTACAGTTTGTCTTACAATACTTTGGGTTTTATATGTTTTCTTTTATGAATTAATTACTAAATGAAACACGAATTATAAGTTATCATAGTGATAAGAAAACCTAAGAAACTGTCATTATTTAACTTCTTTTTATTGCTGTTACAGATCAACTTCAGCAATTACCAAGCTGTACTCTCCTTTGTTAATATTGGCAGAGTCCACTGGAAGTTGCTGGTTAGTTATTGTTAGTACATTTTTCGATTAAGAAATCCTGTTATTTTAAGTAGGTCTGTTTAATGTGTTTTTTAAACAACATCACCTTCTTTTTCAGTACATATTTCCTGCCATAGCCTCAGTATTTTTGGTGGATCCAGCAGCAAGTTCATCAGAGGAAGCAGACTCTGAAGATGCTGCAAAAAGAGTCAGGTTAGTCATCAACTTAGATATAAATTATCATTGAAAATCTACTGTAGATGTGCCTCAAAAAGCACAGTATAGACACTAGAATAAACATTTTCAAAGAGGAGTCTAGGTCTTACTACTGTATTTAATGTTTTCTGTTTGAGATTAAAGTACAAGTGTGTAAGGGCAGAAGTAACCTAACCCAAAACATTTAACCTGTTAGTTTGTGTATTGTTTCTTATCTCTCACTGTCACGCCCTCAGTATCTAGATACTGAATTTGAAGTTTAGTAGCTCAATAGGCAAGGTAACCTACATTATCTTTCAGTTATTTTTTACTGATATGTTTTTTATTTACAACAAATATTTGATCATTTGTATAATACATGTATATAAAACACACTATTTGTCCATGTGCTTTACCAAGTGAATACTTCAAAATGAGGAGGATCTGCTATGGCAAGGAGGATTGGGTGACTGTCAAATGGAGAGGATCAACCATGCACCATCCAGTTCAACGTGATGGCAGTAGCTGTGGGGTCATTGTCACCATGGTAACATATTGTTAAACTTTAACTGCTCTATTTCTGTGAGTTCTTCCATGTCTTTGTCCAAAGTGTCATTGTATTGACTAGGATTAACTGTTCAGTTTTTTTATTTCATTGTCTTGATTGAAAGTATTGCACAATATACACCCACAATTAAAAAAAAAAGATGTAGTGGTCAAAGCATACAGACTTTATAATTCTAAAACAAACATATGAAATGAATTTCAATTAAAGTTACACACAACACTTTTTACTATTGATTTATACAGATCATCAGTTACTAGTGTCTGAATTAACAATTTACAGTTAGATTTTATTTGATATATTTCAGATATTTGTAAAACTAATTGAAGAGAGGGCCGGTTGCCTCAAGTTGTGTTAATTACCCCATGACAGGTATTAGTTAAAGTATTCATATTTGGCATTTTTTATTGAAATATCAATTAAATGTTATAATTTCACTGGCTTACTGTGCAAAAACAGTGCATCACAGATGACATATTTCCTTTTGTGTGTTGGTGCAGATGGCAAGGGCAGTGATGGAAGCCTTTCCTGCATTACCAGGTACGTCCTTTGGGACATCCAAAAAGGAGATGGCTTGTGAGAGGAGGACATTTGCACTTTCAATACTCAGTGGTTCAGGTTTGTTTTTTCCCCTATTCTTTAAGTAAAGGTAGTTAGTTGTTATGGAAATGATGAATGTGTATTAAAGTTATACAATCAAAAACATCATAATTGCCTAAAGCAGTGGTTCCCCAGTGGTTTTGCCGGGCCCCCCCTTGAACATAAAAATGGCTTTGGGGCCCCCCCCCCCACACACACACAAGTTACCAAATATATTTTGTGTGTATATGTCTGTGTGTATACAAAAAATACTGACAATAACATCCTTTGCAGTCAAATATTTGTATTTTTAGAATTTATCTGAGATTTGCCAAAACAGAAAAAGAATGGCAGCATCAATGTGTGAAGATTAAACTTGAACAAAAATATCAAGCCAATTCTTAAGTAGCAATAAGAGTATAACTGCAACATTCAACTGAACACTTTTTTAAGATTCAACAGTAAGGCCCCGTGTCCACCTAGTGTTTTTTTCTCAGCTCCAGCGTCTTTTTTCAGTTGTTTTCAATGAGTAGAGAGCGTTTGCAGCAGAAAGCGGCCGCCTGGAGAAAAAGCGCAGCGCCCAGCGTCTTTTCAACAAGCGCTCTGCCGTTTTTGTGCGGACGCTCCGAGCGCTCAAGTAGAAAATCTTTCAACTTTTCAGAAAGGCGTTGTTGATGTCACTGGCGTTCTTTTCAAAATGTATGATATTCCCTGTATTTTAGCCTCCTACGGATCTTGTCTTGTACCCGCATCCTCTTTGCTCCGTGTCTGCTTGGGTAAAAAGTGACCTCAAATATAAAACATGACGTAAAAAGTAACCGAGATGTGTCGGTTATACAGCGGCCGTGGTCAACCTTTGTCAACAAACTGTTGTCATAGAGACAAGACGGACATGCAGCGCTTTTTTCTCAGCGAACAAACGCTTCATGCAAACGCTCCCAAGCGCACAACCAGCGCCTAATAATTGTTTTTAACAATTTCTTGACTCTCTGAAAGTAAACAGCTCTTCCTGAAAAACTTAATGAAAATCTTCTTGCTAGCTCCATTCTCCCGGTCCTGCAAGAATTTCAGTGACTTATGTGTGCTTGTTTTGTGATCTTCTCCAGCCTGGGCTGCAGCTGTGAGACAGCCACTCTCAGTTCATTTGCAATGTCTACCTTTGACCTGTATTTTGTCTTGATTGATGCAACTGCCGAAAAACCTATCTAACATAGGTATTCAACATACAACCGTAGTGCATTGTTTGGAATTTTCCCCCAAAACTTTTCGCGCCCCCCCGTCATTGCACCGAACCACTGGCCTAAAGCATGAAAAATAGCCCAATTCTAAGCTGCCATACATATCTAAGACGAATCCATAACCACCACAGATCAATTTATATTTCAACACAACACAAACCAGATCAATAAACGTCAAGGAGGAAAGAATAACTTGTTCCTCATTTCCTGCGGCAATAACGGACTGATCTGAATGCTGACAATATATAGCAGGGAAGAGGAAAAGGATGCAGAATTAACCAGGCAAACAGAAACAGTTTAAAGGTATTTTATTGAGGAAAAAAAGGCTAATAGGCAGAGTGACAGGCAAGCAAACAAAAGTAGGGGCCTAGGTAGAATTGGTGGTCCAAAGAGGAAGAAATGGCCAAACAGGAAATCTCAGCAAAGGCTGGGGAGCCAAGGCAAACACACAAATCAATCAGGCATAGGAGTCGATCTGGAAGGCAGGTATCTACAGGGGAACTGTGAATTGAGCACAGGAGTAGTGGGTGTGGGAAGCGAGGAGAGACTGAGGCCATCTAGAATAGAATAGAATAGAATAGATGTGTATTGTCATTGTTTCAAAAACAACGAAACATACTGTAGATAGCAGCTCTTATTTTGACAAATAAATATCAAATATAAACAAATATCAAATATATTGCAGAGATAAAAGCCGCTAATGTATGAGCAAAAATACACAAAAAGAACACATTACAAGTCACAAATAATTTATGCCAATTCAATGTAATTGTCATAATAATAACCACCAAATCATATATCCTTAGATCCATCCTTAAAAACTCATTCAACTTTTGTTGATGCCATGTCTGATCCATTCGGAGATCACAAGCTGTAATTTCTTGTATTTCTGGTATTTGACTGCACTGCTGCTGCCAGAAAACTGAAAAATGTATACATATACAGTATGTGTTAATAAAATATTATTTTCTTGGCAGTGTTTGACATGGAGAAGAACTGTGAAATGTGCTCCTTTTCAAAGCCCCCAGGATCTGGGCTTCCCACTACTGATTGGGTGAGTGTTTCTCAGTGTAGTTAAAATTTGGTTTTATCATAATATTATAATTTAAGTAAATGGTATGGTATGACATCGATTGTATTAACTGTAGCATCACTGGGTCTATCAGCAACACCACATGCATATAACATGTGTGGACATTATATAAAAAAACTAATCATGGTGTCAATTTATTACACCTGTACAATGTAATACAGTCCAATACAACAGCTCTGCCATGATTTTAAGTTTTAGGAAGCTTATCATTTTTCAGTTTTTGTTAACACTGTCCAACAGGAAAGATTTACACTTAATATTTATGTTCGAGCTCACAGTGGGTGGTGATGTTGTTCTGGAGTGAATTATATTGAAGGTGTTCCTAATATTCTGTCCATCTCATGTATTCAAATGGGGGGGACAAAATATTAGAAACACTTGTCAATATAATGCAGTCCTGTCCAGCAACATTGCAAACTACAAACATGTACTTTAATGAAAAATTTACATTATTATCTAAAGGCAGGCGCGGAGCCTATGGCTCATCGCAGAGGGGGCGGGGACTTATAGTGGGCCCTATATAGCATATGCTGTAGCCTATAGCCTATAGTAATAGCCTATGGTAGGCTATAGTAGGCCTATCGGCTGTATGGAGATGCAAGACGGGGCGGGACAAAGACAAATGCGCATTACAATGAGTGCTATTTCAGAAACATGGACAGTGACAGGGATTTATCATGAAAAAGTGAACTGCCGATATTTAAGCAAAACAAGTGCTGTTACGTCTGTGCGCATATTTGACCAATTATTTTCTATTAAACAAGTAGGCCTAAGGCAGACTTAATTAGCCGGGCGGGAAACTAAAGATAGAAGGCAACTGATTACACTACAGTTCGACATTCAGTGATGTCTGACGCCCATCCAGCCACACAGCCAAATAGACTACAATAAAATCACACATAATCAACCCACACACGACAACAAACTTTCTAATTGTGCAAGCAATGGCCTGCTGTTCATACGATAACAAAGCAGACACGGCGGTCTACAACACATGCAGCCATAAACAAAAGGCCAGCATCTAAGCACAATCACAAATAATGATGAAACAACCTACCAATGAAGTTTTCATCCAGCATCTGTCAGTTTTACTGAAAAGTATTTCTGAACTATATGTGACCTGCTGATCTTATAGCAGCACCCTATCCTTCATCCTCGCAAACCACCTTGTTCTTATTAATGGGAATATCCCTCTCTGTTGATAGTAAAGGTGAGCTTTGAGAGTCTGGCCTCATCATGCCCGCAGAAAGTTTTTAGTTCACTTCATGCGGATGAAGCTGAGAGAGCGGCTGTGAGAGATTGACATCGGTAATGAAGTTTTTAAAAATGATTTGAGAAATGCTCTGATCTGGACTTTTTTTAAATTTTGTTTTTTACACTTTTAATGTTACGAAAAACAGTGAGGGAACGATAAATAAAGCAGAAGACCTGGTGTTTAAAACTCCAGACAGCAAAGGGGGTGCCAATGGGGTGGAATCAATGACACTGCAAACAGGCCACAGTACCCCACTGGTGCTGTTTGCTACCGAAGTGTAGAACCCCCTTGGCAGCGGTGGGGGGCCCCTCTCTGCTCTGCAAAACACATTGTGTGTCTTGATTGCGGCAAAAAAATAGATACTTAGACCACGTCAAACAAACTTTATTCAAAATATTCAACTAAAAAACTACAATGCATGTTTAATTTGCTATGCTGAAGACTATTTAATAATAATAATAATTTATACTTTATTAATCCCGCGAGGGGAAATTCGTTTTTACACTCTGTCTAATGACATGCTACACAAACATAGGCCGAAATACACACACATGCACAAACAGGATCCTATGGACATGCATTAATGGAGAGGTTTCAGAGTGAGGGGGCTGCCCACAGCGAGCGCTCCTGAGCTGGTGGGGGGGTTCGGTGCCTTGCTACATGTAATAAAGTGCACATAATAAGCCATATAGAAATCTAAAGAGAAAATTACCATAAAGTATAATTGCCCCGCCCATAACGAGAAATGATCCTCTGTTGTACATCTACTCCATTATTTCTGATAAAAAGATCAATTAGATTTGGTAATCACTTGTTTCATTTTACAGATACAGTGTGATAGCTGTGATAGATGGTTCCATGTGCAGTGCCTGGGGATGAGTAAGGACCAACTCCGAGACGCCAGGGCAAGCAACTGGAATTGCCTTGTCTGCACATAGGACTTTCGATATTAAACAGATTTGATTATATTTTTGTCTGTTGTGTTATGAGACCAATTTTGGTCAGACAGAGTCTTAGAATAACGGTGTGTTTCATGTTTGAAGAAATTGTGTGATTTAAAGTTTAAATAACTAGATAGATGTATATAATTAAAGGTGTTCATATTGTTTTATTTGAAAAGACAAACTTTAAGTATACTTTTATATTTGTTTATTTATTTGTTTGAAAAAAAGTGAAAACATTTAAATAGTATTTTGTATGTGAAATAGATCATCATAATTTAAGAGATGCTTGTATGTGTGTTTTTTGTAAAATCAAAGCAAACTTAGGTAAGTTGAACATCAAAAGCCAAAAACAGTTGTTTGAATTCTTTGGTACTTGACAGTTTTTTATTCCACATCAAAGTTGGGAGAAATATCCTGTGTTAAGGATTTTGACACAGGATTACTGAAAAAGTACACAGTAAAAGTACTTCATATTATTCATGCAAGTAGTCTAGGAAGTAGTTAGTTTAGCAGTATATGAATCATGGACTACTCGTGGAAAATACGTGTTTTATTCCACATCAAAGTTGGGCAAAACATCCTTAATCTTGTGCTCTGTTAGGGATTTTGACTCAAGATTACTCAAAAAGTACACAGTAAAAATACTTCATATTATTCTTGCAAGTAGTCTAGGAAGTACTAAGTTCAGCAGTATATGAATCATGGACTACTTATGGAAAATAAGTTTTTTATTCCATGTCAAAGTTGGATGAAATATCCTTAATCTTGTCTTCTGTTAAGGATTTTGACACAGGATTACTCAAAAAGTACACAGTAAAAGTAATTTATATTATTCATGCAAGTAGTCTAGGAAGTACTTAGTTCAGCGGTATATGAATGAAGATTAGAAAAAACGTGCGGCTGATTTGACCAAGCAAAAGCGAACCACGGCTGGCTTGACCGCAGTTAAAATTGGTCACTACAATTTAAGTAGAAAAACTTTGCTTTATTGGAACTCGTCGGATCGTCGTTCGCTGGACCTAATGGCAGATCGATTGGACAACGTTGGATTTCTTTGTTTCCTTTTTGGATTATAGTTGAACTTTGTGGGACTCCCGTTTCGGTTAATTCGGCTGGAGCCGTATCAACACCGGAACACTGTAAACTGAGCCCCGGGATACAGTGCACTTTCTGTCGGTCATCCACGGACAGTGAAAAGGACACAAATCAGGTAGGCCTACGCGTAGCGCTACAAACATTATGGCCATGGTTTATTTGTGTGCACACGTTTATTTTGAAAATCAAACCCGGTATTTTAGTTTGAACTGGGGAGTTAAAGAGCTCTGATTTATGTATGGTATTTTTGTTGTGGTATGCGATTCATGAGAGATGTTTTAGGTTGGCTATATTTGATTAGCTAAATATGGATGGTGAATTAACTTTGCAAAACAAAGGTCTTGTTGATAATGAGCCAGCTGAGGCTCAAGCGCACACCACTGCGGGTGCGCAAGGGGTTGACAATGAAATACAAGTGACCCAAAACGTTCAGTAAAATTAACCCAAAAAGCATTTCTGGACAAACTGGACAAACTTTAAAGGACACGGAAAGCAAAACTAAACAAAGCATCTGAGTTTAAAAATACAATACTAAACTTAATGCAAGATAAATCCTGTCAAACTGAGGTTCACTGTACATTTGACAAATACAAAACTCTATATGATGAGGCAAAGGAAACCCACGAAACTCTCATGCAACTTCTACCTCCGGAAGAAAAGGAGAAAAACAAAATATGGTTTAAAGCAAAGATGTTAGGCTTCAATGAATTTACTACCGATGTGAAAAGATGGATGTCTAAAACAATTTCAGGATCTGAACGAAACGAGGAAGGAGGTGAGAGTGAAATAAATCTGAGTGACAGCATTTCAAATGTTGAATCCAAAGTTTCAAGCACAAAATCAAGCCGAAAAAGTCATACAAGTTCAAGGACCACAAACAAATGCAAATCTGATACTGCCTCAGCGCGCATCCACACAGAGGCAGAGAGAGCTGCGCTACTCGCACGCGCATCTGTTTTAAAGGAAAAGCACGCACTGGAGGAGCAAGCTGCGTTGCTCAGGAGGAGACAAGAGAAGCTAGAGCTTGAAACGGAGATGGCAGCATCAGCAGCAAAATTAGCGGTGTTATCAGCTTCCACTCACCAAGCTTTCTCAACAACTCAATCAAATGGAATGGAATCATATTTTGAAAAAGCAAAACAATTAAAGGGCACGTCCACCACTTCCAGCCCTCCTCTCAAAGAATACAGACAAAACCCTGTGGATTCAAATAGACCACCACCTCAACAATATCAACAAAATCCATGTCCTTATGTGAAAACAACTTTTACATGGACGATTGTCTTAAGAGCTTGCAGTCTGCAGAGGAAGCTGCCAAAATGGTAAAGGATCTGACAGCTCTGTGACAAAAAGGAGGCTTCCACCTGACTAAATGGGTAAGCAACAATCGTGAAGTATTACAATCCATACCCATAAAGGAAAGAGCAAAGAACCTGCATGATTTGGATCTGGACAAAGACCAACTACCAGTTGAAAGAGCCCTTGGCCTTCAATGGTGTGTCGAGACAGACGCTTTCAAATTCAAGATGGCACTCAAGTGTAGCGGTTTTACGGAGTTTTTGGGGTGCCAGCCGGTATCTCAACCGGCAACTTATTTAAAAGTTTGTTGTATATATATATGTATTTCAAACCCACCACAAAGATATCTTCGGGTTCCTTGAACCAGAAGTAACCCAATAAATGGAAAAAAATCAGCAAAGCACACAATAACACAAGAATTCAACACAAGGCAAGGCAGTTCAAAATGAAGAAAGATGTATTAAACAAACAATATCACAATGTCCAGTAACAAAAGGTGTCCGTTTCCGGTAGAAAGCACACAGTGTCTCTTCACAGTCCAAACAAAAGTTGTAACAACAAAAATAACCCTCTAAATCAGTCAAAAATAGGGTTTTCAGTTCAGGTCGACACTCAAAGAAAAACAACAAGAGTTCTTGTCAGTGTGCCACTCTTTGACCACCCAGTAAAACACAAAAATAACCCACCGAGTGAGCTCTCACTCTGCTCCCTCGCAAAAAACAATCTTCGGCCTGACGGCCACAGACAACAAAACACTGGATTGTACCTCCTGTACATGAATGATCCTCCGGTTCCTCCGTTTCCTACTTCCAAGGACAGACTGGTTAGGAGGCGCACCACAGACAAAGACGACGACACGTAATCCCCGGGGACTAAAACACCACAGACTTTTTGGAATGGCTAGGGCAGCCACGGACCTGTACACCGGTTTTCGGAATTTGGTGGTAGCGGGGGCATTTTTCAGGCCAAAGGGCATAACCTTAAACTGAAAAAGCCCAAAGGGACAAATAAATGCTGTTTTATCAATACTTCCTGGGTCCATTTTACATTGCCAATATCCATTGTTCAAGTCAATGCTAGAGAAGATGACTGCTCCAGCTAGGGAGTCAAGTATTTCTTGAATGGTGGGTAGGGGGTAGGCGTCTGTGTAGGTTACTGCATTGAGTTGTATGTAGTTTACACAAAACCTGGGTTTTCTGTCCTTCCTAGGGATGAGAACCACTGGAGAAGACCATGCTGAGGAGGAAGGTTCAATGATGTCCATCTCAAGCATTTCTTCAACAAGCTCCTTGATGACCTGAAGCTTTGAGGGTGACACTCGATAAGGTCTCTGTTTGATGGGGACACCCTGCGTGACAAAGATTTTATGGGTGAGCACTTCAGTACATCCTAAACTGGTAGTGCAGATATCACTGTTCCTCTGCAATTGCTCAAAGAGGCAACTCTTTCCAGAAGCATCCAGGTTGCTTCCCTCCACTGCTTTTTTCATCTGTGGAAACTTGGCTTGAGCTTCTGGGGTTGATGGCCGAAAAGAAGCAAAGTTTTTCTCTCCATCCCCAGTCATCCGGATGGTCGGTGCCTTGTTCAAAGCAATATTTGACTGCCGGGTTAGAGTGAAAACTGTACTGATTTCTTCTAATATCCATCTGCAGGCCAATCATACACATACAATCCAGGCCTAACACCACAGGGCACGCCAGGGCTTCTGAGGACAAAACCACCACTGGCAAGGTACAGGTGTGTCCTTGTAAGGTGACAGTAAGGTCCTGCCATCCCAAAGGCCATCTCCCTCCCCCGTCAGCCAAGTACAGAGGATCTCCTGACCAAGGGTAAAGATCGGCCCTTCCCTGATTGACAGTGGGCCACAATTTATCATTAATAAGGGTGTATGAAGAGCCTGAATCCACCATGGCCCTCCCCTGCTGCGTACCAATTGTCAGTGTTACAAACAGTTGCCGAGGTAGAGGCCTGTTGGGTACAAAAGGGAAGGAGGTTGCATTTGGTGGAATGTGGGACAACACATGCAGTTTAGAATTGTTTCCTGTAGAACATTCTGGTGAAGACTGATGGTGGTGTTGTGCAGGTTTGGGACCTTTGCCTTTATACTGGGGACAAGAGTAAGGTGGGTGAGAGCCCTTACAGCGCCAGCAGAAAGCTGGAGGGGTTTTGGCTGAAACTTGGGGGGAAAATGACTGAGAAGATGGTGGGCATGTAGTAGGGCTGTTGAAAATAATAATTTTTCCAATGCATCGCGATGCAGACATGAACGATTCTGCATCGATGCAGTGAGGGCACACAATCTATTATTAATATTATTAATTAACGTTACACTCGGCAGGCCTCGTCTTTATTCCATAGACACAAGCGTATAGCGAGCTAGATCACAACAACAGCAACAGATTTACGGCAGCCGACGGTAACACTGAAGGGACAAATTACTGCAAAAAGCGATAGGAAAAAAACAAGGAACATGGCGGAGAGCGGCCAAATACGAGAGCAGCCGATAAAAAATGCTCCTGGTATGTTGAAAGCGGACATGTGGACTCATTACGGATTTTACGAACTCGCTGGAAAGCATGAGCTTGACAAGACACACGCTGTGTGTAAGATATGTCGCTCAAAAATCAAATACCATGGAAATACCACCAATCTGAGAAACCACGTTAGCCGTTACCACCCAGAAAAGCTAACGTCTGCTACTGCTACTGGAACAGCGGACCAAGCCCAACCAAAGATAGTTGAAACGCTGTCAACTATGCCACCTTGTTCTGAGAAGGCGAAGAGAATTACTCAGTCTGTGGCCGCTTTCATAGCGAAGGATCTACGGCCTTTTTCGGTCGTGGAGAACCCAGGGTTTCGCAACCTGGTCAAGACTTTGAAGCCGCGGTATAAGCTACCATCACGCAGCCACTTCACAGAAAATGTTATACCTGCACTGTACAACGAAACCAAAGCTAAGATAATAGCGTCAATGAGCCAGGCTATTCGTGTAGCCATAACATGTGATTCATGGACTTCTGTCGCGATGTTACGGCACATTACATAAGTGAGGACTGGCAAATTTTGTCTTATGTGTTGCAAACAAGAGCCGTGTATGAGTCTCACACGGGCGCTCGTCTGGCAGAGCTACTATCTCAAGTTGTTGATGAATGGCGGCTGACAGACAAAGACATAGTACTGGTGACAGACAACGCGGCTAATATGATCGTTGCAGCTCAAGTTGGGAAGTTCCCTCATGTTAAATGTTTTGCCCATACACTCTAGCGTGTCTGCAGAGCGGGTTTTCTCCACTACAGGTGATGTGGTCACTGCAAAAAGAAATGCTCTTAAACCAGAACATGTGGATCAACTAGTGTTCTTACAGAAGAACCTACAAGTTCCCAAATGCTGAGCAGTTAGTCTGGTGTGTTATGTTTGGCTTATTCAGGAAATGCCTTTGCCCTGTGCTGCTATTTGAAGCCTTTTTTTTGTAGATTACAGCACTGCAGATTGTTTTATTTTTGAAGACTGTCCATTTTCACAGAATAGGTAGACTAGGCCTGTTGTGTATATTTCAGTTTATAATTTGATTTAATGGTAAACATTAATGTTAACATTTTGATACTGTGAACAAGTACACTACACTTTATAAGCTAGTAGTTCAATGCTACCTGTTGTCTGATATATGTTCAAGTTTTATGGTGTTTGTCACTTTCAGGAAGTGCCCTGTAGATGTTTTGTGTATTACAGGTTACAACCCATCTGTGATGCTTTGCACTGCAGAATGATTCATGTAATGTGAGAATTGTGACTAAGTATTTTCACACAAATAATATATGTGGTAGGCTAGGCCTATACATTTTATGTTAGTTAAATTAATTGAATGTTTAGACATTTATTTTAACATTCAAATATGTTCTTTTATGAAGAGGTTCACTGCACTTTATAAACTACTTATAGTATTTGTTGTTTACTACTGTTACATTACATTTAATGTCAATTCATTTTTGTGATGTTTGCCACATCCAAAAAGTGTCCTTTCTTGAAACAGAAGACAGTTGCTAGAGGCTGTAGCTAGACTGCAGAGTTCATTGTTTTGTTTGTTAAGGGGAGAGAACAGTTTCACAAATGTATGGAGGCTAGAGCTATTTATTTTTGGTTTACAATGTAAACCGTTGTAATGAATCGTGATGCATCGTGATATCGAATCGGATCGAATCGTAGACAGGATAATCATAATCGAATCGAATCGTGAGACCAGTGAAGATGCACAGCCCTAGCGTGTAGTGGCCGCTGTATGAGGTTGGTTATCCATACTGTTGTATTTCTTCTGCTGTTGTAGCTGTAACTGTTTCTCCAAATCCTTTTCTAGCTGCTGACCCAGCCTGACCAGGTCATCCATGGTAGTTACTCTGCTGCTTCTCAACTGACCGTCCAGCGGTGGGTTGATGTTTTTTAAGAGGAGCTGGATTGTCTTTGCTTCTGTGATGTCAGGCTTCCAGCGTTGGCAAAGGGAGCGGTATCTATATGCAAAATCACGTATGCTCTCACCTTCAGCCTGAACCTGTGTTCTCCCTCTTTCCTCCAACTCATCTGCATAATCCTCCGAAAGGAAGGCTGATAGAAATTTACACTCAAAGTCTTTCCATGTTCATGTTTCCAGCCTTGTCACATCCCACCAATCCCTAGCTGTGCCATATAGGACATTATGCAGTGTGGCAAGAAGTTCTTCATCAGTAAGTGGGTTAAGGGCAGTGTTGTCACTAACGCGTTACAAATTAACGCGTTATTGTAATCTGATTACTTTCTTTCAGTAACGAGTAATCTAACGCGTTCATTTTTCCAAACCAGTAATCTGATTAAAGTTAGTTTCCTAAGTGGCTGTGCGTTACTATTTTGTTATTGCCTCATAATGTATGTAGAATGCAGAATTTTGTTGTCATTTTCGAAGAGAATGAGCGGAGCTGATACGTTTCACTTTATTCAATGTGTGTGCTTCCTCTGGGTCCGCTGCGCTGCGTCTCAGCTCCGGCAGTCCGGAGCCCTCCGGAGCTGATACGCAAGGCTTCTATTTTTGCCGGATGCCGGAGCACGCCGCATCAATTCAGCACAGAAAATAACAAGCGGGACGGGAAGTCAGACACCGATACAACATTAAAACATCCGGTTTATTTTCAGAATAAAAGACTCCTTTTTAACGGTTCAGAAAAACGACTGTAAGTGTGTTTGTTTATGTGTTTATAAGGTTAATATAGAGTTTAATACCATGTACATCGTATTATCTCGTGCTGTCACAAGTTAATTTTTAAAATACCGCGGGAATTCCTTTGTCTCTGCACCCCAGCTGACCGGCTGTGCTCCGCAGCACGCAGCCGGTGGGTATTGAAGGACGGGGGTGCACGGAGCCGTCACGCACCGGAGCGGACACGCAATGCACACTGATCTGGTGGAAATTCTGCGTTATGTTGAGGCAGCGAAGGGAGGAAATCGGTAAAAAGTAACTAATAAGTTACTTTTAAAGTAACTTAGTTACTTTGATGATAAAGTAATCAGTAAAGTAACTAGATTACTTTTTTGAGGAGTAATCAGTAATCAGTAATCGGATTACTTTTTCAAGTAATCTGTGACAACACTGGTTAAGGGCCAGATAATCATGACATTGTTCCAAGTAATTCAGAGGGTCACTGCTAACCTCCATGCGACCAAAGCAGGGAAACTGCAACTTAACAGGACTTTGACTCATAAATCTCCCTCTTAGGTCCAAGCCGTCACTGGGAGAAGACATGGGCTCTGGTTGACTACCAAGCTGCATGGTGGATTGAAGACGAAGGCGCGTCTTTAACACTGACGGCAGCACAGCTGAGTCAGCCCAATCATCGGTCTGTACAGCAGTTGACAACAAAATTTGGTGGGCTGAGTGAAGGGTTTGCTGCTTTACTGTTGTGAACTCTTCGTTAATACTGTGCAACTGAAGAGTACATGCAGTCATTTCTTCTTGCAGCTGGCTAACAGTTGCCACCATAGGAGACATAACTCCATGTAAGTCTTTCAACACTTCAGTATGGTGCTGTTGCAGGCGCCATTTGATTGTGTCTGTAAGTTGACCTCTTAGGTAATCTGTGTGTTTATTTAACAACTCCTTTAACTCTCTATACTCCTGATCTTGTTTGATAGTTATTGAATGTTTGAACTCCATCAAGGTTTTACTCACTGATTGATTTTGAGTAGTCATTAGGCCCTGAACCATCCTTTCCAGCCTCTTCATTGACTGATCCAAGCCCCTTAATGTTTGAGTTAACCTCCTGTCTTCTCCAGGAGGTAACGACAGCGGGGCCAAAAGTGGAGATGCAAGCTCGCCATCATCACAAATTTCCATATCCAGCAAAGACAGTTGTGTTTCAATGTTTGTTCTATCTATTTCAGGCGTTATTTGAACCTGTGATTCCTCCTGATTGCCACAAGAGGGAGCCAAATCCTGAGAGAGCTCAACGTCATGCAAGATGTCCCCATCAAACAGAGACCTTATCGAGTGTCACCCTCAAAGCTTCAGGTCATCAAGGAGCTTGTTGAAGAAATGCTTGAGACATCATTGAACCTTCCTCCTCAGCATGGTCCTCTCCAGTGGTTCTCATCCCTAGGAAGGACAGAAAACCCAGGTTTTGTGTAAACTACATACAACTCAATGCAGTAACCTACACAGACGCCTACCCCCTACCCACCATTCAAGAAATACTTGACTCCCTAGCTGGAGCAGTCATCTTCTCTAGCATTGACTTGAACAATGGATATTGGCAATGTAAAATGGACCCAGGAAGTATTGATAAAACAGCATTTACTTGTCCCTTTGGGCTTTTTCAGTTTAAGGTTATGCCCTTTGGCCTGAAAAATGCCCCCGCTACCTTCCAAAGGTTAATGGAGACAACCTTGGGAGAGCTCCGAGGCTACTGTTGTTTTGTTTATCTGGACGACATCATCATTTATTCAGCATCATACCAACAACACTCTTCAGACATTCAAGCTGTCTTGGATAAACTGAGAGAGGCAAATCTCACCGTCAGCATGAAGAAGAGCAAATTCTTCCAAACCACTCTACATTTCTTGGGCCATTTCGTCTCTGCGGCTGGGGTACAGGTAGACCCAGAAAAGACGAAGGCTGTGGAGGAATTTCCAGTGCCTACCAACCTCAAGGCTGTCCAGAGGTTCCTGGGAATGGCTGGCTGGTACCACCGATTTGTACCCAACTTCTCCCAAACAGCAGATCCCCTAAATGCTCTGAAAATAAAGGGAGTCAAGTTTCGGTGGACCCCTGAATGCCAACAAGCCTTTGAGACCCGAAAACCCACCTGGTGTCGCCACCCATCTTAGGTCACCCAAATTTTGACCTGCCCTTTGTGGTGTACACCGATGCAAGCGATGTTGGTCGAGACCAACATGTCTGTACTGGTCCAACAAACGGGGTTAGGATCAGAGGAAGTTTTGGTTTATGGCAGCCGAAGCCTAAACAAAGCAGAAAGAAATTACTCTGCCACGGAAAAGGAGTGTCTGGCTGTGGTATGGTCCTTAGAGAAATGGCGCTATTACCTAGAGGGCAGACCCTTCACCGTGGTTACAGACCACTCCTCCCTGGTCTGGGTATTCAAGACCCAGAAACCCTCTGCTCGCCTCACTCGCTGGGTCCTCTGGTTACTGGAGTTCACATTCTCAGTAGAGGGGGAAGTATAACACAGTGCCAGATGCATTATCCAGAGCACCAAGTGACACTGTCAGCAGGGACACCGCAGTCTTTGCTACCCTGCTGTCCATCCAGGGGGAACCTCAACAGGAACTCCCCATCACGGATGAGGAAATATGGAGAGCTCAAAAGGAGGACCTGGAAATCCAAAAAATATATCAAATCATCCTAGATGATGGAGAGCTAAAAATTCAGCTAAGTTCACCATCTTGGAGGACAAGCTCTACAGAGTTTTGCAGCTTCCACACCAGACTACTTACCAAGTCTACATGCCAGAACGCCTCAGAAAGCCCCTTCTGCAGATGCTCCACCAGGACACCATATCTGGCCACCTTGGATGCTTTAAAACCTACAAACGTCTGCAAAAATTGGTATATTGGCCAGGTATGAGCTTGCATGTAAAAACATACGTACAAAACTGCCAAACTTGTCAGCAATACAAACCTGAAAGCCGTAAAATGGCTGGAAAGCTTCAGCAGACCATTGTCCATAGACCCTGGGAGATGCTGGGAGTGGACTTCATGGGCCCTTTCCCCAGGAGTTCCAGCGGGAACGTCTACCTGGTGGTGTTTGTTGATTATTACACTCGATGGGTTGAGCTGTATCCCTTGAGAAAAGCCACAGCAGAGACAGTGTCCAAAGTCTTGGTCAACGAAATACTCACCCGGTGGGGAGTGCCAGACTACATCCTATCTGACCAGGGCCCCCAGTTTGTCTCCGGTGTCTTCCAAGAAACCTGTCAGACCTGGAACCTGAAACAAAAACTTACCTCAGCTTACCATCCACAAACCAATCTCACGGAAAGAATTAATCGTACATTGAAGACCATGATAGCCTCCTATGTTGCGAATAACCATAAAAAGTGGGATAAATACCTGCAAGACTTCTGCTTTGCTCTGAACTCTGCTGTTCATGAGTCCACTGGTGTCACGCCTGCAGAGCTGAATCTGGGCCGGTCCCTCAGGGGCCCCCTTGATGTCCTGTTACAGCCCTGGAGTCCTACTCCGGATACACCCCCCTACAAGAAGGTTTCAGACCTCCAGGAAATCACAGACTTTGTGCAGGGGAACCTAGATAAAGGACGCTGCAGGACTTTAAATAGATCGCAGCGAGGGAGCTGCTCTGCTACGTACGAAACCCTGACCCAGAATCAGGTCGTCTGCAAGTCATTTAGCACCCCAGATGGGACGACGACACATAATCCCCGGGGACTAAAACACCACAGACTTTTTGGAATGGCTAGGGCAGCCACGGACCTGTACAGCGGTTTTCGGAATTTGCGGTCGCCGCCATCTTGTTTTGTCGTCACTCCTTTTATTAACCGGGCGGCGTTTATCTATGGAGCTCATTGGCCAGAGAGGGACTCGTCACAGGGCGTGGAGCCGGCGGAAAAGGTAGTTAATTTAGGCGGATCGCCACACAAGGAACGGCCAATTACTAGGTGTGGCATTCTATCTGTGGTCAGTTCAGTGTTTGATCCTTTGGGCTTTCTTGCACCGCTCACTCTTCCAGCCAAACTAATTTTACAGGATCTGTGTAGGAAGAGTTATGGGTGGGATGATCCAATTCCCTTACCTCTCCAACAGCAGTGGACAAAATGGTTGACGGACCTGGAAGGAATGCAAGCATTCAAGGTTGATAGATGTTTTAAGCCGACGAATTTTGGTAAACTTCTTTGTTGCCAGTTGCATCACTTTTCTGCTGCTAGTGAAAATGGATATGGCACGGTGACATATCTCAGGATGCAGGACAACAGCAACAGTATTCCTGTCTCTTTCATCTTGGGCAAAGCCAGAGTGACACCACTTAAGCAAGTGACAATTCCTCGCTTAGAGCTCACTGCTGCAGTTCTTGCGGTTCGAGTGGACACCATGCTTCGAGCAGAAATACAGCTCCCACTTGAAAAATCATGTTTCTGGACTGATAGCACATCCGTTTTAAAGTACATCAGAAATGAAGACAAAAGATTTCAAACCTTTGTGGCAAATAGAATATCCACCATTCGAGGAGCAACCAGTGTAATGCAGTGGCGATATGTTCACACCACTCAAAACCCAGCAGATGAAGCCTCAAGAGGAATGAAGACAGACCATCTGTTGAAAAATAAAAGATGGATTGAGGGCCCTGAATTTCTGTGGAAAGCAGAGGACATGTGGCCAACTAGGAGTCTGGATTCCAACATTGCTGCAGATGACCCTGAAATAAAAAGGGAGTTCATAAATAGTGCAGTGATTGTTGAGGACACACAGAATGCGACTCTGCAACTAATAACCTTCTTTTCTGACTGGAACAGATTAAAAAGAGCAGTGGCATGAATCCTTAAAATAAGGAAGACTCTATTGGAGATGAGTAAAAAAAGAAAGGGTAATACAGGAATGAAAACTTTATTAGGAGGACAGAGATTGACTCCTGAAGATCTTTTGGAAGCTGAAACAGCCATAATCAGCTTCACCCAAAAGGAAAGGTTCCTAAATTAAATTGTCACATTGACATCTGGCAAACATGAAGTAAGAAAGAGCAGCACCATATACAAACTGGACCCCATTCTGGACAATGGATTGCTTAGAGTTGGAGGGAGACTAAGTAAGGCAGCCATGCCGGAGGAGGCTAAACACCCAGTTATCTTATCCAAAGATGACCATGTATCTGCTCTGATTCTAAAGCATATTCATGAGCAAGTGGGCCACGGTGGAAGAAACCATGTTCTCTCTAGATTGAGGAGAAAATATTGGGTAACCAGTGCTAATGCAGCAGCAAGAAAGATTTTAAACAACTGTAACTTCTGCAGGCGCTACAAAGGAAAGATGGGTGAGCAAAAAATGTCAGACCTGCCCAAAGAAAGACTTGAACCTGATCTTCCTCCATTCACTAATGTTGGATTTGATTATTTTTGACCTATTGAAATCAAGTATGGACGTAGCCTTGAGAAACGCTATGGGGTCATTTTTACATGTATGGCATTTAGAGCCGTTCACTTGGAGGTCGCGTATTCATTGGACACCGACTCGTGTATAAATGCCCTGCGCAGATTCGTTTGTAGAAGAGGACAAGTCTCTCATGTACGGTCTGATAATAGAACCAACTTCATTGGCGCAGAAAGGGAGTTGAGGGAAGCTCTTGCCGCTTTAAATCACAGCAAGATACAAAACGCTTTGCTACAGGAAGGAATAAAGTGTAGCTTCAACCCACTAACAGCTTCTCATTATGGAGGTGTATGGGAGCGCATCATCAGAATGGTGAAACAAACATTAACATCTGTGCTACGTCAACAAACCCTGAGTGACGAGGGATTACATACAGTTTTGTGTGAAGTAGAAGCCATTCTAAATGACCGCCCCATAACAAAATTATCAGGAGATCCCAATGATCTAGAAGCTCTGACGCCCAATCATCTGCTCACAATGAAAGTAAAACCAGTGTTGCCACCAGGATTATTTGAAAAGACTGACCTCTACATCAAAAGACGATGGAAACAAGTGCAGTACATTGCTGACCTTTTCTGGAAACGCTGGAGAAGAGAATATCTGCCTCTGTTGCAAGAGTGCCAAAGATGGAGTAAAGAAAACAGAATCTCACTCCTGGAGACATAGTCATGATTGCAGATGCTACTGCTCCACGCAGCTCATGGTTGCTAGGAAGAGTTATAAAGACCTATCCTGACAGAAAAGGACTGGTGCGTTCTGCAAGACTGAAAACAAAGACCAGCATACTGGACAGGCCAGTAACTAAACTGTCTCTGCTTCAAGAAGCTACCTAATATGATCAGTTAGTACTGGTGACCTCTGACCCAAAAGGTTTTGTTTATTTTCTATTTTTGTTGGTAAATTTTCATCTTAAGTGGTTGGCTCCTTTTATATAAATATGTTTTGAATTGTTTCTATCATCCTGCCATCAACAATTAGGGGCCGGTGTGTTGGAGCCAAAATATGTGTTTGTTGTGAATTTTCTTTTGGTTGCGTGTGTAGTCCCTCTACTGGGCACTATGTGGAGTGAGTGGGTGCCGTGTTTTAAATCAAGGGTAAAGGCGTAAAAGGTGAGGGGAGAGAGGTGATTGAATGGAGGCAAACAGTTTTTCTACCGTGTCAGCCTGTGAGCACGTCCAAAAGCGGATTTGTTTTGTTGCATTTAGTAGGACGTAATGGTTCGTCTTATTTTTTTTTATTTTTTTTGATAACATGTTTGATAATAAATGGATGGAAATATCCAGATCGCATCAACGGACTGATTTAATTTCTTAGAGCTGAGCACGCGTCCGAAAACAGCGTCCACATTTATCCCTCAGTGACTTTTCTAAACAATATTGGATATGTTAAAATTGGTCACTACACAGTTAACAGGGTTGACTCAATGTAGTGGCTTTGTTTTGCCAATCATTTGAGCCACTGAGGGGCTGATAGCCTACCGTAATTAATTGATGCGTCATGTCAGTGTTGCGTGGCAATAACTCAGTCAACTCCGTACTGTCACACTCAAACGGGTTTATCCGAATCATATATTCACAAGTCTTAAGGTAGTGTACATACACTCAATTGAGAGCAATAACAATAACCAGGCTAAATACCATTCAGGATACACTTCAACGGCGACGTTCAAAAACTGTATGCTCCTCACGGTAGGCTGCTCACCTGTCCGTGATTACCTCTTCCTCTATTTGTAACCTTTTCCCAACACCAAAGTGAGTATGCCACCTACTGTGACTACAAAGAATTACCACAGAGAACACACATACATACTGAACACACAAATGGCTCTAACACTATCTCATTATATTGAGATACTATCTCATATTGACATACTAAGTCATTATATTGAGATACTAAGTCATTATATTGAGATACTAAGTCATTATATTGAGATATTATATCATTATATTGAGATACTATCTCATTATAATGATTTACAGGATCTTTTTTTTTTCATTATCAGTGGCGTGGCAAAAATGGGCTTCCATAGCAAACATCAGAGAGCTGCAGCCTGCCAAAACCCTCAATCAAAACCAGTCACCGTCGCACTTCCAGCATAAAACACATCTGCCACTTTTATCCATTTTATTGTCTCCTAATGTCTTCTAAGTCGTTCTGTATTTGCCTCTGAAGCGCGTCAGTTCTGTGTTTTGATCCGTGCTGGAACGGAGCCCTGCTGCCTTTCATTACTCGTTCACGTGAGTGCGAGCTTTCTCCAGCCCGCTACAGGCTGCAACTGAATGCTGTCCAGCGCTGTGGGGGTTTGGCAGGCAGACGTTTGTTGTAAAATCTCCCAAGTAAAATATATTGCAGAATAAGTTGTGATGTTTCATGCTATTCTGCGTTATCCCAACACAACACCCAGCAGCTCAGACGAGCTGAATTAAGTTGACGATCAGGGATTGCAATGTAACCTATTGCTGCGTTCCAGTTACCTCGGAACTCGGATCTCGGAGCTGGGAATGACGTCACACCCGAGTTGAGCGTGTTCCAGTTGCAAGTCAGAAAAGCAATATGGACACCTCCAGGAGTACCTTTGTTTTGTTAGCTAATACCAGACGACAACAACACACTACTTGATAGTTTGTGCACGAAAATAAAATGACAACATGTCCACAGATAGAACTTGCACGATACCATCGGTGTGATTGATTTAATTACACAAAAAGAGGAACACGCGGATAATAAACACTATATTTACAGCTTTTACGTTACGGTTGATGCACGTAGCAGCCATGTTGGATTTTAACTCAGGCTACTAAATTTTCTCCAAGTCGTAATTACGACTTCAGGGGGCGTTCCAGTTGACACTTCCGACTGGGAACTCAAATCTCCTGTTCATAAGACCAGTGGGACCACCATGCATGCGGTGGGATCCATTGCCTTATGTGAAGACATGGCTGGGCAAAGGAAGAAGAGCAGCTCACTCAACAAGCCATACTTCAGAAGAGGATAACTACTTCAGGCCTCTTTGGAAAATCTTTTAAGTTCATTTCATTTTGCACATAGGCAGAGCCGTCGCATGGACTGTGCGAACTGTGCAACCGCACAGTGCCTCGCGCCACTAGGGGGCCTCGCGCTTGCAATCCTGTTTTTTGTTTTTTGTTTTTTTTTAATAAATACATAAGTTAAATATGATTTAGTCTGTCTCTGGTAAGGTCACATAAAAACAAACAAATAAATAAAAAAAACAAATCCAACAAATTAAGCGGGTTTTTCATTGTCGCTAAGTCATTACGTAACGCGTCCTCACTGAAGAAGAAAGAGGGGGAAAGCTAATATGTCGGCTGCAAGAGAACGCGACCGATTTCGCAAGCACGAATCGGGTTCTGAGAAAAGGAAAAAAATTAAAAAGAAGGTAGAATTTCAAAAGTCACTGCGGGGATCGCTGGATAAATTTATTAGCACTTCCACAGATGCGGTGGCTGAGCAGATGCCCAAAGCTAGCGGGACTGAATATGCTAATGTAGTGGCAACAACTAGCATCACCCACACCGACACTGTGGCAGAGCCTAGCGGGCTTCAACAACAGCAGGACGGGAACGTGGGCACTGAGGATGAGGATGACCATGAAGTCCGAGGTGAGGGATGAGGGAAATAAGAAGCTGCATGGTTGAAAAATATTTTATAATGAGGCTTGTGCCATTTTGATACTGATCCGATTCAGTTGAGCTGGACCACACGATAAATTCTCGCTCCGACAGTGAAGCATCGGCGCATCTTGTGGACCTTAACGATCCCAGCAATTGGCCCGTGCATCTGGATACCAAAACAGTGGATTTACTTGTGGAAAAAGGCCCGATCAAGGTCTCCAACTTTGATTTCCCCCGTGAATCAAGAAAATTAAATGTAAGAAAGTTGCCCAATGGTGAAAAAGCTTGCAGAGACTGGCTTGTTTATTCGAAGAAAACAGATACTGTATTTTACTTTTGTTGCAAACTGTTTAACAACAGTACAAGTTGGCCCAAATTAGCTAATGATGGCAATAATGATTGGAGACATTTGAGTACTCTGCTGAAACAACACGAAACGTCCCCTGATCATATCAAACATGCCGCAAAATGGATGGAGACAAAACGAAGATTAGATACACACACAGCTATAGACGAGTCACATCAAAGAGAGATAAACAGAGAAAAAGGCACACTATAATAATAATAATAATAATAATAATAATACATTTTATTTAAAAGCGCCTTTCAGGACACCCAAGGACAATCAACATTTAAAAACCACAATGGATAAAATCAGTACACAATAAAATAAATGAAATGGAGTGTAATGGACAGAGTAATTTGCAGTGATATGGTTAGAGTGAGAAGGCGATCTTGAACAGATGGGTTTTGAGTCTGGATTTGAAGATGGGGAGAGAGTCAATGTTGCGTATGTCCGATGGCAGAGAGTTCCAGAGCTGAGGAGCAGAGCAGCTGAAAGCTCTGCCCCCCATGGTGCTGAGGCGTGCAGAAGGCACAGTGAGGTGGATGGAGGAGGAGGATCTAAGGGAGCGGGCTGGAGTGACAATGTGAAGGAGGTCAGATAGATATGGAGGGGCGAGGTTGTGGATGGCCTTGAAGGTGTACAGGAGGAGTTTGAAGGCGATTCTTTGCTTCACCAGGAGCCAGTGGAGTTGCTGTAGGATGGGGGTGATGTGATGGTATGAGGGGGTTTTGGTGACAATCCGGGCAGCAGAGTTTTGAACCAGTTGGAGCTTGTGGAGGGACTTATGAGGGAGGCCGAAGAGGAGAGAGTTGCAATAATCAATCCGGGAGGTGACGAGGCTGTGGACAAGAATGGAGGCAGTATGGGGGGTGAGGGAGGGGCGGAGTCTGTTGTTGTTACGTAGATGGAAGTATGCAGACCGGGAAATGTTATTGATATGGGATTAGAATGAAAGTGTGCTGTCGAGGTTGACACCCAGACTCTTAACCTGAGGGGAGGGGGAAACTGAGGAGCTGTCAATAGTGAGGGAGAAACTGCCAACTTTGGATAATATGGATTTAGTGCCGATGAGAAGGATCTCGGTTTTATCACTGTTTCATTTAAGGAAGTTTGAGGTGAACCAGGATTTTATTTCAGATAAACAGGAGGTGAGGGAGGAGGGTGGAAGTGTGGAGTTTGGTTTGCTGGAGAGGTAGAGCTGGGTGTCATCCGCGAAGCAGTGGAAAAGTATATTGAATTTACGGAAAATATTGCCAAGGGGGAGGAGGTAGGTGATGAAGAGAAGGGGCCCCAGGACAGAGCCCTGGGGCACACCTGTAGTGACTGGAGAGGGCTCGGATTTGAAGGATTTGAGCTGTATGAACTGAGTGCTGCCTGAGAGATAAGAAAGGAACCAGGCAAGGGGGGTGTGAGTGATGCCAATGGAGGAGAGTCTACTGAGGAGGATGGGGTGTGAGATGGTGTCAAAGGCCGCACTCAAGTCGAGAAGGATGAGGATGGAAAGCAGGCCAGAGTCAGAAGCAATGAGGAGATCGTTGGTGATTTTTAATAGAGCAGTTTCTGTACTGTGACGGGGGCGGAAACCGGACTGAAAGGGCTCATAGAGGCTGTTTTGAGTTAGATGAGAGTGTAGCTGGGTGGCAACTATTTTTTCCAGAATTTTGGAGATGAAAGGTAAGTTAGAAATGGGGCGGAGGTTATTGAAGTTGTTAGGATCTAAACCAGGTTTTTTCAGTATAGAAGTGACAGCTGCAGTTTTGAACAGTGAGGGAACAATTCCAGTGGTGAGGGAGGCGTGAATGATGGCAGATATGAGGGGAAGCAGAGAGGAGAGGCAAGATCTGACCAAGGATGTGGGCAGGGGATCAAGCTGACATGTGGAGGGCTTGGATTTCTGGATGAGGTCAGAGATTTCGGAGGCGTCAGGGAGTTGAAAATAGGAGAAGGGCTGACAGTGCGGGAGAGGCTCAGGTGGGGAGAGAAGCAGTGGGTTTGGACATAAATGCTGGTGGATATTGTGGATTTTCTCGTTAAAAAACAGCATCAGGCAGGACGTTTTAACACGCATTTTAGCAGCTGTGCAGTATTTGTCTGAGCATAATTTGGCATTTCGAGGAACAAATTCAAAGCTTTATGAAGCTAACAGTGGTAACTTTTTGGGATTAATAGAGATGATTGCCAAATTTGATCCCACTATGCAAGAACATGTCAGACGCATAAGAAATAAGGAAACTCATGCACATTATTTAGGACCTCAGATCCAAAATGAGTTAATTTCTCTTATGGCCACCAATGTGAAAAACTCTATTGTGAATGACACAAAGAGAGCAAAATATTTCTCTGTGCTTCTTGATTGCACACCGGATATGAGCCATCAGGAGCAAATATCGCTGATTCTTCGTTCTGTCAATATGACATCATTAGAAGTGAATGTAAAAGAACATTTCATTGACTTCATCCCAGTGAACGACCAAACTGGAAAGGGACTATCAGATGCACTCTTGGCGGAACTAGAGGCCCTTGGACTGAGCATAAATGACTGTCGGGGCCAAGGATATGATGACGTGGCGAATATGAAAGGACAAAATCAGGGATTCCAAGCCCATATTCTGCGTCTCAATCCCCGGGCTTACTTCATGCCATGCGGTTGCCACAACCTGAATTTAATACTGGGAGATATGGCAAAATGCTGTCCAAAAGCAATGTCATTTTTTGGTATTGTACAACAACTTTATACCATATTCGCAGCCTCTCCTAAACGGTGGGAAATACTCAAAGCAAAAGTCCCGGATCTCACGGTTAAACCTCTGTCTGAAACAAGGTGGGAATGTCGGGTAGAGAGTGTAAAAGAAATATGCTATCAAACAAGTGATATTAAGGATGCTTTGCTCGAAGTGTCGGAGGACTGTAACGACCCCAAAATTTAAAGTGAAGCCAAGTCGCTGGCTAATGAAATGCAAAGCTTTGAATTTATCATGTCTATGGTGATATGGTATGATATTTTGTTTGCCCTGAACACCGTAAGTAAGACACTCCAGTCAAAGGACATGCAGCTTGACGTGGCCTTATCGCAGCTAGATGGATTAATTGACTTCATGCAAAAATACAGAAACACTGGATTTGTGTCTGCAAATGTTCTTCTTCTGATATGGACACTTGCACCGCGCAACCTGTGATAAAGGCAACATGGCGAGTGAAACGCAAACGTGATGAAAATGAAAATGAATATACTCCAGACCCAGAGCAGGTGTATATAACGGACTATTTTAATGTGATAGTGGACCAGGCCCTCACTGCTCTCCATACCTGCTTTAAACAAATGCAGGAGTTTGGCAACATGTTTGGATTTCTTTTTGATCTGACCAAACTGGGTGAAATGGAGGAGACTGACCTGCAAAGACAGTGCACAAGACTGAGTGATGCTCTGAGCACGTCCGAATCTCAGGATATAAATGCACCGGACCTCTTCGAGGAGTTGAGGATACTTCGAGAGATAATCCCAAAGGGAACAACGACAGCACTTAAAACACTTCGTTACCTCAAAGGGATTGAAGGTACTTTCCCTAACTGTAAGATTGCGCTCAGGATTCTTTTGACTTTTCCAGTAACGGTGGCATCGGGCGAGCGAAGCTTTTCAAAGTTGAAACTGATAAAAAACTATTTGCGCACCTCCATGTCACAGGACAGACTGTGCGGGCTTGCCCTGCTATCAATTGAAAAGGACATTGTATCCAAACTGGATTATAAAGATCTTATTGCTGAGTTTGCGGCCAAGAAAGCAAGGAAAGTGACTCTGACATGATCAGTTTCTGCGCAATTTACGCATGGTGAGTCCATCTAATTTGTTAGTCACAGTGCAGTAAATACTGAGTTGTGTATAGTTGTAATGAAAATGAACGTATAATATGAATGAAAAGTGGCCTAACCTACCTGTTTAAAATGTCAAGATTCCAAAAATAAAGTGACTGAGCTGACTTGATGTAAAGCCACTCCTTGCACAGTTGACTTTTTTTTCTCCCTTTAAAATAAATAGCAAAAAGTCATAGCTGAGACTATGTGTATGATTATGCTGTATTATTCTACTTGATAAAAACGTATTGCAGCGGGATTATGCGTGCAGTAGAACTAGAATAGCTGTGTCCGTGTGACTGTTATTAATGCGCAATTGCTCATCCATATCAAAGAGCAGGGCCTCGCATTTCAAGTTCGCACCGGGCCTCGCACCCCCCCGCGACGGCCCTGCGTATAGGAGATATGTTGAGAGATTTTTCACTTAAAAATCTGTTCTTTAAGTGTTCAAGTCCAATGTGCTGAACAGTCAAGGACAAAAGACAGCTGTTCAGATGTTAAATTAAGCTGGTTTGAATAAAAGAAAAAAAGTTAAGAAGATTTGTTCATGTTCATGAGAAAGTTTTGTCAATTTTAACATTTGCCTGTTAAAGGTTGCACCTTAACCATTAAAAAAAATTGTTTCTATACAGTGTCATTTTTTCTGATTTCCTTCTACTTCATATCGTTACTTAAAGGGATACTTGAAACATGAATCTGTATTGACATTGGGTCATATATGTAGTAGAAATGTGAAATAAATTTTGAAATTGGTGCCTTCTTGACCGAGAAAAGGCAAAAAGTGTCTTTTTGCCTTTTCTCGGCAAAGACAACAACTCCCAGAATGCACAGCACGGCAGGACACTCCCGCTGAAGGAGAGGTGCATTCATGTGGTATCGGAAAAATGAGATTCCGAGTTGTAAAATGCACATGAAACACCTGCTCAAGTCGGTTTTGTGTTTTGTTAACATACTTTTTATTCATGCACGTATTGCACATCAACTTTTTGCTTAAATATAACTTGACTATAAGATTTCTCCGAGTTGGGAAGTCGGAAGAACGACTTCCCAACTCGGAAACTTGGATCACCCGAGCAGCACCTGAATGCAGCATTACTCGCGGACATTTAATAATAATAATACAGCCGTTTCCACAACTGATTCAGAGATTTCTTTCAGAAGGAATTGGCATCTTGGAAATTCCTGGCAGAAAACAGACTCTATGTCTGTGTCCATAGGCAAACAGTGACAGCACCGACAACACAAGTCTGCCCCGGCTCCTTCTTCCTCTCACAGCCGCGGACCTAGCATGCTAGGCTAGCTAGCCTGCCTGTCGGCACCAGCAGCCAGCTCGACACTATATTGCGGCTTGTATAAAGAACCACAAACATCCGATTCGAGCACAAGACCTTCAAAATCCCCCTTCAGTCATATCAGTTTGAAGTTGAAACATACGTTTTTCGGAATTCTCGGTCCATATTAGCTTATCCGTTGAGACACCCAGCTTGAGTCCGGCTCAGGCTCACTGTACAGCCACTGTCTGTCTGCAGAAGCCGCCTGGCAGATATTGCAGCTCGTAGAAAGAGCTACGAACATCCGATTCGAGCACAAAACCTTTAAAATCCCCTTCATCCATATCAGTTTGAAGTTGAAACATACTTTTTTCGCCATTATCGGTCCTTATGATGAGCTTTATCCATAGAGACACCCAGCTTGAGCTGGCTCAGGCTCCCTGTCTCACAGCCGCTGTCTGTCTGCAGAAGGCACAGTCTGGCAGCGATATTGCGGGCGGCTCGTAGAAAGAGCCACGAACATCCGATTCGAGCACAACACCTTCAAAATCCCCTTCATCCATATCAGTTTGTAGTTGACTTTCCGCCATTGTCGGTTTTACTCAGCTTTCTCCACAGAGCCTGTTAGCACAGCTTCCAACTAAGCAATATGGCGGATGTTAAGTTTCGTTTTTGGGAGTGAGGTCCCGCCCACTGATCTGTGATTGGTCTGTAGCTTCAGTGGTTGAAAACATGAGGAACTAGCAATGTAGTTTCACCCCTGCTAACCACAACAGCCGCCAGTGACGCAATATGACGATTTTTGCATCACTGGAGGCAGTTTGTCAGAAAATAAATTACAGATATTTCTCATCTTAGGGGGAAATGAGGGCTGGATGCAAGACCATTCGATAAAACCACAAGTTCACTACTGATACAAAGCTTAATGCAAATGGGTGAAGTATCCCTTTAAATATTGAAACATTTTTTTAAGGAGGCCTGAAGCCAAGGACAGTCTACCAATGTGAGGCGATGAAGGTTGTGGTAGTAGTACCGGCAAGAATTTGTAACTACTTTCACCTCTGGTTGTTCCATCCCACTGCTTGCCACAGTGGACACCAGCACTTTAGATGGGGGTTATGCTTCAGTAGCCATCGGTGGTCATGGACCTGCAGCAAAGGAAACATTTGATTGAAGTGACTGATAGAAAAGATATATAATTTCACATTGTTTAGTATGAATATACACATAGCATACTTTAAAGTACAGTAACAGATGTTGGGTCTACTTGTGCAAACTTTTATATTTCTGAAACACTTTTAGATTATGCAATATGAGTTTTAATGGGGCAGCTATAATGTAAACACAGGCCCAATCTATCCGAACCTTATTCGAGAAAAAAAAACTGTGTGGTAATCTTCAGAATATAAACTAAAAAGCTTTAATACAGGCAGTCACTTTATTTATCCGTTAAGAAGTTCATTTTTGTAAAAGAGCATCAGTGTGCATACAGCTAGACACAAAAACAACCAAAAACACACACATACAAGTGGCTGTATTAAAAGCATGATAAATAAATAGGTCATAAATAATTGTTATGAGCGGTTAAAAGAGTGGTGTTAAAAATAAATAAGAAATGGATCAGTTATTCATGAGCCTGATGGATGTGGGAGCAAAGCTTTACAGGGCTCGCTTATTCCGGAAAGTGAGAGATCTGTATTTGTGGCCTGAGGGGAGAAGGTTGTAGAGATGGCAGAGTGTGTGTGTGCTGTCTGAGGCTATGTGTTGTCCCTTTAGTTTTGTACTGCTGTAGTAAATACTGATTAGTGGTTCCTGCTGCTGACCGATTATTTTGCTGCTTATTGTTATGATCCTGTTAAATGGATTGCGATGAATGTTAGACAGAGACCCACACCAGGCTGTGATGTTGAAGGTTAAAACTGATTCAATAAAATATTTGTAAAATGCTGTTAGGACTGATTGATGGACTCGAAATTTGCGGAGTTTTCTGAGGAAGAAGAGACTGGCACTTGGAGAAGATGGATTTGCTGTTGGGTTGGAAGGTGAGCCTGTGATCAATTATTGTCCCGAGGTATTTGTATGATTCAACCCTCTCTATGGGCTGGTTGTTGACTGATAGAGTGGGGATGCCGTTAAGTCCTTTCCCGGAAGTCAACAACCAGTACTTTAGTATTTGAGGTGTTAAGGTCCAGACAGTTCAGCCTGCACCATTCTGCAAAAGAGTCTATCCCAGCCTGCAACTGTCCCTCTGAGTTGGTGGTGTCCATAAAAACGATTAATGTAATTAACAAAGGGCACTTTATAATTCCAATCACTTATAGATTCATTTGGCGCATTACCTGGTGTTTAGTATTAAGTAACTATTATTTGAACTCTTAAAGGCCAACCCAAGATGACCATGATGATCTCTGTCATCATTTTAGTGTCCTTTGTCTTGACAAAGCTATTCAGGACCACAGAAAACTAAATAAATGTAGGCCTCTTTACTTCCCATGAAATTTAATGTAATGTAAAAGTTTTGGATATAACCGCCATGAAAGAAGCCTAAATTTAAAATGAACGTGATCAAACAAAAAGTACGAAACTGAGATCAGAAATATGCATACTTTTTCTGTATTTACACATTTTTGCATTTGCATAGACATTGAAAATTCCAAAATACAAGTTTACAGATATTATAGTAAACACAATTAGGAAGTATTATTTTATGCAACATTATTTATCACAAGTTTACCTGTCAGATTTAAAGCCCATAAAGCTGTCGTTTTTTCTTTTTTTTTTCTTTTTTTTTCATATAAATTCATAAATGAAATGTACTCATTTCCAACAAGTGCTGTCTTCTCACCTTGCCAAGCATCCTCGCAATCAGTATGCATTATTACACTCCTTATTATATTCATAACTGGCACATTTCTTACATAAAATGTTTTTGGTTCTTTCAGAGGCACTTTCAGCGCGGTGCAAAGTCAATATATCAAAGATAGCGGAGGGGTTTGTGTAAACTGATGTGCTGAACAGGACACAGTTGTTCTTGTTGTTTTGTTTCAACCAAACCAATTTTTTTTTGTCTTCTATCTGACGACTCTGTTATGCGGCTGAAATACATTAAGTAAAATAAGCAATGCAAAATACATTTTTATTTTCTAACTCTTCTTTAAAAACTGTAAGAATTTTCTGAAATAGTTGTTGCATGTTAATTTAATCAATGTACATACATACGGTGTAAGTAGGAGTCTGCCTCAACACTAGAACAGTTGATAAAATATTACTATCTAACTGTTCTCTTACTGTCTTTTTACATTGTTTTAATGAAGTTTCAGTGTTATCTGTGAGAAGAAACAGTTGTAGAATCTGCCAGTCAATATCAAAACAACCTGCTGTCCAGTCAGATAATTTGTCCATCGTCATCCTTAGGGAATCTTCAGGTCCACATAAATGCTTTTGATAGATGGAGTACAGAGTCCATAAAATGTAGGAAACACATACTTGGCCTGAGATACCAACAGCAAGTTGTCTGACAGGCTGGCCTCATGCCTTCATCTGTGTCCTTCTAACAAGATAACACTCTAACATCTACATACATCTTCACACTTAAATACATCCACATTCTTGTTGTCTTACCAAAAAGAAACTATTCTTACCAAAAAACTTAAATTAGATTCAATTAGAAATCCTTTGAATCGCTTACAATAGTGTTTTCTACATTTAGTGTGCATCATAAACATTCAAAAATATGAAAATGAGCAACATTTTACAACAGCCTTGCAGAAAATATATTTTTTCATAGTTGTTTCAAATTATTTACTTTAAATGCTTTAATTGTGCACCACATTATTGCAGAGATGTAAAATGTCACCTTTTCCGATTTTTGATGATTATAAAGTTAAAACATCACTTTTTTTTTTACAACATCTCAATATCTGAATATTTTCAGTTCTCAGCTGCTTACCAACTACAGGAGACAGACCATGGTAAATTAATTTGTTGTTGTCATAAAGCCTGCAGTCAAACATGGTCTTGTAGCATGGCTGGCTAGCTTAGTGGCCAACAGCAAAATGACAATAATATTCAAGCAACAGACAAAGTATAAAGACATTTTCCTGAGGTTGTTTTTTTGCAGTGTGCTGGCTCTCAATCACTCAGTCTTTAGACACACTGTCACTGTTGGTCAAATTATTTTCTTGTCCATGTTCTCTATTCAGCTTCCATCCCTTCTTGCTTCCTTTCTCCCATTCTGAGGGTATTTAGGACACTGTGTTTTTTTGTGTGTGTCTACTTGAGCTGTGGTTGAATGTTTGGACCAGTTTAAAAATTGTTTAGGTTATTCAGTGACATTTTGAATATACACATTTGACAATCACTGAGAAATTGGTTATACCGTAATTAAAGTGTACCATAACAATCCAAACATAAATGTGACTTACCCTTATTTGTGTTTGTGACACTCTATTCCTTTCTATATAGTATATATAGTATATACTATGAAAATTATCATGTTAGTGCCTATCAGGTGATGATTTGGCAAGCGCACTCACAAAAGAAAAGAGCACAGCAGTAGTAGTTGTTGATTAGGTTATGAAAAATGACACAGAAAGCCCTTGCAACTGTGCAGAATTGGTTATAGTGAGGAAAAACACTTAACTAAGTACATGCAAAAAAATATGTTGCAGCTTTGTGATGTATTAAGTTTGGATAGATCAGTTATTCAGCAGTCTACATTTGAAGTTCCTACTTTGGTGTTAAAGATGCCTCTGCAGAGAATAAAGTAAAGGTTTTGAGGTTGGTTATACTGTAGGAGGAGGACTGGTTGATATGATGGAGCTTGTTTATTCCTGTGGCCCTTTAGATGAGCCATTGCAGTATTAGAATTTTTCATCTGGGATGACTGTGTCGAAGGGGTGGTCCCAGAATGTGGAGGATATTCCAAAACCTGAAGAGAAATATAAAGACCACATTGGTCACATACAACATAAACAGAAGCAAGGGTAATCAAATCCTAAATCTCTCTGGGTCTCAGCCACATGTCGATCACAATTTTACCTGATCGTTGGTGCTCAAAGTGGTGTTTCACGTGGTAGGTCTTGAGACTGTACATATAGGAGCCTTTCTTTGGTGAGCCATAGTGAAGGTAGTAATGGATCATATCATATATGACATAGCCACATAGTCCTCCAACAAACACTGATATTCCAAGGATGTCTGGGAGAGTGTTGCGGAGGAGTGCATAGAAAGTTCCCACTACAAAAGACGCCAGGCCTGGGGGGAAGACCAGCCGGGAGCCATCAAATGGAGACTGTGGAAAAACAAATTTTGTGTCATGATTAAACTTGTTTCATGATGAATTTCCAATCCCTCATTCTTATTGATGATGATGTTTTACCTTGTGGTGCTGTCCATGCAGAAGAAAATGTATTGTGATGAGATAGTAGTTGTGGGCAGGGGGTTTCATGTGAAAGACAAAGCGATGGATGCAGTACTCAATGAACGACCACAAGAACCAGCCCAGCAAAAACAGTATTGGGAAAACATACTCATGGATCGGGATAGAGAAGTCTGAGAAGTCATACACAGATTTTGACACACGCACAAACACACGGACATACATGTGAAAACCTTTAAAAAGTATTTTGCATATGAAAATGAGAATAAAGAGATTTAATGGAAATATACAAGGTGAGGTAATACAGGGTAAGTATGCACAGCCTCGTTATCTGCAGGTATTTTACCTGAAGTGAGGACTATCCTGGTGGTTCCTTTTGCCAGGGTGGTGTAGCAGTGCCAACTGTAATAAAAGACAATAGGAAGCCACACAACTGGTACCCAGTACCTGTAGCAAGAGAGCACAGAATAAAAATCAGAATTGATTATTATTGCCAAGCAAATTTGCACAAGATTTTGACTTGGTGTTTTGGTGCAAAACAATTAGCAAAGGACCAAAGCAAAATAAGAAGAACTTAAACAGAAAAAGATAAAGCAATATAAAAAGCATTAACAATATATATATAATACAATGTAAAAATATAAAAACACAAGACGTGCAATGGAGGAGCTGTGAAAAAATCTTCCAGTATAGATACATCTTCTCACAGTGTGCATGTGAACAGAAAATATTAAGTATAGTGTGCATTAATGTAATGCATAGGTTCAGCCTTCACATTATTGTAATGTTCTCTGACTGTGGGGCTGGATGAGAATCTGTGTTATGTGGGGGGAGGAGGGAGGGCAGGAATACTATTAATGACGCTGGCAGCAGAGGGGAAGAAACTGTCCTTGTGGCGTGAGATTTTGGTCCTGATGGACCGCAGCCTCTTGCCAGAGGGGAGGGTCTCAAACAGGCCGTGTCCAGGGTGAGAGGGGTCAGCCACAATCTGCACGCCTCAGGGTCCTAGAGGCGTAAAGGTCGTGGAGAGAAGGTCAATTGCAACCAATCACCTTGCAGAGCGGATGATACGTACCAGGCTGTGATGGAGGAGTAGAGGATGGATTTAATGATGGCAGTGTAGAAGTGCACCATCATGGTCTTTTGGCAGGTTGAATTTCTTCAGCTGCCGCAAGAAGGACATTCTCTGTTGTCCTTTCTTGATGAGGTCCTGGGTGATGATGGTCGCCATGAAGCGGAAAGACTCCACAGTGGACACAGTGGAGTCACCTATGGTGATGGGGGTGGTGGTGGCTGCGCTTTTCCTGAAGTCCACAACCATCTCCACTGTCTTCAGAACATTAAGCTCTAGATCGTTCTCGCCGCACCAGGTCACCAGATGGTCAGCCTCCCACCTGTAGGCAGACTCATCCCACCCAGAGATGAGTCCAATGAAGGTCGTGTCATCTGTGAAATTAAGGAGCTTGACAGACTGGTGACTGGAGGTGCAGCTGGTGGTGTACAGGGAAAAGAGCAGAGGAGAAACAACACAGCCTTGAAGGGAGCCAGTGCTGACAGTCCTGCTGTCCGAGACATATTCCCCAGCTTCACCTGCTTTCTCCTGTCAGACAGAAAGTCTGTGATGCACCTGCAGATGGAGTCAGGCCTGTTCAGCTGGGATAGCTTGTGCTATAGCAGATTATTGTGTTGAAAGCAGAGCTGTAATCCACAAACAGTTTCCTGGCGTAGGGACCTGCTGAGTCCAGATGCTTGAGGATGAATCGGAGGGCCAGGTTGAAAGCATCGTCTACAGACCTGTTGGCTCTTTAAGCAAACTGCAGGGGGTCCAGGAGAGGGTCTGTGATGTTTTTGAGGTGGGAGAGCACAAGGCACTCAAAAGACTTCATCACCAAAGAGGTCAGGGCAACGGTTGTGAAGTCATTAAGTCCTGTGGTCCTTGGTTTTTTGGGGACAGGGATGATGGTGGAGGTCTTGGAGCAGGCTGGCACGTTGCATGTCTCCAATGAGGTGTTAAAAATGCCTGTAAAGACTGGAGACCGCTGATCAGCACAGTACTTCAAGGTGGAGGGAGCGACAGAGCCTGGTCCGGATGCTTTGCAGGGGTTCTGTGTCTTGCAGATCTTATTAACATCTCTTTCTGTGACAGAAAGAGGAGTCGATGGGGTGTAGGGTGAGAGTACTGTTGGGGTGGACAGTCAGTGAGATTCCTGAGCCCCTGCTGTGGTGAGGGTGGTGAGTTGTGGAGTGGAGTCATCATGGGCTGTCCCATTGTCTTTCAAAGAGACAGTAGAGCTCGGTCAGGTTGTTGGTCAGGCGCAGGTCACTCACATAGGGTTTTTTCACACAGAAAACTCCTGAAAAACTCCTGATATTTGCCAGAGGAGCTGTATGTGTGTACCCAAACAGCCGAAATTTTCACACAGACTTTTTCCTGCCAGATCCCTAGTATTTTTTCCACAGCAAGTCCGAGTGAGCTGCTGTGAGAACGCAGCAGGATATTTTCTGGAGAATTCATCTCGAGCCATAAAGAAAGGTTGGTGACATTTATATACTGTGACTGCTGTGCGGTGCATAGGGTATGCACATCACAGCTACAATCTCAGTGCACGTAATCTAACGGCTGCTTTACGTTTTCGGTTCACCAGTATGTTGTTCTCCGCTCTTTTGTTGATAGTGTGATTCTGTTGAACTACATGTAGCATTGATATAAAAGAAAATATTCTCATTATAGCATCGTATAGCGGACTCTGTTGCTTCATCCACTACTTCCGCGTCGTCTTTTTTTACCTCAGGAGACCCCCTGCACCCCCTCTTGTTTGAAAGGGATAGTTTTCCGCTTTGAGGTGCATATGTGAACAGCCAGGTCAGGAGAATATCCGGTGCTGTCCTCCTGAAATTATCTATATTTTCATGATATTTTCAGGTTTTAAGGCTCGTAGCTGTTGAGCTGTCTGAGATCCTTCCAGAATGAGCCAGTGTCTTTCTCTGAGAACCGTAGTAATTGTAGTTTCTCAGAGTAAAGACAGTAGATTCTTCTCTCACCATCCTGCTGAAGGTGTATTTAGCCTCTATAAAAACCCTCTCTGTCCCCACTCCTAAATGCTTCCTCTTTGTTTCTGCCTTAACTGTCTGAGTTTGGCTGTGAACCAGGCTTCCTCGTTGTATCTCTCCGTAGTGCGTGATGTTATACACACAAGTCCTTGCAGAAGCCGATGTATGACGTCACAGCCTCTCTGTACTCATCCAGACTGTTTGTGGCAGTCCTGAAATTATCCCAGTCAGTACAATCTAAGCATGTCTTTTATTCTTCAACAGCTTCACTGGTCCACTGCTTTGACGTCCTCACAACAAGCTTGCAGAGCTTTAATTTCTGCTTGTATGCAGGAATCAGATGGACCATGACGTGATCGGAGTGACCCAGTGCAGCGCGGGGACGGCGTGATAAGCATTGCTAACGGGGGTGATGTAACAGTGGTCCAAGACATTCCTCTCTAGTTTATGTCTGTAAAGTGATCTGAAAAATATCCAGTTTGACTAATTAAGGCATCTCTTTTTCAAGGTGCATAGAACCAGGAATGGTGATTCCTTGCGTGAACTGAAAAGATGCAGTACATGCAGCATTGGAGACCAATCAAATGGTAGGTGGTGCTGTTACCTACTTCATAATTTGGACTTCAAATATTAAAAGGGTTTTGAAAACTCATATATCAATAACATGAAATTTCTGTTTGGTCCTTTTGGTTTCTGCATCTTTGTCTCTCTGCCTGTTAGGGTGATACGGTATTTGGTTGATATCTTCATTAACCACCCATCATGCTCCAACCAAGCCGCAGTAAATCAAGACTGTCAGACTTTAGATAAGCAGATGAACAGGGTCTAAAACACCAGTGAGAAGGACTCCAAGCAGGAATAGGAAGTGTAAGACTTCAATTAACCCCTAATTTGAACCAATGCAGTGTGCATTTTTGACATTCCCTTTAATATTTGTCCGTTCAGAGGCCCATAGCGTTCCTTGTACAATGTGTGTACAATTATACACACATTTATTATTTGAGTGTATACATCCTTAAAATGGCATAAGATATTGCATTTGGGTAAATCTTTATAACTGTAAGTTGTTTTAAAAAAAGTTGTATTCGTATTACAGTACTTGCTTAATTGTTGTTTTACAGTCGTCCAATAGGTGGCACTGCAGACACATAGATAGATAAAGATTCTATCTCCATATCTGGTTCTTAAAAACTGAGGGAGTTAGCAAAGAACGTGAGGTTGGGTTTTTTTATTACACCTTAAATATAATAAATAATCCCCCCTAACAAGATCTAATTGTTGTAGAGGATGTGGGGAACAAGAAGAAAATTATACACATATTTTCTACAAGTGTCCGGTTTATTATAATTTTGGAAAGATGATGAGATAAGGGTTTATAACATTTTTTGATTCAAATGAACATCTTAAAGTAAAACATACTTGGGTATCAGTTTATTGGAAGCAAAAAACACTGCTGCGTATGTCTCTTTAACATTCTGCGAGTGACGGCCATGAAGCAGTTGACAAGGACATGGGAACGACAAAAAACAACTGAACTTAAACTATGGTTGTTAACAATAGAACAAACCTTAGTCAACAAAAAATTGACATTTACTTGAAGACTGAACTTACAAGAGATAAATAAGATCTACCCTAGAGAAAGACTTGGTAGGCTGTACAAGTATATGAAGTCTGAAGTTCTATAAAAAAGATACCCCCAACCCCGCAACCTCTCCTTACCCTCCCTTCCTTCCCTTCCATTTTGTTAATATTGTTTTCTTTTTATATAATTATTATTACCATTTTCTTTATTTCCATTTTAGCTATTTCTTGGTCATAATTTGCTCTTCTGTTGTTTAGTTGAGTTTAAGTGTCATTTTTTGGCTGTTCTTTTTTTGCAGGAGTTGAGCTATATTCACACACACACACACACACACACACACACACACACACACACACGCACGCACGCACGCACGCACGCACGCACACACACACACACAAATTGCAATGCATTATAAAGAAACAACTACTTGGTTTGAGGATTGTATATGATTGTTGCAATAAAGTGATGAAAAAAAGAAACAGAATTCTATTTATATACATTTTTACATAACCATTCATAATAAACCTTTAAATGGTTTGTAAGATTTATTATTTTTAAGTGTAATTTGCCTTTGAAATTTTAAAAATAATTATTTGGGTATAATAAACCTTCAAACAATTGTCTTAACAAGTACTTTGATGTAATAAACCTTACTTTTTAAAAACCGATTAAACTGAAGTAAACCTTTAAACTGTTCAGAATCATTTATCAGGTTTAATAAACCTTCAAAGTGATGTTAGAATTATTATTTGAGTGTATACATCCTTAAAATGGCATAAGATATTGCATTTGGGTGTAATAAATCTTTATAACTGTAAGTTGTTTTAAAAAAGTTGTATTCGTATTACATACAGTACTTGCTTAATTGCTGTTTTACAGTCGTCCAATAGGTGGCACTGTCCAGGGTCCTAGGGACATCCGGCTCTGGAGACACATACTATTGGGACTAACCAAGCCTGAGCACGGTTACCTCTTGTACATAACGTCATAATACAACACATGCATGGCTTTACGTGATCATTAGTTAGTTAGTTGCTTTTATTGTCTCCCTTAGGAGAAATTTGTCTTGGTAACAAGAGAATGTCACATGTTCACATATAGCACATCACAAAAAAATAAAACACAAAACACAACCCCCCCCCCCCAAAAAAAAAAAAAAAACACGCTCTTCCTATTGCACATATACCCATACAACATCTCATCTCATCATTCTATTGCACTTCCCTATACCATCGATTTTATTGCACAGTCCCTTTATGAATCTCTCACTCACACACACACACTATCTTGCACTATTTAATAATTTAATGGAGGTAGGTATGAAGGACAGTTTATATCTATTTAACTTGCAGTTTGGTACCCTATTACCTTTTTCCTGAAGGCAACAACTCATATTCGCTGGAAAGAACATGATTTGGATCACCAGTGATTGTGCGGCCTTGCCCCCTCACCCTCTCCTCAAAGATTTCCTGGAGAGAGGATGGGGGTGGCATACCGATTATTTTTTCCGCCCGTCCAATCAGATTCTGCAGTTGTGCTTTTTGTTTTACAGGCAGGTTACCAAACCAAGTTGTAATTCCGTATCTTATAAGTGATTCAATCGAGGCCCTATAGAACAACAACATAACTTCCTTATGCAGACGCTGACTAATTTTTTAGCATACATGCTCTACTTGATCTGTCCATCTGAGCTGAGAATCGAAGTACAGTCCTAAGTAATTGAATGTGCACACTTGTTCAATTTCCTCCTGGTTAATCAACACAGGGCTGTGGTCTGAATCCCGGGTCAGTAAACTTAACAAGGCTGCATCATCAGAATATTTTATGATGTAGTTGCATGAATGCTGGCTTCGACAGTTATTTGTATATAATGTAAATAAAAAAGCTGAGCTTACGCATCCTTGTGGGGCCCCTGTACTTATCTCCAGTGTATCAGAGAGGGTTGAATTGACCCTCACCCTTTGCTGTCTCTTGGTGAGGAATGCATAGTACCATCTGATCGAGTAAGTATTCACATTACATTCTTTGAGCTTTCTTAACATGATCTGAGTAAGAATCGTGTTAAACGCAGAAGTAAGATCCATAAACAGGAGCCTTGCGTATGCTGTGTTATTTTCCAAATGTTTTAAAACAAGATGGTTTGTTGTGTTAAGTGCATCATCCGTTTCTCTACCATATGCAAACTGGTAGGGATCCAATATATCCTGCACCTCATCCCTTACTTTCCTGACAATTATACGTTCAAATGATTTCATAACTACCGAAGTAAGCGCTACTAGGCTAAAGTCTCTATTTTTCTGTAGGCAGGGTTTCTTGGGGATTGGAATAATTATTGCTGATGTCCACAAACTGGGTATTTCTCCTGTGTCAACTGAGAGCTGATACAGGGGGCTCCAGGCTGGGGTCAGTTCCTCTGCAAATGTTTTGAGCATAAAGGCTGAGATGCCGTCTGGTCCGCAGGCTTTTTTTATGTTCAATTCCTTGAAGACTTTAGTTACATCTTCAGTGTCTATTATTATTCTTTCATCTGGATCATATACTAGTGTGCCCAGCAGATCCCTGCACTTCTCAATGTTAGTTTCAGCATCCGAGTCAAATCTTTTATAAAAGTTGTTTAGTTCATTTGCCTTCTCACTTTCATTTATCATATACGTTCCTTTCCTTTCAGTTTTCATGTTAGTCATTTCCTTTATTGAGTCCCAGATTTCCTTGGGGCTCTTTGATGAGTAGACCTCCCTAACCCGTTTACTGTGCTGTTCCCGTGCTACTTTTAACTTACCTTTTAGTTCTCTCTGGGCTTCCCTCAAACCTACAGGATCTTTATTCCTAAAGGCTTCCTTTTTTCCTTTGAATGCACTTTTTTATGTCAGGTGTGATATATTCTTTGCTATTTGGATAATTCTTGATAATCTTTTTCGGAATAATATTATCAACACAAAAATGTATATAGCCTGTAATTGCCTCTGCCGCAGAGTGTATATCGTTGTCCTCATAAAAAATGTCCCAGTTTGTAGAAAAAAGACAGCCACTCAACTTTTCCTTATGTTCTTCTTTCCAGACACTGATGGTTTTGAAGACAGGTTTACTTCTTTTGATGACTGGTCTAAAGATGGGTATAAGCTGAATAGTGTTATGGTCCGAGTTTGAGAGGGGTGGTCTGATTCTAGCAGCATATGCATCCTTAATGTTGCCATAACACTTGTCCAGGATATTATTTCGACGTGTGTTATTTTTTACATATTGCTGGAATCCAGGAAGAGCCTGTTCTAGCCTGCAATGATTTACATCTCCGACCACAAAGATCGGCGCATCAGGTTTATTTATAGTTGCTCATGAACACAGTCAGCTATACAGTAAGCAGCTCTGGAGGTGTTGCCACTTGGTGGAATATATACCGCGCAAATGAAAATATTCCCATAGTCTCTAGGCAAGTAGAACGGTCTCAGACTAAGGCACAGAAGTTCAACATCTGGTGTACACACTGTGGCTTTTTTTGTGAAGTTATTACACCAGGAGTCTCTGATAAACACACACCCCTCCTCTTCCTTTCCCCGAGCTCAAGTTCCTATCCATACGAACATTTGTGAATCCTTGTACCTGAATTAATGCGTCTGGGAAGTCCTCCTGCAGCCATGAAGAGTGCTTAGTTTACAAGACAGGCAGACAAGATGTCTGCAAATCAGAGAACAACACAGAGAACATGACAGCTACTTTACTGACTTTGTGGCTTAATTTGAGTCATTTTAGTCAAATACAGTATAACACTCCACGATTTCACGATAATGGAAGGCTGTCCATGTTGTGTACCCGTGCTTGTGCTCATGCATGAACTGTACCGTGCCGAAGCACACCTCTTCCAAGCGTGCCAGGGCCAAGGAAGTGTAGAGTGCTTGAGCACGGATCGGAGCACTCACAATCCTCAAACAAACTGGACTTTGGGGGTGAAACATGCTTAGGCAGGGTATGGATTGCCTAAGTCTGGGTTTGTCCGCTCTACACCCAGTATCTGTTCGGTCAGTGTGTGCTGTGCCTTGTACACGATGGCCTGCGGGGGAATTAAAACACTGACCTGAATGAATGAAGCGAACTCACGGGGGGAATAAAAAGGTTTGCAATGAATGAGAGAGATTCCAGCTCTGGAGAACAATGCTTTTAGATCATTGTTACATTTGTACACCAGCGCTGTTGACATAAAAACTGATTTCTCCGCCCTTTGCTTTGCTAGTTGCAAGTTGTGCGTCTCGATCCGCTCTGAGGAGTTGGAATCCTGTCAGCTGGAGCACAGAGTTCGGTATCATTTCACACAGCCACATCTCTGTGAAACCCAAAACACAGGATGTAGAAAAGGAAATTTTCTTCACACCAGTAGCTGAAGTTCATCCAGTTTGTTGCAGAAATAAGCCCGGTAGAGCGGTACGTAGTCTGCATCAGCCTGTTTCCCTCTCCTCCGTCGTCTCACAGCGCTGACAATGGTGAGCGCACCTTTGACCAGAATGTCCAATAATCTCACTCTTTATCTTGTCTTTTTTATGTACTTAAAGGACATAGTGATCCTGCAGTTTTTGATGTTTATGTTTGGATTTCCCAAAAGTTTGGAAAAAATTCCTTCATACTACAATCACTTGAACTTTGTGACTGCTTTGTTTTGGTGTTAACAATAACTTGGGTTAGTGGGCGAGAACAATTAAAAGACTTAAATTCAGTATTATACAAATGTAAAATAAGCCAAACTATACTACAGAGTCCTACTACATGTGATTTGCAGAAAAAATCTTATACAAATGTATTGCAAATGAGAGCTAAAGAGTCCCCTGTCTTACCAGGAAGTCTTGGTGCTTGCCTCCATAAAAGGGTTCCCAAACAGTCGGATTGGTCTGTCAACTGGCTGGTGAACCCACGCATCGTATTTCTCTCCGAGGTAGCCTACCTGCCATGCCAGGGGCTTCCTCCAGTCCACCAAGTCCTGTAGAGTTACAAGCAATGAAAAATCAGTAAATTACATTTCATTCAGACATGACAGAGTTGTAAAAAAGCACAACGAAAAGAGTATGATAAAATAGCAGGATAATCCCTTCTTAACACCCAGAAGGTGGCAGTGAGAATCACAATTTTATAAACTGCACAGAAAACAGTAATGGATGGATTCATTTTTTTTGTTGCAGTCCTACAGTCAAACATGGTCTTGTAGCATGTCTGGCTAGCTTAATGGCCAACAGCAATATGACAGTTATGTCCAAGCAACAGACAAAAGACATTTTTCCTGAGGTTTTTTCTTTGCAGTGTGCTGGCTCTCAATCACTCACAGTCTTTATACACACATCACCCCATATTAAATTCCTTTCTTCTCCATTAATAAAAAATTGATAACCTATATTTCATAAGAACATGACAGAGTTGTAAAAAAAACACACCAAAAAGAGTATGATAAAAGAACAGGATAATCCCTTTACAACACACAGATGGTGGAAGCGAGAACCACAATTTGATGATCTGCACATAAAACAGTACAACCAGGACGTCTCTTTTTATTATAGTTTTTTGATCTGTGCTAAAAGTAATTAAAGATTTTTATTCTGAGTCTGGTGACAAGAAAGTTTAATTTAAAATAATTAGCAAACAATTACAGTTAATCATCCAGTGCAACATTGCTAACAATGACTAATCTGCTACTTGTCATGCCTCAGTAGGATTAATAGAGTGTTTATACATCTTTTTTTTCTGTAAAAAGTATCACAGCTTTTGTCAATCAGATTTATATATTGGTTTATATATGGTTTATATATTTGGATGGATGAATTATGCCTGGAGTGGAAGTAAAGGTATAAACACCATTGACTGAGGTTAAACCATTTTTTATTTCTTTGGGTAAAGAAACTTGGCTATAAGTACAAGATAATTTAAAAGACCTTATAAAATAACTCAGTTTCTGGTCACTAAATTCAGAATGATGATCTTTAGTAACTTAAATTACTCAACACTTTTCTAGAGCAAGTTGTGATGGTTGGAAACAAGCTGGAAAGAGTTTCTTTGGACCTTATTTAGTCAGTTGATTACAGAAAACCGAGGTAATGGGAGAGGTATGAGTTCCACTTTCTGTACACAGTACAGTGAAAAAAAACTGATGTAAGTGAAGTCCTCTTAGCAAGCTGTTAAGATTATATCTAGTTTTAAATGTCATACTGCAATTGACTCTAAGTATTAATGTGACTTGTTTGTTACACTAGGCTGTAAAAATTACCTAGAGTATCTATTCAAAAAAGAGCCAAGATTTCTAACCTGCCAGGTCCGTGTACGTAGTATAATTCGTTTGCAGTAGTTCATGTTGTATAATGAAACATGCACGTTTAAGGGGTATTGCCTAATTTCATTGTCCGACTTGGCGAATGCAAATATATGTTGACGCACGTTTACTCATTCTCCCACAGCCGACTCAGCCTAAAGTTGTTAACGATTTGACTGTATTATTGTTTCATTGAGCGAGGACGTGCAAATCTGTTCAGCGCAGCTTGTTGCGTTATCCAACTTGAACAATGAAAATTGAACCAAGGAAGTCGACAACCGGAAACAGACACAGCTCGCCTTAAAAGTTGTGCGCAATGAAGCGGCGTTGGTTACCGTGATAATTTCCATCTGTTGGTCGTGAATTCATTCGCCAGTCAGGCCGAACAATTTTATTAGCCTAGTTATTTGATTCCTGTCAATGTATTAGTCTACTTATTTGATTAAGAGAGTGTGACTGCTAGAAAGTGTTTTAACTGTATCCTTGTAAGGAAACTCCCTTTAGTTAAAAAAAAAAAAGTACAAGGGATCCCCTTTTTGAGCTGACGTCACGATGACGAGTATGGCGAAAGGACTGGACAGGAGATCATCAAAAATGCTGGCGTCTGCAGTGCACACTTCCACTTAGTAGATGAAGTTCAGATTAAACCAAGATTCAATAACGCAGCGCAGCAAAATCTTTCAATGCTGTTTAGACTGCTCATTTCTGTGAATATTTTCGCCCCCTCCTGTATTAAAAAGTTAAAACCTTCTTTAAACCACAAATACTTAACCTCGCCTGCACAATCTCTCCACCAAAAATCCGAGGATGAACAGTAAGTTTACAGAAAAAAAGTTCATCCTCAATGAAAACATTCGTAGCTAACACGATTCATAATGCGCAGCTTGCTTTTATTTTGAAGGCAAGCTGTGTCTGTTTCCGGTTGCCGTCTTCCTGCAGACAGGGGAGTACACTAATCATAATTTTGATGATTAAATTAACATTTTAAATGATACATTCTTTATTATTTTCTCCATTACAAAATTAACAAAGTAAAACCCTTTACTAAAGCATGTACCTGTCACTGAGGGAGAGATAGAGCAAAGTAGATAAAAAGTTTATGGTTTTGTACAAAGTGAGAATTACATGCTCAAGGGATTGATTATGATTTTTTTTATGTATAAGTAGAACTGTTACACCAAATGTTTTATGTTTTTTACGATCTATACTTATGTATTTTATGTTTTTATTCAGTTGTCCAAGAGTCCAAGAAACATTTCCCTCCGGGGACAATGAAGTACTATGTTGATCTTGATCTTGATTAACATTTTAAAAAGTGTTTTCCAAGACTGCACTCAAAAAAACGATTCAAGCCGTTCTTAGATGTGACACAATTAAGTATTGTTGGATTTATTTAAAAATATCTAGTTTAAAAATATACACATATATATTTAATCAGTGAAACATAAAATGTATAATAATTGACCCTATGGGAATGATTTGATGTTGATCAACACAAAATAAATGAGTTCGAATTTAGAGCAGCCCTTTGCGCATGTGCGATACAATCTTCGCGGGCATAACGTCTTCTGGCTGGAGTGGACCAGAGCCCTAGAGAGAAATATCAGTATCAGTAGGAAACCGTCTGCAGATTGAAGTTCGGTCTTTGGTAAGTATTCATTTTTTTGTGCTGTAGTACTTTATACTGTACCGCGTTGTACCGCTGGTGTATTCAGTGCTATTTACAAAATTCGTGCTATGTTGATGGGGGCGAACTTTACTTTTAATGTCCGAGTTTGCAGGCTAGCTTGGTAACTTTCAACATGGCCACTAGCTAGCATAAACATGGCAGTCGCAAAAGAATTGTGAGGCGAATAAACTTGCCCTCACTTATAATTTTACATAAGATAGGCGGATGTGAGCGTGAGGAGCATAGACGAGGAGCAGCGTGAGCGGGGAAGATTGTGGACCCTACAGTCGGAGATAAAAGCATGCCCATGTTCGTTCGTCTCCGCTCCGTTCCGGCAGCGGAGCTGATAGGTTTCACTTTATTCAATGTGTGTGCTTCCAGTGGCACTGGGTCCTCTGCGCTGCTTCTCAGCTCCGGCAGTCCGGAGCCCTGCGGAGCAGATACGCAAGGTTTCTATTTTTGTTTTGAGCATGACGCATCAATTTAGTTATTTAGCACAGAAAAGAACAAGCGGGACGGGAAGTCAGACACCGAAACAACATTAAAACATCGGTTTATTTTCAGAATAAAACACTCCTTTTTGACGTTTCAGAAAAATAACCGTATACGTATTTGTTTATGTGTTGATAAGGATTATATAGAGTTTTATGCAACGTACATCCTCTTATCTCGCGCGAATCTGTTTAATTACCGCGGCAATTCCTTTGTCTCGGCACTTCAGCCGACCGGCTGTGTTCTCCGTTCTGCGGACGGAGAACACAGCCGGACGGGGGTGCACGGAGCCGTCACGCACCGGAGCGGACACGCAATGCACACGGATCTGGTGGAAGTTCGGGCACCAGATCCGGTTGGTGTTGTGCTTGCCCTGTTACTCCATCTCCCGCGGTCTCTGCCTCTTTTACACCCTCTCTCCTTCAGTAAAGCTGTCGGTTAAGCAGTAAATGTACATTCTAGGTTACAGATTGTCAGTGAATATATGCAGGAAGGTTAATGTTGTTCCTGTGTGTTTGATATTTTAATAAATGGCAGAATTTAAAATGATTTCATGACTTGATCTTAGTTATTGAAGCTTATTTGTTTGTAAAATAATTGCTAGTCCTTTTTAAATGTTCAAATTTTATCTCTTTTCATTGGTCAGAGCTTTAATTCAATTTCGACTTGTCTGCATTTCTGGGTATTCTGGTACTTGCACTCACAACTTAATATGTTATCATCTTTTGCAGTTTGATCAACTTTTCCAAGGTTCTTGTTGCAGCCTCCTAATGTTCAGTGTTACCAAGCTCCTTGTGGCAGCCTCCTAGTGATTGTAAGTAATAGGTTACGTGTTTAATGCTGGTACAAGCTGATCTCTATCATTGTCATCCTTTTGATGTGATATATGCTAATTCTCTTTATTCTCTATTTCAGGATTATGAATGTGGCAGTGTAAAGAATGCAGTTTGGAACTAGCTAGCAGGTATTTGTTGTTGCAGCATTTTAGGCAGATTCATGGGCATTTAAGGGGCAGTTATCGCTATCCATGCCCATATACAGATTGCCCATGCACTTTTAATACATGGAGTAAGCTACTAAATCACACATACAAAAGTCATGGTAAACAGCAAACTCCCAAAACAGTAGAAGTAACTACATTCCAGTGTCATGTGTGCTCATGCAAAGACCTAACTACAGAAAGAGATTATTTTCAACACATAAATCGGCATCTGAGGCGTAATGAAACGGTTTCATGTATGTTTCTAGGATGCTCATTTAAAACTAATGTTTACAGTACATTTAACACACACAAAAACAGGAAACACAACCAACATTCATTGAAAGATTTTAAAGCTAATGTTGTCAGCACAAGAGGTCAGTTGCATCAGTCAGACAATTCTGAAGATGGGCCAATAGAGTCTGTGGACACAGATCAAGAATTCGAAACACTGAGTTGTGATGATGCAACAGAATTGAACCTGCAAATATCTATTGAACAGAAAATTGCTTGCATTTTATTGAAGTTAGAAAATATTGTTCATATTCCAAAGTCAGTTATTGACGAGGTCCTTTCTGAACTTCACTACATATTAAGTACAGCATCTTTGCCTGTCACAAAAACTATAGTTTCTGATGTATTCCAGCGTCATAAACTACAAGTTCAAGAGTCACTAGCTGATGAACTGTCCACTGTCCTATGCCAATCTAATCCATTAGGTGTAGCTATTGCGAAGGACGGCCCCCTTGCTACTGCATATAAACGTAAACAGTACTATACCTCTCACTTTTGTGTTTTAGAGCCAGTTGAGTACATACTAGATGCTCAGAAGAATAGAACATTTCAATACGTCCCTATATTACAATCTCTGCAACAATTGCTCACTCATAAAGGTGTTCTTGAGCATCTTGAAACTCAGAAAATACAAGACCAGCTATTGACTGGCTTCCAAGAGTACAGAACCGTAAGAGACGGTGAGTATTATAAACAAAATCCTTTTCTGTCTGGTGAAGGTTTAAGGATAGCAGTAAATCTATATGTTGATGATTTTGAGATTTGTAACCCGCTTGGGACATCTCGTAGAAAACATAAACTCTGTGGTGTCTATTGGGTTTTAGGCAATTTACCACCAGGTTCCCATTCAACACTGACATCAATCTATTTAGCGGTTTTATGCAAATCTGATGATGTCAAGGCCTATGGCTATGTAAAAGTGTTGGAGCCTCTCTTGCAAGACTTGAGCATATTAGAACAGCACGGTGTCTTTATTTCTGAGCTTGGTCAGTTTGTTAAAGGTACTGTCCAGTGTGTAATAGCTGACAACCTCGCAGCACATGGGTTAGGTGGATTTGTTGAGAGTTTTTCTAGGGGGTCAGTATGCAGGTTTTGTACTGGTGATAAATCAGAATTTCAGACCAAGGATGTAAAGTCAGGTGCTTTCCAACTTAGAAACAGAGACCTTCATGATATTCATGTCCAGTCTGCTCAGGAGAATGCAATTATTTGCTGTGGTGTCAAAAAACAGTGTATTTTAACAGAGCACCTTTCACATTTTCATGTTAGCACTGGCTATCCTCCTGACATTCTACACGACCTCTTCGAGGGTATTGTTCCTGTCGAACTTTCACGCTGTATTAGTTCATTGATCACAAAAAAGTACTTCACCCTTGATGGTCTTAACGCATTGATTCAGACATTTCCATACAAGTGGGGGGACAAAACCAATCGCCCCCATGCCATACCACGCTCTTTCACATGTAATAACACTATAGGTGGCAATGCGCATGAAAATTGGACCTTGCTAAGATTCCTTCCCTTGATGATCGGGCAAATTTTGCCAGAGGATGAGCCAGCATGGCAGGTGATTTTAGATCTTAAGGACATAGTTGAGTTGGTTATGGCCCCAGTTCACACAGATGAAACTATTGCCTATCTGGAGTCCAGGATCTACGATCACAGACAGCGCTATCTTGAACTTTTTCCACATATCAAACTCTTACCGAAACATCACTACTTAGAGCACTATCCACAAATGATACGTTGCTTTGGACCTCTTATTACCCTGTGGACGATGAGATTTGAGGCTAAACATAGCTTTTTCAAGCAGGTTGCTCGCCACACTAACTGCTTCAAGAATATCTCTCGTTCACTAGCTGTAAAACACCAGTTCATGCTTGCCTATCATGCACATTCCTCCAGTCTTAAGAAGTCGTTCCTAGAGGTCACTGATGTCTCAATTATGCCCGTTGATGTCCTTAATGAGGGAGTAGTGTCTACTCTAAAGCAGAGACACCCAGATGTAACTGAGGTTCATATGGCAAAAAATGTGTCTTGCAATGGTCTGCATTACAGTGAGGGGATGCTCATTGTACACGGATCTGTAGATGGACTGCCTAAATTTAATGAAATCATGCAACTGTGCATTCTTAAGGAGAAGCTGTGTTTCGTAGTAAAAGGTCTATGTGCTTGGTATCGGGAGCATTATGGTGGATTTGAGCTGTCAGCCCCACCCACTACAGAGGTTTCCCTAGTTGAACTTGGTGACGTGGTAGATCCATATCCCCTTGTGGCGTACATGGTTGGGGGTTTGCGCATGGTAATGTTAAAAAAATTCATCATTGTTAAAGGTTAGTATCATTGTTAAACCTAAATGGTCTGATCTCTAGATGCCAGGCTCTTACACAATCTCAAAACATTTTTTTATTTTAATGTTAAACATAACTCTAATGTATTGCTTTCCTCTCCTTCTTTTTCTTTGTGTCTGCTCAACATTAGATTAAAGGTGTTTCAACATGGCGAGCCCAGCTGTTCTGCGGATCATCTTTGGAGACGAGTCGGACGCAAGGAAACTAACACTCGATTCTGGAATTCCATCAGCAGTGGAGGAACTACATTTGTTAGTTAAGACATTCTTTCAACTCAAAGAGGACTTCAGGTTGCAATATATGGATACTGACTTTAACGAGTTTATGAACTTAACTTCAGTGTCTGAAATTAAAAACAAAAGCACGCTGAAAGTAGTATACATTCCTAGTTTTTTAACCTGTGGAGCCCTGCATCACTCTGTATACAGTAGACTCATCTGGTGAGCACTCAAGTACCACTTGCCTAGATCCTGAAACTCCTGCTTCGTCTATAGACTCATCCTGCAGTGATGATACACTGTTCACATCAACCCCACATTCATCTCCAGAAACTCAGCCCTCAAAGTTGTCTTCCTGGCCAAAGGTGTTTGTGGTACCCAAATTCACCTACGATGCAGAGTTTGAGCTACAAGACAAGAATAGAGAGTTTGAGACAAATGGAACATACTTTAACCCTGGCCCAAAGTTAAAAGGAGTCATTCTTGATGGCCTAGCCCAAGAAATGTTGAAATACACAAAATATCCAAAAGACTATCAGTGTGAAGAGGTAGCAGCAGCATTGACGAGAGCTCATCCTTGTTTGGGGCAGCTGGGATCCAAGACAGGATTTTGGGGATGGAAACAGTCACTGAAGTATAAAATGCAAAACTATCGAACAAAGCTGGGGCGACTCGGAGATCCTGAGATCCGTGTGAACTCCTTAAAGCACAAACGTGAAGGCCAAGGCAAAGCTGCAGCCAACATCAAGAAAGCTAGAAAGGCTGAAGTTTACTACATACCGTTGCACCCAAAAGGCGAAACCACAGAAAGCTTGGAAAGCGAGAGAATGGCTTTGTTGTCAGAAATAAAAAAGCGTGACAATGAAGTGATGGTAAAAGCAAAAATGGAAAAAACCTTCTCCCACAGACGACGAGAGGTCGTTGAGCAGAGGCCCATGATAGAGGAATTCAAAAACAGATGGCCTGCCCTGTTCCAGCAGAGTGAAGTAAGTTAACTTGTATTTTTACGTATTGATATTTGTTCCTCTTGATGAATAATTGTAGGACAATGGCAAATTACATTTTTCTAAATTATTTGTTTTTATTATTTTTCAGATTAATGAGGAGTTCTTGCGGATCACTACAAAGCCACTGCAGTCAAAGTTTATGTCACAACTGGACCACTTTTCACACAAGCTGATGCAGATCTTCAAGAGCAAAGGAGGAGTGAAGGGGCAAAGAATCAAAGAAGTTCTGGCAAAAATAGATTTGGTAAGTAGAAATGCATATAACAGTTTTATATATGGTAAATGGCCTGAGCTTTGTCCAAAATACTTTACAGTGTTTCCCTTTCATTCACCCACCTCGTTGGTATGCAAGGCAACTACAAGCTCGTTTGGGGCCTTTAGGGTTATGTGCCCTGCACAGAAATGTGTTAAAGATACAATAGTATAGTCTTCAGTAGGCGTGTGAGTTGTATCTAGTTTTTTTACACCCTCTAGTCAACTTCCCTGTGCCACTGTTGCACCAATATTTAGCTAAATTCTGTTTTGATTTTTCACCCCTGCTTTAGTGTGACGACATCGACATCAGGAGGGAGTGCATCCTGAGAAGCCTCGTTATCTACCTCAATGAAGATCCGGACACTTTCTTCAAGGAATATCTGGTAGGTTAATAGTTCATGTTACACAGTAGCATGGAATAGTGTTACCCAGTCTTATTTATACGGTGGTCCTTTGAGCTCAACACACTACAACTTATAGAATAACTGGCATTTTTGAAACAATAGGGCCATTTGAATTTTTATTTATTATTTTGAGTTTGAAATCACAGGTAGGTGCAAGAAGTTTTGGATTTGGTCCAGTAGATCTCCTAAGCTGGCAGTGGCGAACAGGCTAAGGCTCTGTGGAGTTAAACAGCTATTTCTGGTCAAACAAAGAAGCATCCTACAGGTCCATCTCTATAGGGATGTGGTTGCCTAAAGGATCATGTTGCAGCAATTGCAGTATGTTCATGGCTGCTTGCTGAAGTTATTTACTGGCCCAATTTCAAATATTATTATATATTTTTTGTTCACTTTCCAATCATGTTTAACTCATGAGATACATAACTGATTGATTTGACAAGCATGCAGCATTTAGAAAACGCTGCAAATTCATATGAAACACATTACAGACGCAAGCCACAGAACAATTCATTTTCTGCTTTTGGTGTTCAGCATTTTACTTAACACAAGTGTTCTGTGTTTGTGTTGTGTTGTTTTTCAGGCCTCCGCCACTGAGGATGCAGAAAGGGACATTGCCCTCACAGTCATGGGGATATACATAATCCGTCGAGATGGCGATAGGCAGCCAGAGGATGTGGGAGTTGTTATCGAAGGCATCAAAGTCCTGAGCAACGTGGACAGCGTCATCATGGGGGTCATAATGATGTTTGGGCTCATTTATGCCCTTGATCTAAGCTTTCCAGACAACCTCAAGTACACCTTTGAGTTTTTCCAGAAGATCCTAATGAACCTGGATGGGCACAAGCTGAATACAAAGATACAGCAGCTGAAAATCAAGTTGTTTGCATGAGAGGTGAACACTTGTTGACAAAGTTCATTATCGGATCTTTATTTTTGGTTGTTTTGTTTTTGCCTTCATTTTCAGCCCATTCAAAGACAATCTATGACCTATGAGGCTGTTTTCCTTGACGTTTTGAAATTGAGAATTGGACTCAGAATTGACTAAGTTGCACAAAAGCAGGCAAGAGGCTGTTGTTTACTAAACTGTTTGAATAACACGATCAACATATGATATGCAGCCATGGGGAGTGGAGAGAGATTATGTACTTACTCCCTAATGAACACTGAGGGGGGTTTAAGATTGGATGGACAAAGTTTGCCCACTTTACCTCCCCATCCTAACTCTGAGTGTGACTCTACCCTCCACACTTCTCGCATCCATTTCTCTCCTCCCTGTCTAATTTCATCACTCAACTCAGGATGAAATGGATTGAACACGTTTTGACATACTGGAATTTTTTATTATTTTTTTGGATGGCTAGTACTGTTTTCATGTTTTATATTTACTTAGTTACATTCAAAGGATATTTGCTACTAGCATCCTATTAAAATCAGATTCCTGGTCTGTGAATGTTAAGTTTTTCTTATTTATTTTTTGTTTGTAGCCAAATGTGATCCATGGGAATTTTGTGTTTGCCATATTCTTTCTTTAATTCTAGTACATTTAGGCTAATGGCTAAACTACACTTATGCAGGAATCAAATGTGTTTTTGCAGTTTCCTCTGTTTCTGTGTCTTTGTGGCGCAGGGGGAAATAGGATAGCTGGGTGTTCATTTTACATCAGTTACAGCTGTTATGGGAGAACCATTTCTCGTAAAGTTTGCCTTGAATTGTTTAACAAAAGGTTGATGTCTTGGTGTTTTTTTCAAGTAAAACTGAGTTCTTGGTGCTTTGTATCAAGTAAATTTGACATCTTTGTTTGGTTTTACGTAAAACTGAGTTCTTGGTCTTTGTTAGTACACAAAATTGACATCTTGGTCTTTGTTATTATGTAAAATTGACATCTTGATGTTTGGTTTTCACATAAAATCCACATTTTGGTTTGTGTTTTCAAGTACATTTTACATCTTGGTGTATTGTATTCAAGATTGTTGAATTGAGGATTACTATCCTACATTAAAAATACCAACCAGGTTTTGTCTGGTGTGTTTTTATGGGATCAATCTAAGGGTGATTTTTAGCTTGCTTAATTTCCAATCAATTAGATTGGTTTGAGTTGGGCACATATAAATCAATTTCGTTTAGTAACCAAAATAATTTCATCTTAGCTGTATTTGTTAAAAATGAGTTGGACAAATGTAAATCAATTTCGCTTAGTTATTGCAATAATTTCATTTTGGCTTTATTTGCTAAAAATGAGTTGGACTAACTTATTTTTATTGTATTGCGTGGATGTACTAATTTTGAGTTGGGGCTACATATATTTGTTGGATGGAAATCCTGCCCACAATTTAATTGAGTTCATCCAATGAGTTATTTTTTTGAGTGTGGGCATTATCTGCAAAAGGCAGATATGTCAACAGTAGATAACTGAGATTTGAAAACTGTCATCTTAAAATGTACATGTATTTTGTGAAAAATGAATGAATTCCTCTAGATAAGAAAAAGGGTTTTAACAAACACTTCTATGCTGAGGTGTTTCAGGGTCATTGTAGGTGTCCTATATGCAAACTCATAAGTTTGTAATAATAAATGGCTGTTGAACTGCACAGTCTGGCAAATTTTAAACAATATTTGTTTCATATTATGTGCAATAACTTGGAGAAAATGTGGTAAGACACAAACCACAACTTCAGAACTTGAATGTAGCACCATTCCTGCTTTGCTTCTTGATTATCAATCTACAAAAAGTGAGCAGAGTCAACAAGAAAGTGTAACTCAATTTGGTTTAACTTCAGTTAAAGCATAATCAGATAAACCACAGTTGATTAGAATATTTTTTAAGATGCATTGCAACTATAAATCACAATAAAAATGTTATTAAATTTTTTTTTTTTTTTGCTCATCCTTATTGCATTTTTTAGGTATCCAGTCTAGTATTTCTTTATTTATTTTTTTAAGTTTTCAAAAAAAATCTCGGCTGGATAGCACACGAGTTGTGACATTTTAGAGGCTGTGGTACAGATGTAGAGTGGGTCATCCTCAAATCATTAGCAGAAAATCAACAGTTGTATACTGGGCTCCCAATTTCAGCTTGTTGAAGTATCCTTCGGCAAGATAGTTAACCTCAATGTAAACTTAGGTGAATCATCAGTTAAAAAGATGTCTTGCATGGAACTTAATAAGTGTATGAATTTGGTGAGTAAGGGTTAAGGTCAACTCTTGTACAATAATAACAAACAATGTGTGTGTGTGTGTGTGTGTGTGTGTGTGTGTGTTTTTTTAACATTGTATGCCTAGAAAACTAGAAGTATGTGAACTTCAGAGTCTACTAACAAAGAGGGACAGTTTTGGAATGAACAAGGGTGAATAACCGGATGACAGTTCACCCTTCATGTATTCCCTATACAAAAGCAACCACACACACACACACAAACACAAACACACACACACACACACACACACATGCCTTGTCAAGGTCCACGGAGCTGCAGTGGTTGAACGGGGCATTATCGTCCTTGTTTTTCACATTCTTGTCTGATGTCTCTTCTGCTGTATGTTCACTGGCTTTCCTCCTTTCTCTCAGAGTCTAAAGAAAAACAACACATAAACAGATGTAATTAATAAATAAAGGTGGATGTAATCATGCTGTAAGGCAAATAATATGTCTTATATTTCCCCTTGACTGATATGCTGTAACAGATGAAGACATCAAGCTTATAAGCCTTTTCAATTACATATCTTAAAATGTACTCATCGTCAGAGGAAGAAGACAAAAACCCTGTTCACGCATTAAAAAAGGTAGAGTGAGGTCAAGGCATTTAAACACTTACCATGTTTGTGTGAGTGTGTATGTGTCAGTAAATGGTAAATAAAACACTATAGGTCACACTAACCCATTCACACCACTATCACACACTGATGGCAGAGGCTGCTATATAAAGTGTCCATCAGTATCAACTACCCCTTTTCAAACACATCCACACACCACTGATGCAGCAGTTTGAGTAATTAGCGGTTAAGTGTCTTGCCCAAGAACATATCCATATGTGGCTGCAGGAGCTGGGGATCGAATCCCTGACGTTCTGGTTGAGCCCCCTTTGGCGTTTCACCTCAACATGATCATATTTTTTCTTGTTTGCCACTCATCGCCCCCAGAATCGCACACTCACTGCATAATGTTGTTTGTACCTTTACTGCTTGTACCTACACTGAAAGCTACCACCGGTGTTTGGCACCTGCCTGTCCAACAGAAAGGGGCCAACTCCATGTGCGTCGATATAAGCCAAACGAAGGTTCATTTCATTTTAGCAATATCCTTTATGTTTTGTATTTTTGTATTTAAAAACATAATCTTTTTATACTTTTACAGCTTGCACCGTGGTTCATAGAGAAACGTTTTTCATAATCGTCGGTTTGAATCATGTCTAATCACTGTATTGTATCCATTCCTAAACTCACTTGCGCACGGTCATTGGCTGGGGCGAAATAAACATCCACTCCCTGCCCAGAAACGTCCTATATTGACCAAGACAAACCAAAACATGAAAATAAAGGCATGGGACACCACACATGTATGGAGCCCATAAGTGATGAATGAGCAGCTTTACTTTTGTACAAGTCTAAATTTCATTATATTTAGGAAAAACCTACTAACTCTATATTTAAACAAGTAGGTCTGTGAGCTTACAGTGAGAATCAATCAATCATTATTTGTATAGCCTCAATTCATAACAAGTGCTAACTCGAGACACTTTTTTCTCTCCTTTGTATTCCTCTCGTTCCTGTTGTCCACACTTCTGAGAACGGCAAACAGTTTGACCCTCTTGTATTATTTTGACATTAAATATGTTCATGCAAGGCATTCACTAATCCTGATATCAACTCAGACCCAATAAAAGTAAAGACTGACAAAAGCACTGAGGCCTTGTACTTTTTGTACTTAAGAGATAAGAAATGATTAATGGGGTTAGTAAAATACACTTAAAAAAATATATATATATATATATATAAAAAAAATTAGGTTTGTTATGTGTTCTAGATTTAGTACGTTCAACACATTAGTACGTTCACCACATTCTTAAATGAGTATGTCAAACTCAAAATGAAAGAACATCGTCTTAACTTATTGTTATAATGATTTCAAACAAATGTTTCTGTGTCCTATTAACATTTGTAGATATTAAGTTAGTATAACTTAATTACCTTGTCTTTGTCAACTGCGTGCATCATTTCAAAGCAGACGTGTGAATTTGCTCAGACTTGTTCTGCTGACACATGTGTGTGAGAACGAAGGGGGAGGGGCCCGTTTTTTTCTTCAAGAAGTAGCTATTTTCACTATTTTTCATGACTGTACATGCCCACAGTTCCAAAAATCGTTTTGACACAGCGCTAAACTTAAATAAAATAAATGTTTGTCCTAAGCTAACGTTAACTTAGCATTAGCACTTCACTGACCTAGCTTACAGTGTTTTCAATGTTCGCTTTCTTTTGGTTGTGTTTCGCAGTGTCAACTGGATGCTGTTACTCAACATGCAGCTTTTGGTTGAAAAACTAAAAAGGTAAGAGGATGAGTGTTTTATTTAGTTATAATTTAAGCACATAGAGATTCTGCTGTCTGAGGCTAGAAGTAGATATTGTATCTTCAACTAGTGTAGTCTCAGTGCTATGGTGAACTCTAAATCCTGACTGAAAATCCTCAGATAAACGGTTCCCACAACTGATTAGCCAGCACCTTCGCAAGGATCATTGAGATAAAGTGAAGGTTAGATATAGGTCTATAGTTAGCTAAGGTTCCTGAATCAAGAGTAGGCTTTTTAAGAAGAGGTTTAATTACAGCTACTTTTAATGACTGTGGTACATAACCTGCCAGTAAAGACATATTGATCATAAAATATAGAGCTACTTACTAAGGGAAATACTTTCTTAAACAGCTTGGTTGGGATTGGGTCTTCGTTTAGATGAAGAAATAATTGAATTTAGTGCTGCAAGATCAATTTGAGAAAAACAGAGGTTAAGATAAGGTTTTAGAGCTGTTTCTGCCGAAATAAAGTGGTAAGAGGGATCTGCACCAGGTAATCATCACTGCTAAGGGCTAAAGGAATACATGTCTCAGTGGAGCTATGACAGTCAGCCTGGCTACAGTGCTGAAATGGTATCAATGCAAAAAGCTAGAACAACGTCCCGGGTGTGGGCAAAACGGTGAGTAGGTTCATTTACACCCTGGGTGTAGCCAATAGAGTCTACTAATGACAAGAAAACTGTTCTAAGGCTATCATTATCAGCATACACATAAATATTGATGTCATCTGTAACATTTTAGCAGTGCTAAGGACTACATTTGATAGAAATTATGCACATTCGGATATGATTTCAGATTATGGGCCAGGAAGACGGTAAACTATAACAGATTGATATAATGGATATTCAGGCAATCACAGCTGTTTTAACAACTCACCATGCCAGTGAAGAGTTTACAGATAGAGCACGGTAAAGTTACGTGCTTGCTGCAACAATTCCTGTCTATGGCTGGGTAAGAGGTCAGAGGTCAGAATCTGCTGTAGCATCCTTCTGACAAATAGTTTTTCTCTTAAACTGATTTTTTCAAGATTTATTTCACATCCCAAAACAACGAAAGAGTCGCGGTGGTCCAAGACAAGAAACATTATTACGTCTTGGTTGTTTTTTAAGTTGTTTTAATCATCACTACCATAATTTTACAACTTGGCAAAAGTCCCATTTGCATTCTTTAAAAATAAAAGCACATTTTATGTGTTACAAAATAATAGCATCACAAAGAGCAGCTGTAAATCGAAAATGGTTAATGGACTTGAGCTTGTATAGCGCTGTATGACCTAATCCCAATTTTAGAGCAGAAACATAACTGGATTACCTACAATGGATGTTTATGTTGTTATGTAATTTTGTTTTTTGTTGTATTAAGCTTCAGCTCACATTTGTAGCTGTAATGAATCTAATTCTTCTTGTGGCAATATGTTTTTTAAGCTTCGTTTGGCCGACTCGCTTTTTTTTATGACGCGCGAGTTTCTGTTGGCTAAACTCCGCTGCTGCTGGATGACCGTGTCGTGCTGGAACATACTTCAACGGCGGAGCTCATGGTACTCCCGTTCATCTCATCCTCACTCTGACTTCAGCTGCAGCAATACAGACTGTGCAACTCAAACAAGAACATAGCTAGCCAGCATGACGGCTAACCTGATGCTAACAATCATGCAGCCCAAACTGGAATATCCAAACATTGCGGAAAGATTCGAAGTCTGGCTAGTAAGCCAGCCTTTCTGTTAAACATACTGTCTGATCATAATTACTGTTTGGTAGCCATAGGTAAACTTGTTGACAGAAATGTGTGCTAGCTTGAAGATAACTTTATACAGCTTTCTGGTTCATTATTATCTCTGGCAACATTAAAGTGACAGCTGGTCAACAAATGTAATAAGGTAGTCCAGAGGGAATATAACCTTCATGAAAATCAGCAGGAGCAAACATAAGGTTAATATATTGATAGTGTTACATATTTTATGATAGAAGATGCTAACATATTGTCATACTTGATGACTGTATTATTTTGCTCTCTCAGGCTCTTGCCCTGAGATTTACTTGCATAGTGGCTGCCCATCACATCACACCTGAGTGGAACATGGTAAGCCCTGTTCTGTAAATTCAACCCATTTATAAAAGGGACTCAAGGTTGGGAGCATGGGTTTTTCATGTTTCATTGAAGCTTTATCAAAAAGTTAAAACAGAACAGAGATAACGACAAGCAATTGCATTTTCCTTATTGTTTGCACTGCTTCTTAGTGTGACCTGTGGTGTAAAAAGCACTAAGGTTAGCACTTAGAGCCGGTCGTCTTCTAACCGGAAGGTCAGGGGTTGGATCCCCAGCTCCTGCAGATACATGTCCGATGTGTCCTTGGGCAAGACACGTAACCCCAAGTTTCTCCCGCTGCTTTGTCAGTGGCGGAAGAATGGGATTAGTTACTTCTGATGGTCACTTTACATAGAAACCTCTGCCATCAGTTTGCTAATGGGTGTGAATGGGTAAGTGTGGCCTGCAGTGTAAAAGCACTTTGAGTAGTCAGAACACTAGAAAATGACCTACAATGTAAAAGTTCTGAGCGCATAAGCATCTTCTGTTATCCTGTTCGAACCAGGTTACTAGAACTTTCAACGGTACAGTCTTCAGTTTTGCTAGCTAGCGTTGCCTTTATTCTGCAAGAGCAACTTCCCTGGATCCCTGAATTTGAAGAAAAGCTCAGTCTGTTTATTCAAATTCCCTCAGGATGAAGAGGTTAGTGTGCTAAGTGTCTATCTGATTCTGGCTCTTGTGGCCTAAACATGTAAGGCTCGATTGGTCTAATAGTGCATGCCAGATGAATCAGCCATTGACAGAGCAGAGATTACTGCTTGTCTTATTTTGAAACTTTATTATACATACTTAAGGATTTTTTTCATTACTTAAATTTGGCCTGGTGGTTAATAACACAGTCATATTGTCTGGTGGTTAATAATACAGTCATCTGTTGTACAAAACATTTAAAATACATAGTTATTATTGCTTTACACCAGAGGTCACCAAATGGCAGACTGCAGTCCAGATCTGGACCCGCAAACACATGTTTAATTCTGACGAGCGTTTCTATTTTGACTTGTGCACCTTTTTTTACATCAATCTATTATAACAAGCACAGCTTCTACTGTATTTATGGTATTGAGTTCAGCGGCCTATAACGTCACAGACCAATTATTTTATTGTAAATCAGCACACATGGAATTATCAGCCAATCAAATCCTCTACTCAGTTCAACATTGCAAGTGCAGCAAGTCTAGTCTATAGAAAAACAAATACACACAAGGAGGAGCGAGCAGAGCAGAGGACAGTTGCTTTAACACTGCAGATGAAAATACGTTAGTCTGGGAAAAGTCATGTCGTCCTCAAAAAAAAGAAAGAAAAACAGGCAGTGAAAAAAGAGCTTTCAATTAAGAATAGACAGATGTATACGTTAATTTCCCACAAACATTTTTTTAAAAGTATGCCTCATACTTTTCAATAAGCGCAAGTTCATTAAAAGCTGACCAACTCACATCTTATCTGAGGACACAGAAAATAAATTAACTACTGTAAGAGCCCAAAATGATCGATCCTCAAGAATCCTGACACAATCACTGATCAACAACGTGCAAACAAATTTTCCTTTTCACTAACACAGGAATTGTCTGACATAATGTTAGCTCAGATTAAAAATCTGAACAGGTCGAGATGAAGCTCAGTTCTCTCACAAAACAAGATAAAATGTGACAGTGGGACATAAGAGGGAAAGGCAGAGAAGCAGGTGTTAAAGTTGTTTGAAGTAGTTTTCAAGAAGAAAAGGGGAAACTAATTATTTTTCAAATTTAAGCCTTTTTAATTTAATATGACTTTTAATAAGAAAGCTGTATGTTTTTTTATTAAATAGTACACACAGGATTTTACATGAAGCAAAAATAAAATGTTTATTTTAATATTTTATTAGGCATATTACTGTATTTTTATTGCAGAGTACCCTCCCCCTTATAATAAACTCTGTAATACCCTTGAATTAAACTAAGTTTATTTGATTTCACAGTCAGTTTTTGACTACAGGTCTACTTACATTCATACAACTACTAGGCTCCTTCAAAACATAGGGCACTAAATCATATCATTAGACCTTATGATGTTCTGAACCTTCACTAAAGGACATTTTGTAGAATCGCACCCTGTTGAATTTTTAATTGAATACCTCTGCTTTACACAGACTTTAAGGTCACATGACCGACATTGCAAGTTTAGTATTCATGCGCACACTGAAATTGGGGTGGTGAAACAATGTACTGTTCAGCCCTTGTCTACAGCACATTTAACATGAAAACTGCAGCTAACTGCTAAAGATGAACAGCAATCACAGATCGACTTGAAGTTCTTTTTTACTGTTGCAGCAACTGAACATCCATAATGAATGAGGATCTATAAGTATAACTGTCACAGCTACGTCATTTAAGTGTTGAAGCTGAACCGAAGAGTTTGTTTTTAATGTGTGTGTTTTTAATAATGTCCTGTCTATATACACCAAATTTAACAACCTAGAACGAGTTAATCCAAATGTGACCCATGGAAAAGGCCTTAAATCCACAGCCACACCCTTTGAGTAAATGAGCCAAATATATTGTCATCTTAAATGGTCTTCAAGCTCACACCAGCTTTGATCGTTAAATCCAAGAAGGACCTCTGGAAATGGTTAATGTTAGTTTTTTTAAAGTTTCATAATTTGAGGCTGACTTTGCTGCAGAGGCTGAATTTTTGAACATTTGAAAATGGTAAATGTACTTGTGCTTATATAGCACTTTACTAGTCTTCTGACAACTGAAAGCGCTTTACACCACAGGTCTACCCATTCACACACTGATGCGCTATGAAAAGTGTCTATCAGTATACACTAATCCCATTCATACACATTCACAACAAATCAACAGTGTCTAAGGGAGGTCAACTAGGATTGTCCACACGCAACTGTTCTCATTAAATCCCACTTCTCGTGAAGTCACCATTTTCCTGACCTTTTTTTAATTTTTATTTTTACTAGTTAGCCTTTCATATTTCTTGAGCTAAGTTTTAGTCACTTTTTTGGTTTCAATGTGACACATCTTTTACCTTGTGAATGTAAGGCCAATATGAACAAATAAATAGCAGGTAATTTGCTGTTGTTAAGTAAACACTGAAAGCGGAGGAGAGCTCACTAACTAATAGTAGTAATAGCTTACAATTGTGTTTCCGTCAATCCAGGAGTGCCTATGTACACTCAGGCTTAGGACAAGAGGAAGTATGCCTTTTTGTTGACATAACTCTCACCTAAGTCAGGCTCATTGAAATGTCAGGAGGGAGACTTTTAAGAACTGTTATTATACTTTGCTGGCTTACATAGTGTGATTTAAAGGATTCAATGAGTTTACACAACAATATACATCTTTTTTTTGCTATGTAAGGCAAACTTAACCTTGCTTTAATATTTTCTCCTATTTGCATAAATGATGTTTATGCTTTTTAAATGCTTTTTAGTTGGATTATTTATTATCCTGCCAGAAGAGGGTAATCTTCAGTTTACCCTCTTCTGGCAGGGTGGACAAATTGTTATATACAGTATGTTTCGTGTTTCCTTTTTCCATAAATCTTAACTAAATGAAAGCATTTTCAGAATAAAAGATTCACAGACACCTTGCAAGTGCAAGGGTTTCTGCCTAATCCATGTTTATTGATGACAACAAGGACAAGCATACAGAGTTAATGAATGCTCTGTCAAGGTCCAAAGAAAAATAAAACTGAGCATAAAAAAAAGAAAAGGAAAGAAGTGGAGGCAGTAGGTTGGCTATATGGCCTATAGTAATACCACCACCACACAGAAACCTTTATCTGTGCATGCGTGTGTTTTGTGTAAGCATGCATAAATTAGAGTTGAAGGGGTGGCTCAGTACACCCATGGAGATAATTGATAAGAGCTGGGTCATAGGTAAATGTTGCATTTGGGTGGGTGAACAACATTGTGACATAATACTTATCTAAAATCTGCCTAATAAAATCAGCAATAGTGCAAATAACAAACTTACACTGGTACCTTGTAACTTACACAGTTTGTTTCTACTTTACCTTGTATTTTTTCATTTAAATATGTGCATGATTCTAATTAACAGATATATTTCTCAATGACTCTAGGCATTTTCTCTATCCTCTCCTCTCTCCTCTTCTGCAATACCGTCTGACCACAAACAAATTTAACTCTACCTCCATTTTCAACTTCCCCATAAGGCCGATTTGTTTTTTGTTGTTATTTATAATGAGAGATTTTGTTTGATTTGATTTGAAAACAAAATCCATGTACTGTTTAATTTCTCCAGAAAAATGCAATAACTCCTGTGAGTGTGTGTCAGTCATCTTTGCATCTTATCACTGTGGGTTTTTATGACCGATGACAAGGAGAATATTGGGGTTAAAGGTGGAGGAAGTGTGCAGGGAAAATGTTGAGTTGTCTTGCCCTCTGATCAGCCACTTTGTAGGAAGATTTGTTAATGGTTGGCTTTTGGAGTATAAAAACGTTTGATCACGGGATGATGACAGTAGCAAAAGACAGCACTTGTGTAATTATACAGTTTTAGATATTGATATCAAATAACTATTTCATAATTATCAACCCATTACCTCCCAAGGTAATATGATCCATTTTCTTTGCCGCTGAATTCTCACTATGCTCCAGAACTTGCTACTATTGTGTTTTTATCAATTCTGAACAAAGACTGAAGCAGCATAGTTTAGGCCCCCCTGGTATTAAGTAAATAAGTACGAACCAAGATGCAACATGACATCAAAGTTAGCAGTTTAACAAGTGACTTTAGCACAAGAAAAAGCTCTTAAAATCCACATGCATTGGATCTGCTAACGTTTTTAAAAAATATGAGATAAAGCCAGTGAGTGTTTTTTGTTTCCAGTTATTACCCCCCCATATTTGAAGTATTTTAACTATATTTAGTGTGCGTCCTTTTCAGATTACAGCTGACTGAACAAGTTACATGATCCAATGTATCGGAGTGTAGTATATATTTTAAATTCATTAATGGTGCTGCTTAATATGTAAGTAAATCAGCCTTTCTCATTTCGAGCAGCACATCCACTTTAGAAATACTATGGCATTTCTTGTACTTAGCCTGTGCAATTGTTTTGGGATTTTAATTAGGTTATTTGCACCGTCTCTCTACTTCTCTTTTCCATCCTGTGTAACTTCTTTGTGTGAACAGAGCCCCGCAGTCTCATGACCTTATATGGGTATTAAAGGGCGGCATTTTTCTCTATATGCTAATTAGGAAAAAATAGGTATGAACTCCAATAAATTTACAAACATGGGTGTGAACCATTCAGCAGTTTAAGAACAACTTCATGAATCTGAATAAGACTTTACTTAGGTTTTTCTTAGGAACAAATTTAAGAAAAAAAACGTAGAATGATATTGGTGAATGACGCCCACTGACCTCATTAAAAAGTTTGATGTATTAATTATGTGAATTCATCCAAATCATATGCAGCAAAATTGTGATAACAAATTAAGTTATTACTCTCACTCTGCTCCAGAATAAAATAGCAAGTTTGTTGTGACAAAAATGTGATTAATGATCTAGCTTAGCATTCAAAGGAAACTTTTTTTGTCATAGCACTCTTTCAAAGGTGAATGATAGAATGTTAATGCATGACACATCCTTGTTTTGTTTCATGGGTGGTACCCCCTTGGCTGTCAATGCCTTAAATCTAATGCAAAATCAATTTCAAAGGAAACTAAAAAGCCAGCACATCTCACAGAGAAATATGCTCTGCGTAAGATAATTAACAGGAGAGAGTATAATGAAAGTAATGAGTATATGAAGGGTGTGTGAGGGTGAGATGTGTACTGTATCTGTGTCTGTGTGGATAACAAGATCACTTGTCTCCCTATAACTAAAAAAACCAGTCAAACCTGAATGATAAAGACCCAAGATTCCTCTGTACCTGCTCTGGATTGTTTGTGCACTGATGAACAAGGATCAAAGGCTTCAAGTAGCTAGCCAATTTCTGAAGGTGTCATATTACCATGCAGAGCAGAGTGCCATATAAACACTGCAACCACCCTACCATGTTGCCATGCTATATATATCTTAACAATGTTCTTATCAATAACAAGCAAAATTTATGCCGCAAAACTGACCTTTGCTCGGTCAGACTTGGAAGCATGAATGATGTCTTAATGGGAACAGGCAATTTTTTGTTTTTTAACTCCAGCAGGGTAACTCAGGGGGAACTAAAAACAGACAAAACAGTGTCTTCCACATCTCCAAAACTGTTTTAGTTTTAGACCAATTTTAGACCCTTTTAGACCAGTATATGATATTCACAAATAAATACTGTATAAACAGTTGGATTTGTTGTCATCCCAGTCAAAACTAAACAGTTATGTTCAGTGGTAATAATAAAACAACATTTTTTTTTCAACTTTGCTTTCCCTGAAGCCAAAGATGTTCATTGTGAGTAAATACATCCTGTCTTGGCAAATGTTAATTTGGTTTGACAACATAAAATATTATACCATAGTCTTGGTCAATACTTGAGTCTGATTGACTGCAGGGTGTCAATTCCTGACAATCAGTTTTGAATTACTGCACAGGCCATGCATCAACCTTTACGCAAGTAAAAGCCTCTTTTTTTTCATTGCAATCTTAACTTTTCGAGAATATGAAAACTTTATAAATGGGATGCAGCCATAGACGGATTATGAAATATTGGGCCCCTGGGCACATGGACTCTTCTATTGACATCAATTACTGAGCCCTACGACTATGCAACATTAAAAGCGACTTCACACAGAAGCTCTGGCTTAGGGGCCCCCTGAGCCCTTGGGCCCCTGGGCCTGGGCCCGGTAGGCCCGTGCGGTAATCCACCCCTGGATGCAGCTAAACCAACAAAAATCTGAAAAGAAACAGGAGTACCTATTGTTATTTACGGAACTGAGTTCTTCAGTGCACAATCCTCCAAACACAGCACTGTTGTCCTTTTGACACACAACCTGCAAAAAGGACGTGATGGCCTTGATTCTAAGGATTATGTATGTGATCATCATTTTACATAGGGATGCAAAGTTCAGATAATTTATCAGCTGATATTTTGAATATTTCATAATTTCTTTAAGTGAAAAAAAAAAAATTGATAGTATAGTATAGCAAAAAAAGTTCATGTTAATGTAGTCCTATATAAACATCTTTGCTTACTACACATTGAAACTGTCTTGCCCCAGGATGTGCATAAACTACTACTACTGAATGCCTCTTTGTGTAGCTTTTCATTAAAAACATCTAATAAGTATTTTTGACATTATGATAATACAAAAATACCATGTTAACTGGCAACTTACAGACAAATGGGACTGAAAGTGTCCTAACAAATCACACTTTGTTCTGTTTATGTATTATAATGTCAAAAATACTTATTAGTAGTAGTTAAAAGCACAAATGTTTTGAGTATTGGTAATGAGGGGAAGCAGAGACCTGAAGTGTTAGAAGTATTTAAGAAATTGTAAAGTGTTAAAGGTTTAGATTTTAGTTTTGCCAATATTCAACTTTTACATTATTTCCCTTATTCATATGTTTGTGTGCACTTAACCTCTCAAGCATGATAAAGGAGGGGGGTAATGGAAGTCTTAAGTATCACTCCTGTGGGACTATTGCTGAAGTCAATTAACCTTTAAGCATACATTTTTCTCAGTGCCTCTGACTGTCCATCCTGTTTCCTGGACCTCACTCTTTTTTAACCGCGGTGATGAGGATAGCCACCTGATGCCTGAAATTGAGCGTATAAAAGCAGTGTCTGCAGTCTCTATGGTAGCAAAGGTAAACATTGCGCTGGGTAATATATCACCACGGTGATAGCCTCAGAGCAGCTCTTAAGAGAAATAAAAGAGGTAGTTTATTAGAACAGTTTGTGTGTGTGTGTGTGTGTGTGTGTGTGTGTGTGTGTGTGTGTGTGTGTGTGTGTGTGTTTGTGTGTGTCTGGGGTGGTGGGTATAGAAGAGCTGAAGTTATCTGTCAAAAGACACTCACAATGCATGTTGGAAGCCCTCTGGTGAAGCCTAACCCAGATGCCTTCCAACATTCCATTAACAGGACTTATCAACATACATAATAAACTCTGAGATGGACTCTGTACTCTAACCTTTAAAGTTTCTACCTTATAACACTTTGTTGCTCTACATGTTTCTGTAATGGATTTCAGTTGCTCTTTTTTTTTTCTTCACCTTACTACAGTGAGACTTACAGTTTAGGAGAAGTTTAATTTTTTTTTAAAGAATGTGTTACTATTTCTTGAGCGGTGCATTTCCACATTCTGACTAGCAGTAATAGCTGGCTTTATTTGTTCATGTTAAAGCAACAGGAGCACAAAGCAAACAAAGGTGCACCCATGATTGCCACACTGAAAAGGGGTATTTTTTTCATTTTAAACACACAGACACAAACACACACACGTGTGTGTGCAAGCAAGAAAGGCAAGGCAAAACTCAGCTAATGAATTAGTCATGGGCTCAGACTGTATTCTTTGACAATTTGCAGCCTCTCCCACCCCCAACACCCCCCTGGTTTTAAATAGAATAGAATAAAAATAGTCTCTTCTGGCTAGGGATTGGGATCATTAACTTTTATTGATATTGACACCATTATCTAGACATCTTAAAGATCCAAGACTTTATTTATGCCAGTATCAATACTTAAATATTATTTGGTGGAAAGATGAGACATGAGTAAGTTTTCAACAAAACTGACATATCTATTTTACATTGCTGGGAAAACAAATAAATGTATCCTCCAAACAACTGTGCTTATTTAAGTTTCTTGCCAAAACCTATCATTTCTTTTTGTTCCATAACATTTGAGCCCCAAAGTAATTCTACTTTGAAAACATAATAATGGTAATGGACTTGAGCTTGTATAGTGCTTTTCTAGTCTTCTGACTACTCAAAGAACTTTTACACAACAGGTCTATCGGAAAAAGTCCACAAAATTGCCCTTTAAGTCCTTTCCTATACCCCTTACCTTGATCTTGATGAAAAACATAACAGGGTAGGAGGGAAAAGACAAGCACTCTGATTCGAGAACCTGACTGCACTTACACTAGGCGGATGTCACAATTGTAATTTTTGGTCTGCTGTGTAAAAACTACAATTTACTGAAGATGGAAAAGAGAGGTTAATCGATTACCCTTTGCGTTCTTACTGTGATGCTTAGTTCCGCCATAAAATGTGAAAAACTCTGTGATAAATATGACCTCATTCTGGATTTGACAGTTTCTGATCCAGAAAAGCCTGCACGGCAAGGAAGCTTTAAGCCTGAAGATCCACCTGTAAGGTTTCATATTTCTGAATTTGAACTAACGTGATAGTGAGAGTGATTTAATTATTTCATTTTAATTCCTTATTTGACAGTATTTTTGAAAAATTCTTTATAATTCTATCTTATTCCATTTTCTCTTCTTTCTCAGTTGTCAATGTTATAGACACTGGTTCTGTCTTACTTCCATCTCAGAAGTAATGTGTGAAGCACTTTGAACTGCAACAACACACACCCCATCATCGCAGATGAATATTTTTTGTTTATCTTATTTAGGCCTATTAATTATGAAAAACAATGATTGCTATAAGTTATTTTAATGTCATCAAAACAGCACAACTCAAGCTTCAATATTGTCTTTGGTTAACTTAAACCACACCAAACAAAATCTTAAAAAGTGTCTGGAGAAACTTACCAATCCTGCCTTTAATACATCATTGATTATCTGCATTAAAAACGTTTCTGTTTCATGTACTTTAAAACAAAGTTCAAGGACATGTAATAAAAAAAATAAAAAACTAGTGCTAGAAACAGATGGTTTCTCATCCACAGAAAAATAATCTACAACTGTTTATGTATTCAGTGAATCATTGCCATTTTTTATGACAAAAACATCAAACAATTTGCAGTTTACATAAATAGATTATCTTGAACTGTTTTTGTACACATGATGGTTAATTGTAGGCCAAATTCTGTAGGCTAAATGATAATTGAAGCAATACTGGGTAGGTTATATAAAAAAATTAAACTCTCCCCGGATACAAGTTGTTTTTTTCCAGCAGGTTTATAAGCTCTTGATGTCAAATTGTTAATGTATTTTACCCCAAGAAATCCACCAAACAACTGGGGTCTGGTTCTATGAAGCTGGATGTTGGACTGACCTCAGTGCTGAATCACCTCCAACAAGATGCATTTCAAATAAAATGAGAAAAATGATTAACCACGGACTTCAGCTACAGAGGGTGTAATGATAGCTGCTGACAAAGAAAAAGTACTAAACCACTCAACTTAAACTGTAAAGAGCTTATGTGAGAATGTGTGAAAATATGGGTAGACGATGGCAAGCAGTTTGCAGTTTGCAGTTTAGCTAACTTTTAACAGAATGACTGCAACACAACTCTCCCATCTAGCCAATAAAACACAAGTTTATGTTCGTATACCACTTCCAAAGCTAATCGCTAACAGAGCCATAAAGAAGTCCAAAAGTGCTGTGTTTTTATTGTTATGACTTATGAGTGACGTGCACATGACCATCCAGAAGGGATAAAGAAGAAGAGAAAATGGCTTTTGTTACGGCAGTTGTGTTAACTTTGCGCACACAGATGCACTGCCAGGCAAAAATACACACAGACAGTGGGCAAGCCATGTAAATGTCCACTCTGTTGGTAAGAGATTTATGCAAACTCTCTCTTCTACTAAGAGAAAAATACAAAGGTAAACTGGGTGTGAATTGATCCATTAGCAAGGAAATGAATGTTTCCATCACAGTTGTATTTTTGTTATCCCCTCCCTTACTACTGTGACATGACTAACCAGTTTCTTTCTCTCAGTCTTTTCCCATATGCACACAAATGAACACATACACACAAACCTTAAATCATTTATTAACACCACAAAACCTCCACCCCACCCTACAACGTCAAACCCATAGCTTCCATTCTATTCTCCAGGCAGACTTATCTGTGTTTGTTAACTCCTCAGTCCCTCCCTAGTTACCACTGTCTAGCTGGGGTAGGGGGTGTTCCTTCTTTATCTCAAGTCCTAAGAAAGGCTGTGAAGTCAAGATTCAAAAGGCCCAAAATGGTATTCCACTGCCTCAAAAGCATCAAGTGTTGGCAGAGTCACTTCGTCTGTGTCATGCCTGGCATGTTTGCTCAGTGTGAGGAATATTTTGGCTCACCATTACTATGGTTATTTTCTTAAAACAGGAGTAGAGATGTTAAGATTTGAACATAGGAGCATGCCACTACTTCCCCTATGACATCCAGGCTCTGTAGGGATGCAGGAAGTATGAAATCAGGGACAATTAAAACCATCAGTTATAAGAAAATGTAAACTACAGTTCGGAGTTTGGAGCTTTTCGATCGATGTTCACACATCAAAGAATTCAAATACATTTGATCTCCCTGTCAGACAACGCAGCATAATAGTTTTTACACTATATTTTGAAATGCTAGCTGAATATTATATTAAAACCTCTGGAGCAACTTCTGGCCGTGCGGAAGGAACAACTGCACAAATCTATTTCGCCTAAAGACACGACGCGCACCTCCGCTGCTCATCTGTTGTCTTGAATTAAGATGTCTTTTCATAACAACTGCACTGGTTTATGTAGGCTACTAAACATTAGACTGCAATTTTCTCGTGATACAAACCCCGTTTTTTCCAAATAAGTCCCTTATTACGTCAAAAAAATGCATTCAAAGATAACGTGGGTCCGCACTTAAGAGGGATAGAGCTATATGGCGAGCGAGAGTCAGGGAACATGCCATTGCGCATTTATGTGGACGGACAAGAAAGAGAAACTAGAATTGATCATCTGCTCAACGGTTAACAGGTTCACCAGTGAAGTTTGTGAACTACACTGCAGACTGCAGCCCCGGTTCCCAGACTGATGCCTTCCAAACTGCTCCAATGTGCACTGAGTGCGCATCTGTCTGTGCGTCCGCACGTCACCCTCACTGCTCTGTTTATTAAATCTATTAGGCTAACACTTGTCTAAGCCACGTCTGAACTTTCAAAGTGAGGTTTGATGCGTGTTTAAATGTTTTGTTAAATTAGTATGAGATGCTGTTAAAACTATCAGTATTTATAATACTGACGATTACAGCTATAGGTCTAATTAATAGAATGTGCTTTTGCGCAGCACATATTATTACGTAATCAAAGTGAATTACTTCTCCAAGCACCTCCAACTGAAACTGACTTCCAGCGCCTCTCTGTCACACGAGATAGAAATTTCCCAACATAACGGCACACACCTTATGCGCCATTTGGGTAACTGTCTTAATCATTTAGCCTATCTGCACCTCTGGCGAATAAGTTTATTTGATTTGAGTTGGAGAAATATTCCATTTAAATGTTATGCTATATTTAAATAGGCTATTAAAACATCTGTCAGTTTCCTTTAAGAAGTAGGCACACATTGACCATCCAGTTGAGAAATACAAACAGGTTTTTCTTAGTCCATGTCTTTCTATTAAATTGTTTTCATGCTCTGAGGAAGTAATGTCTCCCTTTTCAGCTAAAAATACATAAGCAAGTAAGGCTTTACCTTTGCCTCTTCGGAGTAGTTGTCTCTGTCTAGCTCTCCAATGTAGTACTGTTCCATCCACCGCCGGGCGTTGTCAGAGTGGCGGTGTGGGGGTCCTTCCATCTCCTGGCACACGTCCTTGCCTGATCGGCTAAGTATGTGCGCCTCACCACCCGGGTGCATACGCAGGAAAGCGGTCACGTCGTACACCCTGGTCCCCTGGAGAACCCAGCAGGAGTCCTTGGTGCAGTGTCGGGCCACCTCCCTCTCAGTGAACAACCTGGGGGACGTCGACGGAGACATTCCTGGTAATGGAGATGCAGAGCGTAGGCCTACACCTGAATAGAAAACTGTACAGAAAGGAAGCAGAGCAGAGAGAGTTCTAAGGGTCATTGACTATAGTACAGAATTCAATTTCGACGTTGACACCCAAAGGCTGTAAAACTTTAGTAGCCAATTCTTGGGAGTACAGAGGCGAGAGGCGGGGTCTGTGAGGGCTTCAAATACAAAGGAAAGATTGGAGTTCAGACTTATTGACAGCAGCAACGATATACAGGTGTCTAAAAAGTCAAATGTCTTAGTAAAGTCCCTCGATGGCGTGTTGATGGATTGTATTGTGTGCATATTTTCAAAGATTTGCTCTTTCTTTTCAATAAAGACGAGTTTTACGTGATACATCCCCGTTACCCGACTCCTGAATGTTCCTTGAAAGCAGCAGACGCACCTGTTACTCTTTAGGTGCGACGGTAAACAACTCCGTAAGTCCGATGAGTAGACAGAGGCACTAACAGTGCCTATTATATTGAATAACTCACATAGGCTATACAAAAAACATTTTTCTAAGTGGTTATTTTTTCAACAAACGTTCACTTTGGCCGTCAACCACTGTGAAGTCCGACATCACTTCCTGAATAATAAGACAGCTTAAAGGTCATGCCCCTCCTCTACATTTAACGTAGGCTATGAATCATGAAGCGAAACAAATCTGGGCATCAGTTTTATCAAATCATTGCTTTAATCGTAACCCTGATGTCGCCATACTTACTAGAAAAGGGACCACATTACTCCTGTATTTGCTTCTCTGCACTGGCTCCCTATAAAATATAGAAAAGCATTTAATATCATTCTTCTCACTTACAACGCTCTTAATGGCCAGGCACCATCTTATCTTAAAGCGATAATAGGTATTTTTGTTTTTTTTCACAACTTTACTGTAAACATATGTTACAATGTTAGATTTACGAACAAATGAACATGCCAGGGGTTGACAAAGACTAAGACAAGTAAAACATAGGGAAGGGTAGAAATGTAAAGATCATCACTTGCGCTTTGGGGGTCTTAGAGTGTTGGATGGTTATTATGTTGGCTACTGCTGCAGCTCATTAGAAAAAAAGTTTGAATGTCGGTTTTCTGTTCGCAAATTGACTTTTATGGATGTGAAATTTAGCTTAAATAATAAAAAGATTAATAACCAAAAAGCACATCTTTGTAAAATAATTTAAAGTTTTTAATAATTTTACAACGAATAATCCACACATTTTTTCCAAAAAACAACAGTAGAGGGACAGCTCCAACTCAGGTGTCTTGATGTTTCACACAAAGATCAGGTAACTTCAAGGTCTTTTTTCATTTTTTGTAAATTATGTTGAAGAAGTTTGAAACAGACATCACGAGGTTTGTTTATGATTAAGTATCTGGAGGATAAGGTCCAAACTTTTTCCCACTGGATATTTGGGACAAATCTTCTCCAGTAGTAGATCACATATGGGACAGTGGCAATGTCTTTCTGGAATAGTGTTCTTACCTTCTTGTTCCTGGTTGAAGGATTAGATAAGAAACACATTTTTCCAATGTTTCATTCAATGAAAATGAGCAAGGGGACACAGAAAGTTCAGTGTAACTTTTGAACAATATTATTACATCTTTGGGAATTGCATCAATTACATTAGAAAATTATCTTGTTTTGACAGGGATATGATAGGTAGACTGGAACTCAGAATAATTCATCAGAAGCCCTTCTGAATTAAATAACTTTTTTAGAAAAGTAATATCATTTTCAAACCAATTTTGAAAAATATAGTCTTTTTCTTGAACAAGTTATCGCAATTGTTCCAAATGAGGTATTTGTGTGGAGAGAAACCATGTTTATAAATGAGTGACCAAGCTAAGAGCATTTGTTTGTGGAACTTGGCTAATTTAATTGGTCATTTTTCAATATTATAGCTATTTGAGTACAAAAGATAGACAACCAAGTTTAGAAAAGATGTAGTTTGGAATAAAGTTCCAGATTGATTCAGGGTTGCATAGGAATTTTCTGATCCAGTTGATTTTAAAAGAGTAGTTTAAAGTTGTAAAGTCCAAAAGGTTCAGACCCCCAGGGTTAATGTTGTTCATAATTACACAATTTCTCTGATATAGTGAGTTTGTTATTCCAAACAAATTTAAATAGCATCCTATCAATAAACTTTCTAACAGACGAATCAACATTCAGGGCAAGAGCAGCATATGTCAGATACCTTCTGCTTTTGTTAATAAAGATGTTCCTCTTGAAGTCAGATCTCTCTGAAGCCACAGATTGAATCTTTTTTTAGCTTTATCAATGATGGGGTTAAACAACGATCCTCTTCATTTTTTGTTATTGTAATACCTAAGTATGTAACTTTTACGTTACACATTTATTTATATTTAAACTCAGACCCAATGCTGCAGAAAATGTTTGAATGAGTTTAATGGCAAATGGAATTTGGTCTGAATTCTTTAAAAACAGCGTAGTATCATCAGCCACCTGACTTATGGTAATATGTCTGCCAGCAAGAGAAATGCCTTGGATGTTACTTTCAAGAATGAATATGGAAAGGAGTTGGGCTGCAAGCAAAAATAAATAGGGAGAAACAGGGCAACCTTGACAAACTCCACGAGACAACTTAAAGAGAGGTGAGGAACCATATTTAAGACCGATTGAAGAACTACCATGTGTGTACAGTGTTTGGATAGCTTTGCAGAAATAGTTACCAAAACCAAATCTGTATAGTGAACAATAAATAAATTGGTGTTCGAGTTATAAAAGTCTAAAAACAGAATAAAACTTTCATCATTGAGAACTTCAGAATAGTCCAATAGATCCAGAACTAATCTGACCTTATTTGCAATATGTGTGTTTGACATAAAACCAGACTGTGAATCGTGAATTATAAAGGATAAAGAGTTCTTAATCCTTTGGTCAAGAATAAGAGCCAGTGTCTTGTAATCATTGTTTAGCAAACAGACAGTGTGCCAGTTATCGATCAAAAGCAAATCTTTTTGGGGTTTTGGAATAAGAGTAATAAGTCCTTGTGTTAGTGTAGTTGGTAATATTCCCTGTTCGATACTTTCTGAAAAAACATTAAAGATAAAGGGTGCCAGGTCTTTTGAGAATTTCTTAAACCCTTTCCACACATACGGAAATCTCCTGAAAAACTAACTTATAGAATTCTGCGCTGAGTCCGTCATTGCCCGGAGATTTATTGTTTTTAAGGTTCAGAATGGCATCCAACAATTCCTCAGAAGTTATTGCTAGCACAGAGTGTTCTATCATTTTCAGAAATTATCTTGAGATTTGTTATACAGTCTAAAAATTCAGATGTCTTTTCTTCTGAGAAATGTGACATAACATTTTCTGTAAAAATCTTAAGAAAAGGAGGCAATCATTTTGCTGTCAGTTACAAGCTTACCATTGATTTTTAATTCATCTTCTGGCAACTTTTTTAGTTTTGATTTTTCTAAACAGAAGAAATAGGAAGAGCATTGCTCACCTTCTTTCATCCACTTCATTCTTGACCTCACAAATCTATAGGTGTCATCTAATCTGTTCTGGCATTCACTGAGTTGTAGTAGTTCTTCCTCTGTAAGATTATCACTATTTTTGTTATCACTATTTTGTTGCTGCTAAAGGGTCTCATGTATTTTCCAATATCAAATTTTAGAAGCTCCCAATATTGACAAAATTATTTTAGTTTGAGAGCCTCTTCCCAACGAGTCTTAATTAAATAGGTAATATCTTTATTACAGTTTCATGTGAGAGAAGAGTATTATTAAGTTTCCAACATAAGGCTCTGGGAATGTTTGATATAAAGGACAATACAATGTTTAAGGCTTATGGTCAGAAAAGGGAGCTGCATTGAGATCCATGCATATAGGTCTAGTTTTCGTGAGACAAGCCACTTATCAATTCGGGATTGTTTGGAAAGTTCTTTGGAAAATCCAAGTATACGATCTTAGTATTGGGAATGTTTCTCTCCATGCATCAAAAACATCACATTTTTGGATGAAGTCTTTTAAGTTGTGGTGAGATGGGTTGAAATTTTTTGGCGGAAATCTATTCTAAGTTATTATCCAGTACTAAATTAAAGTCGCCCCCAAAAATCAGAAATGCATCAGGATACTTATTGAACCACAATTGTGTTTTCTCATCAAGAGTATCCAACAAAAAAGTATTTTCACAGCTAGAGTTGTAACCATAAATATTTTTTTTTTTTTTTTTTTTTTTGAGAAATAGAGAGTACCATAATAATAAAGCAACCATGTGGATCACTATAATGGTCAGTAATTTCACCAAAAAAGTTGTCTTTCAGAATAGTAACCCCAGCTGATCTCTAAGAGCCATGTTCCCACCATAATTCTTTGCCCCACTGAGCTTTTCAAAAGGGCAAATCTTCTTTAGTACTGAGACTCTTGTATAGAACAAAAATCATTTTTAAAGTTTTTGAAAAGTAAAACAAATGCTTTGCATATCAGATTATTCCTTAAACCCCTGGCATTGAAAGAAAGAAGAGATAAAGACATATTTTACTCTTATTGACGCTTTATTTCTTGTTAAATGTTTAGCATACCTGCACTGTCGTTCATTTCCTGCTCTGTGTGACCTTGAATTGCCCCCCGGGGATAAATAAAGTTTTTTGAATTGAATTGAATTGAATTGAATTGAATTGAATTGAATAGAGGATATACAAACAAATCCTCAAATCCTTTTTTTATGTAGAGTTTGAACTCAAGCTCCACTAACTATACATTTCTTGTAGCTAATAAAAGCCATGACCGCTAGGTAAATAGAGCCAAAAGTTTTATCAGTGGCCTATTACAAGAGGAAATTCAATTCAATCTGAGAGTTCAGAAACTGTTCCAGAACCAAATATGTAAATGAGCATCTTGTTATCCTTCAGGAACGCGGATGTTTTAGCGGCCTTTAACATAGCATATCTGCTATGAACTGTATGATGACAACTCGTGACGTCACTTTGTTATGATCTTTCTTGCCGAGCCTGTGTCAATCAAGTATGGAAGTTTCATCTTCTCCTCTGGGTGGACCTCCTGGCAAATATTGATAATTTCGCCTTCATGTCCTCTTGGTCGTTCTCAGGAACCCCAGAAGCCTCAGATACCATCTGCGGGAGTAACGTTCCATTTCTGTGATGCGACTCTCACAGGACCCCATGCGCTGTTCCTCTATTCTCAATTTGTTCTTCAGTAGCAGTTTTGCTAGCATAACTATGAAAGTCCACTGGGCCGGTTGCAGAGTATTCTGCACGGTCTTTCCTCTTATTTTCACCTTTTTGGCATGATAACGGACAATTTCCAATATAGTTGAATTCACCAAGAAATACTTTTTAGTTCAAATTACGGATTTTGCATTACTTTGTTAGCGGAGCTCGAAATTACGCGCCTTACCGCCGTACCTGCCGCCATCTTGGTCTGCCCCCCTTAAAGAGCTAATTACCCTTTGAGAAAATTACGCTCCCAGAATGCAGGCCTGCTCGTGGTACCTACCGTCTCTAAATGTACTATGGGAGGTAGAGCTTTCAGTTATCAGGCCCCTCTCCTTTGGAACCAGCTCCCAGTCAGGGTCCGGGAGGCAGAAACACTCTGTACTTTTAATAATAGACTTAAAACATTCCTTTTTGATAAAGCTTATAAGGGCTGGTGCAGGTATTGACCAGCTCCTAGTTATGCTGTTATAGGCTTAGACTACCGGGGGAACTGGCACCTTGAGCTCTTATCTCTCCCTCGCTCTCTGTGCATTCACATCATATTAATGCATGTCATTATCTGTAAATCTTAGTTAGCCTATAACCACATATTTTCCTGGGAGCTCCTGAGCTCTCATTTGTCGTAGGTTACTCAGGATCGTTGGTGGACGGCCAGCCTGAACGCACCCCCCTCCCTCCCGTTTGTCCCTATCCTTCGTCATCTGCATCTTATCCCATCTCCCCTATCCCATTTTTCACGCACTTTTAGTCGATGCTGTCCATCATGGGCCTGGATTTGCCCAAGATTTCTGCCTCTTAAAAGGAAGTTTTTTCTTGCCACTGTAACTTTGCTAAATGTTGCTAATTGCTGCGCTCAAGATGGATTAACGCTGGGACTTAGTAATGCTTAAGTCCTTTACCTGCTTTTTGTAACATAACAGTGAGTAAGGTCTTTTTACCTGCTCTTTTGTAATATTAAATAACAAAGAGAAAGATCTTTTACCTGCCTTTGTATCTCGAGATAACATTTGTTATGAATTGGCGCTATACAAATAAAGAGATTGATTGATAAAAAGGTAACCACCACTATTCTCTGTTAAACGATTTACAAGTGACAGTGACATCAGCCAATGATATGCGCTGGTATTGATAGCCTAGTCGAAGTGCGTATGCAGGGCAAGTGAAGTGTGTCAATAAGGTGTTTCTTCCTCCTGCTAGAGCATTAGATCCAGTTCAGGCAGAACCGACCCCCCACAGTGTTTATTCCTCCGTAATAATGTCTTCTCACTTTTCGGTTAATTGTTTTAACATTTTTACAATTAGGCTACATTCCAAATTAAAAGTCACAGACAACCTTCAAAGTGTTGGTGTTATATTTAGCCTACCACTTTGGACACTAGATGGCAGCCGAGCGCTTGCAGTGAATGTGATGACATAAATGAGACAAGCATTTGTCAGCTTGCCATTCTTCAAGAACGACAGCAAGTTTCCTACGCTATGCTGCATTATTTCAGACGACCATTTGTAGATTTTAATTCAGTTTCAGTTAGGGGTGCTGAGAGAAGTTTTTGTATTTGATGGCATCATACCAAGTGCTGCGGAAAAGCATATTTTATTAATTAATTGTAATGTTCCGTATTATAAAACGTTTTCACAGCATCTCACTGATTTAAGAACATTACAACAACATTACAACAACTGGTGATAACAACAACGTTATGACCAGTTTTAATAGTTTTTTAAAAACAGAGCAGTGAAGGTGACGTGCGGAGCCACATTCCTGCAATCCTGACGCACAGACAAAAGCGTGCAGTGCATATTGAAGCATGTGGGACGACATCAGTCTTATAACTTAGACTGAAGTCAGCAGTGTAGTTCACACAGTTCACTGGTAAACTTGTAAACCGTAGAGCAAATGATCAATTTAAGTTTGTGTTTCTTGTCCGTCCACTTTATACGTCCAATGGAACATTCCCTGACTCGTGCTCGCCCGTATAGCGATCATGCCCCCAGGATCGGAGGAAAAGCAAGCCTGCACTTTGTAAACAATGACGTACAGTATAACGTTCACTATGGAGAAACAATGTTGGGCTCTTCACCTGGAGCCAAATTTAACGGTTAGTAAACAATAATTAACCTACTAAACAGATTGTTTATGTTGCTGACATTATTACACACGATGATGCTCAACTGTAACTATATCATATTAGTTAGCTAGCTACTGTTAACAAAACCTGTGTGTGTGTGTGTGTGTGTGTGTGTGTGTGTGCGTGTGCGTGCGTGCGTGTGTGTGTGCGTGCGTGTTTAAGTAAGGGAGAGGGGTAAAAAAAAAAAACAGACACTTTAAAAGTCTGTACAGCCTGCAGACTTAAATGTTAGTGACAACAGTTCAAAAACGTGCAGCATGATTATCATTAAGCAACTTGCATGTCAGTTAGAAATAGTAGTGACAACAGGTTAATTTCCATACTGCATCATAGGTTGTCACCAGGTTGTCACATGAGTCATTATACGAAAATGTGCCATTTCCCGTTCATAATGTTTGATTTTGAAAATAATGTTTTTAACATTTTTCAGACCCTATTTGGATGAAGTAGCCTATATACTTACCTCTTAGAAAAATGTCCTGTGCCATCTCAGGCCGATTTTTATTTTTATTTTTTTTCACATAGGCCTATTATCAACATGCATATGTGTTTTGTCAACCCTGTTACCAACATGGACATAACAGTTTGGAAATGTTTTCATTTCAAACAAATTTGATATATTATGAAAGATAAACCCCCTCTTCTTACACTTAGTGTGTCTGTATGGTGAAAATATTTGGGATTTTACTTTTTTCCATTGATTAATATGCTCATTTACAAGGTGTAGAATGATCGAGGGCGAGTATCTTTGCTTTACCACACGGGTTTATTGTAAGCGCTCAACATCAACTCCCTCTCAGCGAGGTAACAACACAAGATACTAAAGCATGTTCAGTCTGACGTAAAGCAGTTTTCCTGCCGTAAACATAACACTGTTGTGACAGTCTGTAACTTAGAATACTGTCATCTACATGCATATGTGACATCTCCCTCCTTTCTAGTTATTTCAAATAACTGCAAAGTTTACTTGAAGAGAGATTATAACAGCTCCATAGAAATAAACAATATTACAATTGTCTTCTTTTCAAACTGAAAGTAAGCTATGTATTATGTTAAATTTAAATCTCCTGTAAACACAGGTAAGTGACAAATAACTCAGAGCTATATAACTCTTTAACACAAAATGTTCAGTAAACATGACACAATATGCATTCTTAAAGTGAACAGGTGGTTGTTTCATTTCTTTTCACTCTCTTTTTCTTCCCCCCCCAAAGGCCATAGGTGTTTTTTTTTCTCACCCCAATGTCCAATGTGAAACACCCAGAAAACACTTTTCTCTACAAGTCCAACCTAGCAGCAGGCTTACTGACACGGCCAGACCTGGTCAAAACATGTCCTGGTGTTTGTGTGCGTATAGGGGTTGTCTGTTCACTTGGATTCGGGCCAATATCCTCTGGAATGGTGGCACACAGTGGTTGAGAAATCATCCCATCACTCTCAGCGTTGTGCGCAAGTGGGGTAGTCTGTTCAGGTCGAGGAGTCGGTTCTGCCCGGAGATGAAGTCTGTTCCGCCGCAGCACTGCTCCTCCCTGTGTGTTGATGAGGTAAGACCTTGGAGTAACACATTCTTTTGAGACAACTGCTGGTGTCTTCCTAGCCTTTTCGTGGTCAAGCTTGACGTAGACATTGTCTCCCGGCCGTAGAGCAGGAAGACGTCTGGCACCATGACGGCGGGTGTAATAGAAGGCTTGTTTAGTCTTCTCATTAGCGTCCTTTTGCTTGACAGTTTGTCTGTTGGGCCATTTAGGCCGCAGATTTTTCTCGAGCGTAGGAAGAGTCGTTCGGATCTTCCTCCCCATCAGCAGTTCTGCTGGACTGACTCCCGTGGCAGTACAGGGAGTTGAACGATAGCACATGAGGGCTATCAGTGGATCTTCCTGCCGGAGGATTCTCTTTGCAGTCTGCACTGCTCGTTCTGCATGACCGTTTCCCTGAGGGTGGTGAGGACTAGACGTAATGTGTCTGAAGTCTAGCTGTCGTGCCAACTCCTGGAATTCAGCACTGGAGAATTGAGGTCCGTTGTCACTCACCACCTCATCCGGGATCCCAAACCTAGCGAAGGTTGTTTTCAGTCTCTGAATAACCTGAGCGCTGGTCGTTGACGGCAGGTGTAGTACTTCTAGGTACCGTGAATAGTAGTCAGATATCACAAGATAATCGTGCTTGTTGTGTTCACAGAGGTCAAGAGCAATTCGTTTCCATGGACGATCAGGCAGGGGCGTGGAGATGAGTGGCTCCTTCTGCTGAGCCCGCTTCTGCTCCTGACAGGTCCGGCATGACTCTACAATGTTCTTAAGTCCTAGAGAGAGCCCTGGCCACCAAACCGATGTCTTGGCCCTGTCTCTGCACTTTGTGAGCCCCTGATGCCCATCGTGTATTTTCTGCAAAATGTCTGCTCTCAATGACTTCGGAATAACAATCCTGTTTCCTCGTGTGACCAAGCCGTCAGCTTCTGATAGTTCGTTTTTCAATTTCATGAAGTCCTTGGCACACGGTGGGACGTTACCAATGTATTCTGGCCATCCTGCCCTGATGAGTTTGATAACGGCCTGTAGCTGGCTGTCGGCTGTTGTTGCTGTTCTGATGCTCTCCATTCTAGTTGGAGATGCTGGGATGCCCTGTATCACTGTGGCTACGTAGCACGCCACATCGTCCTGAGTGTCAGTCTCCTCTTTCGTGTGTGTTTGTGGGCTACGAGACAGGGCGTCAGCAACCACAAGAGTTTTTCCTGGCACATATTCTGCTACAGGTTTGTACCTCAAGAGTCTCATCAGTAAGCGCTGACATCTCAAGGGGACATTGTCCAGGCTTCTGTTGTTGACAAGCGGTACTAGTGGTTTGTGATCAGTCTCAAGCCTGAACTGATCCAAGCCGCATAGATACTTGTCGAATTTCTCACAGGCCCATACGCCAGCCAGACACTCTTTCTCGATCTGGGCGTAGCGAGTTTCGGCTTCGGTGAGACGCCTGGAGCAGTAGGCCACTGGCTTCCACTCCTCTCCATGGAGTTGGAGGAGTACAACCCCCAGACCGTAGCTACTGGCATCGGCGGACACAGCAGTGGGTTTAGCAACATCGTAGAAGGAAAGAACCGGCGCTGTGGTCAGCATCTTCTTAATGTTCTCAAAGGCCGACTGCTGTGAGTGGCTCCAGGTCCAGATGTTCTTGCTTTTCAAAAGCTCGTACAATGGTTGACCTATCGTAGATAGGCTGGGAACGTACCTTCCCAGGTAGTTCACCATGCCCAGGACTCTTTTCAGCTCCTGGACATTTCCTGGTGGGGCCAGCTGTTGAATGGCCTCAACTTTTTCAGGGTCGGGTCTCACCCCTGACTGGTCGATGAGATGTCCCAAAAAAACGTAGTTGGCTTTGTCTGAGGGAGCATTTCTCTTTATTGAGCTTCAGGCCTGCTGATTCAACACGTTGCAGTACCTTCTCGAGTCTGGTGTTGTGCTGTTCCATCGAGGTCCCATAGACCAGGATGTCATCCATAAAAACTTCCACACCTTCCAGCCCCTGCAGTGTCTCCAGCATTTTCCGCTGGAAGATTTCCGGTGCACTGGTAATCCCGAAAGGTAATCTCCTGAAGCAGTATCTGCCAAACGGTGTAATGAAAGTTGTTAGTTTGCTGCTGTCTTGGTGCAGCGGAATCTGCCAGAATCCACTCGCAGCATCAAGAGAGGAGAACACCGTTGCTCCACTCAGCTTGGCAGTGATCTCATCCGAGGTAGGTAGGATATATCGCTCTCTTTTGACTGACTCGTTTAGCCTTTTCAAGTCCACACATATCCTGGCTTTGCCATTGTTTTTCTTTAGAACAGGTACCATTGGTGCACACCATTCAGTTGGCTGTGTTACTTGCTCTATGACACCGTTGTTCTCCATCCTGTGCAGTTCGTCTTTAACTTTTTGCAACATTGGGAAGGGCACACGGCGTGCAGCATGAACAGCGTACGGTTGAGCACCTTCCCTCAACTGTATTCTAACTGGTTCAGTTTTTAGTGTGCCATGCTCACCGTAAGCTTGCTGATGTCCACTGGTGGTGTGTGTCACTTCATCAACTCGCCGTACCAAGTTCATTCCCACCGACAGGGACCGGCTGAGTAGATTGTTGACACTCCGGCCGCGGACCACATATGCTTTAAAGGGGTAATCCTTCCCTTTATAGCTAACTGTAGCATTGAAGCGGCCCAGACACAACAGCTCACCTCCTGGGCTGTCCAATGGAATGTCAGCAGGTTCCAGTGCTCTCAGTGGGGTCAGTGTGTGGAATGCATCCTCACTTAAGACGTTGACATCAGCTCCTGTGTCGATTTTAAATTCCATTGGGATGGAATCAACCTGTAGCTGCACAGTCCACTGCTCTGTCTCATCTGCACTGCACACTGAACCTAAAAAATAGGATGTCTGTTCAACCTGCCCAGTCTCTGTGACTTCATTCACTGACCTGTTGCTGTTGCGACACATCCTGGCCCAGTGTCCGATTTTATGGCAGTTGTGGCATGTAGCTTTCCCTGCAGGGCACCTTTCATCTCTGCCATGCTGGGCTTTCCCACATTTACCACATTTCTTTTCATTTCCCCATTTTCTGTCTTTTGTCTTGTCTGGTTGTTGTTGTTGTTTCCAATTATTATTTTTCCGTTTGTAACGCACCTCCTGTACTGATCCCACCTTGTCTCCTTGCAGGTTTACCTGTGCCGCGACCTCCTCTGACTGCCTGACGGTCTGTATTGTCAGTGCGAGCGTTAGGTCCGCCATTAGTTGCAGCTTGCGTGAGAGCTCCTTATCTATTATCCCGACGACAATACGGTCGCGGATATTTTCCTCTCGGTTGGCACCGAACTCACAGTGCTCTGATAGATCATACAGGGCTCGGATAAAACACTCTGCCTTCTCCCCTGGCCGCTGGACCCGCTGGTGGAAACATGCTCTTTCATGGATAATATTCCTCCTCGGGAAAAAATACTCATCGAACTTTTTCACCACGCGGTCAAAGTTGTTTCTGTGTCCGTCTTCGGCAAAAGTGAACGATTTATATATGTTTTCTGCCTCGTTGCCCATGGCATAAATCAGGCAGCTCACCTGCACGTTTCCGTCATCCTTGTCGAGTTTTGTTGCGAGTCTGTACCGCTCGAAGCGCTGTCTCCAGTCTAGCCATTCAGTCGGCTTGTCAAAGGCAAAGTTCGCTGGGGGATTAAACTTCGCCATTCCGTCGCTTATCCTCCTCTTTATTTAATTTTCGTGACTCACTGGCCACTTCTGACACCATGTAGAATGATCGAGGGCGAGTATCTTTGCTTTACCACACGGGTTTATTGTAAGCGCTCAACATCAACTCCCTCTCAGCGAGGTAACAACACAAGATACTAAAGCATGTTCAGTCTGACGTAAAGCAGTTTTCCTGCCGTAAACATAACACTGTCGTGACAGTCTGTAACTTAGAATACTGTCATCTACATGCATATGTGACACAAGGGACACTTTCACAGCATCTTATGTTTTAAGAAAAAATATTGAAAACAAAATAATAACACCCTTTTTTCTTTGAGTGGATTACTGGTCTATTTTACTTAACATATAAAACTAGTTGATAAGACGTTTGTTTTTTCATTTTTTAAATTATATTATTATACAAGTAACAGGGCTGACACCTCGGTAACAGGGTTGACAACAGTTACCATTTTGGTTTTATTTCTTGTTGAAGCTATGTGGTTATGCTGTAATCATGTTATAATGAGACATTCCAAAACCTTTCATTCAACATGAATATTTTGGAGACAGATTTATTGAGAGGTCATAGCAAAGAAAATGATGAAAAATGAAATGATTTTATTCGAAACATGAAGGCTTAGTTATCTTTTGAACATACAGTATTTTGCCTTAACAGAACAAACAGATGAACCTCTGTAACAGGTGACAGCATAACAACGTCCATGGCAATAATATTTAATTTTTGCTATGATGTAGAGAGCTGAACTTAACTCGAACTTTCACCTTAACAGTCTCCCTACCCTACAAGTTTGGCCCAGATGTCTTTTTTTATTTCAACATGCCGTCCTGTCACTTTAACAGGAGCGGGAATGATTCTCAAAATATCATTGAACATGTACCATATACTGTCCTCGCGGGCAGGCCAGAAAAATCTATTCAGGCCAACACGGTGCATGCACTTCACTTGGGCATGTCCTTTATCTTTTGCCACAATGACTCCTGGGTAGAGCTCCTTGTCATATGTCAGGACACACCATTCTCCAATGAGCTCATCACTATTCCAGTCGATCTCCTGGGGTCCCTGAGGTTCTTCTGTCAGAGGCTCCTCTGACTGGGTTGGTTGAGATATGACTGGGTTGGTTGAGGTTGCTTCAGGTTCCTCAACCTGGGTCATTTGAGGCCCCTCTGAGAGGGGAGAGAAGTTGAAGTGCTGGGTGTTGAAATATGTGCAGGACAGGTTCTTCACTGTGGCACACAGACAGCTTACATCCCTGGAGATTAAGTGGCCTTTTCTGTTTGTGACCACCTGGTGGATTCGCATTGTCCCTGGGACAGATGGTATGTTTGCTGGCATTTTACAGTAGGCATCAACAATGTCATCAGTTTCAACGTAGAAGAGCTTCACTGTGGTGCCAGTTGTCAGTAACGCTCTATAGAGTGAGGCGGCATCAGGGATGTCAAGCCCTTGACTTACAAGTTCATCAGCCAGTCTTTTTAACACCCCCCCCCAACACCATCAGGAGCTCCCTTGCCATGGCTCGCTTCAAAAAAGTTCCAGGTGCCACTCTCAAATCCTCTCTTGCCTAATTCAGTGGTAAACAGGAAGAAATTACCCTTCTGCCTGTATTGAGTACAAGGGCCATCGCTGAAAAAGTGGACCACAGAAACAGTTGGATGATGGGCTTTAACGTAGTCCAGTACTGGGTCTAGATGTTGCCAGATTGCCGGGGGACCTTTTTGCTTGGACTGTGAGATGGTGCAGAAGCAGAGAGGGCTTAAGTCTTCACCAGCATACAACACACCTGTGTGCATTGTTGCCTGTTGATGTGAGGCACCGAAATGCACAGCCTGGATCTCTGCATCGTACTTGCACAAGTAATTTTCTGAGAAGTCTACATGTATTATACATTCGTGCGAGGACAAACTTCTCTTTAGTTCTCTGGAGAATGAGAACTGCTGCTTGATGTTGAATAGATGTTTCTTAAACTTATGCAGCAGACAAGTGAAATGCTCAATGAGCTCCACTACAGAGCTTTCAATTTGTTTTTTTACTGTCACTTTGAATGACACAGCCTCATTTGCTTGTGGCATGGTCTTCTCCTTCTCCTCCATTACCCACTGTGTGTATGTAACACGTGTTGAGGCATTATGAGCAGTAGCTAGTGGAAAGCTTTTAAGCTTGCATGTGGGACACTCTCCACACATGCACTCTTTACTGTTGATGCTACAAGAGACCTCCTCTGTTAGACTCTCAAGGTTTGAGTTGGTAAGCAAACCTCGTTGCTTTAGCTTGTCAACCACAAACCTGAGGTTCTCATGGGTCTTGCACATGCAAGTGTCTCTGTCCTGAATGGTGGGTTGTACAACCCAGAAGGGACGAAGTCTGCAAAAGAGACTGTAAGACATAGGTCTGTTCGAATTTTCCGACAGGAATTTCCTGTGGAGGTTTATCAATGAATCCACAAGAAATCTCTTTTGTTTTTTAACTTTGTTCCGGGTTATTGTTTGTTTCTTTCCGGTTGTGACCCGACTGACATCATCTCGGTCATAGAAGGCCCTGGCACTCGATTTAAACTGTGACGGGATGCGCAGCTTTTCTCTACGAGTGAAAGAGAGTGCATTTTTATGTAAAGTCTTCCACCTTCTTCTTGGAAGACCAGTGGCACGCATATTTTTGCATTCTGTACTTTTTTATTATCTGCCCAGATACCAATTGGGAGATAATCTGCCTCTCTCCTTCATCACAGGAAGCTTTATACTTGCTTTTTAAGTCCCTTAACAGTGCAGTATGAAATCTGAGGGTTTTTCTTGCTTGTGACCGAGCAGCTGGGGTGCTGAGTTGATGCTTGACTTTTGGAGACTCTAATGGAGATGATGTTTTATTCTTTAGGCGGAAGTACCTTTTTTTGTACTTATGTGCCTTTTGTTCTTCTTTTTTCAGGCTTTGCCTCAGTTTCCCTAGCTCATGGTGGAGCTTCTTTCTCTCCCTCTTTGACCCTAAACGCCCCTGATCTTGTTGCCTGCAACAAAATGAAGCATTGATTAATCAAACCGTTGTACTGGCAAAAGTTATCATTAATGCATCAATGTATGGGGAGATGCATGTAACACACTTAAATGCCATCACTCAAAATGTCTGAACACACACACACACACACACACACACACACACACACACAATTACATCTAAATGTATACAATGTTAAAAGACACCATATGCTGCAACCACATTGAACATAAGCCATAACCTCTCACATTAATTTGAAAGAATGTGGCGCTCCACCAACATGGAAGAAACATTATTATTTTGGCAAGATAGTTATTATAAATATGTGAAGGCCCTAAATCGCGCTCAAGCTGCCTACTCCTCTAATCGAAGAAAATAAAAAACTATCCTCACTGTAGCCAGGCTGACTGAGAGTAATAGCTCCATTGAGCTATGTATTCTTTAGCCCTAAGCAGTAATCATTTCATGAGCTTTTTTTAATAATGAATACATTTTTAGTTTAGTCTAGTTTAGTTTTTTTATTTCGAACATGTGAAAGGAATAACAACAAAAATAAATAATGAAAATAAAATAAAAAAAATAAAATAAGAATAATAACAAAAATAAGAATAACATTTTTTTTTTTTTTGCCAATAAATAAAACAACATACAAAATAAACCAACAAAATATTTAAACAGTTTAACATGTCCGAAAAGGAGTAAAATGGTAAATGGACTTGAGCTTATATAGTGCTTTTCTAGTCTTCTGACTACTCAAAGCGCTTTGACACTGCATGTCACACCTACCCATTCACACCCATTCACACACTGATGGCAGTGGTTGTTATGTAGTATCATCCATCAGAAGTAACTAATCCATTCATACACCGCCACCGACACTACCAACCGCCACGAGACAACGACTCTACCAACTGAGCCACAGCCGATATTAGTGCTTCATTTGACACAATTAAAAGTCACATCCTATTACAGAGGCTAGAACAATTACTTGCAATTACAGGGACTTCTTTATGTTGGTTTAAATCCTATTAATAAAATTGATCTCAGTTTGTTCATGTTAATGAAACTGTATTTCCCTCCAAGTACAGGCAGACATGCAGACAAAATGGCTTTCCTGCTACTATAGTTTATTTGAAGCTTCTTCTCCAAATCCATTGTTAAAACTAAACACAGTATATACTTGACAATTATCAGACAATGTTAGCAAAACATAAATGATAACATGCGCAGCATGTGAGTAGAATTTACTAAAAGAAAAGTACAGATGACATAAAGCAATTTGCCTCATTGCATGCTAAATGAGAGAATCAAAGTCCATCATGAACTTTAATCAGAGCATTAAAGTTCTTCTGGGTACTATTATGAGGAAACGCTCCATACATTTGCAGTTATGTAGAATATTCTCAACTTACATATCATGGCAGCCTGATGGCACCAATCAGTTATGTAAACTAGAGGCATGCCTTAAGGACATTAGGACCTGGAAGGATCAGACATTTTTTGCTGATTAACTCAGACAAGACTGAAGTTATTGCACTTGGCCCTAAAAACCCTCAGAAAAAACTTTTTCTAATGATTTAACTGTCCTTGATGGCATCAGCACAACTGTTAGGAATCTAGGAGTTCTATTTGATCAAGATAGGTCCTTCAACTCCCACATAAAACAAACTTCAAGGACAGCCTGTTTTCACCTTTGTGATATATACAATTAGCCAGAAAACTAGTTAATGCATTTGTTACCTCCAGGTTGGATTATTCTAATTCTCTTTTCTCAGGCTGCCCTAGTAAGTCTTTTAAGACTCTTCAACTAGTCCAAAATGCTGAAGCTTATGAACCGACTAGAGCTAGGAAAAGGGACCACATTACTCCTGTATTGACTTCTCTGCACTGGCTCCCTATAAAATCTAGAATAGAATTTAAAATCCTTCTTACATCTCATCTTGAAGAGCTAATAGTGCCGGTCTAGGTACCCGATCTGCTTGGGTGGTCACATCTGCTCGGGGTCCTGCGTCTGCTGATTGACTGTACATTTGTATGATGATTTAGCACTTTGTGATTGGCTGTTTGTCAGAGATTTGACATACTGTATGTATGTACACGGGTCTTCGGACAGAGAATAAGGATGAATGCTATGAATCTATGGAGTATTTTTATCACTAAATACAAGAGCAGTCAAAACTGGTGTAAACTGCTATGTGTTTTGGACACAACAAGCAGTTTAAGCACAAGGGATACATTTGCACAATGCTTACTGTCTGTTACCAGTATCAATCAATCAATCTTTATTTGTATAGCGCCAATTTATAACAAGTGTTATCTCAAGACGCTTTACAAAAAGCAGGTAAAAGACCTTACTCTTTGTCTATTAATATTACAAAAGAGCAGGTACAGTGGAGGTCATTCCCCTTCTCTTCTCCATACACACCACCTCCCTTGGTGCAATAATTCACTCTCATGGCTTCTCATACCATCTATGCTGACGATACCCAGCTCTTCCTGTCATTCCCTCCAGATGACAATACAGATTACTGATTTGTCCTGTAGAACATCCTTACCTGTCAGAGCTTGCTACACGGCTCCTGGTAAAGGCTCTTGTGATATCACGCATTGATTATTGCAACTCCTTCCTGGTAGGTCTTCCTGCATGCATTATCAGAACAGCTCCTCCTTACCTAAAGTCTATCATCCAGGACTACACTGCCTCCCACCAATTGCGCTCTGCAATTGAAAGGCGTCTGATCTAACCTATGACTCTCGCCTGCCTTTTTGACCTTGCCTTTTGCCTAACCCTCTGGATTTGTTTGTTGTTTGCCGACCTGTGTTCCGAACCCCTGCCTGGATTAAAGGACTGTCTTTTGAACGCCACCTCTGTGTCTGTTTTTGCTCCATATACTGTGTGTCTTTGTGTCAACACTTGGCATGTTACCTTACACTGCATGACACCTGCTTTACTCTTTGTACTGAAAGTCTTTTATTGTCAAAATGTATCCTCTTTACATTGCTGACCCCTACCCCACATCTCTCTCTTTTTTCTTTCGACCTTTTGTGTGTCCTCTTCTCTTCTTCCCTTTTTTTCACTTACAATTACGTTAACAAGCTCCTCTGTTTTCCCCCTCAGTTTCACAAATATGACCACTAAATATATCCTAGCAAAACAAAAGAGACCTAAATAATAAACAGCATGCCAGTGTACGTGTAACCTGAAGCAGCAGGCGTGTGTGATTACAGTATGTGTGTGTTGACGAGAGTGACCTCACTGTGGTGATGTCTTAAGTAGGCGGGGTTACATGTCTCTTCTGAAGAATTACAGGTCTATTATCTAGCCTGGCTATATTTGCGTCTATAAAAAGGCAACAACCATTCCGACAGTTACTTTTTTACTACAGAGGATCAACACTTCTTCATGGCCACTGTCGTTCCAGTAAGTATTTGTGTTTCTTGTATGTTTCTGCTTGTGCTGGTTTGTAATACATCTTCAGAATGTATTCAGTTACAATAGACAATTAGTCAGATACAGGGTTTTTATTCTCCAGATTTTGCACATAATTTAAAATGCAGTGTTCTTTCCTTAATCAACCTTAAGGGTTCATTGTGTCCATGTGTGATCCAATGAGAAAACAATCTGAAGGAAAATCCACATGATCAAGTGTCTTTGTGAATTTATCCACAAAGCTGAATTCTCTTTGTGCAATTCACCCTTTGTGTGTGTCTTGGGTTTCTGATGGAGCGGGTGAATTAATCTGTGGGAGGAAGACAGCGCTCGCTTATTGAATTGATGTGACCTGTGTGAGTGTATGCAGTGTGCTATCTGTTGCACTGCACTGTCATACTGTACAATGCAGTTTAAATGTTAAAACCTGTGGTGAATTATCGGTTTCAAATTAAGTCTATTGGTTTCCCTTGATCTTAATAGGAACTTTCATTAGGCTAATATGACATAGAATAATAATAAGTTAATACATTAAAAAGTTCCTCACAGGCATTCCTGTATAGCTAAGATCAAAACAGAAGTTCATATATTAATTATTATGTGTATGTGTGTACATGTATGTTTATGTTTGTATTTATTATTTACAGGATTCCATGTAATCTATCTGTGCAGCAGATTGCAACATACTGTATGACAAACATCTCACTTTTCTCCCTCTCCTCCATCTTTGACTCCAAGTTTGCGTCCTGCTATGTCAGGGCTCAGCCTCTGCCGCTCTTTAGGAAGGGACCTAGAGGGGCCAACTATCTATCACTTTTTGCATACCATGGCCCTCCCCTCACCCCAAAACCCCGCCTGGCATGTCATGCTCCAAAGATGACCCTAAGACAGATCTGTCGCATGCTGAAGGTGTTGAAGCAAGTTAGGAAAAGAGACGCTGCAGCTTCTGCCATGTAAGGAACAACTCTATTGCCGTAATTAATAACACGTTTCAAACAATTACTGCATTTAGTAGCATTGGTGGTGTATTTCTATGATACAGAAACATATTTTTCATCTGTGGAACATGAATATCTTTAGTAAAAAAATTGTCATAATCTCCACTTTGAGATTTTTTGCTGGATGGTCATATGAATACCTTGGCGAAGCTAGGAGTTCAACAATGTCATGGGGCTTAATCCTTCATTGAATGCAAATATGTGTAGAAAGTGTCATGTGAATACATCTCAAAAGTCAACATGTCATAAATTGATGAGATTTGACTTGACCGATGTGGTGGACAAACCAACAAAGTTTTACATATGGCCACAAACATGACTAACAATGACTATTAAAGATTAAGGTAGACTTGCCATGGTTTCATTTTAAATTGACTGAATACTATAAGGTGTTGAAATGGCATACAAAATATGCATGTCATTTTAGGTACAACAAATATTGCAGTTTTGTGCTAAGATTATCCCCATACCATTGGTGGAACTCACTAATCAGACTCCAGCCTGTATGTGCTTGTCTGTGATAGCAGCAGTCTGTGTTTTATAACAAAAACTTAACTGCCTGAGGTAACACTCATTTACACAGCCTTTGATTTGTGCGTTTGTGTGGCTTCTCACTCTTTGTACAGGAAGCAGGGCTCTACAGCTCCTGGACCGACAGCACCCAAGTCAGAGAAGAAATGTGTCTTGAGCTGTCTCAGACACAAACGAAGCATAAAACGTGTTTGTTCACCCACGAGCCAATGGAGACTGCAAACAATTAACTAACCCCAAGTGGAAACCCTTTGCCATCTTGTTACTTTTCTCACTCTGACAGGGGAGAGCAATCTTACAATTAAAATGTAATAAAAAATAAATAGGAAAGTTCATTCTGAAAACTTTAATTTTAACAGGTAGCAATGGCACTGGGGATATTGGAGGACAATAATAGTTCTTTGTATTTTAATTTTTGTCGAGTTGAGTTTTGGTTAGTCTAATTGAGTTAAATGCAGCGTGTTTTTTTTAAGTGAATTTTATCAATAAAACTAAGATGACTCTTAATTAGGTTTTCTAAATGACTTTGCTTATTGAGGAAAAACAATGTATTAGTCCTACGCAAACTATAACTGTATGTGATTATAAATTATGTCAACTGCTTCATAATGGCCTGACCATGATAACTATTAAACTTCAATGGAAGCGAAAATCAATTAAATCGCCCTTTCTCCGCATGTTCTTCTATGCATGAAATGTTTGTGAATTTGTTCCTTTGATAAAATTACAGCAATTCCATGATAAAACATGTTTGCTGCATTTCTATTCTTAATGTATTTGAATAAAAAACTGCATGACACTAAATCCCATCAAAACTTTACCTCAGTCTTTGTATTTCTTTAAGATGCTGAATTCTAATGAACCTCAAAAAAACAATCAATTCAAAGTCAACTGTGTTATTTGTTAAGTTTAACAGTAAAAAACTTGACTGACAGTGGTCATGGTGCATGGTGGACTTAAGTACAATAGTGCTTTCACACTAGGTCAAAATTCCGGCTATTTGCAGGAGGAGCTGCGTGTGTGAACACAAACAGATACATTTTTCACTCAGACTTCATCAGGACTTTCTCCTGCCAGCCCCCCTAGAAGTCAGAACACATCAGGATATGATCAGGAGAAAATACTGAATCCTATAATGCCAGACAAGCTTATCTTGAAGACTGACTGCCAATCATCAGACTGACAACTCTCAGCCCTCCGAGGAGCCCACACTCAGCACAGTATGTGCCAAAGGCCTTAAACAGGGCCCAGGATATTGCCAAACCCCCTTTGTAGTTGTAGATCAGTGGCTTAAAGCCCATAGCTGTTGTAGGCCAGATAAATCAATCAATCAACCAATCAATCAATCAAACAATCATTATTTGTATAGCTCCAATTAATAACAAGTGTTATCTTGAGATGCTTTACAAAAGAGCATATGGGATAATATGCAGGAAGGATTTCTCCTTTGTATCCCTCGCGTTCCTGGTGTCCACATTTCCTTGCCGCTGAGGTGGAGGTCAAAGCAGGCCGTGCATGAAATGGCCCAAACTATCCAATGAGAGAGCTATTGTTTTGTTATAGGCTTACCAGAATGAGGTTTTGCCCATTACACAAACAGCTGGTCTGTTTTCCATAAGCCTTTTGTTTTGTCTACATACATGGGTAATGCATGCACTAGACACAATTTGTGCAATCTCTCCTGTTACTGGGTGGAAAAGGAGGAGATGAAAAGGCAGCAAAGTCAAGTGGGAGACACTCCAAATAATTTTTCTTTGGTATAAAAGCCATATTAGGCCTTAGAACCACACATGCATCTCCTTGGATGCAGCATTAAAATCACTGACCCGCATCGCAGATGCCACAACCAGCAAAAGTGATGTCTTAAGTGAGAGCACCTTAAGATCTACCCAATCCAAAGGCTCAAAGGGGGGATGAGACAGCACATCCAGAACAGTCGGCAAATCCCACAATGGGGCCAGCTGTTTGGAAATCGGTCACAGACAGCGAGCACCCTTCATAAATCGGCTGACAGAGGATGCTGTCCCATTGCCTTACCGTTAAAAACCTACACGTCATTCTGCAACAGCAGCAAAGTAAACCTGAACTACGGAGAAGGTTTTGCCATTATCCAGCAATTCCTGCACATAGCTACTGTAAGGACTGTGGGCACTAAGCACTCGAAACACACCTCCTTTGACCTTGAACACCAATCTTACAAACCACTGCATTTGCAATCGTATCAGTTCCTCCAGGAATTTGCAATCTTGTGATCACAACTGTTAATGCAAATTCAACCAATCAACGCAAATTCTGCGCAACCCTGCAATTTTGTCCAATCCCTGCTCATCATTACTTACAATGTAAATTTCTTTAACAGGCAGAAATGGGCCTCATTATTTACAGCCTGTAATTTGCAACGTTTCTAACTAAAGTTGTTAAATAAACATAGTTAGGTAAAAGTACAATATTTGCCTCAAAAATGTAAATGGTAAATGGACTTGAGCTTGTAAAGCGCTTTTCTAGTCTTCTGACTACTCAAAGCGTTTTTTACACTGCATGTCACACCTACCCCTCCACACCTATCACACACTGATGGCAGAGGTTGCTATGTAGTGAGACCATCAGTAACTAATTCCTTCATACGCATTCATGCGCCGCTGACGAAGCAGCGGGAGCAATTCGGGGTTAAGTGTTGTCCAAGGACACATCAGAAATGTTGCTGCAAGAGCTTTTTTCTCTTCTCTCTGGACCTCCCTCTCACCTTAATGTCTGTTCAAATTACTACCCCTCCCATAAATGAGGCGACGCCTGCAAGCTAGTTCAGGCAGTCAACTCGAGTTGCCTCATTCTCAACAATCACCTGACAACACCTCCTTCCGATTAGCGGTCTATGTAAGCTGCAAGATTTCCGCTTTTGCACTCTGCTTTTTCTTTGCAAGCTCTGACCTGCACCAATACTGCCCTCTTGCTCAGCCCCACCACCACCCCAGCATCCACCTGTCGGCTCAGACTGGGGGGTGTAAGATATCATCCCATCATTCCTCAAATTTCTGCATTTAAATAAAAACTGTGAGGAGTGATTAGGTCAGAGCCTAGACACCAAACACAAACTGTGTTCTGCTGCAATAAATATTTAAAACAATACGAATGTGAGTTGTTTGACTGAACTGTAAATTGTTACAAACAACAACCCCCACCAGTGTTGCCAGAAGTAAAATAACTATCGTATTTGTACCATCATTTTGCCCTACGTTGTACGATCAATAATTGAAGAAAAGGCAGAATGAACGATAATTTAGCAATTTCTATGTCCCCTCAAGCACATGTTTATGATTTGAGAGGACATCAGCATGACTGTAATGGCCATCACATCAGCACCATTCAGCACCTGACTGACATGCCCTCCGTTCTGCTGCCAATCATATCATTACCTGATGCCCTGCTCACGCCTATGGCTTGTTATGGCACACAGACTGTAGGAAAATCAACTTAAGCTGCAACTAGATAGCTACACAGCAGCAGGCAACGGAGCAGTTAGAAATAAATTAACACTTTAATAGTTTGTTCCTTTATATTTTAAGTGTGGTATTTAGGACCTTTCTCTTTTTTTTTTTAAATGTACAGTAATTTTGGGTAAAATAACATAATTTTAAAGCTGCAGTACGATATGACTGTATTTTCCTTCTGGCAACACTGACCCCCACTAACTTTTATTTCTTTTTCATCCACTATGCAGTTCTGAGGAGATAAAAGTAACTACATAGTATACAGTAATATAAGGCTTTCTTCACATAACTTTCACCCTTCTGCAACAGTAGTGTTTCTTTTACACAATATCTATTACTTAAGCATGCTCTAATAATAAGTACTGCTCATACAGTAACAAAGTTTTACCATTACTCAGTATCCATTACAATTTTGATAATTTGGAAAAAGCAATACTTACAGGCCTTCGAGAGGATCTATCCCATCTCCGAAGCTCCTCTCATCCTCTGAGAAGCAGGACTCAGTTGCTGAGCCATCGTCATTATCCTCCACATCCAGGCATTGTAATATCTCAGAGTTAACGGTGGTCATCTATCATTCAAATAAATTAAACAATAATCTGAGTCTTTCCAATACACTGAAATGGCATGTGTTTGACTGCATGGAGGTTTTGTTCTGCCACTGTACGACCACAGAGAGGTTTCGAAATGCCATCTTTAGTCTAGCTTCTCTTCTTGCCACCAGAGTTCGAATTTCCCACAAAAATCAATCCACGTCACACAAAATGGAGTGTCCTACTTACTAGATCACAGTTGTGTATATGACATGTGATATATGTAGCCAAAAGCAAGAGCCCACATGACCACTACATCAGAGGGGTTGTCTAACGCAGTGGTTCCCAAAGTGGGGGTCGGGACCACCTGGGGGGTCACGAGACACTGTTAGGGGGGTCGCGAGATTCCTTCCAAAAACATTTAAAAATGGAAAATGGTTTAAAATTGCATATTTCACCCATTACTTTGAGTGTTTGGAGAGGCCTAAGCTGTGCGCAATGTCAAAGGTCCCCAGTCTCTAGCACGTGTGGTTCACCGTAGAAAATGTTTTTTCCCAACAGCACATTGTCAACTCCAAACACTCCAACATTTCGCTATGAGGGAAAGAGGTTACCGAAAATGAATCCTTTGAAGTCTCAGTCTGTACTGAGACTTTCCCCTCTGGCAAGAGCCTGCGGTCCATCAGGACCAAAACCTCTCGCCACAAGAACAGTTTCTTCCCCTCTGCTGTCAGCCTCATGAACAATGTCCCTGCCCTCCTCCCCCCCCTCCTCCCACATAACACAGACTCTCATCAGCCCCACAGACAGAAAACATCACAATAATGTGAAGGCTGAAACTGTTTTTTATGCGTTACATTAACGCTCTCTGGACTTTAAATTTATTTTCTTACATGCACTCTATTGTACATTTTGTGTTTTTTATTATTTTTTATATTTGACATTTTAAATTCTATTTTATATATTTTTAATTGCTTATATTTTATAATTTAAGTCTTGCTACCTCTGTTTTATTTCCTTTTTTGAATGTTTTGCACCAATACACCAAGACAAATTCCTTGTATGTGTAAATGTACTTGGCAATAAAACCCGATTCTGATTCTGATTAGCCTTTGGACTTACAGTATAGCTTTTTAGCTGCCCTCTTGTATGCATTATGGAGACCCATGCCTTTGACAAGAGAGGATTGAGCCCAGTCTGTCACACCACCAACGCTTTTCTGTGCCGATGAGAAAGATGATTCATTATCATCTCCCTCGTAGAAAAGAATATTGGGCGTGACTACCAAGTTATCAGACTCTCTGTCATTGCCCAACAGTGAGCCAAAATTAACAATGGGCACACAATCATCAAATTCCTTGGGCAAGTATGTGTCGCCCCAGCTCGTACCTGGCATGGCTGAGGTGTTGTTCATCGGGGCTGCTGCCTTTGTTAGAGGGTCCTGGATGCCAAAGATGGCCTGGCTGTCACGCCAGGGGGGTCCTCACCATAGGCTGTCACGCCTATGGTGAGGACCCCCCTTTTTGTACGTTTTTGCCTTTATTAGATAGGACAGCTGACAGGCAATGTTGGGAGCAGAGAGTAGGGGATGACATACAGAAAAGGCAGAGGTCAGATTTGAACCCACAACCGCTACGACGACGACTTTAGCCTCTGTACATTGGGTGCACGACATAACCGCTATGCTATTGACGCCCCTATGGTGGAGACTCTTTGAGAGTGAAGCTGCTTAAGTGCTCGCATGAGCCCTGTACATCCAGCGCTGCCTGAGCGTGCTGCACTCTGAGACAAGCAACACATATCAGGTGAGTATCCATATCAGATATTTTAGCTCTGCATTCACAGTCCAATGGTGGGGGTTTAGCAGATAACAAGGGAGCAAGAGGCCATATATCATGTTGACTATCATCCGCTGAATTAAACCTTGACTTAGCCATGGAGAGCGGTTTGTTGGGGGAAAAAAACAAAAAAGAGTGTAACAAGCAGGCTAATAGTGTGGCTGCTAGCTTGTTCCTAAGCTAACATGGAAGAAGACTCAGCTAATGCTTGTAAGTTGGCCAGCTTAGCTAAGGTCCTTAGTGTTACTGGTGACAGCCTAACAGGTGAGCTACAGTTAGCTTTATCGGGACAGTGACCGTAGTGTTTTACTACTCTGTGAAATCCCATGTTTCTATGGGGAAGAAAACAAATTTCTGTACATGTAACAGAAGAATAGGCACCCGGCAGATAGAGTGGTTGGCTCAATCTGTAAATCCAGTTGGTAGTCACGTTGGGAGATAAGGCTTTCTGAGTTAGAAGAGAGAAGAGGTGTTTGAATGATCGGTTGTTGCTGCCTCATCCCTTTTGTAGGGAGGATGACCCTTCTCTGGATGTAGTCGTCACGACTGCCAGCCAATGTGGCTGGCTTAATGGTATTGGGCTTCTGAGGACTATGCAGAGGGGTTTACCCCCATAGTGAGATACCAAGCAATTATTTCCAAGAGAACCTTATCTGTTTGTTTGTCTTTTGATGGAAAGATGTCTGATAGAGTTGACTATGTGTGCTACAGGGCAATGCCGCATGAGAAAATCCCTTCAGGTGCTACAGCTGTCAAAAGTATGGCCGTGTGGCATCTGTATGTAGATGTACCATTGCCATGGTGAAAGATTAGTTTAATGACATCACTGGAGAAGAACTTGATCTTATTCTGAGGGTAGGACTTGAGCAAACTTAGACAGTTGTGCCTGAGTTATAAAATTGATATTCACATGAGAAGGGAGCACTTTGGGTGGAAAATGAAAATATATTGCACTTTTAAAACTATTAGATTCAGCAGATGTCGGTGATGCGATGCTTATGGATGCCAACTGATATAAAAACCAACAGAAGAGAAAAAAGAACTTTTGATCTTTAAGGTGTCTTGTTAAAGGTGTTTTTATCATATGGACACCGATTATCGCTAGACAGACATTGAATTGGAAATCAATTGAAAATGGCTGACATCCTGTTGGGTTTTAATCATTATAATTAGCCTTTTTTTGTACATATACCTACCAATTTTCATTCTTGTAGGTAAAACTTAGTGTGAGGGCTGAATTTATGAAAATACCAAGGGGGTGCTTTGGAGCCATTTAGCTAAAGTAGTATTAATAACGCCTTGCAATTCAATAGAGTCCTCCCACCACTTTAGGTTGATTAATGCAGCAGAAGCAGTGGGAAGCAAACCATTCATTTTACCTTCCTCTATCATTCCGATGTGTAAAAAAAATCATTTTCATCTCCACTTTATTTTCCATTAATCCTAAAGAATTGGATTCAGTTCAATAAAGACGTTGAAGAATTATTGTTCTTCATAGCATTCATATGTTATGAAAATATAAAATAGGGTGGTCCTGGAAAAATGTGTGGTAGATAGACCTAGTGTAAAGCAAGGAAGATTCCAGAAAAGCAACATTTGCTGCTTTGTAGAAAATGTGACTGTTCACAGTAGGAAAAACACAGGGAGTCAGTGAACCCGCAAACACAACAGGAGACTGTAACTAAAGCAGCTAAATAGAATCAAGCCCTTTTGAATTAATTATTTATACACGAGTGAAAAGGCCTACAATCACAAACAAAGTTGGCATGTCACAGCAGGAAGTGAAATTTAAAAACAACTGACTGTATTCAATTGAGGTGATGTCCAATTAGGGGCTTATTCACTGCAAAGCACAGGATTGGCAAATAGATAAGACTTTCCACTTAAATTTACGTTCAATGTTATACAAATAGCAACTAATAATTGATTTTATACACACATTTAATTTATCAGTGTTTCAATTCTGTACCCTGTATGCAAATGGTTAACAGGTAAACTAAAAGAAGGGTATAGTCAGATGGAAAACTACTAATCACATGGTTAAGAAGTTTGTTTACTACTCAGTGTCATTCATCAGATGGCTTATATTGTGGAAAATACAGCTCACCACCAATTTTGCACACAGAGAGTAGATTGTGTAGGTGTTTGAAGAGGCGTGACAGACTAGGAGGGGAAGTGTAGCTGCACATGAGTGAGGAGTCAGGTCACTGAACAGGAGCAACAGCAAAAGCTCTAGTTTCTGCAAGAAGGAAGTAGTAAGCTTATACTTTACATCCATCCCCCACCCTAACATAGACATTCATGAAAACAACAGTGACGTATATATTGCAATGAATCCTAACCTATACAGTTTAGTTTTGCCATTATATAAAGAGTTCAACTGAACTGCTAAAATTACATTGGGGTGAGTTGAGTATTTAAACAGATTAGAAAAACAAGTCTTTATATGATCAAATCTAGTAATTTTGAGTGTGCTACAACAACATATCAGTGATTGATATGGTTTACAAACTATTATGCAAGGTAAGCAGTGCATTAACTGACATTTTTCAACTCAGTTCAGTAGAATCATGCTGTAGAGATGAGGGTGACAAGTACTGGTTGCTTACATGTTCTGCAGCCTGATTCCATTTCTATCTGACTGCTGTTTAATGTTGTTAGGAATTGTGTATTGAGGATTTGTGGAAGAAGAAACCTTAACAACATCCATGTTCTCAATTGGCTGTGGAAATGTAAAAATCAAGCTGTATTTTTATACCCTCTCTCTCATTTATAGTCATCCAGCAACCTCGTCATTACTGTTCTAACACCCTTAGTAACTTGTATGCTGTGTACTTGCTTTACTAGAACTGCATTGCAATCCACATTTGGAAAATAACGTCATATGGTTTGGTTTTACTTGTGGGTGTGGAAATCAAGGTAGAGGTTAAAGGTTCAGTTTTAACTGATTTCATGTACATGAGACTGTTTTTTTTTTTGCTGAAAACATTATAATAATACAGATTTAAAATAAGGATAAATCGGGGCGCCGGTGACTGAGTGGTTAGTTTGTGCACCCCATATACAGAGGCTGAAATGCTCAAAGTGGGCGGCCAGGGTTCAAAATCCAACCTGTGGCTCCTTTAAAGCATCTCATTTCCCACTCTCTCTCTCCGATTCTATCCAATGTCCTGTCTCTCCAATAAAAGGCCCAAAATCCCCCCCAAAAATCTTTCAGTTTTCACTGAGACTGCCCCCTAAGAAGTGTTGATCTGTTATTTTTGAGAGCAATGTGTTGAACTGTGCGTAACTACCAACACGTGTTTCTGTTAAATAGCCCCCAATTGTCATTACTAATATTATTAATACATTGAAATGTAAACACTTTTCTTACAATAATGCTATTCGAGTCAACAACACAACAAACAACATTCCCAAATGTTACTGTAAAGCTGAATAAGCAATATCACGTTGTAAAACTTTTGAATGTATCATTTGAAGGGGTGTTGTGATAGGCTGCAAACATTTTGGCCAGGTGTAAGTTGTAAAGTGCCACCCGAGTGTATATTTGCTGTATTTTCTAAAACTTTGCATTCTGTTATTTTTTCTATTTTACATAAATATTTTTTTTTACATCATTATCTTTTTTTTTCCAAAGAGAGGCTATATACCTCATGCAATGACACACAAAACAAACTTCCTCTTAGAAATGAAACCATGAATTGAGCAGCAACAGAATAACGCTTTCACATAATACATGCACATTTTATGAACTTTAATCATATGGTGGATAATGCTAGCTAGAGTAAGATAGATATTGCTGGGCTTTTATCACCACTAATCATTGTCAGGGAATCAGTATTAGATCATCTTGTCAGGCCTATCAAAAAGCAAAGTAAAATTATAATGACACTTTACAGGGCAGAGTAATTTTCTGTGGTATGAAAAATTATCATAGCACAGAAAAAATGTCTGTGCTGTCAAAAATGTACATACATTTTAACAGTTTTTATTGATAACATTTTAATCAGAATAGGCCTACACACTTGTTCTTATTGAAAGACCTTCGCAACAAGTGTTTTATCAAGATTTTTGTCAATATGTCCCCCCCCAGGGGGCCTGGATCCCAGGTTGTCCTACACAGTTCAGTTATTCCCACCACCACCACCACCACCACCACCCACCAAAATTCAACGTAGACACAGGCAGAGTTCATCTAAATAAAAATCATTTATTTTTCATTAATATTATAAGTATTATCATCCTTCTATTTAAAGTCCACCATGCCACTTTCAAGACTGGAGTAGTGCTAAGATTGTCTGTCTGTCTGAGGGTCATAATAGGAGGATGGAGGGGAGACAGACATACCCATGAATAAACAGGTGGGAGTATAGAAATAGGGGAAGGAAAGAGACTTCTACAGACTTACACACTCCTGTTCATTCTCCATGCTGATGAAAAAACAAAGAGGGGAGGAGAAGTTATGACAGAGAGAGCTGAGAGTAAATTGTCTTTAAAAGCAGTTTTTCCTTTTCATCCTGCTTGCAACTGATCTGGGATTGAAATATTTTGCAAAAGATAAGGAAGCAGCTTCAAAATCATTATTCAGGGTATTTGACATGAACCAGGACAAGCCAATTGCAAACTGATACAGAGGAGGGTATACGTATACTTGTCTGCATGTGTGTTTGTAGAAAGGGTGTGCTTGCATGATCTGTGAGTTTTGTTTGTATAGACTTGTGTATCTGTATGCACATATCTTTAAGTGAGTAACTGGTCAGAGTTACTTTGATCCATTGTCACTGTACATTTAGAGTTACTGTCACAACTAGGTAAAAAGTTGAGGTAACAAACATCCTTCTTCTTCCACTCCTGTAGAGAGAAAGAAAACACCAAAGAAAGAGGGTACAACAAGGAAAAGAGGGCACTATTACAAAAAACATGTCCCAGATACTTCACCTATCCACAAAGGTATTTGATTTTTACAAAATGTTATACAGAAAACTAATATTGGGCCCATCAAAATAAATAAGCAGTCCTTTGGACCCATCAGTAACAAGAAGAGATGGGTGACGATTTAAAGGAAAAACCCAAATACCCGAGTCAAGAAACATAAAGTTGCACATGCAGAATACCATGTAAAGGGTCATTGTTTGATTTTCCTTTAATGTGTCACCCATCTATTTATATTTTTCTTGACTTGTGTCTTATAGCATTTACTATTTGCCACAGTGTAAGGTGGTGTTGATTGTGGATTTAGTTAATTGAAATTCTAACTGACTTTGTAGGTTGCTACCTGTATTGTTGAAAAAAGTTAATCGGATTGACAATTGGCCGTGCCCATAACTCAGACACTCTGGTATTGGTCGTTAATAGTTTTATATGATGTTAAAAGTCTATAAAATCTGCATTTTTGACTTTTACAATGTCAATTATATAGAACTATGAAATTGTGAAAAATGTAATCAAATTACTCCGAACCCATCAAGTATCTTTTGAAACTGTTACCTGTTTCATCGTGCTGTAGTGTTGCCACTGGAAACCATGTTGTTGTCAGAGTTTGACAGAGACTGCTCCTTTATTACTGGGTCTGCAGCGGAGCAAGAAACACATTTAAATAATTCCTTTCAAATTTTCTTGAGCTAAATGTTATCATGACTGTATTTGTATTTATATTTGTCACAGCAAGCACTTTATTACTGTTGAGTTCATGCTCTAAATCATGATAAAAACCTAAAATTAAGCTTCTACTGTAGAATGGCTTCATGTTCATGTATTCCTCTCTGTGCCCTCTATTTGGTGTGTTGGGGTTTGTGTCTTGCTTACAGAAGTATGGATGCTCCATGGCCTCTGTTGCTGTCAATCTCTGTTGATGGTCGTAACGTAGCAGCTTGTCCAGAAGGTCCAAGGCTTCAGGACTCACCAAGTGCTGATTTTCTGTCTGCACAAACTGCTCCCAGCGTTTCCTGCTCTGCCTGCAGTTACAAAAATAACCACCAAGGCTGAGGTGATATCTACTGAGTGCTGCCACTAATACTAATGACATGTTTTTTGGCTCAAGTTTATTTTATTTATTTATTTCTAGGATGTCAAAAGTATGAACCTTCATATTGAACTCAATAGTTGTCTCTTTTGATTAGAACTTAAAATATACTTTACAACTTCAATAGAAAAGTCACAGCTCAGGTTTTCCAAGAGATTATGAGCCCTTGAATTGGCAGGCAATAATCTACTCTAAAGAGTACAAGGTCAGCTGCTTGAGTTATTTTATACCATGTTTATTATAACTGTCAAAAAATGGTAAATAGTAAATGGACTTCATAATAAACTTCTATTGGCTTTCTAGTCTTCCGACTTGATGCGCTTTTTGCATAGCAGGTCACACCCACTCATTCACACCACATTCACACACTGATGGCAGAGGTACGTTAAGTCTTAATCAGTATTAACTAATCCATTCATACAAATTCACATGCCACCGGAGCAACTTTGTGTCCTGGATGCCCAAGGACACAGCGAAATGTCGCTGCATGAGCTAGGGATCAAACCTCCTACCATCCAGGTGCAGATGACTGCCTCTGCCACTGAGCCCGGGTGTCTGGCGGCTGTGGCCCATTAGTAGAATCAGATGCTAGGGTTTGATCCCCAGCTCCTGCAGCCACATGTCGATGTGTCCTTAGACAAGACACTTAGCTCCAAATTCTTCCCACTGCTTTGTCAGCAGTTAATGAATGTGTATGAATGGGATTAGTTCAAATTGATGGACACTACATAGCAGTCTCTGCAAAAAGTGTGTGAATGAGTGTGAATTACTGCTAAATTTCACCAGATGTGTTTGGTTCGTCTCCGCTCCGCAACCGAGCTGATAGGTTTTTGCTTTTTTGTGTGTGCTTCCACTGTCTCCACTGTGCTCCCTTCAGCTCCGGCAGTGCAGAGCACTCTGCAGCAGATACCACGGCTTCTATTTTTGCTGGATGCAGGAGCATGCCACATAAATTTACCACAGAGCAGATCAGGCGGGACAGGAAGTCAGACACTGAAACAACATTAAAACATCCGGTTTATTTTCAGAATTAAACACTCCACGTTGACGGGTGGGAACAATTACCTTATGTGTGTTTGTTGTTATGTCTATAAGGGTTTTTATATAGTTTCATATCACATACTGTAAATCGTATTATCTCGCGCTGTCTCTCATGATTCAGTAATTAATCTAGGGACTCCTTGGTCCCGGGACTCCAGATGTCCGCCAGTGCTACTCTGAGAAATACACTCTGAGAACACACACCTTTACTAGAGTGTAGCTGACACAATGCACATGTATATAGTGGAAGTTCTTGGTCAGGGCTGTCATTTTTGTAATAAAACAACTTTAAGAGAATTTAAAAACTGACACTGTAATGTTCAAACCCATTCAGAACCCCCCTCCCCCCCTCCCCCAGACGTTCCTGGTACACAAATATTTGCAAACCAGCTTGTAGAGTTGCGGGTATCTTGTGTTTCTGTGTGTCTCTATCAAAGCACTAGGCTGCTGTGTGCAGAAAGAGAAGTCTCCCTCATGCAAGTTTGCATCTTCTGAATCACGCTTTTGCCACAACATTACTGTCTTCATTTACTGAGGTCAAGAGTGCATGCAGTGGTCAAGTCACGCTGAGAGCCCCCTCTGCTGAAACAAACTGCAAACTATTTCAGACAGCCTGATGCGCTGACAGACTGTATATTTTGAATATCAGCGGCTCGTTACAGTTGGAATGTGAAATTTCCCCTCTCGGGTTTGAATTTAGAATAAGAATTGACAGCCCTAGTTTGAATGGGTTGGTGTGATCTGTGGTGTTAAAGCGCTTTGAGTAGTCAGAGCAATGGAAACGTGCGATACAAGCTCAAGTAGATTTAACATTTACCACAAGGGGTTTAAGGATGTTATGTTATGAAAAATAGGTCCCTTTTTTTGTTTACCTTTGAACACTCGAACGCACATTGTGTGGATATTCACAAAAGCATGCGCCTTAACATATACAGTATATCCTTATATGCCAGATGACTACACATATCTGCAGTCTTGCATTATTCCACCAAATAACAGCTGGCCAAGGTAATTAACCAATAAACTTTCAAATTAAATTGCAAATGTTAGTCACAAAGTATTTCATTAAAAGCTTGTCAGACTTCGGGATACACACTGTGTTTTGATTAAATTAAAAAAATAAATAAATAAACATTTAATGCTTACCAGAACAACTCCACATGGCACCTTTTGGGGTTGTGACTATTTGGATCAAGCAGGTGCAGATGTTTCCCTCAGCACATAACCTAAGAGAGGCTACAACTTGGAGCTGTAGTGGAAAAGGTGGACTGAGTCCGTCCTTATCAGGACTGCCTTGATTACAAGATATTATCATTTTAATTTTTACTTCTATTATTTATTTATTTCACAAATGGGAGTTGACAAGGTTTTCTAACTCCTTCCAAGGTTGAGTGTAAGAAAAAAGAGGACTTAAGCACACGGAGTATAAAAGTAAATTAGCAGTTTTAGTGTTTTCCTGCTCTGCTGGTCATTCGATTATTTGTAGCCTGAATTCAGTTTTAACTTTTACAAGGCATTCTGCATCTGACATTACTTTATGATTATTATACTGGCATTTGAATCCCTAAGTCAGAGTACTTACTGTCCCAACAGGTCTTTGAAGCGTGGGTCAAGTTCAATATGGTATTTACGTAGGTAGCCAAACAACTCGTCTGTCCCTAGGACCTTGGCAATTCGCACCAACTAAAAAACACAACACAACAGGGTTAACACTATATGCCACCTACCAACATGTATAAGTCTTTATAACATAAAAATGTGGTCAAATGATGAACTTACAAGTTTTTCACTTCACCATGAAAACCCTTCTTTTGACGTCCCTCTTTTATTTCTTCTAATTAAAAACTCAAGATCTGTTTGTGGTGAACTACAGCACCCTCATCTAATTACTACGGCTGACACTTGAGAGTGAGACTCTACAGATAACATCCGGTTAAAGGTCCTGTATACAAATACAGGTTGTCTCCATTACATGTTAGAGACATCCTGTGCCTAACTGAGACACTGGATGCCCCAAACAGTGTGCAGAGATGAATACAACACACATGACATTTGTAATTAAGTATCTTAACTAATCTGTCTCATGTATTGCAAGTGTGCTGCTGTTTTCTCAATTGTGTGGGAGTTGCATGTTTGAGATACCTGGTCATAGTTGTCCTGTCCATGGAAAAAGGGCTCTTTCTGAAAAATCATACTGGCCAACATACAGCCCAAGCTCCACATGTCTAGACTGTAATCATACATCTGAAACACAAAAAACATCAAACAGCCAATAATGAGAACACAGAATCATATTTCTTTACGTGGTTACATTGCTGATAGAGATGTAAATGTGAGAGAAAAGTGTGTCAGGGTTGTTAAAATGTGGCTCTGCGCATATTACCTGGTAGTCCACCAGGAGCTCTGGGCCTTTGAAGTATCGTGATGCCACTCTGACGTTGTACTCTTGGGATGGATGGTAAAACTCTGCCAAACCCCAGTCTATAAGTCGCAGCTTTAAAAACAAACAATACTCCCTCATTAAGCTTCATTTCTGAGATTTAAAAAAGAATATTGATAATGTGTAACTAAAATCATAATTTAACCTTTGGTCAGAGATTCTAACTGTTATACGTTTGTGATAATGTATGCTGGGAGGTAACTCAACCTAATTCAAATAAGTTAGCCTGCTGCCCTCTGCTAGACAATGTTGGAAATGCATTTTTGAATGTAATAAAGTGTTACTTAGTAGGGCATATATCACCTGGGGTTAAAGTGGTTATCAGTGAGGTACACCTAAAATATAATTTAAAAAATGATATCTTTTGACTTTTAGAGTTCCATATTGTGTTAATAATTACGTGTTTCTTTTTTTAAAGCAGCATGATATGTTTGTTGTACTGCAGCAGAAGAATGTAGAACCATGGTAAAAGTTGGTTTCTCAGTTTGCCAATTTCCATCTTACATTAAAATAACCGGCACTGCTGCTATAGCTGTGGTTGAACTTGTATGTAGACTGAAAGCATAGCTATAACTTTGCAGATTACTGTTGCTCTGACTTTGGCTATGGTTGTAGTTGTTGTGTTTGGCTTCACAATACTTTTTTTTGCCAGTGTTTGGCTCTGTAAAAAAAGCTAACCACAATCACAGTCATTATCCATTATGGCCTTGGCCTGAGACCAAACTACTAGCACTGCGGTGACATAATTAGCGGCTATGGATACAGTCCTAGTTGGTTTTCCCTTTACTTTCCTAACTTATAGGAATTATTTTGTAAATGTTTTTTCTTTGTTAGATATCCAGAACAGAGCCAACAAATGCTTATATGAATTGGTACAGATTTAATTATATAAAAGTAGAATACAGGCAGTTATGACTTCTTCCATAGAAGATACTCATGTTGGATGATAAGCCCCAGTTTGGTAGAACTAACAGGGCTTTACATGCAAAAGAAAAGGTGAACAGCCACAGGGTTGTTTTCTTATCAGGGTTTGCCATGTTAATTTAGGCAAACCCATCTTTTTCCAAGCCCATCACATCAGGGTTTCTTTTCATATAAATGGACAATCGCAAAATACATTTCTTGAAGTCAATACCAGCATGACAAAGAAGAGAGTAGCTTCATGTGATGTGAGAAAGCAGCTCCCTGCAATCCAAGCTAACTGCTCGGTCTTAATGTGGTCTGTTAAATTCTGATTATTGTACAGAGGAAAGGAAAACCACCCATTAATTGACCCACAATTGGCAAATGACAATGCATGCTCTAAAGTGACACTGTCTGCAAATATACAGTAAAAGTATTATTTTCAGATTTTTTTACCCTTACTCTACCACACAAATGACCATGCCTCAAGCCCAAACATACTTAAATGTGAACTTCTGTTTACATTAGGGTGACCATAGGTTCTGATTTGATCGACACCGTCCCACTTTCAAGCTCTGTGTTCCAAGTCCCCACAAATATCTATAAAACACTAATATGTCCTGGTTTTTAGCAGTCCCTGTCCCGGCTTTAACCAACAGAAACAATACACTGTGCAACACTGATTGGTCTGTATATATGTCAATCAATGTCGTTGCCAAGGCTATTGTTGTTTTAACCAATAGAAAAACATCACTAATGCACCCTGAGTCAAAGTTCAATACTGATTTGTCTGAACACATGTCAATCAATCTCTGGTATGCAGCTGTTGCTTAAAGGAAGAATGTGCGACTTTTTGATCCAGTAGATGTCGCCCTTGAGCACCAGCATGAAACCAAAACAACTCGAGCTGCATTGTTGTGCTAGCAGGGTAATGGTAGCGGCCTTTAGTTTGCTCGTAGCTTCACATTGCATGTACATTTATTTAGAATCGATTATCGATTCAAAACGACTCTGGATTCATGGATCCATAGATTCAAAGTCTATTTTTTAATTAGTACATACTTCAGGATCTACTCAAGTCATCTGTGAGACTGGCTGAATTTCTTGTTGCTCTATTTGTGGCATTCTACTGATTTAAAGAGCAGGGAGTGACTGATTAGTCCCCCCCCCCCCAATTTTTTATTGTTTTAAATTTTTTTTGAAAAATAAAATCGATTTTTGGAAATAATGAATCGATTTTAAATCTTAAGAGAAGAATCTCGATTTTTACATGAATCGATTTTTTTTACCACCTCTACCTGACATTCAAATAAGCAGTGTGTACAGTATATTATTCTTCTTTTCTATAGTCCCTCACTTAAACAGCTTTTATACACAAGGGGATGAGCCGGTCGGCCATCCCGTCCACATGGTGTAGATACGGCTCAGACAACATCACAGACAGCGGGACTCGGGTGCCACACTCATTGTAGACAGTCATGAGTCACAGAGATATTTTCAGAGGATAAACTGGATTTCTGCTTTATTTATGTGTAAAATGTCGCCTTTAAAAGCCCAGCTTATCATACTAACAGGACCTGCTACACAATGACAGGTAGGCTAGCTGTCACAATGAAAAGGTAGTCAGTGTTTTCCAAAGAGCTCTGGGAGAGTTACAGCTTCCTTTGAAAAGTACAAGGCAGTGGATATGCTGCCCTTGCAAACACTGCAAGTTTTCTTTTCAGTCGCACATGTTGCAAATGCCAACATACAAAGCAATGTATGTTTTAAAAACAAGCAAACACAAACAATGGGCTCAGGCTGGAAGAAGCACAGCTACAATCTACTTCAAGTGAGGCAAACACCGGTGACAACTTCAACAGGCTGCTCAGGTGGGCAGCTTTGCCTTCCACCTTGTGTCACCAGTTCAGGTCATCGATCTGTGCATTATACATGTGGGTTTGTAGGAAAAGTAAAGTGTACAGATTTGGAGGTTTGAAAATGTGGTCACCCTAGTTTACATGTACACCCTAATTGGCAGTGATATTGTAAGGATTTCACTCTGACTGTGGTCAAATACATATTACAGGAACAATATGTCAATTATGCCAGAGTTGAATGCAACCAAGAATCATAATCTTAGTCCTTTACAAATGGAGAGTAGAAAAAAAGAACTTAAAAAGAAAAATAAATCTAAGAGTGCAATGATAAACAGGGGGAATAGCAGGGTGAAGCATAATATTCAGAACTTGGTAGTGTGTAGGTTAAAGGGCTACATAGGGCAACACCAACCTTTCTCAACTGGTGGTCAATCATAACGTTGTGAGGTTTAACGTCACGGTGCATGATTCCCATACTATGACAATAGTCAAGAGCCTAAAGGACAAACATACACACGGGTCAGTACAGACAGTGATACAAATATTTACTTCAAAACTGTTGAATATCAAAGAACCTACCCAAGAATTAAGGGTGAGAAAATGTCAGACTGATTAAACTTTATATTTCAAAAGGAAACACTCACCTTTAGTAGTTCATACATATAGAAACGGATATCGTAATCTGTTAACTTCTGGTACAACTCCTGCAGGGAATAACACATTTATATCAGGAATTTAACCTTAATTTGATTTTTAAATTAGTTAAAAAAGCTGACGTCCTTAGAACCATGACTGAAAAGCTGATTAAGACACTAAAACATTGGACATGGTGAAAGGCAACTCGGTCAAGTGCAAAAAAATTCATTTCAACATTAAAGACCTCTGACGCAGGCAGAAGAGAGGTGTGTATTTTACCTTAAAGTCTGTGTTATTGATGCATTCAAAGATGAGCGCAGGAGTTCTGGACTGTACAGCCACAGCAGAGATAGAGGGGGGTTAGGGGAGGAAGATTTAGAGAGTCAAAATCACTCAACTGATGAACAATAATTAAATCAGGGCAACATCATCTGATTATTCAGTCACCTGATTATTATATTTCATTTCCTAAATTTTAAAAGGGGCAATCATCAGAATAAAAGAACTCTTCACACTGTTTAGCAACTACTCCCACACACTTACTCACATTTATTTGCAATGTGTTGGTGAAATAATGTTTGTCTTAAGAAGTTTCTACCATTAAAATAAAGCAAATAAATGAATGAATGCCAGTTAGACAATGTGTGGAAGGCGTTTTGCTAAATAGGACATACATAGCAATAGCCAGCCTACCACTGGGTCCTTGACCGTGTCCACCAGTCGAATTATGTTGGTGCCCCCTCTGAGGTTTTCCAGTATCTTGATCTCTCGCTTGATCTTCTTCTTCTTGACTGGCTAAATCCATAGGAGGATCAACAAGACCACAAGAGGCAAGACAGGAACAAAAAGAGAATTACTTCAGACTAACATAAACTTTTGGTAGTGTTCTTTTTCTGCTCTCTAACCTGATGATCCAGCTTCCCCTGCTGTTCCTAATTTCTCAGCATCAATCAATCTTTGTACATATATCGGTACATTAAAAGCAAGTGGGAGGATGCTTTTTGATTTTTTTGGTTGAAGGATCATTTCAACCTGGCTTTGACTCTGTTTAAAATGAACCTTTAAATATTTGTCAGGCATACCAGTTTGAAGCTAGAAATATTACGCTATGTACCAATAAAAAGTGCTCCACGGCAACTGTTACCATCTCAAAAAAGGACGAATAGTCAAAGCTTTGTGTTTTTTAAGATACAGTATATAAAAGTAAACATTGAGACAAATATGTATCCTATGAGTAAGTCCTTTTATTTCTGATGCTACACTAAAAACACAACCCATCAGTGACTCAGATTTGTGAACTTTCTTAACAGTTGCACATCATTTTTTCTTTATAATAATTTGCTCTTGAGTTGTTACGATAACTTTATAGAGAGAACAAGGGGAATCACACTGTCACAGCCAAAATGATTTTTCTTGGGAAGAAAAGAGGCTGCAGATTCAGAAACAATGCCAATACAAAACACATTTAACTAATGCAACAAATTCACAAATGCAAACTACAGGAATGCACTGATTTTTTTTTTTTGTACAGCAAATGGGAAAAAACTGCAATAAACACAAAAATGCTGCAAATATAATTAATGAAAAAACACAAAAACAGAAAACACATGTAACTCTGCAATCCAGTGCTCCAGGACTGCAGTGATGCTCCATGGAGAGCCCTGGAATGCACAGAGCTACCGCTAGCTAGAGGGCTAACTGAGATTTGTAGTTGTAGTTACCCCTTGTACTCAAGTCTGCCACTGGGCAGAGTCAGCTAATTGTAACGCTTAACAAGATTTGTAGTATATGGAATCTACATTTAGCACTTTTAAAGAGTTATCTGTCCATTTGATGCCATTTCTCGATTCAAGCTGTGTTTCTGTATTTGTAACATTTAATATGTTGTGTATTATTTGCACACAAGACAGTGTGGCATGGTCCTCAGAAACACAAATGCCTCAGAGGAATTTATTGTTTTGGGGTCTGATAATAATTCATTCACTGCCTTGTCTATCAGACTCTCTCTCCCATCAATAATAAGGCTCAACTTTCCAGTTAAATATCTTTAAGAAGAAAAGAAGGAAATCCTGACAAATAAGAACTGCTATTTTAAAGTACTTTTTTAAAGGATTACCTTCATTTCATATAGGTGACATTTCTAGGAATTTTAACAATTTAGGGTTCTTGTTCTTCATATTAAAAGCATGGCCGCAACCAACTATGATGTAACCGAGGTCTGGACCTCTGTAATTTTTTCAAAAACAAGATAGCAAATATTGGTACCAATCAATGTATGAAGCGCTAGGTGGTTTTTACTTTGAAAAGCCTCATAAAGAACTGCTATGAAGTCATGTCCCGTCCTACACTGCCAGTGCTTCCCACAGCACTCATTGGTAAGGCAGCCGCCTCAACAACATGCGCCCTGGGTGCATGTGTGTCTATATGACAGTACTTCGCAGGTGTGCATACTCTGCAGCTGACCAGAGAGAGAAAAAGACAGATGTCCGCTCTTAAGTCTCCTTGAATGCATTTGCAACATCTGTTTTCTAAACTTCAAATGCTGTTCTTTTTTTCTTGTGCAGAGTTCTGTGAGGTCCGGACTTTTTTCAATTATTTCCATGCAGCATACCTGCTCTCTCTCTCTTTCACAGGCAAGTGCGATAGTCAACTAAACGGCCAAGACCACTCTTTTTTTATTATTATTATTATTAATTTATTTTTGGGCTTTTTATGCCTTTATTGTAGAGATAGGACAGTGGATAGAGTCGGTAATCAGGGAGAGAGAGTGGATTGGATTGGAACCCAGGCTGCCCGCTAGGAGGACTACAGCCTCCATACATGGGGCGCACTAACCACTGCGCCACCAGCGCCCCGGCCACCAGCGCCCCGGCCAAGACCAATCTTAAATTAAAACGAAGAACCCAGAAAAAACAATAGTAATAAGATCATGTCTTCACTGGATGACCATGTGTCAAAGAAATTAATCACATTCTTGGTTATTTTTAAATGTTCCTAGTTTGCCTTTCTTACTAGTGCATAAACAAAATAATGTCATACTAAATTATTATCAGCTTTACAAAGGCTACTTGTATAAAGATACAGCTTTAGTAATTCTGCAGGGCTAGAATAGTGCAGAAACAGAAATTCTCCCGTCCACGTTTATAAACGTTTTTAAAGGAATGCATTCATCATTGTGTGAACATGTCTGATAAAAACGTAAAGAGATTTGAAAAAGACACAAAAAGAACAAAAAGACTATATCATATTTATAAAGTTGTGCAGAAGAGGCAAAAATTGGTGTATAAAATGTATTTTAATGCTGGAAAAGAATTTTTTAGTGCTTATAATTTTCTGGGGGAGACCCCCAGACCCTCCTAACCTGATCATTTACTGTACAAATAGGAAGTAAATGTGTGAGGTCTCCAATCACTCAATCAACAAGGAAAGTCAGATAGCAGATTTGTAGTAATGTTCTCATACACTCAACTCAAGATTACATGGGTTCAAAATACGATTTTACCGGGTTTTTTTTACGAATTTCAAATGTTTAAACAGACATAAGATTGAAGTCAAGTTAATAGGGTTCTTTTGTCTCAATTCTGACAATAAAATGCTTAATATCCCTTTTCCTTGTAAATCTATCTATATATTCTTTTTTTCTTTGTTATCAAAAGTGACACTGATAATATATTTTAATAATACATTTGAAATATATTTTAAAGTTCTTTTTATACAATAAAGATGTATGCCTCTGCTGGTTAAAACATGATTCTTGCAATATATATTTTCATGAAATAAATGGAAATAGTCTATATTTGTATTGGGTATTTTAAATTGAATTGCAAGCTTACAGAGTAGTTCAATGAGAACCAGCCTCTCACCTTCAGGATCTTGACAACCACCTTCTCATTGTTGGTGATGTTGATTGCTTCAAAGACTTCACTGTACTTTCCCCTACCCAGCTTACGAACCAGCTGGTAGTCCTCCTGGTTGCTATGGGGAAACACAGAGTGACGGATCAGAGCATGTGCTACTGTGTGAGGAGGGGGACATATTTTACCATCGACATGCAACTAGTGTGTGTTTAAGATATTGATAAACTCTGCCTTGGGGTATTGAGTGTATTCTGTTCCTGATCCTAAGATGTCAGTTAAGAAAACAGGCAGAGCAGATATTTGAACAAAAATTGAAGTAAGAGCAAGAAAGTCTCAGACATTGTAGGACAGCAGGGTTGTGGGTAGGGAGACAGACATACAGTATCACACTCTGAAAGAGACGTATAACAAATGACAACCATCTGACATTCACTTTTCCACAAACACCAAACGCCATTACTTTATGTTGTAAGAAATCCAATGCATGCAATTAGAGAAACTTGCAGGGAAAACCCCTCACTTCCAGTTGGGTACATGAGCCTCGTAGTCCCAGTACTCCCGGCTTTTCAGCGTGTTGACATCTGCGTACACACGGGATTTGCTTCCGGCCACCGGACCCGGCATGGCGAGACCCGAGGCTCGTGCGAGTTTGTTTTGGAGATCTGTTGGGGGCAGGGGTCGCAGTTTTGAGGGGCTGGTAGTTGAATTTGTTAGGGTAAGCAGTTAAACAGGCCAGCCAGCTAGTTTCACAACGCAGCTGAACTGAGAAGAACTGAAGAGTTAAATAGAGGAAACTGGAGATGTCGGTTGGGAATCACTGCAGTCAAGAAGCGCTCCTTGGTCGGACTGTCAGAGCAGGTGTCGCTGAGGTTCAAATGGGGGACGATGTGGTCAGAATTGGGTTGACAGGGCGGTTGAGGTTACACAACGGGAGTAATAGGCATCGGGGTGTTGAGGTAGAGAATAAACGGATCCCTAAAGGCCACAGAGCGAAAGGAAAGGTCGTTTGTCTAAATATAAGGGTTAAAACTGAGAACCAACTCTCTCTACGGTCCTTACTCCGAATCGTTTGTTGAGCAACGTGGGCTTCCTGCGCTAGTCAATAGACAGTCGTCGAGGGGGGTTGCCCTCGGTGGTCCAGTTTTTAGTTATCAATCCACTATTGATGTGACGGATCGGTAGCGGGGGTCGACCAGGAGAAGAGGGGGTGGAGCAGCAAAGAGATCGGTGTTGTTAGCTAACGTTAGCCAGCGATGCTACTTCACCGCAGGGATGTCGCACCGACGGGGAGCGCTCGGCGCTGTGCACCACCATCGGCGGAGCCCGCGTCATGTGCGACTGGCAGTGCGGGAAAGCAGCTCCCAAGTGACCCGATACCAGACGCCGACCAAGGCCCGGGGTTTCGGGCAGAGGGGAGGGTTCTGCAGCTTCAGACCTCCCCTGTCGAGAGTGGAGGGAAGGAAAGCGGATTTCGATTAAAGAAAATCGAGAGAGCCGCCCGGATGTGAAAGCAACAGAGCAGCCGGCGACACAGTGCCCTCTAGTGGTGAGGGAGTTCTAGTGGGGCAATAAGAAATATAGGCTATATTGTTTTTTGTTTTGTTATTGAGAATATTTCATGTGACAATATATGTTTGCGAACAATATAAAGAACTGATAGATTCATAAGATGGAGGCTATTAAAACGCTGAACATATAAGCCTTAAGCGTTAAATATGTTTCTGTAGGCTATACCTATTGCCTATATCTTTGTATAAAGTTACATTCATAGCCCTAGCTATTCTGTTTCATGTTACTCTTTGTATACTTTTCTTGTACTATGTCTAAACGGAAGCTCATTGCATTCACCAAAGAAAAACAATTGACACATTATCTCTTAATTATGAGAAACGATCTCATATTACAAGATCAGGATGTGATAATTATGAGAAAAGATCTTATATTACGAGATTAGGGTGTCATAATTACGAGAAAGGATCTCATTTTTATGAGATAAGGAGAAAAGATCTCATAATAATAATTTTGTGAATGCAAAGCACTTCCATAGACGTTGTACACAAGAAAAGTATGCAAAGAGTAACACAGAACTATTTAACGCCTTAGCCTACATACAGTATGTTCAGTGTTTTAATAGCCTTGTTGTTATCAGATGTATCTATCAGTTCTATATATTGATCGCAAAAATCTATGGTCACAACCATATTTCAATCAGGATTGCGTCTGTTTTAGTGATCGTACAAGTGCACTAAGGACGTGACCTAACTCTAGACCTGCTCTTTAAAAATGTTTTTATTGAGATACCATATTTTACATGAATTGACACTTTACAAATGAAAATGTATAGATTGATTAACCTGTATGTGTTTAGAGTTAATAAGGCATATTCCTACATTTTGTTAGAATAACCTACAAATTTGAAATATTTACCCCTTTACTTGAGTGTTTCAATTTTATGTTATTGTAAATACTTGGCAAAGAAGGAGCTTTGTGAATAACTGCAAAGAACCTAAAAGGGTTCAAGCCCCTCAGTGATGAACTGCATCTTTTCTCACGATGCACAAAGATAAATATAGTGAGCTTTCGTCAAGTATGCTAATAAGAACATTTATAGATGTATTTCTTTGTCCCCTTTTATTTCAAAACTCTTATTAATGCAGTACTAACACTGATGGAAGAGTATTTGTTTTGCTAGGATAACAAATTTAAATGATAGAATAAAAATATTTCCTCATTTTTAAAAAATCTAACAAATTTTAACATCTATATTTAGAGCTTTGTGTTTCACGTTGATTTCATGATCAAATAAATTTACGACAAGTGCAAATTATAAATAAAAAAGGTTTTATTTGTTAGTGCTGTGTGTAACTGAAGGCTACATACATACAGAAATCTTAGCATGAATGTACACGTACTGTACGTCGCCACAAAGTTTTTTCTTTTCTTTTTTAAACATTGTTCACATAAACTACAGTACAATTTAAAAGGCTATGAGGGAGCAGTGCCGTGAGGACAAGAAGAGATCACCTGTTCCCAGGGAAAGAACACAGGAACTAACACAGCAAGCATGCAGAGAGAGAGAGAGAGAAAACAGGGTCTGACAGCTTCATTTGAAATGAAAAAAGGAGAGGAATACTAGTGTAAACTGGCACCTAAACTTTTTGTCCCCTATTGAACCAATTATTTTAAAAGCGTGAATAGTGGATTTATATAATACATGCTTATATTTCCTGACTGCTTGTTTTTATATTGGATAATTTAATTGATCATGGTGTGTTAATTGAAGCCTTTTTTTCACTATGAAGTATTTCCAATGCATTCTCAGATTGGTCTATCGCTATTTATCCTACCTGAACGGAATTCTGCACAACGCACAATGTTCTCCCAGACAGTAGGCCTCGCTAATACAAACAACTAAATAGGTGAGGCTGGAATTCTTCCTAAGCTCTGAATGTACTCTTTTATTATTTAAATCATTACATATTCAATGTACTATGAGCATTGAAAAGTATTTGAGTACAGTATTCAACTGTAATAACCCCACCCTAAACAGTATTTTGGGTAGAAATGGTTTCCTATTTGATTCGGCTATAGAAAAATTTGGGAACTGTGGACGCTAATTAAACTCTGGCAGATATGCTACAACATATAATCACATACCCTCAAATTGACCCAAAGGCCCTGGTCTCCTTCCCAAGAAATATAGATATGCTTATTAATTGTAAGAGAATCCATTAAAAAATGCAAAAAATGTGTTAAAACATACCAAAAGACATACTCAAAGGCTTATAATTCCAGATCCAGGAAATACAATTGTGATGGCTGATTGAACCTACCATCTGACCTAACATGATGATAATGATGGTGATGAAGATGAAGATCAGGGACAGAAAGTAGTAGGGGAGAAAGAGACAAAGAGGCACAGTGGCCTCATTTTAAGGCTTTAAGAAAAAATATAATTGCAAAACAAAATAAAGGTTGCTTCTATCTCCTTGGTGTCTTCTTTTATATTCAATACTGCTCTCAAATCAGGAATCAAGGATGAAAGAGGGGGGGGGGGGTTGCGGATGAGAAAAAAGAAAGAAGACCAAAGGGTTGTAACAGCATACATGTTAAGAAACTTGTGGTCAGGCTTCCTAAGTTAAAAAAAAAAGCATTCAAAGAAGAGGAAGGTGTCATTCACTCTTATAAACTTGCCCTTACATAAAATCAACAGTAGGCATCAAGTAACAGAAAAAAACAGTATTAATACTTCCTTCAAAACATGGAAAATGTTTAACACTAATAGAAATTCCCCTGTTTAACAGAAAACTATAAACATTCACACACTCAAACACACATTTGCAGAACAATCAATGAGATTCCCTGCAACATATTAAAATGAATACAGTCACTAAATGCAACACAAAACAAGAGAGCATATGTCAAAATGTTTACATTTTAAAAGTAGCTAGAATACAAAAACTATTCTCATTATTTTTAAGAAATACACAGTCTGACAATTCCATCTCATGTGGCAGAAATACTCACAGAATCACAGTATATACAGGCTGATCTTTGAACATTTTCAGTAAAACAAGTCTGACAGCACTGTCATATTCTAGTATGACTTAAGTAGTTCTTTACATGGATGGGTGACAAAAGAAAGAGTACCTCAAATAAGTGGAGAAAAATATGTGAAGATGCTTCTACACAGGTGCACAAAAACAGGTGCATGGTCAAATAAAACGTTCATATTATAAATTATTGTATAAATTTCTGTCCTAACAGGAGTTGGCCCTTGAAATATGTCCATGACTCCATCACTCAGGCATAAGAAGTCACAAAGTGGTTTGATGACTATAAAGATGAGAACAATATAATCTGGTCACCACGTATCAACCTATCAAACTAAATGAAACACAATACAAGGTAAAATCTGGACCTGTGTGTGAGACAGAACTCTGCAAAGTCCATTTTCTAAAAATAAAATGAGGGAGTATTTTTGGTAGTAGATGTTCAAACTGGTCTGTAGAGTTCCACAGACATGTAACGTCAATGTCAATCAATCATCAGAGATTCTATTGGTACATATTAACCTTTCTATTTTTTTTTATTGGGGGGGGGGGGGGGGGGGTTGGGGGCTGATGGGAAGATCTGTCTATTGGCTTAATAAAATTATAGGGGTTGTGAACTCTTTGCTTCTATAAGTTTTAAGGACAGAGGACAGGTCTGATGGGGAAAAGAGTGCAGACAGAAAAAAAGGCCTCTTGGGGATTTTGGAATGAGAGGGTCACAGTAAAAAAGGGTTTCAACAAGTTATTGAAGACACAAAAACTTGACATATCAACAAAACAAATGCAGTGACAATAGCCTGGAGGCTACATAAAAGCCTTCAAGAGACAGACAAGAGGAGAGGGCTTTGGGGCCATGTCTGTTCAAGGGAAAGTGAATTTATATGCACTGGGAGACTGAGTAACCCCCTCCATCTGCTGTGTGCTGCACTGTGTGATCCTGCAAAGAGCCCAAGTCGCTGAAACGCTCACCACACCATACACACTTGAACTGGCCTTCTCTGGAGTGGGTGCTCTGGTGTTTCGTCATGTGCTCTCGCTGTTTGAAGCCCTTGTTGCAGTGGCTGCATTCGTATGGTTTCTCCCCTGTGTGCACGCGCCGGTGTCTGTTCAGGTCTGATGAGTATTTAAAACGTTTCTCACACTCAGGGCATTTCAGCGGCTTCTCGCGTGATGGATCGCAGCGGTGCTGAACAAATTCTGAAGAAGACAGGAAGCGACGGTCACAAAGGGAGCACTTAAGGGGCTTCTCTTGGCAGTGAGCATTTTGATGACGCTGTAATGTTGAACTCTTCTTGTAGCCCTTGCCACAGACATCACACTTGTAAGGCTTGTCAGGTGAGGTACTGGACGATTCACCACATTTGTGTCTGAGCAGCTCTCCTGACTGGCTGAACTCCTTCTGGCATGAGGCACACTTGAAAAGGTTGTCCATGCCGTGGACATGCTGGTGGTAGAGGAGATGAGAGGGCTGCATAAAACCCTTGTCGCACAAATTGCATTTGAATGGCCGGTCAGTGGGGTCTTTGTGCATGCGTCGGTGGCGCACCAGAGCATACTGCTGCTTGAAGCTCATCTGACACTCATCACAGTGGAAGGGACGCTCCTCAGAGTGTGTGCGCTCATGCTGACGTAGGTCAGATGGCCGTTTGAAACCCTTACCACATGTTGCGCAGCGGAACGGCCGGGAACCCTGTGGATGGCAGGGGTGGTGAAGGAGCTCCGTCGACTCTTTGAAGTGCAGCTCGCATAAGTTGCATTTAAACAAGTGCTCACCAGAGTGTACATACATGTGGCGCACAAGGTGGGAGCGGTGCTTAAAACTCTTTTCACAAACAGCACATTTGAATGGGCGCTCACTGCTATGAGTCCGCTGGTGGTGCTGTAGGTGTGACGACTGGCTGAAGGCCTTGTCACATGTATCACATTTGAAAGGCTTCTCTCCTGTGTGCACCCTCTCATGTCGTGTGAGTTCTGAGAGATGTTTGAAGCCCTTCTGGCAAACTAAGCATTTGTACGGCCGGTCTCGTGCTGAGGGAAAGGGTAGGATGGAAGAGCTGCTGCTTGCTGATGCCCTTTCACTGCTGGTCTGCAGGAGATTATTTTGGTTGGGTGTAACATTGCCAGAGGAACCAGGTCTGTAAGTCTTCTCACATATAGAACATTTCATTGGGTTGGTGCTGTTGTGTGATGTGTGGTGCTGGGCTAAAGAGGTGAGTAGGGAGAAGCCCATCTTACACACCCCACACACAAATGGCTTTTGCTCCACCTGAACACACTGGTGTTCTAGTAAGTCTGTCGCCTGGTGGAAAATCTTCAAGCACTGGGTGCACTGAAATGACCTGTCCTGACTCACCATGCATTGGTGTTCATGTGGATTGGCCAAATGAGAGATGTCATGTCCACAGGCCCCACATTTGTGCACTCCCTCTGTACCTACCTGTAGGGAGGTCTGTTGGGAAGGGTGCTGCTGCTGACTGTGCTGTCCGCCTCCATGCTGCTGACTCCCATTATGTTGTTGGCTATGCTGCCCGTGCTGGCTCTGTTGCTGCTGCTGCTGTAAAGATGTTGCATCTGGCTGCAGTACAATGCCATACACAGCACAGCCTAACGAATTCTCAGTTCCAGGAGGGATTGTGTGGACAACTGGAGGAGGAGCATGTTGCCATGTCTCAGTCATGCGAGCTCGGCTGTAGGGATTCACCTTGGCAGCTGATGTGGCCCAACTGTGGTGACAAAGGGAGATAGGCACTTATTTCAGTAATAGGCTAAAGGCTTTGGATCATGGTAAGAAAACAGAACAAAAACTCACTCCATTTCAGCAACTGGCACTAAATTACTGGTAAGGGTTCTTGATGAAGGGGCTGTGTCAAAGGCGTATATGACAGATACAACTCCACACAGGGTAGAAATGTAGGGGTTCTCCTACTTTCACCTGGCCTTGCGATGGTATCTGTATGCAAAAGAAACACAGGGCAAGTCAAAATACCAGAAATACAATAAGGGTCAAAACCTTTTTGTTAAGTCACTACAAGACTGTGTTGTAGACATTATTGACTAACAGGTAAATGTAGTGTGTGTATAGAAAGATTGGAAATTTGTTGGCTGTTTTGTATTTTATTTTGATGCATCAGCTTGGGTAGCTAGTTGGGTTTTGTGCGCTTAAACTCAGCAAATACAGACACATGTCAAAAGCAGCTTTTGCGATACCTGCTCAATGCAATCCCGACAGAACATTGCAACATTTTGCCTGAACACAAGGTATTAACATGATATCACGTTTACCTTAATGTTATCCCAATGCATCAAATAAATGAGAAATAGTCTAAAGATCTCAAAAATGCAAAACAAAACCAAGAACGCAGAAAAACAAAGAGTACACGTTAACCTACACTCTCGGACATGACTTACAAAACAGATTATATACTTTATTAAGCTTTTAAATAGCCCCCTCTCTCCAAATGGAGAAATACAAAATATCGCATTAAAAAAAGTACTAGGGAATTTCTGCGCATCATAACGTCTGCGTCTTCAGGCACATATCACTACAATCAGGATATGTGAGCTAGCTAGTTAGCCTAGCAACTTGCTAACACAACTACAGAGGCACAGAAACGAGTTACTATATCAAGCGACCTGCAAACGCTTTTGTGACACGTTTGTTAATGACTGGTGCATGTTAACAGTGACAAGGCAACTCCGCATTCACATACCAGGGGCGCTTAACAAAACAACAACAGGATCCCAATCGGTACTGGGTTAGCTTCTCTCCTAAATAACGTAGAGTCCCTTCTTGACATCCGCAAACGGTGCTCGTTTTCTCTCTTGTTCGTGCACTGTGGCTCCTGGGGCTCAAATCGGGATTCGCGGGTCATTAAAATGGGCCGAAAAATTACCGTGACATGCCAAATCGTACCAAAGACGCGGGCGTTTCACCAAAAAATCGGTATGCCTCATGGGACATTACACCTGGTTCTCTAAACATTATGCTTTTCTTAGAATGCTAGTGAGCTATCGGCTAGCTCCGAGCCGCTGCCCGAACACGGGAACATGAATAAACCAAGACTTAATTGGCACGCTCATGCTCACAACACACATACATACACACGTAGTTTATCAATCAAAATTATGCTTTTAAAAAGTACATCGTCGCCTACTTTCGACTGAACATGACAATCATTCTCAATATTGTAATGCCATAAACCAAATCTCGCCAAATTATAGCCAAACTAAACTTAACAGTATCGAAAAAGCACATACGGTATGTTCCCCAGTATGTACTGCTGTTGCACAAATCAGCGAGGGGAACTGATAAGAGGTGGGGTTGTGTTTCACAGGGACCTAAATTAACAATACAACCGGTTGGTTTTCATCGGAAGTGAAGGACTGTACTGTGTTTAATAGTTAGAATGTGGTTTCTCCTCTAATTTGAACAGTGTCAACATTATTGAGTGTTATAACGTCACATTCTCGGTGATGTTGACTGGCTACAGCAGCAGCTCGGAGGAGGAAAGTGAGGCGCCATCGACTACTACTCAAAGCTCAGTTGTATCTTCAAAGTATCGTGAGGAAGATGACAACAGCCCAACAAGGAAGAAGCCGAAAACTAAAGAACTGGTTCTCGAAACAAGGTGTATTAATGGTTTATGTCGCTTGGGTAGAGTAGCTTATGATTTACAATAGCGCAAGAGGGCTGCACAGAAAATGCTATTTCTTAAAGGTGCACTATGTAGATTTGGTAGTGAAATTTGAAAGTTGGAGAAGTGAAACAATTCTAAGCTATATTTTCTGAACTAAATACACTAACTCTATTCAAAGGGAGAAATGGTTGGGAAACACTGTTTAGAGCTAAAAAGCTACCAGGAGAGTCACGGTTTAACTGTTGCGGCCCCCCACCATAACTTCTCGTGTAACATTTTATCTTCAAACTGTGTTACAGAGACCACATTTTCCTTTGAGGACAGTTTGTGTATAGAGTTATGAACATATACCACACAATCTGTAAATTACCCCAACTTTCACATTTCTCTACCAAAACTCCGTAGTGCACCTTTAAATTATAACGTTCTTTATGGAAAAGGTTAGGCTACATATTAAGCGTATAAGATCATTCTTCCAGTGAATTTAAAAAAGCAATATATTATTTTCTAATTCTAATGTAATACTGTAGCCAATATAAATTAAATAAACACTTTTATTTTGAAGTGTTACCAGGTTGCCTCTTCCTGGTTGCCTGTTGGCGATGTTCCCAGATGAAGTGGACTCACAGTCTGAAGAAAGTGATCTTCATGGTGGACGTATCCGGTCGTTTAAACATGAGAGAGGCAACTGGGCAACTTACGTTTACTTACCATGTAAGACAACACAACATGCTTTATAATCAACAGGAGTCACATACTCCAGCTCATTTCTTAGTACAATGTATGATCATTTCTTTTAATTTATTCCTCACCTCGTGTGGTTTTTATTTTTGCTTGTTTTCCTGTCTACTCTGTGCATCAGACCATCCTGAAGAAGAATTTAGGTTGTTGTTAAAGGAAATGCTTTTGGTAGCAAGGGCTCGTGGTGTGGATATGACCCCTCAGGAGGAGTTCCACCTCAGCCTGTCTCAGACTGTTGCGTTGAGACACCACTGGATCCAACCCTTCACACAGAGTCTCAGAGCCGGCCTTGTGCATTGCAAGAGGTTTCTTTCTTTCCTGCTATCCCTAGTGTAATTTATTGATTTTGTAAGCCATATTGCATTGTATTTATAACTTAGGTAGTGATGAATGTATAGCACAGATAATTTAACTTTACTGCAAATGAGATGGTGACTGACATATTTAAAATAACCAGTTTATTTCCGTAAATACAACAGTTCCCTATGACATATACCACATGAAAAGTCGAGACTTTATTTGCAGCAGCATCACAGCATCATATCACTGGCACTGGAGTAGGTTGGTTTGTTGCAAAAAAATGTTTTACAAATATTTGGAATTGACAGCAGAAACTCTTTGTATTTGAATTTTAACTAGCTTTGTTTCCTGTTTCCAGGTTTATATGTTCAGCGGGGAGACTGAGGATCTATTGTAATGCTGAAGGAACAAGGTACCGCCAATGCCTTTAGATTTTATCCCTTTTTTTCACAGCAACATGTGCCTTGGTCACCTGCTCTTGCTCTGTAAACAATCACTACTCTGGCCATTGGTCAAATAATGAAAATTCATTTAAAGCCCTGTTAAGTTTAGTCGGACCTTTCTGCTTTCCTTATGTGCCTGTCAATTTTCTCACCATCGATCAAGTCGTATCAGTCTAACTTAGGACTGGGCGATATGACCTCAAATCAATATCACGATTAATTGAACATTTGACCTCGATTACGATTAATGAACAATTATTTTGTTTTTGTTTTTTGCACTAATAGTTCATTGACATGGTCTCAACTGTAAATATGCTCAACTTTTTTTTGATATTTTTTTCTAATGAAAGAGTGCATATCTGATGAACGGTTTTGTGGTTATTTATTGAATATTTCAAACTGGAATCAAAGTATCGCTTGAAATGAAAACGACACATTTAAATAGTAGAAATATTATACAATAGAAAATAAATATCTTTAATTTTAAGTTTTTCCTTAGTGTTTACATTTGACTTCTTTTTGTTCGGTGTCGTCTTCCCTATGTGTCCTAAACGACACACATTGCTTCCATGTCGTGGATTGGACGTGTCGTCGCGTGGCTCTGCCCTGAAAATAATCGACATAGGCAAGATTACGTCAGTTAGAGGTTCTGAATGTCGGTTTCAATTAATTTTCAATTCATTGCCCAGCCCTAGTATAACTGCTTCTATGTGCATCTGTCTGTTGTCCCCTGCAGGACATTTCTCGGGATGGAAGTGTCTACTGGGCATGCTCAGCTGTTGGACCTGGTCCAAGTAGTGGACAAAACAATGGCAGAGTTTCACTTGGACCCTTTCTATAAGGTCACTCATCAATACATTTTAACCCAAGCAAAGTGAATTTTATCATTAGCTGGACCTGTTTGTGTGTCACCTTTTAGTGCTAATTAATCTCTTTCTGTTGATGAATTGTTGGTAATAGAGTATTTACACTGAATCTGCTGGGTCAAATGGTGGTTTGTTTTAACATCAAAGTACATAGCAACAATGTTCAGAGTGATTTAAAATACAAATAAAAATCAGACAATGAGTGGTTGTAAATAATTGTTTTTGAATAATTGTCAAATCTTCATCATGTTCCGTTTTCCTAGGATCCATCTTTTCATGTGAGTTTAGCCTGGTGTGTTGGAGATTTGAGGGAACAGATGAAGGAAGGAATTCAGGAGCTGCAGGTACATGGATGTCATGGGTCTGATGACCCTAAACATTGTTTTTTTTCCTTCTTATTGTCATGTAAAATCCAAAGATATACTGTAAATTGAATGATATAGTGATATAAAGTACCCCAGTATGTTTGAAACTGATCTTATGTTTGCTGATAAGTAGACCAGCCAATGTAGCTGACCATTGATTGAGCTGTACTGGTATTTGCATTACTGTTGTTAGAAACTGCAATAAAATAAGGCAGAGAATTTGAAGAGACTCTTAAAGGGGACATATTATGAAAAATACACTTTTACAGTGTTTTTGAACGTTCATTTGGGTAACCTGAGTGTCTACCGACCCACAAAATTTTAACTAAATGCATCCAGTCCTTTGTTTGTGGTCTGCATAGGTCTTACAACACAGAGAGAAGTGCTCCGTTTCAAATTTGCTCAACTTGTGACATCACAAGTTGGATTCTGGTAAAAAAAAATTAAAAAAAATACCCTCCCCTGTTTTCTCCACCCGTTGACTCCCCGAAAACTCAGGGGGTCTCATTGCATTTAAAGAGACACACACACCAAAAAGGAGCGTTCTGAGAGAGCTGGTTTATACAGGGTCACAAACCTCCTCTGGTGCTTGATTCATGTTATATTCTGACCAAAGCACAGCACAGATGTTTCATTTAGACCACAGGGGACTGTTTGAAAAGGTGGAAAAGGGGGATAATATGTCCTCTTTAAGAAAAACTAATATAATCTGTCCACAGAGGTCACTCATAATTTTTTTAACTGTGAGATGGCATGTTCAGGTCAGAATTCTTTATTGAACCAAATGAATGCGTTACAAAAAATATGTATTTTATAATATTTTGTGTTCCTTCCTTCGTCTGTTATGCTATTCAGTTGGGAACAAAAGATACATTCTAGTTTGTCCAAAGGTTTCATATGTTTGACTTAAACAAAATCAGTCTGAACACTTTTACCAAAGTAAAAGCTGCTGAGGAAAAGTTGGGTTCAGATGACACCAACTTGGACTTGTTCAGTTTTAAAGTGATACTCTTTACCAGCTTACAAATATTCACATGTCTCTGATTTTTAGAGTCTTGTTGATGACCACGAAGAAGGACCATTTCAGCTAATGTTGGATTGCGTGGAGGTGCACTGCAGGACAGGAAACAAGACCTTTCGTTTCCCTCTGTAGCTTTTAGATTGGATGCATAGTGTACCCTGACCTCTGGACATTTTGGACGTTTCTTCTTACCCTGAGGTCTGGGCCGAAAACGTCACAAGCGACTCGTATCAAGCTACAGGCCACACTGCAATGCCAGAAGAAGGACTTGCCCTATTTTATACTGCAGTTTTGGACATTTTTGACCAAGTGTTTTTACCTACTCTTGTCTTGGGTAACAATTATTAGGTAATGATAATATGAAATAAAAGTAATAAGATAATGTGATGAAAAAAATCTTGTACTGTGTGTAGGTAAAGCTGTTTTGAACTTGTTTTGTTTGTCTGTTTACATGGCATGGAATAATTCAGAGTCAAACCTGCCACTTCTAATTTTGACCAATGAAGATTTCTCTCTAAGAGCTTTAATGAATGTCATTCACTGACACTTTTGTAATCTTTTGTTAATGGATACAGTTGTTTTTCACAGTACAGCACTGACTATTGAATGTCTTTAAATATTTCTCCAAAAATGCCCTAGTTGACTAAACAGAGATTTTATCCATTATAAATTAAAATGAAGTGCAGTATATTCAGCAAAGGAGGCCTCTATCTTATTCACTGAAGTAAAGCATTCAGCACTGATGACATGTTAAGTCTGTGGGACAACAAGGCTGCATATGTAAGCATGTTGCTGCCACCTAAGTTAAAACAAACCTGTCTCACATTATAATGAGAGTAGTTTATTATTTTAGTAAGATGTTTGAAGAAGTTAGCTTTCTCTTTATAACAATATACAACATTTCTGGATTTAAACTGAAGTGTTCTATGTACAAATATTTTTCGTTTTATATTTCTGAAGTCGACAGAACGTACCATGGGTACAAGCCTCCCTACCCTGCAGGACATCTTCACAACAAGCAATTATGAGCAGGAAAAACAGGATCAAAAAGGATCCCTACTTCCTAGCAATGGATTGTTTGTGTTGCTACCCTCCGGTTGATGCCTGTGCAGCATCAAGGCAAACAGAAAGAACTCAGGTAGGGCTTTTTCAGTCATGGGGTGCTTCTCATTTGTTAATTTTCACATCCTGGTGTCCTCTCCTCGATTGATCGTTCCCCTTTCCTCCATGCAACTGGAGTAGATTAGGAGAAAGGAGGCTTCTTATAGAGCTCTGCGGAAGTCTTTTGTCCAAAGATGTGACATGATTGGTTTGAAGATTTGGCATTCACCAAAATACCGCACCTTCACACCGTTTATTACCCCGTATCAATATCCTGAATATATTGATACACAATAAAAAATTATACAGGATAATCTAATTTCTAAGTAGTGTGGGATCACATAAAGCAGCATTTTTTTTAAAAGGAAACGGGTATGGTCCAATAATCTACAGTCAAGAAGAAAGTATAAAAGCATAGTGAAGGGGATTCGAATGTGTAAAGAGCTCTTGTTAATTAAGATCATGACACAGCAGGTGTTACACTTGGAAAACCAATACATCACCTTGGTTTGACTATAAAGGCTGTATGGAGCAATTACTCTGGTTCAAGAGTTTCTTGGAGTCAGGTTTTACTTTTTTGCAATCTCAAGTTATCAAGCCTGTCACAACAAAAATAAACTAATATTAAACAGGTCAAGAAAATATCAGATTCTTAACCACAAAACTTAAAAGCCTCATTCATTCCTGTCTTAGTTTTGAAAATTGACCAATTTTTTTTTCATAGTGGGTCTGAAGCATTACCAATAGTAACAATACATGACAAAGGGATGTAAGTGAGGCTTTTTGGAACTGGTGGCGAGTAAAAATGTGGGTTTGAATGATAGCTCAGAAGGTAGAAATATGTGCAAAAAGAACAAGTGGTTTTATTAGCCAACAATTCAAGAAAGAAGTTGAGTTCAATTAACATGATGCAAATTAACTTGGGACCAACTGAAAAATAGCCAAACAGCAATGCTACCTTCAATAATTTCCCCAGACAGTGGGTGCTTGTCATTATGCTAGTTTGGGCTTTCTCGAGTCACGTCCTCTCTCCCCAGCTGAAATGGAAAACATCCCCCCTTCCAGAGGATCTTCCAATAAATGGCCCAAATTCTCCACACTACAATCTAAGCACTGTTCCTCGTGTCTCTCTTTCGATTTACCACTCAGGCAACTGACGGAGGCGAGTGGACACATAAATGAATGGAAACGAATTCAAAGTCTGAGACACCTTTTATACATTCCTGGCCCCGCCCAAATTTGGTCAAACCATTGCAGGGATAAGGGATGCCATAGGGTGCAATTCCCACTGAAACAATGATATCCAACCGGACATCGGGGTGGATGAAGCCGTCATCTACCTTCTGCACAGATCCTTGACTCACCTGGAGAACACTGGCAGCACTGTGAGGGTCGTGCTCTTTGACTTCTCCAGTGCCTTCAACACCATCCAGCCTCCACTGTTCAGGGGGAAGCTAGAAAGAGCGGGAGTAGACTGTCACCTGGCTGTATGGACAACGGACTACCTCAGCCACAGACCACAGTACGTGAGGTTTCAGGACTGTGAGTCTGACATGGGTGTCAGCAGTACAGTGCTCTCCCCTTTTCTTTTCACCATGTACACCTCTGACTTTAGTTACAACTCTGGGACCTGCCACCTGCAGAAGCTCTCCGATGACACAGCCTTCGTTGGGTGTTTGTCTAAGGGGAACGAACAGGAGTACAGGCAGGTCATCATGGACTTTGTCAACTGGAGTGAGCTCAACCACCTTCAGCTCAACGCCAGCAAGACAAAGGAGATGGTGATAGACTTCTGCAGGAGTCTGTCAATACAGCTGATAATGATGATGAATACAAATTGTCCATATAAAACATGATCATTGAAAGCCTGTTTTATTAAACCTGTTTGTTGGAACAAGACAGGCTCTACTAAGAGCTCAATACTGCCTCTAAATAGGCACAGTTGCCTCACTTAGCCTGATCCCTCGGCTGGCTGTAGGGAATTTGGGGCAGGTGAAAAGGTATGGAGGAAACCTTTCCACAGGGTCAGAGCTTTTTTGGATGAATAAAATGCGTATCCAAACTGTTAAGAAAATCCTATCCCTCTCATTTGGCTACTAGCGTTTTCTTGAACTTTTAACTACAAAAATGAATGGAGCAACTCCTTTTCGTTTAAGTTGGTGAGATGCAGTTACAAGTTTGTACAGAGGCTGATCAGTGTGCTTTGAGTAATGATTTTTGTCAACTTAATTATCCCAGGCAAGGTTCCAGTTCTTCATTCAAAGACTGCAGTATGTATAATCAACAGGTGTATAAGAGTAAATGAATAACACAGTAGATCAGCAGGAACACAACAGAAAAAAAGGTTATTATGATAAAAGTATATTTAGTTTTTTTGTAATTTCAATATATAAACGGCACTAAAACATGAGCTGATGCACTGACAATTTTATAATTACTGCATGTGCTTTGCCATTTGACTAACATCATAACAGTAAAATAATTCAAAAATCTCTTCACAAGATTATTAAAAGATATGACTTTGATTTATATCGAAGAAAGTGGCACATACATCCTATCTGTGGCTTTTAACTTGAACACTCAATGACATACTGAAGATATATTAACAGTAGGCTAGTCCTGGGTACTTCATCACTGTTACAAATGTAAAAAAATCCATTTGTATGTGATAACTTGACAGTACATAACCTGATAGATGTGTACACTGTATGTTTACAGCTTTAAAATAATTTAAAACTTAAATTATACAATTGTACTGAACAAAATCCTAATACTGTTTCTCTTAAGAGATGTAGAATGTACAAGCGAGTATTTTGGCAGTGACGGCTCAAAGAAACTGTATCAGTCTGTGTGTGTGTGTGTGTGTGTGTGTGTGTGTGTGTGTGTGTGTGTGTGTGTGTTGAGCTTGTTTATAATGAAAGGTTTGGATAAAGCCGCCAGCTCCCTCTTAACCTGACCCACTACATCAGGGAGAGAACAGCACATTCTTGATGTAAGCCACTGTCGTGACGTTCAATAACATGTTCACATGTTCATTCCCTGGAAGTTCTTTTAACATAACAGGCTGCTTTTGCTTTCCTATCCAACGTTTGCACTGAGTAGCACTGAGTAGGTTCACTGTCCCATCGCCATCACCAAACACCACTGTGGGCTCCACATCTGGGAATTTGTCAGAGTACTGGAAGGCCTCCGAGGTGGGAATGCCGCTGCCATACAAGCAGTGGACAACCACCCCAGGAGGTGTAAGATCGGCCACCAACGACTCCGTGTCCTGCCGCATCGACCAGCCATCCTCAAAACCAATGTCTGAGAAGAGTTGTTTGTAGTCCAGCACAGTATAGTTGGTGGTGGGTGTTTGAACCAAGACCTGGGGGGGATGGGGGAAAACGTTTTTTTTATTGTGTTTTAATATTGTTATCTTTATGTTCACACTACATTTATAACACTTCATTCCCCATCCTTCAGTTTCTATACAGCACTTAACAAAACAAGCAAGTTCACCGCATATACACTTCTACTACAGGAACTGAAAGCCATGTTATTAGGTATGACCTTCAAGGAACTATATGTAAGATCTCTCCTGAATTAAATCATAAAATGACTTTACTATCATCAGACATTAAGGAAACATGCTATGTTGAAGTGCTAGTATGTTCTCATATTTTGATTCTGGTCCTGAATGGTCTGTATTTGTTTTGACCAGAGAAGGTAGACAGTTTTAAGAGAGCCCCACATGGCTAGTTTGGACGACCCTGGGTTTGCCAGATATGAGACAAATTATCACAGCAAACCAACAGGTGTTGCAAGCAATGGAAGTGGGCAAGAGAACTGGTTCAGATAGAACTGATTCTAACCATCCTAAAAAGCTTCTGCATGTTTCTAATAAGCTCAAGGCCAGAAACTTGGTAAAACTCGGATAAATATTGGGGATGCTTTCGAAAAACGGAGAGAGGTTAGAACGCAGAAAGGTTTCAAGACCGATTCAGAGCTGGCTAAACGCTGAAGCTTCCATGTTGTCATGGCAACCTGTGTGCGCATCAACTCTAAGAAGGAAGGGGCGGGGGGAGACAGCTCTCTCCAATGTTTTGAATTTAGACTGCATTACCAATTTTAAAGGCTAAGTGTCAGATTTACATATTGCTCCTTTAAGTGTGATCTTATAAGTTGTTTTGGCTAACAAGCTGGTAAACAGTTGCCTTTCCTCAAAATCTTTCAGATATGGAGCAACTTGGAGACTTTGTCTTCCTACCTGCTACTTTGTCTTTGTGTTGCAGCAATGTCTGAATTTTCTCCCCTGAGGATCAATAAAGGATTATCTAATCTTATCTGAAGCTTTGCAACAGGTTGGGGTAATGATTTTCTTTTGGTTCATCACATATTACACTTTTTTTTAATGAGAAAATGTGTTATCAGTAAAGCTTCTAAGCTTCATTTCGAGTTGAAAATTCTGGCACTGGCAGACACTGAATACTCAGAAAGCCAAGATAGGTAGACAAAAGAAAGGAGAAGCAGGGACGGAAACTTGAAGTGACAAAACAGACACGCAGAGACGAAGGGGAAAACAATTAGATTCTCAAGAAACTGAACAAACATGAACACACAGACACACCTGATCTTTTGGCCAAGAATGGGTATAGGGGAGCAGCCATGAGGTGGACACAGCAGAACGTTGCTGCGAGCGAATCTTTAACGGGCTGATCACTGGAATGCGGTTGTTATCTCCTGTAAGGAGAGAAAGAGAACCAGTGACATACAATAGAAACTCAGCAAAGAATTTCCAGCTTCAAACAGAAAAGTATGCATACTTCAAACGGGAGAGGTTGCAGCACAATTGTTTATATGAAATGGCACTGTACCAGAGAACATATCTCTCTGTCTCAATAATAATAATAATAACAATAACTAATTGATAATGCACACTCGCCACCAACTGGACTGGTCCGAGGTCTACTGCAGATGCTTAACATGTGGTTAATGAGAATTAGAAAGAAGTGGTGGACACCCGGTGATATTAATCCGTCAAAATGACAGCCTTCAGATTTTTCCGTCATTGCTAAAAGAAAATTCCATCAAAGACGCAGAACATTCCGCGACCTCTGGCCCTGACACACCAAGCAGACGGCAAAGAACTAGTGGCGACGAAGGCCGACTGTGGCGTCGCCTCATGTCGCCTCTCGTCTTGGCCAAAAAAATGCACTTGAACACGCCGCAAAGACAACAGCCAACCACCACGTACATTCTGCGTACTAAAATTAAGTACAAAATAATATGAAAAGATGCAGATTAGTTTCCTTAAAGAAACCCATCAAAATCAGAACATGAAAAATGTAAAAGATTTTAATTTAAAAACACTCTAATACTCGCAATAGAACGATAGCAATGTTAATGTCCAATGTAATCAAATTTTAATACCAAAAAGAAATAAAAGATCAAGAAGGACGTTATATTATTGTTAAAGGAACAATTGGCATTAATGACATGAATAACATTGGTGAACATGTGTGCACCACCTGAGTGTAATTAGGAATTCAAATCCTTATTTGATATATTAGCAGTAGACACAGAGGGTAAATGTATATGTGGAGGAGTTCTCAATGTAATAATGGACTACGACATGGACACGAGCAGTTTTAAGAGACATAAGAACTCTATAACAGAGATGGTTAAAAATGTGTGAGAGGAAATGTTTTTTTTTTTTTTCAAGAAATGGAGAGACCTCCATCCACAGCGAAGACACTTCAGTCCCTACTCAACAACACTTTCTGTCTAATCTAGGATTGATGACTTTTTATGCAGAAAGAGAATACAGGTATAGTACAAGAATGTCAAATTGGAGCAGTAGATGTTTCTGATCATAGTGCCATTTACCTAAAGATACATCTGAACTGTAGACAAAGAAATATAATTAGGAGACTGGATGTGGGAATACTTCATAACAAGTCAGTTATCAAGAAATCAATTTATATCATATCATTCATTTAAAAAAAATGAGTTATTATATTTTAGTATGAGAAACCTTTTTGTAATGTTGCAATGCATATGAAGCTCTCTTCTTTCATATTTCCCATTCTGGAAGTAGTGGAGATAGTATTTTTTGGTTAATACAATTCTAAAGACAGTGTTTTACCCACTATAGCAAACTAAAACTGTTGAAGCAATACCAGATCTCTTACCTGAGGTAAGCACACGCAGAGTCTTGGCCACCCCTGCCCATGGTGGTCCAAGAGCGACAAAGGCTTTGATGTATCGGTCTTTCCAGGCCTGTGGCTGCTGATTAAGGAAGTACAATGTGTACATGTTGCCCATGCTGTGAGCGATCAGCACCACAGGCTCACCAGCTTTCTCCGCCATCTCTTCAATCATCTGCTGCAACGCCAGGAAAAACTCTTTATTCTCATCTGAAAGTGAAGAAAAGAAACTCTGAACAGATGAGGGAACACATTGGCCCAAGTGGCCCTTTACCCTGCATTGCAATGATTAGGCCAGAGATGCTCTTTCACCTAATATCTGATAAGTCCCTTATTTAGACAAAAAGCTGCATTGCGTGTGGACCAGTATAATAATCTGGCTTGATGAGTGAGGTTTTGCACTATTCTGACTAAACTGTCTATTATAGGTGTACCAGTGTTTGTATTTGTCCTGTACTATCACAGTTTGGACATCATGGTCCGGCACATTCAGTCATAAGACTGAGTATGTCTAGGTAGAAAAAAAAGGCAATCACACATCAGTATCCTTACATTAATCCAGGTGGTGTTAATGCTCGTAACTATTGGCTAACAGCTCTTAAACAACAAATAAAGGCGAAGAAGCAGACACAAGACACATGAAGAAGAAGAGTAATAAAGCAAGATGACATGGCAGAGCTAGCATAGGTAGATGGACATGAGCTTGTATAGCGCTTGTCTGACTACTCAAAGTGTTTTTACACAGCAGGTCACAACTAACCATTCACACACTGATGGCAGAGGTTGGGTTGTATGTAAAGTGACCTTTAGAAGTAACTAATCCCATTCATACACTGCCTACTAAGCAGCTGGAGCAACTTGAGGTTAAGTATCTTGCCCAAGGACACATCTGACATGTGGCTGCAGGAACTGAGGATCGAACCCCCGACCTACCCTCTCCAGCAACTGAGCAACAGCCGCAGACCCACCTCCTTCTTTAAATGATTTGTTTGGAGAAACATCAGGTTCACAGTGCGGAATGTCATAGAAAAAACGTCGACATGCTAATGAATATTACAGCATCACCCAAAGTGCCAATCGCAGGAGCTAGGCAATAGAGAACAAGTTTCCCACAACTTATCCCTGCTGTTATTAAAAAGTCGCTGGATGTGAAATCAGAGGGGGTCATAGACGTTACGGAAGCTAAAACATTTTTAAGGCTATGCATGCATTAGTAGCGGACTCCACTTTTAAGTGTTTTTTTTTATAAGTGCTCAAGCCTAATTTCAATTTCCTGTACCACGTGCAAATAAGCCAGTCGGTCCGTGATCCTTAACTGGCATACATACTGCCTGCAACTGCTGTTAATTAACAACAGATGGATGGAGCTCCAATGTCTATTAAAGCTATCTCACAGTGACCACACACTTCATAAATCAGATATGATACATTGCTCATAAAGGCACATATTTTATTTTATTATATTTATTTATTGTTTTTAAATCAGATGCTATTTATTTCTGTGTTGCTTCTTGTTCCGACTATCACAGGTAGCTCTAAATAACAAACACTGAACTTGCACTACTGTCAGTTATAAATAAATTACAGAAACCTAGAATTATGCATCCAGGACTTTTTGTTGCTTTTTTCATGTTGAACCAAACTTGTTCCAAAACACGACCCGGACACCGATGTACCAACCAAACTGTGACCTCTGTGAACCATTACACCACAGTCTAGTCAACCTGTTTCAAAATAAAAGCCCAAAGATCTACGATAGAAGAACACATTTTTAAAGAATGGAAAATGTATCGATGATATTGTCCCTTCTCAAGACTGAAACCACTTAACCTGCCTGAAAAAAGTTCAAAAAATCCTAAATGTCCTAAATGTTGAATTAAACACAAAAAACACTTGCAATGAAGCATTGTGTTTATGCATCATATTTTTAAATTGAGCTAGTAACTTCAACATTACTAGTTAAGTTCCCCAAATACAAGCTAACATTCTTTATATACCTGTTAAGTCCCTATTAGGACACCTGCCAGTAGTCTCATATGTTAAACTGTAATACAAATCACCAGAATAATTTGAAACTGATGGTTTAAATAAACATCATTCATTCTGGCTGCACATATGAACCTCTTTTGTGTGTATGCGAGATTGTGTTCAATGTTGCTTACTCGGGGCTTTCCTCCAATCATAGGGAGCTCCTCTGACATCATCATCTCTGGTATAGCCCCACTCTGCCAGCGCCTGTACAATACTAAAGAAATACATACCTAGAGGAGAGACAAAAACCAACAAACCACAAACAGAAAAAAAGCATATACTTCAGTACCTCAGTGAAATATTTAGCAGTTGATTATCTAGTTTTGTCAGAAGACATTTAGAGGCTTGAGCCTGGGGACACCTGGAAACTATTTTTAGGTATCTAGAGTAATATATGATTTTGGGCTTTCAACTTACCAACACTGCGTTTGCTGGGGTCCAGATACTCTAGTGGAAACGTCTTTCCGAACCCTGGGACACGAATGTTCACACCTGGTGGGGATGAACTGGCGTGTGTGGACCTGTTGTAGATCAGCCTGCATAAACACAAATTATATTACATACACTTAAATATACCCAGCTCAAAAAAATGAAAGGAACATAGAATTGTCAATTTATAACATCAAGTCAGATAAACTTCAGGAATATCAATATGTCCATTTGGAAGCACAATGGGTTGTGAATCAATTTCACCTGCTTTAGTGCAAATCAAAGCGACAACAGGTGCAATGGTGAGGCAAAAGCAAGACAGCCCCCAAAAGGGAATGTGGTGTCTCTCCTTTACCCTTTTGACTGATTCTTCTCTAGTTTTATGTTCTGCTAGTGTTATCACTACTGGTAGCATGAAGCGGTACTTGTAGTCAAATCAAGTTGCACAGGTAATCCAGCTCCTCCAGGATGACACATACGTGCAGTAGCAAAACTGTTTGCTGTGTCTCCCAACACAGTCTCAAGTGTGCCCAGCACCGTGCAGCTCGATTGGTGTTCACCTCCATTAGGTGTACCTCCATGTTATAGCCAACGATACCCCGACTGCTGTTCCCTTAACTATTTGAGCAGTGTGCATCTTACAATGAAGCAAAAGGCACTTCTCATTTTAAATGTATTGCCCCATGACCTTGTTGAAAGATTGCATAAAGATGCCAAGCAAAGCTAACACATTTTGAAACTACAATTAAATATAACTATTACTATCACAACAAAGGAACTTATTTTGAGGCACTGGTAAGCATTTCAGTGTCTTAATGATCAAACATTAACAATAAAGAGCTAAAGCACAGGCTCAATCGACATAACAGTCTTTAAAAGTTGATTGCTATTGTAAACATACAAGGAATGCTATCTTATCCTATTTTCCTCCCAAAACCTGCTTGGTAAATAGTTCAAAGGTCAGTTTATCTTGTGCAGGTCAATATCTAATCACTGAAGGACAACCAGGTCGTTGAACCTATCCCTAAACTCTCTTACCCTGTTGACAGCACATGATGAAATAAGCATTGTATTATATTTTTACAAAAGTTATTTATTTACAGAAAAAGAGAAAAGGCAAAATATTTCAATCTAAAAGTTAGTCCCTTCCCCAGAGTAAACTGCTGGATGACTGCTGATACCATAATACTCACAACAGGACAATGACTTAACAAGAACATTAAACTGATCTTATTTAAAAAGAAAATAAGTAGGTGAATTTCTCAGTGATTGACTTGTACTTTAGGGATGTCTTAATGTAAATGCAAAGAGCAACTTACTACCTTATATTGTCTATCCAACAGTCTATGGCTACAGGAACCAGTAACTCCAGGTTGAGCCACAGAGTGAAAAAAGAGTCCGTCTTCTTGTAGCAGATGTAATGGACCACACTTGGTTTATCCAGCTTCGCCTCCAACTGGTTTCCCAGGTCCCCTGGTACTGCAACGGACGACCAAAGGAAATTAGTTTAAATGTTGGCTACATCACTGTCACAGTCCCTATATCATTTTCCAAACACACAAGGTTTTGCACTTATTAATGTCATTGTGATACACTCATGTAAAGGGATCATTCTCATGATTGAAAAAGGCAGCAGTATGTAAATCAAAAACTTCATTTAAGCCTGTGAAACCCAAAGTTTCTTTTTCACCTATAGCCTTCCTGGATTATTTTATTATCAATCATTACAATGTTGAGAATATGACCATCCCAAGTTTTTTAAGTAAAACGTGTATTAAAGTCTAATTTGAGCTCATTGTGTCAATATTGAATTTTTCATGGGCATCCGACATCTAACATCAGGACATGAATAAATATACTGAAATAAATACAATGAACATGATAATGATATACGATAAATAGTTTGTTTAGGGGTTTTCCTTTTTTAGATGTTGAATGTATTTAAGAATGTAATAAATGAATAAAGAATATTTGGTATGAGAATTTGAATGTATTTGTGTAGTTTAATGCCACCTGTAAAGAGAGCTTTTCTATACAGTGTACATGATGTGATTGCCGCCATCCATAATGGAGAGAAAGATGCTGAGATGGAATCAGAGGACATTGATGAAAATAAAGAAGACGTAGAGAAAGATGATGTTAAGGACAAGAAAACCAATAACATGCTGATTGCTCTAAAGTGAATAAATGGACATCAAGATCAAGCCAATCAAACACACCATGCCTAATCACAGGTGTCAATGGATGAAAAGGGATTTTATAAGTCCTTTATTTGGAGTCTATGGTGCAAAAAAATGTTGTCATGCCCTCTGACATAAACATAAGTCAAAGCGAAGAAGAATTTTCTGTTGGGACATTAAAGTCTAAAGCTAAGAAAGGTTTGAAGGTATGTCTCATTTCTATTAATAAATGACTATTTATATTACTGGTAGGAGTTATTATCCATCATCCACTTTAAACTGAGCCTAAAATAGCTATCCATCCTGCAAATGAACTCTTAGTTGTTCTGTGAAACAGAAATTCTGCTCCAAATAATGCCCAATGTTGCAAAATGACAAAGTTTGGCAAAAAACTCACAAGAACAAACAAACAAACAAACTCAATTAAAAGTCTTCACTTCACTTCAAAACATCTGGAAAGCACATTTATTTTTGCTTTAATATTTTGGTCTTACAAGATTAATGTCCTGAAAAATGCAATATAGACACAATGAGCTCAAATTAGAATTCAATACATGTTTGACTCAAAAAACGTTGGATGGTTATATTCTTAACATTATAATGATGCAAGACATTCTGGCTGAATCTGAAAACACATTTGTTTTCCAATAACATACAGTACAAACAAAGGGACTCACCGATTACATAAATGTATGTCAGGAAAAAAAAAACAGGAACTGAGTTTTTTTTTTCAGGAAGGCTATAGATGAAAAAGGAACTCTGGGTTTCAGAGGTTTACTAAATGTAGATGTACGCATCACTCTTTAAATAAAAAAGATCTCCTATTACACCTGTAGTATGTGCAAATGTCAACATTTCTGTACACGGTTCAACTAAAATAAGTCGTGAAATCTTCGAAGCTACAAAGGTGTGACTAATTGTAACTTCCCTACAGTGATCAAATGATTGGCTTGTTATGCTAACATGGGCATTAAACCACTTAAAACCATTTAACCCCTAAGAGTGATAGGTCACTGCAAATACACAGTCATTCTAAGTGATGACATCCAAAAGGCATGAGTTTTCACATATGGTGAACAATATTTGAATCATACTTTTTGGCCTCCGCATCCAACTGATATCAACCTACTGTATGGGAGAATTGGACTGACATGTTACAGCTCCTTAAACGTATCATCGCCATATCATATATGGGAATATTGTTTGGAAGAATAGTGTTACATCTTTCTATTAGTGTACAGAGACTTACAGAATCATTACCAAAGCACACTGAAACTTTTCTGGTGGCACAACACCTTGCACTGTAACTTTATACCTTTAGTTGGCTACTTGTCAACTTAGTTGTCTAAATGATGTCAATGTAAATATCTTTTAAGCTCATTTAATCAAAGTGTGGGTTTTGTTCAGAAAATATATATTCAATAATACCATCTCATATTTTGAGAAAACTGGAACAATGAATGCCTGATTGAGGGGGGGGGGGGGGCATTGCAGTACAACAACAGCTTTAGTCTGTAACAGTAGCCTAATGTTTAACTATTTTCCTAACAATCATAAACATGGTATAGTATATTGTTCATATACGGATAGTTGAACTAGTTTAAAGTGTCTATCTTTTCGTCGTCTCAGTATACTGAAAAGGTTGCAGTCAGTGCTCTGGTGTTTTGTTCCAACTCAGTCATGTGATGTGATCTGAGGACATCCGACTGTGGACAAACACACACGCACACATTGCTAATGCTCATCGAACACGGAATCAAACTAAAGCATAGTCAGGACAAATGTTCTTAGTTCTTTAAGCATGTCAGCCCTAAGCGATTATCGAAATATGTTCATTCTTCTGATATTCACCGAGTCTCTTCATCTCAGCCAGCCGGGGCCTCATAGAAGGCTATAACAACGTATGGACGCCTTCATACAATTAGTGATGATGGCGACATAAGTGTATGAAGATAACAAACCAGGCTATGTCTGGTTACAATTACAGTGGAAGGAAAATAGTGACTTGCCAGAAATCCTTCAGGTTGTTATTTAATGGACGTTTATAAAAATTGGATGTTTAAGTGTCGGCCGATCTAAAGACTTACAATGTTTGTATTTGAAGAAGCGCTGAGTAATGCCTTAGGCTTTTTATAACAATTGCGAGAATCAAAAATATATAAAATTGGTTTTATTCTGAACTGAGTTTGGCCTTAAACAAATCGGAAGAAGCTAGCTCGTGAGGAGCAAGCTGTTGACTGGCTACAAGTCGGGTAGTTATTTGAAAGCAGAAAGTAAAGTGAACAGGAATCCTGTAAGACGAAGAAGAAAACTTACTGAGGACCACAGGAGGTCTGGGGGGCTGACAGAACTTCTTTCCGGGACATTTCTCCAACGGTGTCTCGATACTGCGACCCGAAAACAGCGACAATAACAAACAGATATGGAGCAGCGAAGAGCAGGCTGTTATGCGGTGCCAAGCCGTCATGGTTCCTGGAGTCTCATAGCCAAGCGACCAGGACGCCACTTCGGCGTGAGTAGATTATAGACTGTAGGTATAGATCTGCAGTTAGAGGTTTGATGGGGAGTGATCGTTTCCCTTTGTGTTACCGAGAACGATGATAAGTATACAGGAAGGTGGTGGTCACGAGATCCAGATAACAGAGCAATCCACCCGGTAACGCAACTTCAACAATCAAGTCTTCTTCTTCTTCTTTGAATTTAATGGCGGGTTGCAACCATAACTTAAAGACGTATACCGCCACCTACTGTACCGGACCATGTAGTTTGAGCTATGTGACACTACTTTACATAAAATGTCAATAAAATAAAATAAATACAACTAAAATATATATCTACATCCTATGGTTTAACCCTATATTTTTCAATTATTCTATAATAGCTTTCTGTGTTTTCTTTAGTCCCTCTCCTGTTGTTCACAGTAAACCCTCTGTTAGCCTCGATACCTCACCTATCTTTTAATTTAGCCTTATCCTCTCTTCCCTACATTTTGTACAATGTAACATTATGTGTTCAACATTTTCTATGATTTTACATTCCACACTTTTACCTAACAGAAATAGTGTTTTATTTAACCAGCAATCAAGTCAAAAGTTATTGATGTCACATGTAGTCGATATTTGCAAGGAAAGATCAGTTTGTCATTCTCACTGATCTTTGTTGTTGTTGTAAACTTGTTTTGATCAATATTCAATTAAAAAAACATGTTTATCTTTACATTCAAATGCAGTTACATATGTGTTCAATATTTCACAAACACAACTACTTTAGCACAGTATTAAAAATACAAACAAGTTTAAACATTGGAAATAACAGAACTGTAGCCTACAACTCAATAACAGAAAAACAAAAAAGAAAGAAAACAAAACAAAAACCAGAAGGGGTCTGCTAATTGGGAGGATACCAATAAAAATCTATAAATAAAGTGATAGTTTTTGTCAATTCCTACTTTGTAAGGTTTAGATTTTCAATAGTGGATACATATATTTTTAAAATTGTGATTTTAAAACTAAAGCTAATATAACAATTTAATTAATTATGATGTATTTGTCTGGAAATTGGACTTGCTGAAAATAAGTAATATGTCTATTTTTGTTATTTTAATATTTTCTATTGATAATATTAATTTATTGATAGGAAGGCTAGAAGCAGAACACAAGTAATCGACATGTATAAACTGTAGGAATGAGTGGACATACTAAATTTAATAAACACACACAGGTGATGCATGTGTGCATTTTTATTCGTAGGAAGCAACAGTCACCTTATTTTTCAAATAATAATTTAATAACGCATTTTCAGCATGCATACAGAGAAAAGTACTCTACAGCCACTGCCCTGACTCAGATGGTTGATGACTGGTTGAAGGATATTGAGTCGAGGAAAATAATAGGTGTTATATCACTTGATTTCTCTGTAGCTTTTGATATTATTGATCATAAGTTAATGTTAGAAAAATTGAAATGTTACGGTTTTTCTCAAACTGCATTACTGTATGAATAGTTATTTGACTGACAGAAGGCAGTCAGTTTATTTTAATGAAAGTTTTTCAGATGTGAAACTTGTGAAACATGGAGTTCCTCAAGGAAGTCGCTTGGGCCGCTCCTGTACACAATCTTCACGAATGATCTTCCCTCAGTATTAGAAAAAGCACGTATCTCAATGTATGCTGATGACTCCACCGTATATTTAGCAGATGGAAACATCAATGATTTGAATACTAATTTAGAGAGAGAGAGATAAAGTCAGTGGTAGACTGGATCAGCAGTAATACACTCATATTAAATATATCTAAAACAAACATTTTAGTGGTTGGAAGTAATTATTCTTTATGTGCTAAACCAAAGCTTGATCTCAGTATAACTCAGACTTTAATAAAACAAGTAGAAGAAGTCAAACTGTTGGGAGTTATCATTGACAACACACTTTCATGGGACAAGCATGTACAGAAAGTTGTAACGAAAATGGCAATACATTGTCTGTGATCAAAAGGTGTGCAAAAAACTTGACACAACATCAATTAAACAAGTCATTCAAGCCTTATCTTTTTCTCACCTGGATTACTGCTCTGTGGTTTGGTCAAGTAATTCAATAAGTAACATAAAAAAAATTGCAACTGGTCCAGAATAAAGCTGCACGAGTAGCTCTCTCATGTGGGTTAAGATCAAATGTCAGTAAAATGCATGAAAGCCTCTGTTGGTTTGAAGTTAAAAATAGATTACTGTATTCACTGATGGTTTTCTTTTTAAGATTTATTTTTTGGCTTTTGTGCCTTTATTTGAGAGATAGGACAGTTGGATAGAGACGGAAATTAGGGAGAGAGAGAGGGGAATGACATGCGGGAAAGGAGCCACAGGTTGGATTCAAACCTGGGCCGCACTACCCACAGCGCCACCACACTGATGGTTTTCTTAAGGAACGTAATAACAACTAAAACTCCCTTTAATAATGAATAGAAGATTATCCTTCAGTACTGACACACACCATTACCCAACAAGGCATGCTGTGGGAGGTTGTTTTATTCTTCCTAAATCAAGAACATCATCATCTCAATGCTCAGTAACATACAGAGCCATGCTGGAATGGAGCAGATCCTTGAACACAGGAGAAGAACAGAAGGATCAGACTGAACTATTACAGCACAAAGCCTGAGGGGGGCGCTACATCTGCTGGGTGGAGTTCCCGTTCCAGGTGCTGTAAAATTCCTGTCTATGTTACCTGTATTATTGAAGGGAAATATTTCACAGTTTTTGTAAATTAAGTTTTTAACCGGAAACATCAGATAACTTAGATATTACAGATAGAGCCATCAGTGCTTTAAAAAAATACTGTTGTGTCGCTAGTTGTGACATTTTGAATTCCTTACCCAACAACTCAATTCCTGTAAAAGAACTTTGCAACATTAAATAGTTCAAGATTTGAGCAACAAGCAGGAAGGTGTAAGGAGAAGCAGAACAAGCGTGTGGCACACCTTTGTTTACATTAGATCTATGGGATGTGCCGTACAAAAGTTTCACTGAGCTATTATTTTTTTTGGAAAGTGTTTTGACTGCACTAATACAAATGTTTTCCAAAGTTTAGGAAAGACAAGGTGTCAAAAAGAAACGTATGACTAACTATAAAACACCTTCTCGAAGTCTAGAAATAGAATCACAGGGTCACCATGAATAAAGCTTTCGTAATTAACCAAATCTAAAACTAATCTAATATTATTAGACATACTGTATGTCACCCAGGCATGAAGCCACTTTGGAGTTCGTGAATTATGTCAAATAAATCCATGTTTGAGACATTTAGCCAAGACAGAAGTAAGAATTTAATAATGATTTTTAAATAATGTAATACCTCACCAATTATGAATAATTAACAGATCATTATTTGGATTTGAAATGAGTGTTATGAGGCCTTGCTTCAGTGATTGAGGTAACTATTCTTCACTAATAGATGATTGTATAGGCCTACTGGAAGGAATTTGGAGATTTCAGAGGAAAATGCCTAATAAAACTCTGACATACGGCCATCGTTGCCCAGGGATCTATTCAGTTTAAGATTCTTAATACCCGTATTTCCTTAATAAGTGTTTCATCACATTCTTCTTTAAAGTTAATACTAGCTTTTTAACATCTTTCAAAGAATTGGATATGTCAGAGCTGTTACAACAATTATCATATTTATACAGATTTGTATAACATTAGACAGGAAATGAATCTGTTACAGATTGAGATTATGGATTAATGTTAAATCTTTGTCAATAATAGAACAAAGAGGTCTATCCCAGCTCTTTTGTTCCCTTGAGATAACATTTGTTATGAATTTGCGATATACCAATAAAGATATCTTGATTGAGTGATAAAATGATTCACTCGGCTGTGACCAGTCATAGCCCAGTATTACATCTTTCAACTGATTGGACAGATCATCAGTTAAAAAGAGCTGGGGACAAATTCCCCCTTGCCTAAGACCATTATTACACTAAATGAGGCTGACACACTATAGCCCCACTTAACCTGCATTTTCTGGTAGGGGTAAGCCAAGATTCTCACAATGTATTTGGACACTCCTCTTTCAGCTATTTTAACAAATGGAGCTCAGCGTAAGTTCAAGCAGGAAGACTGGTTACATGTATATCTTTCACACATTCATTCATCTCTTCACCTCAACCTAAACCACTCCCCCTACTATTTCCTCCGTCTCCCTGCTCTGGTGGATAGCTCATTATGGGCGTTTATTCTTTAAGTAATTAACCAACCACATTCGGGCACAACCTCTCTCAACCAATCATCCTACTGCTGCCAAATGCTAAAGCAGTTCTCTCTCTTCTGCAGTCATTCTTTCTTTTCAGTGCAACCGCTGCAACCCTCCTCTGCCCCAGTCACCTCCATCCCAGCTCAGCTGAGTCCAGATTCAGGCTCAGAAACCCACTCCTCATCACAGCCTCCATTCCTCTTCACCACCACCAGTGTCTAGACTCCATAGGGGGTATCCTATCCTGCTGTCTGCCTCATTACCCCTGAAAAACCCCTAAAAAATGTGTTCATTCTCAATTAAGTCTCTCCTGGTTGAAATAGCTTTTTATGATTCACTTGATCAAAAGCCTGGGATGCATCAATAAAATACATGATTCTACAATTCTACAATTCTACAATTCACTTAGCAGACGCTTTTATCCAAAGCGACGTACATCAGAGAGTAAGAACAACACAAGCAAGGATCAAGGAAAAATAAAGGAACAATGTCAGTAAGGACGAACGATCAGCTTTGAGTCCGATTGGACACACAGGTGCTGAAAGGCATTGCCCAGAGGCATGGCACAACATTAACTGCCGGTCTGAGACTCTAATCAGTATATAAACCATCTTATACGTCGTCGTTTTCAAACAAAAAACAAAAACCATCATCATTACCATCATTACATCAATACTATCCAGATCATCATCATTAAGCTAAGTTAGCAGGTATTCCTGAAAGAGCTGGGTCTTTAGCTTTTTCTTAAAGGTACAGAGGGACTCTGCAGATCGAATGGAGTTTGGAAGTTCATTCCACCACCGGGGGGCGACAGAGGAGAAGAGTCTAGTCCTCGTCTCTGGACCCTGTTGTGAAGGTTGGATCAAACGCCTTTCATTGGCAGAGCGTAGTGGACGGGAGGGAGTGTAGACCTGAAATAGAGAGTCAAAGTAAGGAGGAGCCGTTTTTGTTGCTGTTTTGTAGGCGAGCAGCAGAGTTTTAAATTTAATGCGAGCAGTGACTGGGAGCCAGTGTAAGGAGATGAACAGCGGAGTGACATGAGCTCTTTTTGGAAGGTTGAAGACCAGTTGTGCTGCTGCGTTCTGTATCATCTGCAGAGGTTTGGTTGTGCATGTAGGAAGACCTGCCAGTAGGGAGTTGCAGTAGTCTATGCGTGATAGCACAAGAGCCTGTACCACAAGTTGTGTAGCATGTTCTGACAGGTAAGGTCTGATCTTCCTGATGTTGTACAGGGCAAAACGACATGATCGGGCAATCGAGGCTACTTGAACCTTGAAGGTTAGCTGGTCATCAATCATGACACCCAGGTTCCGGGCAGACTTTGTGGGCATGAGTTTGGTTGTTCCAAGTTGGATATTAGTTCATGATAACTGACATCTAAACCTGTTTACAATTTCCTGTAGGGCATATTTACACAAGTCTGTCATGATGATCTTAACTCCAAACTGGTTTTTGGGGGAGTAAATGTACTAATTTAATCTCTCAAGCAGAATACTTAAGACTTTTGATAATATGCTGGCTAAATATATGGGCCTATAGTTATCTACGCTGCAGAGCTCACAAGCCTTGTCTGTAATGACTGGAACTAACCGAACAGACAACATTGATAGGTAATAGCCCATGGATTGACAAGACGATAAAACAAATAAAAAAAAGATGAGCTTGGGGGCGGCTGTGGGTCAGTGGCAGAGTCAGTTGTCTGTGAAACAGAAGGTAGGGGTTGATCATCAGCTCCTGCAGCCACATGTTCGATGTGTCATTGGGCAAGACACCTAACCCCAGTTGCTCCCATCGCTTCGTCGGCTTATGTGAACTAATTCCAATTGAAGCATCACTTAGTCTCCACATTACCTGCTTTATAGGCTTTACTTTTACTAAGTCAGCAATATTGTGCATTGTAGAGATGTTTCAAAGATGTTTAGAACTATACATCCTTCCATAAATCTAAAACATTGTTTCTTAACAGTTTCTTGGCCATATAATCATCATTCATAGCCTGCTCATTTTTACAAATAAAGCGGATGGCCAATATATATCTTGCAGTTGTCAGCTTCTGGTACTGAAGCACTGACCCTTGTCTGGGTCTACCTGCTTCTGCCCATGATTTTAAATGTCAACCGGGCTTTAGCAAGCCACTCAGCTACATACTCATTCCATGCAAGCCTTATGTTATGTGTCTTATGTTTATGCCTGTAAGGCTTACTTTCATCATACAAAGAGCATACTATCACATTATACAAAGAGCAGAACTCCCTCCTATTCCAAACATTACAACAATTAACATCACTACACATGCAGTAAAAGCATCTCTTGGTAGATGAATTTCACTCAAGGATTATTCTGCGTAAGCATAATATTCTAGTATTTCCTTATTCCTAAGAGCAGACACGCCCAGTTTTTCTGCTTTGGCACTGTTAACATTTCTGGAAAGTACAGAAACAAGTGATGTTTGCGTATAAGATTCTTTATATTACTCGAGCGATCGAATGCATATAGAGTAATATCCTATTTCATGTGATTTGTTAATGTTTAATCAGATGCTAAGGTATATGAGAATGAGAAAAAAGAAATCTTTTATCTTTTTCAAAAGATTTTATTCCCTACAGTATCTAATAATAACTAAAGTCTAATTATAACACTACAGTTATATAATTCACAATAATATAGACTTTATTCACAAAAGTAACTAGCCAACTACCCATAGAACATGATCTATGTGTCATTTGGTGTGTGCACATTGAACAAAATACAGATGTGCTTATTAATTCATTTCCAATCAAATGTCAAACACACACCTTGGGGAAAAAATAAACAGATAAGGGACAAAGTCATACTGCAAGTCATCAGCATTCATAAGGTTGCCATTTATAAAGACTGGGAAGTTGAGATTAAATCACTTTCAAAATTGGTTTAGGACTGTTGTCCTTGGGATGCTTAAACTATTGAGGCTACTTGAAATTTACTTTTTTTTGCCTTGTACTTCAACACACTAAAAGGTTAACTATGTAAAAACCCTGCTTATCAATAGATTTTAAAGGTTCATAAGGTATTATCTGTTAGTTGGTTCCAGATCTGACATCAATACTGTTTGGCACATCTGCTTTGCCCTCCAAGATGTGCTGGATTTGGTTGGCAACCTTTTCATGAAACACAATATCCAAGTGGGCCAGCCCTCGGTACTCTGTAACATGGACGGGCTTCTCCTGCTGCCCCGCCCATCGTTTGCAAAGACTCATGCTAAAGCTGTCCACTGTATCATCCCCATCGGCATAAACAAAGTCCACCGGGTCCTCATTGGGAAAATCTTCGTTGTATATGTATGTTACTGGAGTTGGAAGTCCTACGCCGTACATACACCACACCTCAACACCTGGCGGGAGTAGATCACTGGTAAGATTCTTGGTGTCCTCCCACATATACCTATATTACCAAGGAGAAGATAAGGATTGTTGAGAAACAAACTTCAAAGTTGTTATAGTCAGAATTTGTATTTATACGATTGATCATGTAGCTACTTGTTGAAGGTGTCTGGCAGAGGTAAACTCTAAGAAAATTGTTAAATGACTCAGCAGCTCTCCTCAGCATTGTTGAAATTAAGATAAATAGTACTCCTTACATAAAGTACTTCTTTTAAGATGGTCTCAAAACAGTTTTAGAAAAAACTATCAAAATCGATGCAGTAGATCTAGAGAAATATTTTTATTTTCATCTATAGTGCACCTTGCACTGTTTCACTTAACTGTACATATTTGTATATTTTTAGCTGATAACATCTAATTTAGCCTTATCTGCTCGTTATGCTTTTCCACCACTAAGCAGTAGTGCTCTGAGAAAAGGGTTTCAGATGTCTGATAGGATCACTTTTGTTTTTTGGTGAAAGAAACTGCACACTTACTGTAAGTATCATTTATATTATTGACCAGTTTCTCAAGTTCCCGAAGTTGAACAGATTTTAATTTGTTACTGCTGCCATAAACTTGCTGCTCTCTATTCATTTAAAGGACCAACGGGTTCAGAGTCAGATACAGTATATGAATCACAAATATAGGACATCTAAATTTGAAAATGGCAATGACTCTTGTTTATCAAAGTTGTGTTATAACGCTTTATCTGATAGGTACCAGCCGTCCTCATAATTGATGTCTGTGAAGAGGCGCTTGTAGTCCTGGTTGGTGTAGTTAAAGGTTGGTGTGGAAATAAACACATGGTCTTTTGGCCAGGCTTCTTGAGATGGCAGCATCCAGGGATTAGTTGTTGTCATCCTCTGCTCCTCTCGAATCTTGATGTTGGAAATCATTGGAATGCCATCATTTTCACCTGTAATAACAGCAAAAAAAGAAATAGGTGGCTAATGTTACATGTGTAAATATAAGAAGCAAGACGTATAGTTTTGTAGGACTTGCATGGTTTAAAAATCAAATAAAAAATTCTTGAATAAAACAGTGGTTATTCCAAAAAGTTAATGCTGCCTTCTTAAGTTATGATCTTTACTATAAGTAGAGAGATACTATAAGATAACCAACATATTATATAGAAATACTTTGATTATACTGACAGTGCCAAGGGGCGGATTCATTTAGCATCAGTAGCATATTCTATTCTTAGTGATTTTCATTACCTGATGCCAGGACTCTAAGTGGTTTAACAGCACCCCCCCAAGGAGCTGCTAGAGAAATGAAGCCCCTGATGTATTTGTCTTTCCAGGCCGAGGGCTGGTGGTTGAGGAAGTAAAGGACATAGTGGCAGCCCATGCTGTGTGCAAGCAGGAAAACAGGCTTCCCATACTGGTTGAACATCTCTTCAACCAGCTCCTGCAGCTTTGTAAAATAATCTGCATTCTCATCTGTCAGGAAAGGGATTACAGAGATATTGTAGGCTGATGGCTTAAACTTTGATAAGTGTATGCAGTGTTCATGGTGTACAATCTTTATCTTTCTCATAATAATCATAAACAGTAAACATTTCACAGAAGTAAGCATGTGTATATTTGTGGTGTTTAAAGCTGTATTTATTTTCTTGGAACACATGTTAAACCAAGCAAAAGAGCAAAGATCCAATAACAAGGAAATAATCACACAGTCCTGATATACTACCTTACAGAGTTGTGAACATATGCATTATGTGCAACATTGTAGACTTGTGTTTCTGGCAAACAGCATTCGAGTTTATTATTTACTCACTTTAAGCTCCAGTTTGGTCTCCATCAAAATAATTCTCACTGGCTTTGTCACAACAACAGACAAATTTTAAATGATTTATTGTCTTTTTATTTTCTTTTGGCACAAATCAATTTCTTTATGTATTTTTGTAATGTGAAAGGTTCACTTATAGTGATAATCTCAAAAACAGATATCACCCACTTTTCAGCTCAAGCTCCTCCAAATAAATTCTTATGTTTTTCTGTGTTTCCTGTAAAAGTACACACAACTGTTTGCATCTATATAAGTAAGAAATAAAAAAAGAAAATCGAGTCCATTCACTCATTACTTGTAGGTTGGTTTACTACAATTCCCTATAATTAGGCTGCACTATTAGGTTTGTTAAGACTCCTCAGCTGGTCTAAAAAATACTGTAGCATGTGCACTGACAAGAATGTTAGTTACGAACTGTTACTGCAGATTCTATAGTAAAGGCACTAGGGCAGGAAAATTAATCAAGTTTCAATTTCAATTACAATTTTGGCTTCACACGATCCTGAAAACAAGATAATCGAGATTAAACAATTAATGTGCTGCATGCCTGTTTTGTCATGCGTAGTAAATGTTTCAAAGTTTTGGTGTTCTATTTTGGATATGTATTTCTATAGAATTTTTTGGGTTATTATTTTTGAAATGATCACACACATGCTCAAACAGGATCTGTGGATATGCATTAGTGGAGAGATGTCAGAATGGGGCTGCTACACACTGCTACCCAGGGAGCGCACCAGAGTGGTTGGGGGTTTGGTGCCTTGCTCAAGGGCACATCGGCAGTACTTGAGAAGTGCCCTGTTATTATATATTATTATTTATATATTTTAAACGTATCTATTTTCATTTACATAGATAGATATATAGATAGATAGACACTTTATACATCCCCTGGGGGAAATTCAGAAGTATCTCATAACTCACAAATAAAAAAAATATAAAAAACACAACATTGAACAAAAAGTGAAAACGACAATGTTAATTTAAATCTGCATAGAAACAATTAACAGATGATTAAAATACAAAAAGACTCTGCAGTCCTAAATACTTCTTATTATGTCACTAATCCCCAGCGTGTTAGGGAGAGAAACGAGAAAAAGGCAGGCAGTGACGTTCCACCCACTGCTACAGTCATGAGCTGCTACCATTGGCCTGTGTGTTATAAAGCCTTATGACCGTGGGGACAAAGGATCTCCTGAACCTCTCTGTTCTGCAGCACAGTGACATTAGCCGACTACTGCAGCTACTTCTCTGGCCTGCCATGATGTCATGGAGAGGATGACTAACTTTGTCAAATATATCCTGTCCTTTCCTTCCAACGCGTCTCACCACTTCAATCCTCAGTGAGTCCTTACACCTGCCTAAAACTGAGCCAGCCTTTTTTATCAGTTTGTTGAGTCGCATAGTGTTCTTGACATTCATTTTGCCCCCCTGCCAGCAGACCACACTATAAAGAAGAACACTCTCCACCATTGTAACATAACAATGAGTATGGTCTTTTTACCTGCTCTTTTGTAGTATTTAAATAACAATCAGTAAGGTCTTTTACCTGCTTTTTGTAAAGTGTCTCGAGATAACACTTGATATGAACTGGCGATATACAGTACAAATAAAGATTGATTGATTGACGGAAAGAACATTTCCAACATTTCACTGCACACATCAAAACACCTGGGCCTCATCAAGAATGTTAACTGGCTGGGGCGCTGGTGGCGCAGTGGTAAGTGCGCGCGTCCCACGTATGGAGGCTGTAGTCCTCAACGTGGGCGGCCCATGTTCGAATCCAACCTGTGGCTCCTGTCCCGCATGTCAATCCCCAATCTCTCTCCCTGATTTCCGTCTCTATCCACTGTCCTATCTCTCCAATAAAGGCACAAAAAGGCCAAAAATAAATCTTAAGAAGAATGTTAACTGGCTGAAGGGGGTACTTGGACTTGCAAAAGTCCAAAACTATCTCCTTGGTTTTTGCGGTGGTAAGCAGCAGGCTCAAGTCACTGAAGGCCATTATCAGCTCCCTGTATTCACCTTCCTGCCCGTTCCTAATGCACGCCACAATAGCTGTGTCATCAGAGTAATTGTGGATATGGCAGTATTTACATTTGTGTTGGAAGTCCGCCCTGTATATGTGAACAGGAATGGAGCTAGCACAGTCCCCTGAGGAGCCCCTGTGTTGCTAACCACCGTACCAAGGACACAGTTCCCGAGCCTGAAAAACTGTGGTTGTCCTGTCAGGTAATCTGTGATCCAGGTCTCCTTTTTCTTGTTAAGGAGTGTCTTGATGTTACTGGTGATCCAGGGTTTGTTTTTGGGAAAGCACCGTTCGGTCCTTACTGGTATCACAGTTTCCCAGCTAAAATTAATATAGTCTGTGGTGCATTCAACTATTCTGTCGATGCTAATGTCAAAGTTGTTCTCCTGTGACTCCACCTGTGCGCTCAAAGCAGTCCCTTAAAGATTCATTAGCCTCCGTTTTCCACTTCCTGAATGCGAAAATGGATGCAGGCTGACTAGGTATAAAGGGTTTATAGGAAGGTTGAAGAAAGACCAGTTAGCATACAGCATTGTTCTGTCCTTAATATATGTGCTGTATATATCTTGACAGGCAGCTAAACTCTTTCCTGACTTCAAGACTCTGAAGTATATTGAGTGCCTTATGTTCCCTTGTGGGACAGTCAATAAACTGTGAAAAGCCAGTCAGATGGGAGTTGAGGTTGACATGATTAAAATCTCTCGATATTGCTATGAACGCATCAGGGTGTTGAGTCTGTATTCTTGTGACAGTATCATGGATGACGTCACATGCTTCCATAGCAACCGCTCATGGTGGAATATAAACAACAATGGCGACTATATGTGAGAGAACTCCCTCGGTACATAATACAGTCTGAAACCAACTGCCAAAAGTTCAACATCCTGACAGCACAGCTTTTCTTTCACAGTTACATGACCAGGGTTACACCATGGGTTGTTCACAAACAGAACCCGGCCCCCATCTTTGCACTTTCAACACGTCCTCAGATCTCTGTCTGCTCATAACATAGTGGACCATGGCGAACTTGTTTTCAAATTGTTCAGAATGTGATGCAGATGAAAATCAATTAGTAGTCATGTTTTATAATCGGGATCTCAATATCAATCAAAATAATTGTGATTGTGAACTTAAGCCAGAAGCAGATGGTGAAGAACACAAAGACAAAAATAAACACATAAACACTATTAGAGTAGAACAAACCAAGGCCCACTATTTATTTGTATTTATTTGTATTTTTGCCTTATTAAGTCAGTCTGCTCTGTTGCTTTTCTTGACCTTTTTTTTTCTTCTTTCTTTTTTCTCACTTTTTTTTCTGTCGTAGGATGAGCTACCAGAAATATATATCCATGTCTGTGTATAAAATGTGCTCAGGTTTAAATATATCCTCTATACAAACCATATGCCAATGTATTTATGCTTGTTCTGACATGTTATGTTGTTTTTATTCTTGAAAAATAACAAATCAAAAGTATTACAAAATTAAATAATTGTGATAATGATTTTTGCCATAATCGAGAAGCCCTAATAGGCTAATGCTAGTCGGTTTATCCCTCAAGTGACTGCAAAGCACTGATAAAATGTAGTCCACATCCACCTGTGCAAAGGGCAACTATACGCTCACTCTTATTAAAAATGGCCCTGACTCCATCCATTCGGCTACCAATAAACAGATTTTTCTTCTGCCATTAAAAGAACCAGGGAGGCCCATAACTTAAAGGGCTGCGCCTATAATCATAGAATCTGGAGTTACCATTCTTAACTAACGCCCTATTTTGTAAAAGCTTTGCCCTTTAAGGCTATCTCCTTGGATCCTGAAGCAGGAAGGAGCCGCAGAGAGAGCAGATAAATCAATCACTCTCTTAGCAGATGTCATAGCCAAAAGCAAGGCAGCTTTGAGCAACAGAAATTTGATGGAAACTTGATCCAGATGTTCAAACGGAGCTGTAACCAGTGCTAATTACGAGACACCAAGCTGTTTCTCCTAATGCCTTTGAGGAAACATTTCATCAGAGGATGACTTATCACTGATCTGTCACCAAAACCCGCGTGACAGGACAAAATAGCAGCACCGTAAGCCTTAACCCTTGCAGAATCCAAAACCTCGGTCAATCAACAACAGGAGGAAAGAGAGCACATGAGTCAGGGGGGCACGCAGTTGGATCAAAGCCTTTTTCAACCCACCAGCATTGAAAGCTGCCCATTTCACAGAGTAAAGGGTCTTCCATTTGGGATGAGGTAGGCAATGCCGTTTACAAACCCATTCACTGTCCACTTGTCTACCGCAGCGCTGAGCTTGCCCACTGTGTGCGCTGCTCAGAAGTTAAAAATGTTTGAACTTGGGCGCAGTAATCCGTGACCACACCTCAGCACATTCAAAAGAAGGGAAGGGTAGATCACATTAAACTGTGTCCCATTTTTCTAAACTCTACCAGTTTAAAGACCTGGAAAGAAATGTTCAACAGTTTGGGCAGTTTGCGACGAGGATTGTTCAAAAAAGCAACACAAATATGTGTCCTGCTTGTGAAGCGTTCTTATAGAGCTGAAGCTCCTGGACGAGCCATAACTCCCCCAAATCCTCTCATGTCCTGAGAATTGCATGAATCCACACCCTTTTCTCAGTAGAAGAAAGACCAGGGGTTTCTACTGAATAGCGGACAGATAGATACATACATATACATACAGATACATAAATAAGCACTTTTCCTAACTATCATTGTGGTCACCAATGATTTGTGCGTGTGCACGCTCCCCTCCTGCTCTGCACCCTAGCCGAGCACAGCACACACGCTTCCTATCTGAAAGACCCTAAGATGCATTACAGAGAACTGTAAAGTTGTCTAGTTCCTGAGAGAGACCCAGCCTCCCTAAGCGCTCCTGTTCAGTGGCCAAGCCCACAACTTCTGCCATCACCGGGTAATTCCTCATCACCCCTTCCACCTGGGAGAGTCCCCGCGCCACAGGTGTTTCCACGGGCGGCCTGACAGAAGCTGCTGCAGGCAAGGAAACCATGATGCACCGAGTGTAATGGCAACACTGTCCCTGATAGGTTGTATTGCATGGCTGTCAAGCTAGAGAGGGGGCGGGCCTTCCTGCCTGGTCTTACGCCCAATGGCTGGGGTACCTCATCAGTACTGTCTGATATCAACGTCTGCATTGACAATGTGACCAAAAAAAAGCAACTTAAATTATTTAGTAATTAGTCTAAGTATTATATGTGTTTTAAGTATTGTTAAACTTTTGTCAAACTGGCATCAAATCTGTACTCTGTATTAAAAAATACACAAGTTCGGGTTTGAGAACCTGTATCTACATTAGTAGTATAGAAACCTATCTAATACAAAGCTCTTTAAACAAACCAGCAGGTACAGTGTTTGTGTTATGTTTGTGCAAGTGTAGCTTTGTGACTTACTTGGAGCTAACCTCCAATCATACGGTGCTCCTCGGACTGTTTCATTTTGGGTGTAGCCCACCTGGACCAAATGTTGCACCAGAGTGTGAAAGTAACCTAAAAAAAACAACAGCAGACTTCAGTGAACATTTTAAACATAACTTTGTACCAATCCCCTTTGACAAAATATATTAAGATAATTGCTGATACAGTAAGTTTGGCATATTCTTAAGGATTATTCCTTCTTTGAACCTTTGTCAATTTTGTATCATTCAAAATAGAATTGGTAGATAGAAAACAGAATCTTCAAATCACAAGCCCAAAATCGACAAACACAGACGTGTTTCTTTCTTACCAGCGAGTTTGTTAGAGTCAAGAAACTCGATGGGATATGTCTGCCCAAATCCTGGCACCCGAACCTGTACCCCTGGTGAGTTGGATGACCTCCTAGTCGTCCTGTTGTAAACAAGTCTGGAGCCCACATATATAAATACATTGCATTCTAGTTGGGCAATCTTTTCAACAATCTTTTCGTGTGATTGATGAAATATTTGCAAAACTTTTACCCCTTTATAGCTGTTCTGTCTGAAAGTGACTACTTTGACCAGACAATACATTTTATCCAACATACTGTATGTAAATCCAACAGAATAATAATAAAAATCCAACATCCCTCATTACATACATACAACAATACTGAGGTATTAAAGTGACCATCAAAATGAAAAGATGTGATCAGGATCACATTAAAAGTATGGCCTGATAATACCAGGGTACATGATATACATTGTTATGGGATCTAACTTTTGATGAACATGTGCTATCAACTGCAATAAGAAGAAATAATAAATGTTATTATTAGGTCTTTTAAGGGTAGAAGGCAAAATGGATATAATATAGACAATGTAAGTCAATAAATTATACCTAATATTATCAATCCAGCAGTCTACACCTATAGGCATGAACATGTTGAGGTCGATCCACAGGGGAAACCAGTGATCCGTTTTCTTGTAGCACATCCAGTGGACCAATGTTGGCTTGTCTATCTTAGCTTCCAGGCGGTTCCCCAAGTTTCCTGGCACTAGACATAAAAACACACTCATACACATTAGTGCAAGGTAGGTACTGAAAGGCTGAGTCAACTGTAGGTTAATTGTTCCCAACTTGGGAGTTTTAAAGTCTCTTACAGGTCAATATATACATCTGAGGAGTCATAAGACATTTGATGGAGTAGAAGAAGGAAACTAATATGTAATATTATTTTACTTTTCCCTTGGCTGTTTTTGTGAGACACTGGACAGTTTTCCTCAGGCCTCTGACAAGCATTTAACGCTAAAGTGTTTTTGGAAAAAAATCATTTCTTGGTAGACATATGCTAGCTCAAGGGGTTCATTTAGGTACTAATACTGTTAAAATATGCCACAGACTTTTGTAAAGCTGGGGGTGGGGGTTGGGATAGTTGGGTGATAGTTATCTGAGCATTACATTGATTGAAATGATTACAACCGGACATTACATTGTGTTTTTAGTTCAAATTATCATATCTAGTTGCTGCAACCTAAATGTAACTTCCAATAAGCAGGATGTAGTTTATTTTTATTATTATTATTTTTATTATTATTTACTCCAATAAGACTGCAAGACTATATTGGACTGACCTTGAGTGCCCTCTACCTATTCAGAGGGTTTTGGCAATTAAAGACTCAAGTTATGGTAAATAACCTCTTCAGGTAAGTTCCTCCTAAACTCTTTAAACAATTGTAGAGGAAATCTCCCAGTTATTTTGCAACCCTTTTATGTTTTTTTCACTGACCAGCTGCCATACCACTAATTTGCTAGCGCAAGCAGGATATAAATTATCATGAAGCCCAGACTGGACAGATGTGACATTGAGTGTCACCACTTGGAGCACAGCCTTTCAAACAACACCCCTCTGCTGTCTTCCAATGCTGCGGTCTCTCCGCTGGATGAGGACTGGGCCTTTATTATTTACAAATTCAACTACTGGTATATTTTTTTTGGACAGCCAGTTTTGACAGCGAGTGGGCAGGCAGGGACAGGTTGTTGGCTGCACAGTTTGGACCGGACTGTAAGACGGGCCGTCAGCAGGTCCCTGGACAAGGGGGGAGCAGGGTGCCACCCAGCCACCGTGTTGGCCGCATTAATTCCAAAAAACGGAAACCCTGATCTGTGAGAGCATCCATCCTTGTGATGGAGGCATAGGTGGACACCGGAGCATTCAAGGTCTTGGGGTCTGCAGCCGTCCCTTCTTGGTAAGGGATGAGGGCAGGGTACCGTGGCCAAACAGAATCCTGCCTGACCCGATGGAGCAGGAGAACAGACCTGCCATTTCGTCAAGGGAGACTCCTACCTGCGGTCCAGCATGCCCAGTGCCTGCTCGACAGAATATTCCTGAACCTGCCACAAATCCTCCTCTGCAGCAGCAAAGGCGTCTGCCCGCTGCTGCTTCTCAGCCTGGGAAAGGCACGAACATCACAGGCCCGCACCTCGCAAGGTGATTGCCAGGATAGCATGCAGGATTCTCACTGGGAATTGGGGGTCATCGGGTATGATGTACCCAGTCCAGCATTCGGGGCATGCACGTAACGGAGACATGCTGAAGGTAATTACTCTTTAGTGCTAGCTGAAGAAAAGAGGGAACAGATCACTTGGTCTTAGCAGTTTATATAGTCCAGGCATGGACTACAACTTTTTTCAACGCTTCAGGGTTTAGCGAGGGGATAAAACCCATTAGCAATAGCCTTAGAGGGCCAAGCTTATACGATATACAGAACACTTCTCATACCTATGACTCTTTATGCCTACTTCTAACAAAAGCTGGGTGGTGACTCTTTAGGTACTTGCCAAACCACATTTCATAACCACTGGCCCTAATGTGTAACCTATAAGCAAGATATTACCTGCCTAAAGCTGGTTACACTCTACACTGTTTACATAAGCAAGAAGCAGTCTGGTTGTCTGGTTGTCTATAGTTTTCAAACTATGCCTCCACTCACCTCTCCGCAGCACGGTGCTGGGTGCAATCGACTGACCCCAAAAAAAAGCCAAAGTTGAGTGACGGATATCCAGTCTCTATCAAATCCTCCACTCACCTCTCCACAGCACGGTGCTGGGTGCAATCGACTGACCCCAAAAAAAAGCCAAATTTGAGTGCCGGATATCCAGTCTCTATCAAATCCAAGAGGCTGAATGACTCATTGGCTCTATGGCCGCAGAAGCTTCCTGCTTCCCAAGACAAGAGCACCACACTCCCCTGGCTCGGTCCCTAAATCATAGCTGAGCCAGAACCGCCAAATGTATGATCCATCAACGAGGAAGACCAGAGTTGGCCCTGGCTTGATTCTCATCCAAAGGTTTGGAACTGTTCCACACCTGCTCATTCAAATTCCTGAACTGTCATCCGGGGTAACAAGAGGCATGGTCAGAACATGTCCAGTATTCCCCCATCTGGGCATCTTCCTACGTCTGGGTCCATCTGTCTGTCACACAAGTTCGAGGTGCTGGGGAAGCCGGAGCAACACACCTGTCCACTGACAACCCAGAGCCCCCTGTCGCTTCAGACCAGCCACTTTTAAAGCTGCCTTCGGGTAAGAGTGGAGCCCCAGCCCGTCGGTCTGCAGTTATCTGACATGGGGCTCTGCTACATCACCCCTCACCCAGGGAAACCAGCTCCATGCCCCCAGGTAAGCGCCCACATCAACCCACAACCCTAGTTATAGTGGACTCTATTATCAGGAATGTCCAATCTGGATCAGTATTAACATGTTGTTTCCTGGGAGCCACTGTTCGTGACATCACTGACAGCCATTGAGGTACTTGCAAACAAACATGAAATTGCCAAAGTCATAATCCACGTAAGCACAAATTACACCTACTGATCCCCTCCTGTAATCGCGGGTGTGGGCTTTTCAGCCGTCTGCTGGTGCTGCACACCTGGCTCTCATCTGCCTGCGCTGCATAGCACATCAACTACATAGACATTTTTAACAACGTCTGGAACCGAAAGGAGTTATTCCGGGACGACGGCATTCACCTGAACTGGTAAGTGGAAAAATAATGGGACAACATATCGGGTAAACATTTTTTACAGTGTTTCCTGCTGACATGTTCCGCTTCCAGGTAATCAAAACAATTCATGCACATCCACTCCCTCTGACCAGTCCCACTACGACTGACATCCCTCGGGTCCTAGCACCAGTGGCAATGGTTCCTCATGCCCATCTTCAGCTGATCATGTGGAGCCAGGATCCTGTCACTCTCCTACAAATTCTTCTACTCAGGACATTTCTAAACATCAGTTTAAAAAAATGCCCTGTTGTTCTAAACAAAGTCCAATAGAGATCTGATAGCTGTCTGGTACCTATCAATCCCTAATTCCCCCAAGACCCATTTTTCTATGCAATTTTAAATAGAAAGAAAGAAGGTTCTCCCTGGGGTTCCACAACTCCTTGAGTTCAGAAACTTTTTAAAACTCAACACGAACAGGACTGAATTGCTCATTGTTGGTCCAAAAATGTAATCAATATCCCGGAGTGAGCAAGTCAGAAAGCTTGGAATTATTTTAGACTCAAACCTTAACTTTGAAAATCATATCTCCAGTATTACCAGAAAAGCATTTCACTATGAAAAGAACATATCAAACTCCAATCCTTCATATCCCAAACAGATGCAGAGAAATAAATCCATGCATTCATTTCAACTATTAGACTACTGCAATGCTCTATATGTCGCGCTATCCAAACAATCTGTGAGACAACTACAACTTATTCAAAATTGAGCAGCCAGAGTCCTGACACATACAAGAACATTTGAACATATAACTCCCATCCTCAAAACACTCCATTGGCTCCCCATACAATACTCAGTTTTAAAATCCTATTATTAGTCCAGCATTCAATGGTTCAGGTCCTAAGTATATATCTGACTTTCTCACAGACTACAACCCTATAGGCCCTCAGGTCATCAAGTGGAGGTCTGTTAGTTGTACCAAGAATAATGTAAAAGTCAGGAGAGGTAGCTCTTTTAGTTACTGTGTGTGTGTGTGTGTGTGTGTGTGTGTGATACTATAACTTGTGTCATTGGTTCAATGTGCAGTATGTTTTTTAATTCTAGTCATCAAATCAACCCTCGAACAAAGCTTAATTATACTTATTTTGAAAGCCTTGTTCTTAGTTTTTCACTTCCAGTCTCAACAACCTTTTAACCAGTTCTATTTGTTACTATTGTTCTATTTTACTGCCCTCCTGGACCATATTCTGAATTTCTATCTGAATTTGCAGAATTTCTATCAAATTGAGTCCTTACCACTGATAAAATAACTGACTTCAATATTCATGTGGATGGTGATAATGATAGTCTTAGAACAGCTTTCATGTCATTAACCCCTAAGTGTAAACAAACCTACTCATCGTTTGAACCACAATCTAGACCTTGCTCTAGCTTATTGCCTTGAAATCAATGACTTAACAGTTTTCCAAAAAAATACTCTTTTATCAGATCATTTCCTAATAACATTTGATTTCTTCCAACCAGACTTAACTCCACTTAATAAAAACATGTTATCTAGAAGATTATCTGATAGTGCTGTAGATCAATTTAAGGAAGCTATTCCACCTACTTTTAATTCAGTACCATGTTTTAACCCAGTTGAAAACTCTTATAACAACATAAGTCCCTCTCAACTGGAACAGTTTGTTAAAAGTGCTGTAGATTTGCTCAGAGTTACTCTTGATTCGATTGGCCCCCTAAAACAGAAGGTAATCAAACAGCCTCTGGCTCCATGGTAAAACTCAGAAACTCGTATTCTTAAACAAACATTGCATACATTTGAAAGAATGTGGCGCAATATTGATAATAAATATATGAAGGCCCTACGTCACGCTCGAGTGACCTACTACTCTCTAATCGAAGAAAATAGAAAATAATCCTAGATACCCTTTCAGCACTGTAGCCAGGCTGACAGAGTAATTTCTCCTTGAGCTATGTATTCCTTTAGCCCTCAGCAGTAATGATTTCATGAGCTTTTTTAACAATAAAATTCTAAACATTAGAGACAAAATTAGTTACCTCCTGCCCTACCTGGTGCAGATAACTCTGATTTGGCAGAAACAGCTATAAAACTTGATATTAACCTTGAATGTTTTTCTCCAATTGACCTTTAGGAACTAAATTCAGTTATTTCTTCGTCCAAACTGTCAACCTTTCTTTTAGACCCAATCCCAACTCAGCTGTTTAAGGAAGTCTTTCCCTTAGTTAGCAGCTCTATTTTAGATATGATCAACATGTCTTTACTGGCAGGCCTATAGTTCATCCACAGAGCACTTTGTTGGATGCAACAGTGGGATTTGTAGTTTTCAGTTATAGCTTACGCCTATAAGACCTTCCTGGGCTACTGTTGAAGTATTCACTACAGTCATTTAAAGTAGCCGTAACTAAACCTCTTCTTAAAAAGCCTACTCTTGATTCATGAACTCTAGCTAACTATAGACCTAAGTGGTAGCTAATCAGTTATGTGACTTTCTACATGACAACACTTTATTTGAGGATTTTCAGTCAGGATTTGGATTTAGATAGCACTGAGACTACACTAACCCTTTTCAAACATACGGAAATCTACTGAAAAGCTCCGGAGATTACCCGGAGGGGCTTTTTGTGAACAAATATTTTGCGCGGGCTTCACCCGGAGTTTCTCCTGTGCATGTTTAAGAGCTAATATTGATCTTTAACATGCAATATTAACGTGTTAACATGTCCGATGTGTCCTTGGGCAAGACGCTTAACCCCTTCGAGAACATTAAGCTCCCAGAATGCAGGCCTGCTCTTGGTACCTACATTCTCTCACACAGGGCGCACTCACATTAGCAAAGTTGTTCCGTATCGTGCTTAAGCCTGATTGCCCCCCTGATTGCTCCAGGACTAACCGGACCTGAGCACGGTTACCTCTTGTACATAAGGTTGTAATACAACACATGCATGGCTTTACGTAATTATGAAGCGTGCCTAGTTTACAAGACAGGTGGACTAGAGAGAAGAAAAATAGGACGCGCTGTCGGGTCCGTGTCCACACATCGGAGAACAACACTGAGAACAAGACAGCTATTTTACTGACTTTGTGGCTTATTTTGAGTCATTATAGTCAGAGACAGATACAGCTGTCAACGTTGTGTACCCGCGTGCTTTTGCTTGTGCATAAACATACCTCGAACAACGAAGCACACCTCTTCTAAGCGTGCCAGGGCCAAGGAAGTGTACCGTGAGCACGATTGGAGCACTCACACGAGTCAAACAAACTGAACTTTAGAGGTGAGCGTGCTTGGGCACGGTACGGATCGCGAGTGCGGAGTGTGAGTGCGCCCTAAATGTACTATGTGAGGTAGAGCCTTCGGTTATTAGGCCCCTCTCCTTTGGAATCAACTATCAGTCAGGGTCCGGGAGGCAGGCACACTGTACTTTTAAGAATAGACTTTAAACATTCCTTTTTGTGCACTCACATCATATTGCTTAATGTCACTATCTGTAGATCTAAGTTACTAACCACATATTTTCCTTGGAGCTCCTGAGCTCTCATGTCTTGTAGATTTCTCAGGATCGTTAGTGGGGACGGCATTCTGCTATGGACCAACCCCCAACCCTGACCCCCTTCCCCACCCCCACTTCTTTTTTCCTCTAATATTCTTTTGTAATATTAAATAACAAAGAGTAAGGTCTTTTACCTGCTTTTTCTAGTGTGTCTCGAGATAACATTTGTTATTGTTATGATTCCATCACTGATGATGTGTCTAAGTGCATCAATAGATGTATATCGAACTACTGTTATGAATTGGCTCTGTACAAATAAAGATTGACTGATCGATTGGTTTTATTTTTATTTTGGGGTTTTTCGTGTTTAATTGCTATTTGATGTCTCTGATGTGCATTGCATGTTTTTTTTATCTGATTTCTGTAACTTTTCCATGATTGTTGATAAAACTGTTGTAGTTACTCTACTCTACTTTTATCCTCAGTTTGAAGCACATCAAGCTTTCCTTTAATGAAATGGGCTTTATAAATACACTTTCTATTCTATTCTATTATCTAGAACAATAAATATGTTAATTTAACTCCAATGTAAAAAAAAAAAAGTAGAAAACTGTGCTTAGTTTACTGTAGACTCAGACTTTACGCCCTGTTTTGTCTCCTAATAGTAATGCAATCACATGAAGAAAAAGTATTGTTATAAAAATAACAAAAAAGACTCATGAGTTGACGGGCTGGAGGGGTAAAGGGAAGAGGGATATACGTCTTTTGACATTGGTATTGCATATTTGACCTTTTGTGCCTGAAATTGCCCTGCATGACCTAGATAAGCAAGACGCAAACAGGGAAATGCAGGGTCAAATGTACAGAGTACAATGTACGACTTTAATCATAGCCTGGACATCAATACACAGACAAACAGTTAGTCACATAGAAACACAAAATAAGCTGTTGGGCTCTAATCAACCCTTCATGTAAATAGTTGTATATGTTTTGCTAATAATATTCCTGAATATCGTGGTATGTTTTTTCACTGGTATTTGTTATCATTTTGTCAGGTATATATATGTATTCATAATTATATTTATCAATATTTATTGTTCTTTATAGGCACTTCAACTGCGCGTATTATGGATATCTGTGTTCTACAGAGGATATTTCTATATTGAATTAGCTTTATGATACTATGATAGTATGCCACTTAAATAATGTATATTTTTAGTAGGCTAGCTGATTGTAAAATGATGAATTTCAGCTGTATTGGGTCACATTTTTGTCTATGTATATTTAAGATGGTGACTCACAAAAAACACTTTCAAGTCTGAGGAAGAGCATGTCTACTCAAAACGTCACATATCAATAAATCCTTCAAACAGGAGCTTCTTGGTGTGCAGATGTTGTTTGTTTTTCTCTAAGCAACCCCCCATTCCCTTATAATACAGTTTTCTTTAATAGAGTATCACTTAGAATTGCTATGTGAACCAGTAAAGTGCAATGCTTTGTGTGCCATTGAAGTGCAATATCAAACAAAGTGGAAAAAGGCACAATGGTGGGTCTTGCCTTTCTCTTAATATTGTGCCCTGTGCCAATATGATATAACCATCCATCTGCTATTCCAGTTTAATATCCTTTCCCCTATTAGTCTACTTTAATAAAATTACACTAGGCCTATTTCCAAATATTGTGATCCATTAAATAAAACAAACCAGAGGACACAATAAGCGTTAATGCTTCTTTTACTCACTTTTCTATGTTGGCAAAGGATCTGTTTGACCTGTAAATTAGATTGTGCAAAAACTGTTTCACAGATCTACATTAAAACCTGACCAAACAACATTATCTACACTTACCAATAATGAGTGGTGGAGTGCTGTTGCTTTGTAAATCAGGCTTAGCGTTTGGAGGGAATACAACGTTCAGGATCCAGAAACCTGAGGAGTGATGAAGCCCCAGCAGAAAGACAACCAGCAGTATCGAGGAGAGGTGTCCAGCGGGTCCCATGTTCCTTTCAAGCGGCCGTGAAGTGCGACTGTGCTTGGTATGCTGCGGAGGTAGCCTATAGGAGGGCCGTTATGTTAGACCAGGGAAATGTTGTAGCCTACGCCTATTAGACCTTCCTGGGCTACTGTAAGTATTCACTCCTGGCAAACAAAGTAGAGGACACAAAAACATGGGGATGCAAGGCAGGCGTACTAAGAAAAAACGCAAAGGCTTAGGCTACAGGTTACTCATTGCCCTATTGATTCTTACACATCAGACGTTGGCTATTTAGCCTATTTACACAATATAAATGATTTACAATAACAGTGACTTGAGAACACGAGTTTTTGAGAGAACAAACATAAATAACGATGAAGTTTCACATCAGAGTAGGCGCTTTAAACTTAGATTCTGTGCAAATTATAGTCTTAATTGGGCTACTGGCAACACTCTTCTAAACACTGTGCGGGGTGAATGATGATTTTACATGACATAGCCTAACTACGACATAACGCTTAGGCCTTGTCCACACGTAGGGGGGGTATTTTTTTAAAACGGAGGTTTTCCTCCTCCGTTTCAAAAAATAATCCTGTCCACACACGCTAAATTCTCAAAAACATCTTAGTCCACATGAAAACGCAAAACGCACTTTTACGGCTGTCATGAGCATGCCATCGGACCGTGTCGCCCCTCAACCATCGCCCGACGCCCAGCCTCCACCATCGGACTGTGCCGTACCAACCAACACCCGATGCCCAGCCACTACCATCGGACTGTGTCCTCCCCCTGCATATTATCCCATATGCTCTTTTGCAGGGACGGCGCCAGGATTTTTATTCTCCCGGTGCTGAGATGGAGCTTGACTAATATGTTGGGGTGCTCATGTTTCCCACAGAATGACACAGTAGGCTACCTACCTGGGCGGTGGAGTTCGCGAGCGGGGGGGATCTACATACTTAAAAATCTTTAGGGTAATATTACGTTTGTATTTATATAAAATATGTTTTTTCACACTAAATTAATGTGGTTTTTGCAGCAAACATCTTTAATTTGCATTAATCTGAGTGGAGATGTTCACAGACTACAGCAGGCAGGCTGTTAGATGACGTTGTTATTGTTAAATTAGCTGCAGACACGGTGAGAGTGAACGGAGAACAGTAGAACCGACCGTTTGACCGAATTACGTGTGTTCCCAACTCGGTCCGTACAAATCAACTGTGTGCTGCTGTTGCACTAAAAGTAAAAAGGTGCGCGTGGTGGCTGGCGCTCCAATGTGTGTGTGTGTGTGTGTGTGCGTGTGTGCGCGCGCGCGTTTGTACAGCAATGTAGGCTATATGTTGGTGTGTCTCAGCCATAGACTGTAAATATTACGGTCTCAGCGTGCCCCGCGATGCTCACAGTCATGACAGTAGAGAGGAGCAGGGAGAAGTAGCTACAGCTACAAAAAACGCGGACGCCTGCACTCTCTCGCGCTTTCTCTCTCCCCCGCTCTCGCTCTCTGGTAAACGCATCAATTTTATGGATAAATAAATGAAAAATTAATTTAAAACAGGTCGGACATATACTTTGGCGGCCAGAAATATACTTATTTAAAAAGAAAAGAAAACTACCAAAATACGTGAGGGGGCTTAACCGGGGCTAGACAGATTTGTGATGGGGCTATAGCGCCCCCTAGCCCCGGTGTAGCGCCATGCTTGCTCTTTTGTGAAGCGTCTCCAGATAGCACTTGTTATGAATTGGCGCTATACAAATAATGATTGATTGATTGATTGATTGATTGATTGATTGATTGATTGATTGATTGATTGATTGATTGAAGTCAAAAACGATGTGCATGACATACATTTTCTCGCCACTCCTCTGCAATGACCATTTCATTTACAAAGTAGTCCATTCTGGCGTCTCTGCTCGTCAACATAGTGACAGAGTCACTGTATATTTATGTGTAAGCATGTTAAAAGTCCAGTTAGCAACGTTAAGACCAGCACTAGATGGTTACGTCTGCTTTCGAACTAATCTCATGTAAACAAAAGTGACAGCGTCGCACAATGACGCCAAACGGAGGAATCACTGCTTTGTCATGTGTGCAGCAGTGTGTTTAGTCAACCATATACACCGTCCTCTGTGAGGTTACAACATCAATATATTTGGGCACTGTAAGTAGGGCACAAGGTCAATGCCCTTGTTAACTTTGAATTAAGGAAACACTGCCGTAAACTGTTGTTTATTGTCTTTACTAAAGAACCCAAAACTGAATTAGGTGATTATTCTGTGGCTTCTACTTTCTAAAATTATGTTCATGAGTAAACATAGATGGTCTCCCATGCTCTCTTTTAAACTAATGGCCTTCTGTTGGCCAGAATGTAAACATTGCTGTTTACGAGTTCTCTGCCATTCAGATGTAATTGGATGGTTCACAGGTGAATTGATGAAGGTAGATTTAAAAAAAGAAACTTACAATACACATTGAAATGAATAAATGTATGTAATACTAGGCTATATAATGTCAATAAAGGATCGAATATTATTTTTTATAGAGATTAGAGTTACCTTTTGAAAATACGCATCTCAGGAAATTCAAATTTCTTTAACGCAATTTATGCACTGAAACAATAAAGGAACATCTTATCAAATGTTAACATTAAAGCTTTTTCGACTTTTTGGTAACTTCATTAATATAAGTATTTCAAGCTACTCTTGCAGTGTAACATCTAAATAAAGATTTTCCATTTGATACAGCTTTTAATGTTTCAACGTATTTACATTTGTCCCCCTGCTTTTGTTGTTTAATATTAATTTAACTTTGTATACGAACGTGTGTACAATAAAGAAAACTAAAAAAAGTGAAATAACCCGGAAGTAGGCGGGACTACCTTTATTCAGAACAAGAAGCTAGCCTCCGCCATCCTCCCTGTGCTGCAGGCTTGGGTGCTGTCTATAGCCGATCATCATGGTCCAACTGGTGGGTTCCCTTCGAAAAGAGCTGGCTGACTCCCTTGCCACCTGCAAGGTTCTGGTGGTGGGAGCGGGAGGAATCGGCTGCGAACTGCTGAAGAACCTCGTCCTCACCGGCTTCAAGAACATCGACGTGGTCCGTAACTCTTAAGTTTGTTTGTGTGTGTCTGTTAGCTAGCTGGCTATCATGCCATGTCTTTGTGTTGCGCTGCGCATGGAGATGTGCGGACAGTGGCTAATTCCTGAGAAGAGGCATTTAAAGAAGTGTATCGTACGGGTGTTTTTGGTAAGTTTCCTACAGTTTTTGTGGGCATAAAAAGTCACAAGGTACTGAGAGGAAGTATTGAGAATATGAACACTGCGGTAAGAATGAAGCTAGAACATTTGGCGCCATTATCACTGCTGTGTTTGCGATATGACTTCTTTGTAATGTGACCACTAGTTAGCCGGTTGACTGGCTTAACACTCACCCACACGCTTGGAAACGCCTTCGAAGTTGTGTTACATTAAACAGAAATTACATTTTTAAGCAGGTATAAAACCCTTACGGCCCTTTCGCGCAGCATTAGCTGTAAATGTCTGTGTTTGAGAGGGTTTAGAGGGGGTCTCGTTAGATGCTTGGAGCTGAGCGTTTGCGATTGGCCCTGCACATTGATCTCAACTGGTCCTTGAAAGATGCTGATGAAAGATAATCATTTAAAATTACCAGTAATTCCCTTCCCTGTAAATAAGTTACAGGGACTTCTGGAGACATTTTAAATTAGGAAGTGTTATTGGGATATTTTACGAGGAGAGTTGAAAGTGATACTTGTGCCAATCATTCATTTATCGCAGGTGTCAAACTCAAATGTTTGGTCGGGGTAGGGATGCAACGATTATGGATTTTTACACCATACAGTCTTAGAAAGAATCCAGATTTTACGTTTATCTCTATTATTTGGCATTCATTTCACAACATTACTAATGTAGAATTACATGAACAGCCTTAAGAGAAGTACGCGTATTGTTGTTTTTAAAGTATTAATAAAAAAGTGATCAAATAATCCAGTGCAAAATAATAAAAAGCTAAATAAAATAAGGTTAATATAAAGTCCATCTCTCCCTTATGAATTGGAAGCATTGTGGAAAATATATCTAGTTGGCTTTTTCACTTTAACTGTTGCTGCCGTTGAAGCTTTAATAATTTAACAGTGATAATAAATCATAATGGAAATTAAAATGTTTGTATTTATTGTAAATTACATCTGAGCTATGCATTTCCATTTTCAACTGAAAAATGCAGCCTAAGGCTTCATCGTTCTTCTACCTGGTATAATAACTTACAATGCTGAATGTTTCCTCCACACAGACCTAGGAATAAAAGTTATACAGTCCCTGATAGATGACATGTTGTTTACGTTACTGAAGCCAAACTGTCACTGCTACGCCATTTGTTGTCAGTGACACGTTTATATTTAATTCCTGACCGACTCAATGTTTTATTGAGTAACTTGCCACCTACGTAATATCACTCAGTTATTATGCAGGATAATTACGTGAGCTAAAAGTGTAGTGCTGGGTGGTGGTCTGATCTCTCAGATAGGCTACTGCATCAAGTTGGATGTGTTCGACGCTTTAGATGAAACTTTTTTCTGGTAGGTTTTGCGAATGGGGGCTGTGTCGTCTTTATTTCGCACAGGGTGCACATAAGACCTCCTGTGGCCGTACTATTTTTTGTCAACATCAATATGACTCAACACATGGATGAATAGCCTGTTAAATGATTTATTATTTGAAATCATTTAACATAAAGTACTTGTAAAAATCAATGAGCACCCCATGTTACCACACAAAAAATACGTTGCAGAGAGGTTGACAGCAACAAATCTGAACAAGTCAGTGCAAAGACAAATGTGTATTGTGACTTTTTCATTTATTTTCATATTTTCTTATCAACATCATCATAATCAGTGACAGACACAAACATTCCTGTCACAAACAGTGTGTGAGCAGCGCTGCAGACAGTACATAGAAAAAAAAACAAAAAACATAGCACACTGAAACCCTTTTCACACATACGGAAATCTCCTGAAAAACTCCAGAGATTTTCCGGAGGGACTGTATGTGTGAACACAACAGCTGAAGAGAATTCACCTCGATCCAATAGGAGGGAGAGTGACGTTTCTAGTGACTGCTGCACGGTGCATAGAGTGTCTGCTCCATACTGACTCTATGTGTCAGTACGTTGTTCTCCGCTCTTTTGTGGATGTTGTCATTCCGTCGGACTACACATAGCATTGATATAAAGGCAAATATTGTCATTATAGCGTAATGTAGCGGACTCTGTAGCTTCTTCCGCTTCTTCCGCGTTATTTTTTTACGTCACGTCTTACCTCAGGAAATCCCCGCCCCCCCCCCCCCCCCCCCCCTCCTGTCTGACAGGGATAGTCTCCAGCTGTAAGGTGCATATGTGAACGGCTAAGTCGGGAGAATCTCTGTAGAAGTCCTCACCTAATTATCCGGATATTATCCGGAGTGCATGTGAAAACGGCTTGAGTTTAGTTCTTAACCAGCCATCAAATTACAGTCTTTACTGGCCTTAATCTCAACTAGAACACACATTCATTTATGTTTTTAATTCATGCTACAGCTTCCTCAAGTAATTCAAGAAATCGTCTCAGCTCCATTGTTAAGAAAATAAATAAAAGTCACAATCAAAATAATCTTGCGGACCAGATACTATTTGCTAGGTGAGAAACCTCAAATTGGTTGTGTTTCCTCGTTTCACAGGGATCTTTTTTTTCCCCCAATATTGCAATTGCGATTTAAAATGTACATTTTTTTTTTTAAGTTCCTTATCTCCTGTATTTTCAACAAACAAGCAATAAATCATTCTATATTATGAACAACTTAATATTAGATAGATCAACATTTCAAAACTGTGTTTTATTGTAAGGCCTGGCTTACTGTATATGTTGCCTTTATGTTAGGATAAAATGAGATGATACATGAATTGATTTGAATGAATTGTTTTTATTCACTTAAATCACAGTTGTATATTGACTGATGTGTTTAACTTCCAGCCTTGTAAGTATGTAATAATTGTCATGACAACATCATTTGAGCCTAGGGTCCAGGAGTGATGCAACAGTTCTGCTTTCTTCCTCGAAGTGTGGGAGAAGAGCCCCAGCAGCTTCTTGCACAGTCCTGTTGCTCTTGAACCTCATGTCATCTTTGGATTGCATTTCCTGAAAGAAATTAAAATGTTTAATTAATAAAATGTGATACAAAGCTATCACCATTACAAACACACACACTCAGAAACGCCCTCCACTCACAAATACAGTCACACACACTCTCTCCCTCTTTCTCTCTCTCTCCCTCTCACACAAACACCCACACACAATTAACTTACCAATCGTCAGATGTAATCGGTGCCCAAAACCCTGGAGCCTGGTCCACTCATTAAGCTTTAGTGCCAACACCATATTTGATGCGTTGTCCATCACTATGCAGACATGGTTCTCTGCATGGAGATCCCAGCTAGCAAGCCCCTCTCTCAGTCCGGCTGCAATTTTTTCCCCTGTATGGGCGTCTGGGAAGTAGACAGTTTGAAGGCAGCGAGCTTTGAGGTTATTTATTTTTTATTTATTTATTTTATTTTACAGGGACAGTGCATATTAATAAACATTTCTGTAAATATGACAGAGTTAGCCAAAAGGCAAATTTTCATCTGTTGTCCCTGGCCAGATTTTATAAAGGGCTCCCTAAAAAAATCACAAAAAAATTCAAACATTGCAAAAAGCTAGAATAGAACAACATGGCAGTAATTAAGTGGACAGACAAGCAGTCACAGGTGAAAATACATAACCCATGCAGGAAAAACAAGAAGCAGCATTTGGTTAATATTAAAAATGCATAACATGCAGGACAGACGTGGAGCAGCATTGAGCAGACATAACAATGTACACAATTAAACAGGTATTAGTAAAAGCACGTTTCCAATAACCTACTGAAGTAAATGTTACGTGCACACAGGACAACATGCAACACAATTATACACTAAACACGTACAAATTACACGAGGCCACATATAAAACATTGAGTGAGCTATGCCTGAAGCTCACAACAATACACTACTAAAACATGCAGGCCACATGAATTAAAAACACAGGACATGTTCACCAACAAGCAGACACAAGGTGGCAGCAAGGTGGTTAAAGTCTTCATCAATGAAACGCAGCGTAAGACTCAACGTGCCCCGCTGAACGGCTTGACCACAGGCCCATTGTAGTAGCTAATAACTGTTTTCAGCTTCGCTGCAACTCTCTGCTTACATTTTTTATATAGCTCCGGTATGGCAACCTGGCTAAAATATGTGCGGGATTGCTGTACTGCTCATCAAGTGTATTTATCAGAGCCGTAAATCCAGGCTTGGTCTTCGTGCTGAGAGGCATCGTATCTCTTCCAATATACTCTGTTATTAGGCGGAGTAATTTCTCTATGCCGTTTTTAATTACGTTCATACGGAGTTATGCTTACGAACATGTAGGTCAGTGTCCGGCTTACATGACACACCATTTGTCGGCATTTAGCCAAGTTACTATCATACATTACTTTTTGGTGTTTCTATAAGTATTGAAACAGGTGTTCCCCCGTGAGGTAGCACAGTAGCAAGGCAGGTTCTGCACAATACCTGTCAAATTTGTCCCCACTAGAAATGTGATTTGATTGTAGTTACAGTCCCATATCAAAATATATTTAATGACTTGTGGTTATTATTTAATGATAATTGATCAGATTATGTAAATCTCATTTGGCAGATTGCTTTAAATTAGCTGTACTATATATCACACTGCATATTTGTGACTAACATAACCCTATTGATTTTGCAGATTGACTTGGACACAATTGATGTCAGCAACCTGAACCGTCAGTTCCTCTTCCAGAAGAAGCACGTTGGCAAATCTAAAGCACAGGTTAGTAAACATTGTGGATTTAATCTGAATGCTGGCTTTTGGGCTGTTCATCATGTATACTTTTTTCAGGGAAAAAACCCGACTGAACTAAAACACTCTTATGTGCTTTCTGAAGAATTGTATTCAGTCATTGACTTTCCTGTTCCTGTTATTTTGAAGGTGGCCAAGGAGAGTGCCTTACGGTTTTGTCCCTCTGCAAATATCATTGCATACCATGACAGCATCATGAAGTAAGTTTCTGTCTTGTGTTTTTAGGTTTTGTTTATTTAATAAGTTAAAGAGTTTGATTAATTTCAGAAGGAGTCTAGCTGGTTGTCCTTTTGATTTGGAATCATTGTTATGTTTCCCCCGACAGCCCTGACTACAACGTGGAGTTCTTCAGAAAATTTGTGCTGGTGATGAACGCTCTGGATAACAGAGGTAGTTTAACTTTAAATAACTTCAGATTATTTTTTCAACTCTTACTTGTCTATAGGTTATGTTAAAAGAATGAATTTCTGAAGGGCCGTTTATGAAGGCACCTGAACAATTAGCCAGCTAAAATACTAAATTATAAACCTGTGGATTGCTTAATATCTAGAAAGCTCTGTGTGATACAAGGGTACTATCATACATACAATAGTAGCTTGTAGCAAAGACTATTGTCCACATTTACTGTGTAGTAACGTTAAGTGTAACCACACTATTAAGATCTGTCCTTCACTGAGCACTTTGTGTTCTTGTGAAAGGGAGGCACAGAAAACTCCTTGCAACAGATTCATAGTGAGATTTCTATAATGGATTTAGGAGTGACAATAAATCTTAAAATATCCTTACTTACCCAATACCTACAGAAGAGCCTATAATGTCAGAGCTTATCTATACTACAGTTTTATTTTTGAAGCCCATGGATCTATAAAATGTCCGTTTTTAAAGCTTCTCTCGTTTATTAAATGACTAATGAAGAAATTATACTCAATTTATGTCTCTGTAGCGGCACGTAACCATGTGAACAGGATGTGTTTGGCAGCAGACATCCCTCTGATAGAGAGTGGCACTGCTGGTTACTTGGGACAAGTGACAGTTATCAAGAAGGTTGGAATTGCCTGTTTTTGTTTTATTTCACTTTTTTTTTAGATACCAGTTGCAGTCATTTTTAGTCCAGTAATAAATGTATGGTAGCCCACCTCTCTGTGTTTTTTGTCTGTTTTTTTTTTTTATGGCTGTCTCGTGTCTCCTTGTTCTCAAGGGACTTACGGAATGTTACGAGTGCCAACCTAAGCCCACCCAGAAGACTTTCCCAGGATGCACCATAAGAAACACGCCTTCAGAGCCCATTCATTGCATTGTCTGGGCCAAGTATCTCTTCAAGTTAGACTCAATCTCATCTCTGCTTTGGCATTATTCAACTAGACATCAATCCAATCAGACTTTACACAGTACTCTTTCTTTAGACTGCACATTTTTGAAAACAATCAGCAGATCATGTGGATTATTTGCAATGATGCAAAAATATTAGAAAACACAAATTTAATATTTTGGGAAAAGAGGCTGTATCTATTTTCTAATGGCCATCTTACATTGTTTTTCTGCCCACTGTAGTCAGCTATTTGGAGAAGAGGATGCGGATCAAGAGGTGTCCCCTGATACAGCGGACCCCGAGGCAGCTTGTAAGTTTGAGCATGTTTTTGGCATTTGTTGTTGCTACTTTTTAACATCCTTTCTCCCTCATTAGGTCATAAACTGTTATATTGTTCCGTAAATCAACCTTGTGGAGTGCACTTTGGATTGAAAGGGTCCTATATGAAAGCCAGCGGAGGTGGGCAGTACGACTCGCAGCTGTGGGTCTGTAGGCTTCTTCACAGCTTTCACTGTTGGCTGAGAGCTCAACTACTGTACTGTAGCTAGTAGGGATGTTAATGATTAATCGATTAATCGCCGTTAAAAGTTTAACCGATTAAAAATGTATTAACCGACAAGCCGTTTACAATTTAACCGGCAGTCACATGTAATACCATTTTTTTGTCTGTCACCTTTGCAACTCACAAAATGACTGTTATTACCACTAAAGGAAGAAGCCGTACAGAAAAGTGAGGTGAAAATGAAGCGGCCAGCAGAGAGAGTTTCTGCAGCTGGACTTATTGGGAATAGACTGTGCACATGACTCAGCCCTGATCACGTAGATGTGCTCATCTTTGTAAAATACAAACACTAGACCGTAGATATATTATGGTGAGTAGAGTATTTTATGCGCTCACAACTCACTCCTGAACGTGTCAATATGTTAATTTGCCTAAAAAAGCAGAAGAATGAAGTGTATTGTGAAGAGGCTCACATGGTTTTATTTCACTTTTATACAGAACTTTATGTTGATATTTAAAAGGAGTTTGACTGAAAATGACTGAAATTTGCATCCCTAGTAGCTAGTAAGAGTGCAAACTCCACAAATCGAAAACAAACAGAAGTTAAAGAGCGACAGAACTGTACAGAAACTGCACATTGTGGACTGAACACAGAAAAAAATCGTCACAGAGGTAGACAGTTTAAATCATTTTTCTCTCTGTGGGAACTCTAAAATCGGACTGCGTCTTATATACTGGTGTGACTTATATTTCGGATTTTACGGCAAGTGTCTCATACATTAATGAACTTTGTTACTGTAGAGCCCCTTTCACACTTGAAGTGCACTACTGAAATTAAAGGTCACATATTATACTCCTTTTCAACCAGTTTTAATGAGATAGATAGATAGATACTTTATTGATCCCGAGGGAAATTCAAGATAGAGGTCCCCAAAATGTGTCTTTGATGTTCCTTGCTAAAAATCCACTCTGATCCTGTATTTCAGCATGCCTATAAACCCCTCTTATTTCAGTCCTGCTAGCTTTAAATGCAAATGAGCTGTGTCTGACCACAGCCCTCTTGAAGGGTTTTGGTGGCTCGGACTTTCTCGCGCCATGCACAATTGTTTACAACAAGAAGGCAGACTCAGAGGGCAGAACAAACACCTACCTGTGGGTGTGTCACCCACTTAGGGGAGGGGTTACATCCCTTTGTGATGTCATGACTTCTCACCTTCAAAGCTCTCCATTATCTCGCACCTCCGTACCTTTCCGATCTCCTTCACACCCTCCCGGACCCTTCGCTCTGCCTCCTCCATGCTCCTCACCACACCTCCTTTCCGCCTTTCATTATTGGATTCCCGAGCCTTCAGTCGTTCAGCCCCCCGTCTCTGGAACTCTCTCCCACAATCCATCCGTGACATTAACTCTCTCCCCACCTTCCAATCACAGCTGAAAACACACTTTTTTAGATTAGCACATTCTGTCTGACCATGCCCTCCTTACTGTTGCTGTTTTTGTTTTTATGTAGTTGATTGTGTTGGTGTTTGATTGTGTTGTTTTTCTCTACTGTAAGGTGACCTTGAGTGTCATGAAAGGCGCCCATAAATAAAATGTAATATTATTATTATATTATGAAGGGATAATCTCCAAAAGGCCTGTTTTATCACATCATTTCTGAAAAGTGGAGCAGGCAAGAGAGGAAGAGGATGGGCTTTTCTCATAATTGGGGATTTGTAGACAGGCTAGATACATTAGTGTCAGAGAAACATGGTAAAGTGTATTTGGCATAATATTGGACCTTTAACCAACAATTGTCTGGGAGGTTTGCATGTGTAAACACAAACTTTCAAATGACCTCTTTCAGTTTGATAGTTGCACATACATGAAGACAATTAAAAAAGCAAAATGTCTTGCCAGTCTTTTGTGGATAAAAATAATGGAATAAATGGATAGTTTTACAGATAGAACTTCAAGAGCACCTGTAAAAAATTGTGTATCCTGTCAACAGGGAACCCTGAAGATACAGCTGCTCGCGCCACAGCCTCAGAAAAGGACGGGGACATCAAGCGAGTCTCCACCAAGGAATGGGCTCGCTCCACAGGATATGACCCAGAAAAACTCTTCAATAAGGTACAAGTATTTCAAAACAGACTTTTGAGGCAGAAATTCAGATGCAGGCCCTTCAACTTAATGCAAGTGTGGCTTATGCATTTTCGTTGTTTTGAAGTATCAAAGTAAAGGGCGGCTGTGGCTCAGTTGGTAGAGTCGTCGTCTCTCACGACGGATGGTCGAGTGTTCGATCCCCAGTTGAGCAACATATCCGATGTGTCCTTGGGCAAGACACTTAACCCCGTATTGCTCCTGCTGCTTCGGTGGCGGTGTATGAATGGATTCTGTTAATTCAGCAAACCAGAAACTGGATAGTTACTTCTGATGGATGATACTACATAGCAACCACTACCATCAGTGTGTGAATGTGTAGGTGTGACCTGCAGTGTCAAAGCGCTTTGAGTAGTCAGAAGAATAGAAAAGCGCTATATAAGCTCAAGTCCATTTACCATTTACCATTTGTTCGCTGTTGCTGCAAAATAAGAAGGTTAAGGATCAAAGCTGGCTTGTTCATGTCAACAATGTCAAATGTTTGTTTACATAGGGAGAGTTCTCCACATGTTGAGAATTTTCTTGTACAGACTGATCAGCTAAATTTGGTATAGTTTGTACGAAGTTGAATTTGCTTCAAACACACAGACTTAGATGTGTTTGATAGGATATAACCCAGACCTTTTCTTTATTGTATTTTTATTAGGCCTGGCTTGTTTCCTTACTTTAAATAGGCTGAAGCATCTAGTAAAAATGCAAACCAGTTATGATGAATACAAAAACATTTACAATATACATATTGTGAAGGCACAAAACCAAAAATGGACTAAGTCACTAGTCAGTAAATGTCTTATGCGTTTTGTTATGCTCGTCCATGGTCGTGACAGAAGTAGAAATGACAAATGGCAACCAGGATATCATACAGGTTTAATGAGCTTGTTTGTTATACATAAAACTCTTAACAGACATTTATTACTGTGTAGTAGGGTCGTCAATAAATGATAATAAAAATAAATAAATTCAACCGCTGTTATTTTTATAACAATCCCTGAACCCATTGGGAAAGATTTATCGTCGTCTCAAGATGCTAAATGAATTTTAGAAGGAATACCGACTTCTCTGTTATTTTGGTGAAGCCAGCATTAAGGGTCAAATCACTTCCAGCCAATACTACTTTTCCGTGCACAGCAATGTTTACAATCCAATTATCAACTTGAAAAGTGATTATGTGTTGTGCCCAAAATCATTTAGAAATCCCGACGGTATGACTTTTAATACCAGCGAAAATACAAACGCTACTTTTTCTGTGAAAACTGACGCAAATATAATGTGTTGAGGTGAGGGGTTGTAGTGCACAGCACACGCCAGCAGGGGTCAGGTCCTATGTAGAACCCCGTTACCGTGGCCACTATGACGACAGAGCTGATAGCCCTGGGAAGGTAAACTGTATTTACTGTATATACAGGAAATTGTAAACGCTGATTGGCTTTTAGCCGTTTTCTTGCTCAAGTTAAGAGAATTGATTGAAATTACGTAAAGTTAGCAGCAGACATGCAAATATCTGTTTATAGAGATAAAGAACAGATTGCAGTGGGTGTGTTTTGCTGGATTTTGCTCTTTCTACAGACTGTTTTTACTGCATACAACCCTTGTTTGAAGTACTGTCTGTGTAGTGATGCCACTGCAATGCGGATAAGGAAGTTGGAAGGAGCATCTTAACATTTCAAGCACATGCGATTGGCCCTGGCATAAGCTTGCTGCAGGGCAGAAACAAACTGGGCTTTGATATTGTTGTTTCCTACGTAACAGTACCCCTGTACAGCAGCACCAATTCATAGCAAAGTCTCAAGAAATCCATAATTATTTACAGCATAATGATTACATCACAGACACACTGTTCTGATTTCCCCCAACACTCTCTCATGTATTCCCAGCTATTCAAAGATGACATCATGTACCTGCTGACCATGGACAAACTTTGGAAAAAGAGGAAAGCCCCAACTCCTCTGGACTGGAAGCAGCTAGAGAACTCTGGTATGTTTGTTTTAAATATCCTTAGAAGGCTTGTCCATCTGCTTCAGCGAGCTTTGATCCGTTATTGCTTACGTTTGTCTGTCCCAAACCAGAAAGAAAAGGTTGTCTCTAAAAGTATCTATGTTCATCTCTCAGAAATCCTGTAGCTTCTACCTAAATCCCTGTGGTTTAAAGTTCAGTTTCACTCCTGTGTTACTGTTTTTCGTGTAAACTGATCAGCGATCAAGTCAACATTTTGCCCTTGGAAGTTGATGTGATGGAAGCAGGTGAAATGAGTAAAGTTAAGGATGTAAGGACTAAATTGTGTTGGCTAGATGACTGGGACAGAGCATCTCTTTAATTGCAGCTCAGTGGGGAGTTCCCTGTCTGCAGTGGTCAGTACCTACTAAAATATTTCCAAGGAAGAAAAAACGGTGAACCAGCAACAGGGTCATGGGCGACCAAGGTTCAATTGATGCACGTGGGGAGTGAAGGCAGGCCTGTGTGGTCCGGTCAGACAAATTAGGTTTTGTTGCTCAAATTGCTGAAAAAGTCAATGCTGGTACCGATTGAAAGGTGGCAGAAAACACAGAGCCTCGACAGGTCAGGGCTGTTTTGGCTGCAAAAGGGGGCCTTAAACAATATTAAGCAGGTGGTCATGGTGTAATGGCTGATAAGGTTTGTATTCTTCTTTAAAAATATACTCCTCACTCCACTGTTCTCTGATGACTTTTAGGAGTATTGAATTTGTAAAGTTACTCTTAGACCATTGTGTGCAAGTTTGTAATCAAGTGACAGGATGCTTTAATTTTCAAACCATAGAAAAGCAATATGTTGGCCAAACTTACTGGAGCTTTATTAAGTCTTCTTTTCTTCAATAATAACTGACGTATAAATAAATATGTTTGGCACTAATTGGCTATTGGGTCAGTTTTGAGCCCTCTTGAAACCTTTTTTTGCTGTTACCCAGCTACCTGAATCTTTTTAATGTAGTAGTTTGTGCTCTACAGGGAATCACTCTGATGTTATATCAATTATAAATTGTCCGGTAAAAAACAGTGCCATCAGTATTGTAATAAGTTTGCATCCCATGTGTTTAATTTCTTTGCAGCCTGCATTACTACCCGCAGATTCCCATAGTATTGGATGTGTACTGTCATAGTCAGTGTTGGCCTGTATTGCTGCCTTTTTGCTGTCAAGAGTCTTTTGTTTTCTCAATGTTCATATTTGTCTGTCGTGTCTCAGCGTGTCCTCAAGAGGAGTCTCCAGTTTCTGGTTTGAAGGACCAGCAGATTCTGGGTGTTTGGGGTCACTGCCAGCTGTTTCAGCACAGCGTGGAGACCCTCCGCTCACAGCTCGTCGAGAAGGGAGAAGGAGCAGAGCTAGTGTGGGACAAGGTAAAATACAAACGGTAACAAAGGGAATATGTGAACTCTTTAAATAAAAAGGTTTCGAAGAATCAAAACCCTTGTGAATGAATGTGGTTGCTACAGTATAGAATTACATAATACACATCCATTACGCTTTATATACAATATTTTTTATGCTGCCTTGGTTACATTGGAAATACTGACAATGTATCACACTCGTCTAGTGCATGTGTAAAATGGGAAGCATTTGAAGTTACTTGGGAGATGTGTTGATGAATATGAAAAGACTGCTGTGTGTGATGAACACTTGCAATATGTAAATGATTTCAAATTGGCAAGTTGACTGATTTGAACGTAGGTTAGAATTAGTCTTCAGTTCAAAAGGTAGCATACAATGTGAAAATAAGGGATTGATTTTGTAGAAAAAACAAAGTTTCACAATACATTCCTCACAATATGTTGGGTGTTGCAATACTTTGCAATACAAACAAATTTTTCTAAACATTTTAAAGGGGAGCAAGGAAAACAGTTTGCTATGTTATTGAGTCAAAGCAGATTTAGAATTTCAATTCAAAATTATTTGTACATAGGAGTTTCACAACACGAGAATTTTAATGTGAAATTAGAAATAGTACCAATATTAATAGCTGTTTCGATACCACAGCAGAATCGTTATTTACATACCAATAAATGTAAGATGTTTTTTTTTCAAATATAGGCTAAAACTCTGGAGTGATAGGCCTACACTCTTATGATTTTATGGAACTTATTCTTGATATGTCGTTCTTAATACTCATGTCAAACACGTTTTTTATCCTAGCTCATCACATACCAACTCTTTAGAAACTTAGGGCGTGGTCACACTGGCAATCCGTACCGTGCCCAAGCACGCTTCAACCCTGAAGTCCAGTTCGTTTGACCAGTGTGATCGCTCCATACCGTGCTCAGGCACGGTTTACTTCCTTGGCTTTGGCACACTTCGGAGAGGTGTGCTTCGGCACGGTACACTTCATGCACGAGCACAAGCACGCGGGTACACAACGCTGACAGCCTTCATTATGGAGAAATCCAGTTTTATGTTTGTATCTGACTAAAATGACTCAAAATAAGCGTGCTTGAGTACGGCACGGTAAGGATGGCCAGTGTGATCGCGCCCTGAGGTTGTTTATAATCTGTTTAAATGTCCGTTGTGTCTGTCTAGTGTTTTTTTTTATATCAATCTTTTCTCTGTTATTAAACTGCTGATGTTGATATGTTTCATTGTGCATGTTCTAAATAGAAAATGAGCTGATGTGTTTGAGGTTGAAAAAAGTAATAAATTGCAGCTTTTTTCTTTTTGTAAACACCAAAAACCGGTCCCACAGACCTGAACACCATACAAGGGTTAAAGGAACTTCAGAGAAAGAAAGGACATTTTTAATCCTTTGAATGAGTCTATATGGGGGGTATTAGATTATTAGATATTAGTGTTAAAATGTTGAGTGTGAACAGACGTTTCAGTATATAGTGAAGTATCGCTAAGGTACTGGAATACTAATCTTGATTACAATAAGGAAGTGCTTGTACTTTGTCACCTCCTTACTTCAGAACATACACTTTACTGTCTCTTCTTCCAGGATGACCCTCCAGCGATGGACTTTGTTACTTCAGCAGCAAACTTGCGTATGCACATCTTCAGTATGAACATGAAGAGTCGTTTTGATGTTAAGTGTAAGTATGTCGTCTAAAGTCTTTTTAAAATAAGATTTTTGAGACTGGACACAAAATAATTTTAGGTTTGCAGTTCACATCTGAATAAAGGATCCTCATTGGCATCGATTCATTTGTTTTTCAGCCATGGCAGGTAATATTATTCCAGCCATTGCTACAACCAATGCTGTGATCGCAGGACTCATCGTGCTGGAGGGATTGAAGATCCTTTCTGGGGAAATGGAATCCTGTCGCACAGTGAGTTCAACTAGCGATGGTCACCATTGTCAATGGTTGCTATGACTGCTTAAATGAGTCCAGGCCATAGTATTTGATAGATATTTGTTCATAGTCGAATAATCATTAGAAACTATTTGATGTTTTCTTTTCTATTTGGATTGGCAGTTTAGATTACATTTGGATTTAAAATCTGTTGCATGATTCAACCTGTAGATTTTCTAATCTATTTTAAAGTACCAGGTCCACTGGAGAATATTAAACATTTGATTTGAATTTGTTCTCAATCGCTCATATTGGATGTGCTTTAGGTTTACGGAAGGTGCTTCTACAAAACATGTAATTCCGTTTTATGGTTAAAACACATGCCACAATATAATAAGCTTTTACATTTTCACTATTTTATTCACCTAAGAGAACAACACCACCTGTGATTGATTTGAGCTTTACCAAGAAATGCACACACACACACACACACACACACAAACAGACATGTTCAGGACATCCATACACTAAATACAGTGATTGAGGTGTGCGATGCCCTTTCCTAATTTATGTAATTATACTTCTGTTGGTACCACTGGTTTAAAGGACTGGAACAAGTTCCAGTGTCTTTCACAACCTCCTCCTTTCCAATTGTTTCCATAGGTCATATATAGCAATCAATCTTCCTCCACACTCTGCTCATGTAGGGCTGGGAATCAATGGGTGTCTCAGGATTCAATTCGATTTTGATCTTTGGGGTCATGATTCGATTCTGAATCTATTTTCAATTCAACATTATTCTGGATTCATGATTCAAAGTCTATTTTTAAATGAGTACACATTTCAGGATTTACTCCAGTTATCTGTGAAACTGACTGAATTTCTTGCTGCTCCATTTGGCATTCTACTGAGGTAAAGAGCTAGCCTGAGCACTTAGCAGGGAGTGACTGACCAAAAATAAATAAATCGAATTTTGGAAGTTATGAATCTATTTAACATCTCAGAAGATAAGAATCTTTTCCATAAATCATTTTTTTCCATCTCTATGCTCATGTGCTGTGAAAACTGAATTTTGAGGTTAAATTGAACATTTGCAACTTCGGTAACATTATGCTGATGAAGACAGTCAACACGTCAGTGTAAAGTTAAGACTTAATTAAAAGGAGCAATATGTTAGACATCTACTAAATTAAATCATAAAATGACCTCACTATATCATCAGACATTTAAGGAAACATGCTATGTTGAAGTGCTGTCTTCTCTGACAACAACGCAGCAGCCAGTGTGTCCTCCTCAGTTTCGATTCCAGTCCAGAATGGTCTGTATTCGTTTTGACCAGAGAAGGTAGGGGGTTTAACGCTACTCCAGAGGGCCGTTTTCGACGCCCCTTTGTTCCCCAGATATGAGAACAATTATCACCAACAGGTGTTGCAGTGAGGAAGCAAGTAATCGAACTGGTTCAGATAAAACTGATTCTACCTGACCTAAAAAGGCCTCTGCATTTTTCTGATAAGCACCACAACTAGAAGATGCTTTCAAAAAAATGGAGAGAGGTTAGAACACAGAAAGGTTTCAAGACTGATGCAAAGCTGGCTAAACACAGTACATTCCAAGTTCGCAACATGGCGACTCTAGGGAGGAAGGGGCGGGGGGAGACGCCTCGCTCCAATGTTTTGAATTTGAAGCTGCAGTACCTATTTAAAACGCTAAGTGTACAGAGTTACATATCGCTCCTTATCGAGAAGAATAGAGTACAATTAAAATGTGGAAGCTAGAAATGAGCAACTAGAAATCCACTGACACAGCGTGTCAGCATTTATTTTGCCAGTATCAACTGGGTGCTACCAAGTGAAGTTGCACTTTTCTTGTAGGTTTTTGATAGCCTGTCTGACAGTATTTATCAATCGTTTCCCATGTGCACAATTATAGAACAGTATAAATACAATTCATTTACCATCCAATTTGTGGATTTTGTGATCTGTTGCACCCCTAGTACACACTTAGTATAAGAAATTAGAAATTAAAACGGAGGCAGAGGTTGCGTTATACTTTCTTGCTGCCTGTCACTTTGAGTGACAGGGTTGAATAAATTCTTCCTGCCAATGCTGTTTCTCTGTCCCTTGTTTTATTCCACATATCTTGCTTTTTTTTTTCTTCTCTAGATCTTCCTTAACAAGTGTCCCAATCTTCGAAAGAAGCTGCTGGTCCCATGTGTACTTGACCCGCCCAGTAATAACTGCTACGTCTGTGCCAGCAAACCTGAAGTCACAGTCAGACTTGATGTCCATAAAACCATGGTCCTTTCCCTGCAGGACAGGGTAATGTCATTGTTTTTAAAATATACAACAACCAGCGCCAGGGATATTGATGTTTGCATCATTCATTTACAAAAATAATAAACACATCTGAACTGACTGCAACTCTCTAGGCCCTTGCTTGGAGTGTAGTTTGTTTCATTTGACTTTGATTTGGCAATTCCAAGTAGGGTACTTAGCCTGAGTAGCATGTATCATACTACAACACAAGTTCATAAAGGGATGGAATTGTCTTTGGGTTCTGGATTTTTTTTAACCTGAAAAGTTGACCTATAAGGCTTTAATTATCCATGAGGATGTTAATCTGACCTTAACCTGTACTCAACCTGCTGATTTCAAAAGGACAGGAGTGAGCCATCTTGGCTTTTTGTGTTTAATCACAGTGATGTGAACATACTCCAAAGTACCATAACAAGCATTCATTAGCTGATTTTTTTTTTCTTTTTTCTTTGTTAACCAGATCCTAAAGGAGAGGTTTGGCATGGTGGCTCCAGATGTTCAGATAGAGGATGGAAAAGGGACCATTCTTATCTCCTCAGAGGAAGGAGAGACTGAATGTAAGATGGCACAGCATTCAAACGCTGTATTGGAGTACTTAATGAAAAGGATCCAACACGGGCAAGAGGTGGCGAAAGGGGCCAAGACTGAAAAAGAATGACAAAAAAGTTAGGAATGGCAATTGAACAAAAAAATAGAGACTAGTTTCAATGAGATTTCATTTGAGAATGAAAATACAGATCAGTGATTTGTCATTTGGACATGTAAGGACCTTGAAGCAGCTGTAAACTTTGCTTAAACTATTACTTGTGTAGCACTGAAAACAAGGGCTGTCAGAATGAATGCGTTACTTGTGATTTATTAAGGTCTCAAATAAATCTTCTTTTTTTTACGAGAGCTATTTTTTCTCTTTAGGCGCACTGTAGGTAAGCCTACGTTACGTCTTCCTGTAGTCACAACTCCCAGGCGGCTCTGTTGATGAGGGAAATGAATATCCACCTTGTGACGTGAAACATTCGTCTTTTTACTGTTTCCTTTAGCTTTTTTCATGAAGTTTTCGATCCATAACAAGTTCCTTTTTTTGTAGTTCAGTTAATGTCATAACCTTCAATCTACCGGAAGTTTTAAATACAGGGTTGGATTCAAACAGAAAGTGAAGTGCCCTCAGTCTTAAGACAGTGCAACAGTTTAAAAAAAGCACAACAAAAACTGTTTTTAAATGAATATTAATGGAATTTCAAACGTGCGATAAAAAAATGTGATTTATCAGAATTAACTATTGAAATTAGCAATAAATCATTGAAGACTTAAATCTTTGACACTGAAAACATACATCTGTCCTTTACAGCCAACAACAGCAAACATCTCTCAGATTTTGGTATCCGTAATGGAAGCCGCCTCCAAGTTGATGACTTTCTCCAAGACTACACACTCCTCATTAATGTCCTTCACAGGTATCTTTCTGTATATATGTATCTCTGCATATGAATGGAATACACAGTTGGTAATGCTTTTTGTTAATTGTTTAGATTTAGTTTTGATGGGGACTTAAGTAAACATAACAATGCAGTGGCTTAATATGTGTTCTCATTGGCAGTGAGGAACTGGAGAAGGATGTGGAATTTGAGGTAGTTGGTGAGGCACCAGACAAAGCTCCTCCTCCTCAGCCTAACAAGGAAGAGGCTACCAGTATTACCAATGGCAACAAGGACTCTGCGCAGCCATCCACCTCTTCAAAAGGTCAGCAGAAACTCTTTTTCACAACACACTGTTTCTGTTTTAGTTTCTCAGTTCCAATATACTAAGCCATAATATATGTCCTGCTGAATTATTCAGGGATGTAAGGGAGTTTAAAAAGGGACAAATGTGGCTTGAAGCTAAAATCTGCAATTCAGGCTAACATTCAGGCTAACTGTTTTTTGGCTTCATGTCTATGAATATTCCCAGTCATCAGGTGATACATTCAAAATGTTGATTTGACAGAGGTCATGTTGCCTCTTGATTTAAACTGTGAATTATATTTGGGCTATTTGGACCGGCTCTACTTGAAAATGTGATTTCCTGGCTGCAAGTGATACAAATTTCCCAAAAAATTGGTTTACCTTTAGCTGGTTGCAGGTCCGCCTAAGCTTCAGGTTTAAACAAGCCTATCATTGGGCCTATCCAAACCTATCATTATCACTTGCTGAGCCTTACACCCAGACCCCACAGTAACTGTGTGCGCTGTGTTCAGTCAACCATGGATTTGCCCAGTCTGACAGCGTGCGATCTGATCCTACAGGAACCATTACTAAGGCGCAGAGCACACTCCTGAGCAGCTGTATTCATATTTTCACAAGATCACAGGAGACCTTTAATATAAGGCAGGAATACAGAGAACAACATACAGACAAAAGGTTACTTTGCTTTCCTGAGGCTAGTTTGCAGTACAATTTGGGCCTGTTTTAATGTGATATTGAAATAGTGATGGGATATATTTTAACTGCATTAACTGCCTCTTCATACCTGCCCGTTGTATCGCTCTTATTCCTGTTATTTGCATTTATATTATTTTTGTCCTCTCTGTTTGGCCCGTCTGTCGATGTCTGTTCTGTTGTTGTCCTGACTGTTGATGTATTTGCTTTGTCTGTCAAAGCACTTTGTAAACATTTGTTTTTAATGGTTATTCTTATTTTGAAATTGTCTGCATGTGTTTCTATGTCCGACTTCCTGTCTGTGCCGATGTGCTCTGTTGAGCTTGACGCGTTCTGGAAGTGCCTCTGTCAAAAATAGACTGGGCAAGTCCTATCTCAGAATGGTTACTTGGCCTCCTTTCACCTGTGTTGACTGACCTTAAAATGAAAATGTAATTTAAATTGATCTGTAAATATTATTTTACTTGATAAAAAACCCAACTTGCAATCTTTTGTTTGTTTTGCTCTTGTATTTTGTGAAGACTAATCAGTATTCGCCTCTCTTTAACCTCCTTTGTCCAACGCCCCTTAGCTCCAGCAGAGGATGACGACATAATGATCGTTGACTCTGATGAGGAAGGGGCACCGTCTGGCTCTGCTGCAGCAGCGCCTTGCAGTACAAAGAGGAAGCACTCAGATGCAGAAATTGGTGAGGGCTCCACCAAGCGCCCTAGGATGAACCGATCAAGTGCAGCAACATCCCCTTCCAACAATGACGACAGTGACATTATTGCTTTGGACTAACCCATCCTCTCTGGTCCTCTGTGGGACTTGAAACTCTTTGAACACTCGTCATTTTGGCTCATGGCTGACGGTTGCTGTAAATAAAGCACCTCTGGTATGAAGAACAGTTACCCTGGTTAGTCTTTGATTGATTCCCTCTCTAAAATGTTAGTGTTTTCATAGGTTCCTTTGCTCTGTGACATGATACTGTAAATAGATTCTACTTTTGAGAAATACATCAAACTTGTTGTTCTTATTAATTTCTGGTCCCTATATAAATGCTTCTCTTGATGGTAAAGTGCTTTTTTAGTCATTTTTATAAGTGTAACGGTATCTCATGCAACACAAGTCGAGGTGTTTTTGTGCTTTGTGGTCAGGTTAAAAAAATGTAAATACCAAAAACATATACCTGGGTTTTATATTGAGCTTGTTGTGAAGGGACAGTAACAGTCTAGCTGGTGTGCTTGCCTGTATGTATTGTTGAAGTTATCAGGTTGTTGAAGCACAGCACACATTGGCCATGTTGTGCAATTGAGTGTTAGTTTTCTACCTCTTTTCTAGAACTAACATGTTTTAGTTGCAAATATGTTGCCATGCCCTACATAACACCACCACTGTGAGGCATTAAAAACTGGTTACTTAGAAGTACTATGGAGCATCACAGTGGCTCCCTTTTGAAACTGCACTGTGACCTTCAGGCTCTAGCAAAGCACAAGCAGCTTTAAACCAGGCTAGTTTAAGTTTAATGTAAATATGGTACAGTTGCCTCTGAGTTACTTGGTTTGTTCAAAGAGGTCAACCATTTTTGACTTGTAAAGAGAGATCTCAAACAGAACCAGAGATACAGCCATGCTATAATACAAACTAGACTTTTTTCAATGGTAGTAGGAATCTGTACTAAAATAATGCAAGAAGAGCCACTGGCACAAAGTATGGAAGTTATGCTTCTGCTGTCCTCTCCAGTGTAACCCCTGTGTCAGTAAAAAATAATTTAATTTTCATTTGGAACTGACTTGTTGGAAGCCTACGAGTGCCCTTTGGACTAATTTGGTAAACATAATAAATTCAACAAAGTGAAAGACTTCTTGTGACTCTTGTTTATTTGTCTTTGTCAAAGGTGCAAAGTTCAAGGGGTTAAAAAACATTTTCATACACATAGACTAGATTATAATAATGAAATTGGACTGCTGCACCCCAAAGAACAACCCTCCCTTGTCTGTAAGTAAGTTTAAAAACTAAGGCAGAAACATCTCCACCAAGCGATCAGAGTATTTCAAATTAAAAGTTACCCCATTGCTGAAAAACAGAGGATGACCCAAACCTTATAATGAACCTGCTGATCTGTAGTTTACAATAATAGTATTACCAAAAATAAAGTCTGATTTTACAATGATCCCAAGCCAACCCATTACCAACTGGTTTCAATCACTGGAAAAAAGGGTTTAAATCACAATTACAATCACTTAAAAAAACTAAAACCGTAGGACTGTTAATTTTAATTTGTAAGCCAACAACAGTATATCAGCAAATGTATTAATCAGACAACACAGCACTAATGGACAGAAAGGGAACAAGCTAAATGTAAACACGCCAAACAATCCAACTTTCCTTTCCTGAACACAAGGTTTAAAACATCACAGTTGCTTTAAAAAAACCTTCATTCCAACAACTCTCACAGATTGATGGAAATCAATAAAGAAATCCAACTCTACTCCCTTGACTCCCTGAAAATACACCTATAAGATAATATTTTGTTGATCCCCAGAGGAGAATTGGGGCACTGCTGGAACACAAAGACAAGACAATATCTGGCAGTAGTTAGACTTTAGCCAAACAATTCACCTCTCAATTTTGTCACTTGGAAAGAAAGAAGTATCACAGACCCGCACTACATCTTCAACAATAATGACTTCTTCTTGATCTCATCTACTAATCTTGTCTGAATTTTTAGTATTTGGACTGACCAGTGGCTTCCATATCTCTAGTTAGTATGTTCTTAGAACCAGATTCAGTGTCATAAAAAATTACTTACAACCTTCAGCACTGGCAGAAAATGTTTTCAAGATTAAAGACACAAAAAGCATTAGTATAAACTGCTATTAAACTTTGACACACAAATATCTTTTCCCATACAAAAATGTGAGAATGATCAGTCCCAATTCAGATTCCTTTTCTCAAATCTGTCTTAATACTTTTCCGAAGTCCTAAAACAATCTTGATATTGATTGAAGCACTACACAAGTCCAGGTCCATTCACAGCTGTGGCTCCGGGAGGACAGATAATAGTGTTCCAATTTAAACTGACAGAGAAATAAAGAAAACAAACTATTACATGTCAGAGGATCTTGTTTTATCTTGTCCTAGTTTTAGTTTTTAAGGATACAGGTCATTCATAATGAGGTGCAGAGCTGAGCTGACTGACAGGTGTAGCAGTTGCTCAGGAGACTTAAGACCTGCCTCAGCTCTAACTCTATCCTTGTCGCTTGTCGAAAGTTAAGGTTGAGACAGTTTCCAGCATGGCGGCCACCATCGACGGGATTCAAAAACCCCCTGCAGTAACAGAAGGGTGACAACACTCAGGCTTCATCCACTATTATGCAGGGGGAGAAAGAGAAAGAGGAAATAACAGCCATCTGCCTGTTGGGCTTGTAAAGTGGGATAGAAGGAGATGCAGGAAGAAGGATAGGGACAAACAGAGCAGCAACAACAACAATGAATGAAATAGATGTATATCTACAATGTTATTAATAATGGTAAAAATATGTGTAGTATTAGCAGTAACAACTTAGTATGTTAATTATAGAAGTTGAGCAGCTCTACTCACTTTATTATTTATGTTAATGATATCAGATGTAATGCTGATATTAATAGTTGCAGCTCTTAGACTAAATTTAAGATTTACAATAATGATAATAGATGTTAGGCTGATATTATAGTTGCTTAAGTGGTTGGACATCTTTGTATGCCTTGTGGGGAAATGCAGTGTCTACTGAAGAAAAACTCGAGGCACACAAATCTATTGACGCATACAATTTTTTACTTTGCAGTCATGTCCAAGACATTGAATACAGAGATTTGTCAGATGTTTTTGTGTATTAAGGACTGAGGTAGTGGGTAGCTAGAGGCAAGGACATAAAACTTCTAATTGCCTTTAATTGGCGATGCAAAAGGGGCTTAAATTCAGATGAACATTCTAATGTAGGCATGAGGGATTTGAAACACTAGTCTAAATCTACAACCTCTTGGCTGCCTACCACCTAGGTTGCCTTACTAATTTATTTATTTTTTTACCAGAAGAGCTAACCAAAGGGTCTTCACAATGTTGCTTGAGGCAGTTACAAATACTAAATTCATTATAAAGTTTATATTGTGACAGTAATTCATGGCATCAATATTTTCTTCCCCCCAAACCATCGTGAATCGCATGAGCCATGTGTAGGCAATAGACTGTAGACAATAACAGTCTATGGTGTAGGCCAGTGGTTCCCAAAGTCGGGGTCAGGACCCCTTGGGGGGTTGCGAGACAATGAGAGATGCCTTCCAAAAACACAAATAAATGTAAAATGTAATTTTTTGACCCATTATTGTAAAATATTAATAGAAGTCGTTCAATTTAAATCAAAAACACACCATTAACTGAGATGTGTGCTGAATTTAAAGCAATGTGTAAAATCCTGAAATGTGCACATGACAGCAACAACGTAGGCGTCTGCCATTTATGTTGCATGTCCACTCTGTGCACATGGAGAATACTTGTATTCTGCTTCTAGCTCTTCTTGTGTGCCTGGCTGTGCGCAACATTACATGCTTTAACCTCCTCCAAGGACAGTGGGGTTCCCCAGACTCTACCGCCCTTATTTTGTGGGTCACGGGCTGAAAAGTTTGGGAACCCCCTGGTGTAGGCTATCAGTAGCTAGTCGACCCTGTATCGTCATCGTTAACGCCCCTCATTGGAGATCAGTGATTGGTCCTTACTGTGGACCCCTTCCTCATCTGCTGCATTCATGTGCTCCTCGGATGGTCCTAGTTTCCGAGTTGGGAAGTCGTTCTTCCGACTTCAGTGTGCTCACCTCACTTTCTTTCGGTTCTGAAAGAGGGAATGTTCCAACACCAGCACAAACAGCGTGAATACTACGATTTATGTCACTGTTACGATTTACATTTGAGCGAAACGTTTATGTGCAACACGATAATTAATAACAAAAACATTTTAACATTAAAAAAACATATTTTGCCCTTATTGTGATGACGTATATGACGTCAAGTCGGGCACCTCTTTCGCGAGTTTCCGAGTTGTTCCGACTTGAGCAGGCTCTTGTGCTTTTTCCAACTCGGAAACTCGTTTTTCCGTCGTCTCCGACATCACATGAATGCATGGTAGTTTACTGACAGCGCTACGAGCTCATTTGTGTGAGTTTAGGTCGACTAGGACAGTGTAAACCCGGGTTGAACATTTTAGGAGAAACGTTTTTTAGGGTTTTGCGTTCAAATATTGAATGTAACTACGGCTAAGGTGAAGCCATTCCCCTTCCCCGCCTCATTCCTAACAGTAGAAAGGTGGTGACAGAAAGGCAGCCAGTTTGTGTTTGTACAGATTCAGTGAAGGCTTAATTTTGAAGGAGGGAAATAGGCTACACGGCAAAACACGACGGAAGACATTAAGCCAAAGGACGGTAAAGCGATTTTGAGCTACGCCTGTTGAGAAGCTGGTAACGTTAGCTTAATCAATATGGTGGCTTTATCATCCGTAATAAGACCGCTGGCGTCCCAGCTTCAACGACACCTGATCAGAAAAGCAAAGAGTCTCCGGATTACGCCCGACAGGAGATGCAACCTCACTGCGTGCTCAAGTAAATATGTGCTATCGCAGAGTAAGTACATGTTGAATAAATCTTTTGGTAGTTAGTTATGTTAATCGTTTTCTTGCATGTCGACAAAGCTAAACATGATCAGAAATCTTCCAAAGGTAACGCCTTAATCTCTCATACAACGACCGTCATAGGCAGTATGACCCCGTGGTACTAGGCTGGGTCTTTTTGGAGGGGGTTATGCTCTAAAGTAATTTCATGGTGGGTCATATTTGTGTTCAACATTTGATACCGTTCACTTTTGTTTTCATCTGATAAAAAAAAAACGTGCATCGAGACCATAGACAGTGAAAAACTAAGGACTGGATTTTCCTCGTTACTGGATCTGGATCCAACTCTGTTGACTGACAGTTCTTGAGACCTGTCTCAAGCTCCACGTTTTCCGATCAACTTAATAACCGTGGTTCATTTTCAGTACTGGGGCGTTTGAAGCCCTTTTACCCACAAAAGCACCAGGCTACATATTCATATTTTGTTGTCAGAAAATGTTACCATCCATTTTATCATTTTGTGCCTTTACTGTGTTTACATCCTCATTGTATAGGCTATATCTTTAATGTCTTTTCATAGCAACATGCCTATGACTAGGTAGATGACTTGATAGAAAGTGTAAAAGTTATTACAATATATAAAACGTTCAGTAGTAAGATGCAACTGTACCCGTTGAAATTGTTACACAAAGAATATGTTTTTCCCATTTTAGACCTGTTGCGATTCTTTAACCTCAGTTTTAATGTGCACTTTTGAATATTTGAAGTAACCAAGCAGGTCTGACTAGTCCCAACAATGTTCTCACCACACCCTTAAACCTTAGATTCAGTTGTTCCAGTGTTGGGCTGTCTGGGCCAGCATGGCCTTCACTAGTGGCAGAATTACAAACTTAAATTTAGGTCCAAGCACAATAACTTCAGTCTTGTCTGAGTTAAGCAGCAAAAAAATTCTGGTCATCCAGGTCCTAATGTTCTTAAGGCAGGCTTCTAGTTTACATAACTGATTGGTGCCACCAGGCTTCATTGATATGTATAGCTGAGTATCATCTGCATAACAATGAACATTTATGGGGTGTTTCCTCATAATATTACCCAGATGAAGCATATATGATGTAAAGAGAATCGGTCCAAGCACTGAACCTTGTGGCACTCCATGGCTAACTTTGGTGTGCATAGAGGACTTTTGTACAAACTGAGATCAATCTGATAAATAGGATTTAAACCAACTTAAATCAGTCCCTGTAATTCCAAGTAATTGTAATAGTCTCTGTAATAGGATTTGATGGTCAATCGTGTCAAAAGCAGCACTAAGATCTAACAGGATGAGCACAGAGCGAAGTCCCCTTTCTGAGGCTAGAAGAAAATCATTCGTAACTTTAACTAGTGCCGTCTCAGTGCTATGCTCAGAAAACAGAAACACATGGAGAAAGTCACAAAACTGATTAGCTACCACTTTCTCCAGGATCTTTGAGATCAAAGGAAGGTTAGATATACAGTAGGTCTATAGTTAGCTAGAGTTCCTGAATCAAGAAAGGCTTTTTAAGTAGAGGTTTAATTATGGCTACTTTAAATGACTGTCATACATAGCCTGCCAGTAAAGACATATTGATCAAACAGATCATATAGAGCTGCTAGCCAAGGGAAATACTTCCTTAAACAGCTTGGTTGGGATTGGGTCTAAAAGACAGGTTGACGGTTTAGAGTCACACTTACTCATACATACTGAATAAGACGTAGGTTTTCATTGGTGGTAATGTTGTATGTAAGTTTTAAACAGTCCTTCCATTTTGTTTTTCCGTCAACAATATCAAGATCTTCATTCCATTTGTTATGTTTGTAGCAATTCTTTTTGCTTTCAGCCTTGATAAGAATGTTATATGCAGCAGCTACTAGTCACCTTATGAAGACTAAACTTAACTATGTACCCGTGCAGCCTTGCAGCATTTGAAACGTTTTTTAGGCATCTAACAGGTTTTGCATTTATTACCTAAAAAATGTGAATAATTTAACTCAGTTCTTGGTGAACTTTACTTCTTTTAACACTGGAATTACCTTACCTGACATTAAAGAGCCCACATTACACACATTTTCACCTATAATGATGTCAGTCATTATAGGTCAGTCACAAATCATGCAAAGCTACTAAAAAGTAGCTTTGCATGATTTGTAGCTCAAAAAAATCCTTATTTAAATTTCAGCATCTGCCTCAAATGATTAGTTTCCTCTGCTGTCTCTTTAAGGCCCCACTCCCCATGTGCACACTCTGCCAGGGGAGGGCTTCTCTCCATGCTGGGAGAAGAGTCAACGGCTTACGTAGAGGCTTGAAGCCGTCTTGTGAAATCCTTGGTTTCATACCGGGGAACTATGATTTGCAGAACAAGCCATTTAGCGCACTCTGCAGACTTATCCTGGGATTACTCCAGCATACGTTCACCTCATGATCTGAAACTTTTCCCAAGTTAAGTATGGACACCCAGCATTGTTACACTATGTGAGTTTTAAAATGGGGATCAGCATAATAGGTCAACTCTAAAATCCTTGTGTTTTTTTGTGTCATGCTTAGCTTTACAGCGAGCATGTCACCTGTGATATCATATGAATCTACAGATTGTTATCTGTTGACATCAAATATGGACAGAGCCACAAAATACTAGTAGTCTAGGGCTAGGCTATTAAATATTTACCATTATCCACCTCGAACACATGTATTGGTTTGTCCCCAAGCCACTTATGCCTGATATTGAGGCTGAACGATCAGCGCAGCCACTAACTGCTAAGAGCTGAAACACGCTCTTTAGTTGCAGTCTTAAGGTCTAACCACTTTTTTAAACCTCTCCTAAACACTCTCCAGGTCATAGCAGTTTCTCTTCTTTGCCGTATTACGTACTTCCATGTCGTAAACTCTGTCGTAAACACAGTTCAGCCGGCCTAGCTGAAATGTGTATATAGGGGCATCGTAATTGATTTAAGGCAAGACCGACATGGGATTTTTGGGTCCGTTACCGATATCAAAAATAGGGAGAGAAAAATCTGATATCGATATACTGGCTGATATCTGTCTTAGATCTATCTTCAAACTGTAGTGAAAAATATACTGTAGATATAAAAGTCTTTTGTTGATCCCTCAAATACAGTTATCAAACACTTGTGGAAAAGATATATTATGAAGAAAAGATGGTCACTCATCTGGAAAGTAACTGCGCATGTACGTGCATCACCGCTTGACACTCTGGAGAGTGATACTTCTTGTTGTAATCCATATAGCACACTCTGCTGGTGAAAGAGAACTGCTAGTTTAATACAATGAAATTCAAATGAAATGCTTTTTGACTGGTGAATAAATCTAGTAATATCGGCGCATATCTGCGATAAAAGTAGCCGATTCCGATAGTCACTGGATATGCTAATATCGGCAGATATTATCGGCTGGCCAATTCAACTGTCGGGCTCTAATTTGACTGACGATTATTTTCAGCCGCCACACTTCTCAACGCTCAGTCATTTGTTCGCTGTGATCGACCAGATACACACGTTTCATAGATCACACCTGGACCCTGTCGTAAGATGATTTCTGAACCAAGATCTACACTGGTTTCTACACCAGATTGATAAATGAGGGCCATTGTGTCAGTGCATAACTGAGACAGGCGACCTACTCCCCCATGAGGAACACTGAAATCTGATGAAGATTAGGGTCATTTTCCTGTTAGACCGGTTTAGCTTGGCTCAGAGTAGACACTTTTTGCCCTGTGCTGGATGAATGGAGAGGAAGAAGTATAGGCTGAGCTGCTTCTTTGCCATTTCTTAAGTATACTTGATACATTTTTTCCTAAGGTCTCTGAAGGAAAGGGGGGAAAAACATCTTTATAACAGCTATATTTAGATTTTACGAGTTCAAAAAATGTCTTTTGCTTTTTTGGATGTCTTTCAAGGGTAAATGAAAATAAAGGAAGAAAGGAGTTAGGGAAGGTGAGTACAGTTTCAGGTTATTAAAGAAGTCATGTCTGTTGACAGACTTTGGCACGAGCTGGCAGTTTGACCAGCCAGAGGTCCTGGTCCGTTTCCCCTGCTGTGGAGGGGAGCTAGGGGCGTGCCAGGACATTCCGCATGTCACTTTCTGTAAAGCCAGCCCACTTCTCTCAGCTTGCAATTTCCTTTTTAGAAATCGTAAGAGCACTAGAAGGAAGTAGTATTGCTCAATTGATCCTTTTCCACTCAGATTTTCAAACAGCTCATCAGAGAAGGATTGTGTTTGTCTTTGTAGCATTGAAAGGTTTTAGTTTTTTTGGATTTACTTTATGAAACAAACGTTTTTTTTCCCTTTACAAAAATGAACTGTCTAAAAATGCAGGAAGCAGCAGAGAACAACATGAAAAGTAGGTGTCAGCAGCTTTTGAAAGTATTTTGCTTGACCTTTTTATGCTCAGTCATTGTAAGGTCTCCTGTTTCACACATTCTTTGATTTCTTTCCTCTTCTTCCTCTCCTATTCCTTTCTTCTCTTCTACAGTGCATCCCATGTGGCAGGGACCCCTTGCGGTACCAGGAGGTGATCGCCAGTCTCCCATTGACATTGTTGTGCGAAAGAGTGTCATTGATACTGAACTGAAGCCTCTGTTAACCAATTACGACCCGCAGACCTGCCAACAAATCTGGAACAACGGTTACTCCTTTCTGGTCGAGTATGACGACACTACAGACAAATCCAGTATGTACTGTTTTGTGAACACTTTATAAATAAAAATCCACTTCTTCTTAGCATTAATTGCACTTTTGAAAGCTAGAAAGTAGAGGTTTCTCATTATAAAGTACAGGATCAGGACTATTTAGTTGTTTTTCTTTAAATCTGTATGTTTTGCAATGCCTGTTTGCATCTACCTAAGAGGATTATCTCCTTCAACCCCCCAAAGAGCTCTCTGTAGGAAAATCCAGTAATCAATGTGGCACTTAAAGCTGCTGATGAAAGCCACAACAACTACGTGTGTCTGGTGACTGTCATGTGACTTTCATGTCTGACTAGTACTACACATCTACAACTCCAATATAGTCTGTCTTTAAGGTATTGGTAATTTGGTATAAGAACCAGTTATTCCAAAAACTATATATATTTTCCAAAATGTTTATGAAATTACTTTTTTTTAAAGTTGCACAACCTATGACTTTAAAGGCGTCATATGCCTATTCTTTTTATAATGAGCAACACATAGAGAAGAGTAGATGTGTAACAGTGAGATGTTGAGAGAGACATTTTATGACCAGAAAGAGAAAGAGTGGAGTTATCAAGGCATGACTGCAGTTACTATAAGATAGACTCTTTATTGTCATTGTATAAAATAACACAACAAAACTTTGTTTGCAACAATCCTGTACAGCAGCGTTGAAACACTCAGGTTCACAAATCAAAATATATTTGTAGTTATGTACATTCGTAGTTATTTAAGTGTTCAGTGAATGAGTGAGTGAGTAAGTAAGCAGTGGTGGTGGCTGAATGGATATGTACAGTTATTATTGTGCAGTGACTGGGTAAGTAAACATATAGAGAGAGATACAGAGCTAATAAGTAATAGTGCAGGGAATGAATATTTACATTTGTTATTATGCGGTGAATGAATGAATAAATAACACAGATATAATAGATAAAACTATTCTATAACTACAAATTGAGATTCATTCATTACATGAATATTTCTGGCGCCAACACAAAAACAGATATGGAGTAGGCAGTATCAAGTGTTGGCAACACTTGATACTGCTTACTCCATATCTGTTTTTTTTCCAGTATTACTGGAAGCCTTTACAGGTGTAATAAAATGTCATTGCTTTACAGGTGATAGTTGTCTCTGTTTCTAGGTCAGTTTAACTACATTAACAACCTGCAGACATCCTTTGTGAAATAATGCCATGATTTTGGACAAATATGCAAATATTGATATTTAACAAAACTTCACAATTTCAAGATATGATCTTAAGGCTGTTTTTTATTGTATTTCAACATTTGGGACATAAAGTATGGGGGGGGGGGGGACTGGGCTCCCAATTGTGATGGAAGTGCCTTTATTTTTGTAAAGTAAAGTAAACACAATTTTTGTTTATGTAAAGTAAACACCATAACAAATTAAATGTGAGAGAGAGGAAGAGAATTACTGCTCACTATCTTAAGAAGCACTCTCCCTGCCTCCTGAAAGAATAATGAATTACCCGTCATTAACTATAACTTTGTGAGCATTCTTCCTTTTATTAGGTTTTTACTTGTAGTCAGTCTAAACTGAACATCTGCACAGTTGTAGACCTAACTCTGATTCAAAAACACATTTAGGCTCTTTTGTTTCTGAGTTTTTTTCTGAGATTTCACCAAAAATGGAAGATTTATTTTGTGTCTCAGAGAGGCTGGTCATTTGATGATGAAGCCTGGTGTAGCTCTGTGTAACTCTCATGTTTTATCAGTGAAGGGTAAGTAGTTCTCTGCAGTCTTGACTCTTCTTTCACTGTGACACAGAGTGAAGGCGGCTGTTCACTGGTTCAGATGGAATAGATAGATCAGCACATTATTAATCAAATTTCAGAGAATGATTGGTAGGGAAAATGATCTTATTCCTTTTGTAGAAAAAAAAAGTCCTACTTTTAAAAGGGTTGTGTAATCTTTATGAGCCAAAGTTTGAAGTGCAAATAACATGTCCTTGTACTCTCCGGTGCAGCACTGAAAGGGGGCCCCCTGCAAGACAAATTCAGGCTGTGCCAGTTCCACTTCCACTGGGGTGAAAGCAATGCCTGGGGGTCAGAGCACACATTGGACAGGAGGCTATTTCCTGCAGAGGTATTTTTTTATGACATAACATCATAACATGCATTCACCAACTCAATTACATATGAAGCATAAACCCTTGAACCTGCAGTGACACGGATGAAGGATATATTGCAAATGTAGTAAAATTACATTTGCTGTAAAACTAACTGAATAACAAGGATAAAGGGAAGAGGTCTCTTTCTACCTCTTTCCATTGTAAAACTATAATACACCCTTTCACAAATTGTTCGTGTGAGCGGGGGGGGGGGGGGGTGCTTTGGTTTCCACTGACACAGATTTTTTTCATTATATTTTTTTCATTATACTTATTCTGAACAACAGGGCAAACAAAACATCTTTCTGTATATTGTGAAAAATTCAATCACAAATAGCTGTATATACATTGTTGCAAAACCAGATCAACAAATTGGCCGTACCAACCACAGCCCTTATCAACTTAAAATTGAGTTAAAGTTGTATGTATGCTGTGTCTGGTTAAACTGAGATATACATGTGGATGTTAACTTATAAGGAGGACTGAATTCAGTTCAATAATAAAAAAAAATTGATTTATCCCCAGGGGGCAATTCAAAGGAATACTGGGGGTGCTAGCACTGCTTGGATGATTGGACATTGTTTACCCTTAGACGCTGTGTTCCAACATTTAGTTTTGTTAAATATATTTGTGATCAATTTTTGTTAAGTGTTTGCTTAACTTTGGGCTGGCCCTATCTTGCAATAAAGCCAACCCCTTTAAATTGGACTTGAGCTTGTAGGCACTTGACACAGGCACCATTTTGACAGAGAGACAAGGATTGTTTATCTGGAAACTGCCTTATTCAGTATTCCACCTTATTGTGATCACCTGGCATTTTAGTTGTAAAGAGGTGAAGATGCCTGCAGAAATGTCCCTGTGGGTAAAATCTGTGTGAATTAAAGCTTAACCAAACAAACTAATGAGTACCATCCATCAAGCCTGTAGCAGCTCTGCTCACAGACCATCCTTACATCCTGGGTATCACTAGGATGTGTTGGAGAAAGACAGATTCCCCCATGTAAAACAGCCACCGTCAATGTTTTACCAGATTCAGTTATTTCAATTTTAATTTCAATCAATAATATCCTAGAGGAGGAACACTTTGTGTGTAGGTTACTTTGGGCACTGGAGTGTTAAAAGAAGGAAGGAACAGTTGAAAATAAACCTGACACTACACTTGTTTAAACAGTGTACTTTTAATTCTCCCATTTCTTTCCTATTTATGTGTTGACTTAATAGAAAATAATTAGAAATAGAAAAAATAGAAAAGAATTGTTGAATTTCCTGGAAAAATACAGAGACTCTCACTCATTTACATCAACTTTGCACACTTGTGTAACAACCAGTTTTCCCTGTTTATTGTGTTTATTCACTGCCAAGCCCTTGTTTGTTTTGGAACGTGTCCACGATATTTCTCTTATTTCTAAGCACTCTTTTGTATGTACATCCACAGAGCATCACGTTTCTGCTTTCTTTGCATGAAAATGGGTTTCTTTTTGCGTATTTGTGTTTTCAGGGGAATAGTTTAAGTGAAAATGTGTGCTAATAGAGCTTTTGTTCAATCTAGTTTCCTATACTGTACCATTTATTTTTGCCTACACTTGATCATAGAAATATATTTTGGGGAGTAGAAGATCAGGTGACTGTCTCTGTTGATTTTCACAATCTTCCCATTTATGATTTTCTTCCCCTTTTCTGTTTTCTTTCTTCCTTCTTTAAATCTGCATTAAAACAAGTCAAACTTTGCCCACAGCTGCAGTCTTATGCCAAAAGTCCTTAACTGGCTTAGTGAGTGACCAGTTATACACATGGTGCTAAAGCAACTGTCTAAAGTAAATGAAAGAAAATAAACTGACAATTTTGAACATGTCAGTTGTACTTGCTAGTATTTTGCAGCTTATGCTGAAAAGTCTGCCCTGTAGCGTTGTGTTGGCATGATTTGTGAAGGCCTCCACTCTGTTTTTCTTAAAAAAAATGGAAACTATTTCAATTACAGAAAGTCCTCTAAATGGTTTAGCCAAGCTTTTTCCTCAAACATTACTTCACTTATTGGCGCTTAGCAGCTATATTTAATAAATGTTTTCTTATTTTACACATGCACTGAATTCTACCTCCCTTTGTATGTGTATTTGGTCATTGTGGACAAACACAGCTACTGTTTTCTTTATCAACAACAATTGTATACTTCACAGTGACTCTCTTTTCTATCTTTTTTGGTTAACAGGACATTGCGAACATAATAAACATAAGGAAAAAAATGATTTTAACCTCAAGAATAAATTCATATTTTAAACCGATGAATGAGGTCAATAAGAAAAAAGTTAGGGGTTAATTCAGAAAGAGACAAGTGGAATGTACATTTGTTAAGTCAGCCTTTTCCAAACGTATACAATGCTCACTACCAACTTTAATCTGCTCACATTGCTTACCTTCAGTTGTCTTTGCCCCCCACAAACACACACCTACAACTCTGCTCTCTTCATGCATACAGCAGCTTGTCCTTCTCTTTCTGTTCCCCTGTTATGCATCAGCCCTGTTGACTTACTCAATCAGCTGTATGTTTATGAAGACATATAAAGACCCTTAAACTCACGTTCCGAATGTTTTCATTCGTGATCGCGTTTCAGCAAAGCGATCAAAAACAGCATAGTCCTCAATGAATTCACACCAACAGATGGGCTTAAATTCATTTAAAACAAGTGAATAAGAGAATCCTTGAATCTGTCTCCATGAGATGTCACACTTCAATATATGAAACTCAAGCATGCATTTGCTTTTTCTCTCTCTTCCTCTACACACTCCAACACATACTGTATGTAACACATCTGCTAAATGAGTTTTAGAATTGTAGCATGTACGGGAACCCTGCTCGCAACAGGTACGCAAGGAGAATAGAGTGTCTTGGTTTTCCATTAGTTTAGCATTTGAAGATAGCGACTTGCTGATCGACCAACCATTCTAGAAAATTTCGACAGCTTATAATACAACTGCTTAAAATATCTATCTGGCCTGATCAGGTAAACTCTGTTTACTGTGTTGTTAATGGTTAAACATGTAATGCTACTTAGTTTTTCTGTTGTTAATATCAGTATTTAAGAGGATATTGATTTATGCAGATATATTGTCAATTTATGTAAACTTGTAGTTTCTACCATAACTGAGGGGACCCATACCTTTCATGGCTATAGCTGTCTTTCATAATTGCAACAATAGCATCCACTTGCCGTTATGCCCTAAGGATGTGTAAGACTTCAATTCAAATCATAAGGATTGCTGCTTAGATAAGCTCACAGGAGTGATTCTCCAGGTATTTATTGAAAAATTACAATTTTGATCAGATTAATGATTAATTCAAGATGAATTTGTCAATATAGCAACTAAACAAAATGACATTTTGCTGGGTGGAGGACTTCTCAGCCTCCACTTTGGGGATCACTGCATTTGGTGATTAAGGCTATGGTTTCAGTCATACTAATATACACACCAACACACACTAACTCATGTTGTGTGTATGCTTTTTTTCTCAGCTTCACTTGGTCCACTGGAACTCCGACAAGTACAGTTTGTTTGAGGAGGCAGTGATGGAGGAAAATGGTCTGGCTGTAATAGGAGTTTTTCTTAAGGTAGGATACCACAAACACATGAGCACATACTCTCAATTTTGAATCCCTCAATTTGCTGTACTCATACATGATTCACTTTACCGTCTTGTGCATAACATTATACACACAATCCAGATCTCATGTCTTTTCCTTGTGTAGGTGGGAAAGAGACATGAAGGGCTTCAGAAACTTGTTGACGCTCTCCCAGCTATCAGACACAAGGTTTGTATTATTAAGTACACACACCACATGTTTGCTTTCTTGAACTGAAGGGGTGACATCTGTCAGTATATTGAACCAATGTTTTAACCCTAATGATGTCCATTTTAAGTTTGGCAATGATGAGTAAAGCAGTGACGAGGCCTGACACCCTCAAGTGGTTCAGTAGATGAACTACAGGAATAGATTATCTGCTTGTTTTTTTTTTATCTACAGGGTCCATTGGTGCAGACTGTCGGCATAACAGCAATCTAGTCACACATCTGGCTACTTTTTTATATTTCCAACTTACTGAAATATCGCATAATAAATATCCGATTCACTCAAGAGTTCTCACCCACCAGAGTGGATCTGCACCAACATGCTGTAGCTTGGTAAAAAACGTAAGCTTTAGGCTGACAACATATTATTTCTCGTGGATGCAGCTAGCTGCCTTATAGACATCACCTCAGCTTGAACCTAACCATCTGGCTGTGTTTGTGTTGTTGGTGCCGTTTGGAAACTTTTTTCTAATATTCCAATATTGTGCAGGTAATAACCAGTCTATGGTAATAACACAGACTGTCAGCATGGGATCCCTTTACTCCTCTACCCTGACACTCACTACTGGAGCTCCACAAGATTGTGTACTGAGTCCTCTCCTCTATTCCCTTTACACCCATGTCTGCATACCACACCACAGCGCAAACACAATATTGATCAATGATTAACGTTTTGCTCCTCCCCACAGTCTAAGGTTCAAAAGGTTCACATCTGGACAAAAACCTTACATGACTATGGCCAAGACCAAAAATGAACAGGAATACTTAGTTTAAAGTACAAAGAAAATTCAAGTGATTGCGAGGGGTAACCAACATGTACATGAGCTGTGTGGCTTCTGGTGGGGCTATTATAACTAATAAGTAAATGATATATAAGTTAATATTTTGGCTTTTTATGGTTTGAATACAATTTTCTATTTTTATTACATATAAGAAACGTAATGTGAATTCTGTTGAATTTTTATACATGCCAGTTTCCTGTAACTTCAATCATAATTCAAAGAGCAGCCCAAATAACCATGTGCTTTTTTCTACCTGCCCCTCTGTCTGCAGGACAGTGTAGTGGAGTTCACCAGATTCGACCCTGCCTGTCTGTTACCCACCAACACTAATGACTATTGGACGTACCATGGCTCATTGACAACACCCCCTCTGACAGAGTCCGTGAGCTGGATAGTTATGAAGCAGCACATAGAAGTCAGCCATGACCAGGTATGTTTGTGTGTTTAACCAAATACTTTTCTGTATAGGTATTGTCAGGCTTTTGAATTAGTTTTATTTAGTTTGATACATAGTTTAAATATTATCAGTGTTTTTAATTGGTCTGATTTAACTAAAAGATGCTATAATCAATCTTTATAAATACCATCAATAGAGTGAAAAGCAGTTTATAATGCGACAGGTTTCCTTTGTAATGACTTGGGGTTCAGATCGGAAAACATATTCTTGCCCAAATTGTATTGTTCTTCAGATCAGCCCTCCCCAAAAAAGGATATTTATAATATATGTTTGTTACCCCAAGCAAAGTAGGCAAATCATTACAAACACAAAATAGAAATCTTTGCTGTGATCTACAAAAACAAGTTTTATTTTCTTTTATAAGCTTTGACAATGATAAACATGTTACATATGCACACAGTTCACTGAGTGTGTGTGTGTGTGTGTGTGTGTGTGTGTGTGTGTGTGTGTGTGTGTGTGTGTGTGTGTGTGTGTGTGTGTGTGTGTGTGTGTGTGTGTGTGTGTGTGTGTGTGTGTGTGTGTGTGTCCGTGCACAGGCTGCTTCTGCAGCAGGTGTTGTGTCAGTCACACAAAACAAAGGAGTAGCGGGCATTTAGGGATTGTATCTTTAGTTCTTGGGCTGAACGCAGCACTAAGATCACCATGGCAACTTGTGCCAAACACCTAACCTACTCCAAAGCAGGTTATGTTTGGGACAAGAGACCAAACCATATGAAACTCTGCCTACTGACCAATCAGATGTGATTCTTTACAAACAGAGTACACAAAGCACAAGAGCAGTGTAGTGTGTTAAGACTTCAAGTTATGCCTACTTATCGCTTTGAAATATATTTTCATATACATTTTAAATTTCCATACTGCTCTGTTTGTTACTGTCAGGGCTGCAGCTGAAATATAACATTTAAAGTTGTCCTACAACTTTAGACACAATAACAAATTAGAGCAGCAAATGTATGTAAAGGTGCACTATGGAGTTTTGGTAGAGAAATGTGAAAGTTGGAGAAATGTACAGATTCTGTGGTATATGTTCATAACTCTACACACAAACTGTCTTCACTCTAAATTTGTTCGCTGATTGAAGATAAAATGCTACGCGAGAAGTTTTGGTTGTGGCCAGCAACAGTGAAAACCGTAACTCTCCTGGGAGTCAAAAAGGCACGCACATCCAAGAAAGTTAAAGTACTGGGTGCTGGACAAAAAACATCCAAAGATAGAAAAAGTACTGAGTCTGCACACCAGAAGCTGCTCCAATTTAGTAGAATTGAAATGAATATCACATGTAACGTTTCGGGCCCTCGCCCTTCATCAGACATGAGCTTCATCTGGAGCCTTTTAGCTCTAAACAGTGTTCCAGGGACCCATTTTTTTCTTTGAAAAACGTTTGTGTATTTAGTTCAGAAAATAGAGCATAGACTTGTTTCACTTCTCCAACTTTCAAATTTCACTACCAAATCTACATAGTGCACCTTTAAGGGAAGAAACAGTTGTTATTATAGTCAGATCTCAAACGAACTAACGATGGGAAAGTGATATAATAAGCCTACATTTACACATTCACACTCAGCGAGTTTTCTTTTTTCTGAGAGTTGTCCCCCCTGCATTTGTCTCTACAGCTGTTTGATTTTAGGCCGTAGTAGCTTATGTATTAAACGTCCTTATAGTTAATAGGCTAGTTTGCTCAAAGTGTGTTCACTATGACGATCTGCTGCCATGACAACGACTCCCTCATTATTGTGATGGATTGTTATATGAAGCTAACACCTCCCCTTTAATGTGGAAAAAGAAATGATTATTATTAGTATTATTATTATTTTGTTGTCGTTGTTGTTATCCTTTTCTTTAGTTGTTGACTGCCACATGTATGTATGTTGATTGAACTATTAGGCAGAAAATATATGGTAACTGAATCATATCACAAGTTTTGACGTTCTGGACCTTCGCTTGAGGAAAATGTCTTGAACCGGACCTTATTGAATTTTAATTGAAGACCCCTGGTGTAGATAAATGAATTGATAAAAGAACCAACCACAAGAGGGCTCATGTTGCCGTTTAGATTTAAACATAGCCTTCTAGTCATTGTTTTCTGTTAGCTTGTTTTTGTATAGGTGTTTCCATCTATTTTTACCATGATGAGAGTTGCACTGATTTGAAATTTCATGACAACATACTCAGAGGATGAAATGAACCAGCCCATGTCATTTTTTTCTGAAGCCTTCCTCTCTTTTGCCCTCTTTAGCTGGCAGTCTTTCGGAGCCTTCTTTTTACCTCAGCCGAGGAGGAAATACAAAAGAGTATGGTAAACAACTTCCGTGTGCAACAGCCTCTCTGCGGTCGCACCGTTCGCTCTTCCTTCTCCCCCTTCCTACAGGAGGCGCCATCGGCTGTGGGGGACAAGCACAGCCACTAAAGCTGCTGGATCTAGTACACACAACTTCTCACACTGTAACACACTAAGACCCAGCAGTGACCATACCAACACTACCTTTTAATCTGTGCTCAAATATTCAAATATTAACTCAGAATTCTAATTTATGTGTCACCCAAATACCACCTGACTTGGAGAAAACAGGGCAAAGAGAAACGTGTTATGATTTAAAGGGTAGGGGATTATGGGTTTAAGATAAAGAGTTGGAAAGGATTGTTTATGAGCAAACATGCTTAATGGCAGCTCTGGAGCCTGACAAGCCAGTGCTGTTTTTTTTTAACATGAAATTTAAAGTTAGTAGAAATGTGAGGATTTCTATTATTTTAAAATCAATGTCTTGGGTTTAAAGTTAGTAATATCAGGTCAATAGGTATGGCTGGTTTTAAAGGATAGTCCCCCTGGTGAGCTAATGCTGTAGGTTAGATTTGGTTGGTTAAAGTCAATTGCAAAGCAATACAGTACATAAAAGTAATGTAGCAAAAATGTCAATACAAGCACACCTATGCTTAACTGTTTACCTTCAAATGTTACTGTTCAATTTAAATGAAAAACTCTGGATTATTCTGCAAATTGATACTTTAAACCTACTGCAAGGAGTTTTTACTGAGAAAGGAAATGACCAGAAGTGCCTTTGTTCCACAGAAAACCTTCACAATGTTTGGTACTTTGATGTTTAAGCAGACAGAGATTTTCTTTAATCAGAAAATACATTTGCGCAAGTGTGAGACAAGGTCAGCAAAGAGGGTAAGACCTGCTGCTTTGTCCCCAGGTTTAGCCAAATCAAATGTGTTTTTTCATCAAGTGGCCTTATGCCAATTACATTGACATCAACCTTTAAAGCAAAATAAATAAATCCTCAGAGGATCTTTGGGTAAGAGATTTTTTTTGGGGGTCGGGGGATGGTTACATTATATATGACAGTTAACCGTTTTTACATGGAGGCATATCCATATTTACCTATGTTTTTTTAAATACTTGCATTTTGGGGTTACTGAAAATTTTGGTTTTTGGTTTTAATGGTGAAGACAAATAACCAATATGACGTGGTTGCTGTGGGAAAAGTATGCATTTCTACTGATGTATGAACGTGAATTATTAATTATGTGTTGAGCTTTTATTCAGTCATTGTTCCTAATTTGTACTGCTACTGCAATAACAGTTGATACAATAGCTGATTTTACCCAAATAATGGCAAAGTCACAAAGCAAACCTGAGCACTGGTGTCAGTTGCAGAGATTTGTACATTTTTATTTCAGGATGCATGTTAACAGGTTCGAGCAGTCACTGCATGCTTGAGCTGCGTCACCCAGACTCAACTCTATGATCTAACTAGATCAAAAATCCATTTGTTACAGTCATTATCAAAGGCATACTCAAGGTAAAGACACAGGGCTGGCAGTAACCTGACACAGCCTTTGAGAACACCAAGGAATGTTGAGCAGCAGCATTTCAGGCAGCCAGCTGTCACACACTGTTCAGATGTGCTGTATGAACGAACAGTGAGGAGGCTAGATAGGTTAGTAGATTACAGCAGAAGGCTTTGGAGATTTTGACAGAATGGGTTCTAAAGTTACATTGTTTTGCTGTGATGAAGAAAATTCTGGACTGAACTCTAAAAAAAGAAATTCAAATTTCAAAGTACACAAGGGATGCTACTTTCAAATGGCTTTAGTAGACCCATAAAACACTGTTGAGGAGATTTCCTTAGGGTGCTTAATATACACTTGACACTGTGGGAACAACTGATGTAAAAGCCTTGTGTATCACCTCTTCGCTAACAGTGTATAGAGGATATGGTTATATTGGCACAAGAGAATTAAAGTTAAAGCCACACGTCACCTTCAGGCTAGCCTCTGTTCCATCAGCTTCCATTGTGTAATGCCTAATACAGAATTTCATTCTCTTGTCCTTCTGAAAAAAATAAATCTAGTACTCACTAGATTCAGCTTCCATTTTCAAGACAAATCATCATATACTAATGCACATGCTGTACATTTTCATGAGCTTGTAAATTACACATTCCTCTGTCCAACAGCACTGCAGACACAGTTCAGACAAGGATTTTGCAAACAAGGGGAAGCTTATGTAACCTTAAATTATCTAAGTCTTTTAGTCTGGCTCCTTTTTTTATGTCCCACAGTTGTGGTGCATTTGCTGAATCTAACTATGCATTACTATTAATAATAAGAGGCATTGAAGATAGAGGAAGAGGTAGAAAAAACAGAAGTTTACGAGAAGGGGGATAACAGGTCTCACCTATGTAAGAAGAAATTATCTGCAGAGTATCTTGGCCATGTCTTATTTTAAATCTATCACTTTGGGGCAGGAAAGAACAATTTCATTTTGAGCCAAAAAAACAAACAAAAAGTATCAAAGAAAGTGAATGTGGATAAATTCTGAAGGAGCCCAAGGTGTTAGATGGCAGATAAAAAAACATGTATATATATATGTTTTAATTAAGTTTACTCTAAATGGAATTTGATGATGAGCATTGATAACTCTTTTGGGAATGTTACAAGGTTGCCTTTTTTCTTTCTTTATAAGTGATGCATTATGTTCATTACATTAACATGGGAACAAGCGACCCATTACTGTCTTCTTCTTGAACAGCTGCATTTTTATATCTACAGCAGTTCAATTGTGCACCATGATTGGCCTTCATATCTTTCATATGGCATCAGAAATCAAAATAAATGTGATTTTTTTCCTGCATTTTTATAATGTCTTTGGGGAGTAAAAAGTCCCCCTTTTTTCATTTCTTGTATTACTTTCTACAAATGAATGTGTTACAAAACGCTGTCATCATGCTGTATTTTCTCCATAATGCTTTACACTCTGCACATCTTGAACCCTGTTTTTGGTGTGATGTTTAAGCAGGTGTTTTTCAACTATGCAGTCTATATTTTAGCTATTTATTTTTCCAATGGGTAGTAGACATTCCTGCCCTGCAGGACTTCAGTGGGCCCTCTCCCCTCTCAGTATGCTCTGCTCCACCTGGATCCTTATATGCTGGGAAGCATTTTTCTCCCAGAGACGCCTGCTCCTTGGGGGGGGAATGTTGAAAACAACCCAAAAGCATCCCATGATGGAAGTGTAAAGATGATTTTAAGGAAATGACATTTTTATTGATGATTCTTTTTACAATAAAATAATGTGTTATGTTATAAGGATGATTATTTCTGTGCAAACTGGTGATCTCTTGACAGGAATAGATCTGTAGTCTGAAGTGTTCATTGTAATACATTCAAATTCTCACAATACATTTTTTTCAGATTTATGTTTGGGCTTTAAATGCCTTTTTTCAGATAGGACTGTGGATAGATTCAGAAATCGAGGATAGAGAGTTGGGAATGGAAGCAGGAAAGTAGCCACATGTTGGAGTCGAACCCGGACAGCCCGCTTTGAGGACAACAGCCTTTGCACATGAGGCGTGCTTACAAACCACTAGTCCAGCCGGCGCCTAAAATATTCTAAAATGGGAAGTAATTCTAAAATATAGGAATACAAACTTAAGCCTGAAACTTTCATTTCATCAATCATTTAATTTTATTTGCATTGCACCGATAAAAGGGCAGACTACTCTTTGTTAGATAGTTTTTAGAGCTCCAACATTGATCCACCATGAGCAAAAACACACTAAACAACATTTATCAAGTAACAGTGGCAAGAAAATACTTCCTGTTAACCGGCAAAAACCTCAAGCAGAACCAGAGTATGTTGAAAAACCTTCTGCTGTGACTGTGTTTGGCTTTGAAAGTGGAATAGAGGGAGATGCGGAAAAAAAAGTTGGACAGAGACAAACAGCAACATCAGCAGACTGATGGCTACAGTGCCAATTGTAATGGTAAAAGTAGGTGGACATTTAGCACCAACAGTAAAGTAGTGAAAAAATGACCATACATCATACATAGACTGATCATACATAACAGTTAAACAGGTCTAACATTATAATTTACAATTATGATGATGACAGGGGGACTACTGATAATGTCATTATAGATTAACATTAGAATTCTAAAACTGATAATAGAAGTAAAACTGATATTGATAGATGTAGCATTTGGAGTCAGGCAGGTCCCAGACAGCAGGATTCCCAGGAAGAAAAACGGTTAGTAATGTCCATGGGCCATGAAGATTTAAAGTTAGTGACCTGTCAAAAAATATGGAGAAAAAGAGAGAGGGATACAGGAGCTCTGTGTGCCAGGTCTCCCAGCAGTCTATGCCTATAGCAGCACAATTAGGGGAGGGTCCTATGCCTGTGCCAGCCCTAACTGTAAGCTTTATCAATGAACGTTTTAAGTCTGTCTATAACTGATTATCCACTACTTTTACAAGGATCTTTGGAAGGTTAATTAGAGTCCTTAAGTTATCTAAGGTGCCTGAATCAAGAGTAGGCCTTTTAGTAGAGCTACTTTAAATGACTGTGGCACCCAGCCTGTCAATAAAGACATGATCATGTTTAGTAAAGAAGTGCTAACTAAGGGTAAGACAGTTTAAGCATCTTAGTTGGAATCGAGTCTAAAAAACAGGTTGATGGTTTAGATGAAAACACTTGAATTTAGTTCAGGGAAGGTAAATTAGTGAAAAGCATAGACCATAAATGGAGTAAGCCTGCGTGTCGTCACCCATCTCTTACTGCAGGGGGCTCCAGAGGCTCATACCATGCTGGAAATTTTCTCTCACCCTAACTTTCAATCGACCTAACGACAGGCTAAGAGCTGGAGCTGAGGAGGGTTTTAAACCTCCGGACAAACAGTTAATCCGAGCCCACCTGTCAATCAGGTCAGCTACGCACCTAACTATGGATAACAAGTATCTATCATGAAATCAAAACGGATGGGTTATTAAAAAAAATCCCCCTGTACAGTTTGTGCCCATGAGAACAAAATCTAATCAGACCAATATAATTTGTTCTACCCGGCTGTAAACATTAATGTGGTGTGTATGTGACTTCCGGGGATCTTGCAGCCAGCCTCAAGTGGACCCTTGATGAACTGCTAGGTGAAAAGCTGTCTAGTTATGCACAAGGTTTTAGAGCTGTTTCCATTGTTCCAGTGTTTGAGGAGATCCACACCAGTTAAGGGCAGGAGGTTACAATTTGTGTCTGTCATTTTTAAGATTTATCATCAAAGACCCTAATGACGTCATTTCTGCTGAGGGTCATGGAGCTATGACTCTCTCTGGTACAGTGCTGAAAAGATGTCTAGGATTTTTTTTCCTCCTGTTAGGACATCTTGGGCATGTTGTAGGGCCTTCAAGTATTTATGAATACTATCTTGCCAGAGGAAACGACTTTGTTCTTGGTGGAAGGCCACATTCTTTCAAGTTTTCATGATGTTTGTTTCAGTTCTTGAGTTTCAGATACAATGGAGCTAGCCTCTGTCCTTTAATCTTCTGTTTAAGGGGGGTAATCGAAGCAAGAGGAACTCTCAGTGAACATGCAGCTCTATCGACAAACTGATAAAGCTGAGAGGGACTAACTAAAGGGGAGTATAGGAAGTTGAATGTTACTAATAAGTGATCTGATAAAAGAGGATTTTGGGGGGGAGACTTAAGTTTTTGGTTTCAAGGCAATAAGCTAGAACAAGGTTGAGGGTGTGGTTCAAACACGCTTGTTTACACCCTGGGTGAAGCCAATGGTGTCCGTGTCCAATATTGACACAAAAGCAGTGCTAAGACAATCATTTCAATGTCCACATGAACATTAAAGTCACCTATAAATATGTCATCTTTACATAGGACTAAATTTAATTAAAAAAACTTTCAGAGGATGGTCCCCCTCAGAGGCGATGGTACGTATACTAAGAATTATAGACTCCAGACCCACCAAACCTAGCTCCCTCTCTAAGCATTAACCAAGGCTGAGAGTTCAAAAATAAACATTTGGCTACTGCCTCTCAGTCACCCCCCCTCACACACCCCACCCTATCCCGACTTGTACCTTTGAAGACCCATGAGAGAGAGGGGATGTTTGGTTGCCCCACCCAAATGCCTGGGGTCCTGAGGGTGGGCTGTTTACACTCTATTAAAGACTGTTAGCATGGCTGGGTGTGATTTTGGTCTCCACCTGATTCAAAAAGAAGACATGGAGATTGAAGCCTGACTCTGGGGTTGTTTATTGTGTTTAGCTGCTGGGTAAAGGGGCCTGAGTGAAGAGGGACACACCTGTCAGTCTCTACTGTCTTCCCCTGATTGTATATAGGAACAGATGACTGGAGACAAAAAAGCTTTGAACTCTACAATGCCTCTGGCTCTTTTTAAAAGTGACTTACACTAAGACTTTAACAAGCAATTACAATATTTTTATGTGATGTAAATTATATCTGAGAGGGCACATCACGTGTTGCTGTCTTGGGAATATCACAAAACAGTATTAAGAGAATAGTCAGCTGTCTTTTTTCAGGTGACAAAGTATCATAACAACAAAGGCAGGTTTCAATCCCTTACCTTTGAGAGGCATTCTGACATGCGGTCCACTAAGGAGAATCAAATCCTTCTATTATTGTATTCCCACTACTAGGTTACCCCAAAATTAATTACACTTAAGCTAAAGCTTAAACTTTTAAGAGTGCATGGCTCCTTGTGTCCTTAGAGTAAACCTTGACAGCTGACTACATAAATGGATAAAAGGTCATGTAAATATTTCCTAAAAAATAATATATTTCTGTCTGATTTCAAGCACACTCTTTAAGTCTGCCCTGGAGAAACCTTGTTTTTGGCCCTCAATGAAGGAAAACATGAAAAGAAGTTGAAGAAGGCATGTTCTAAACAGAGAACAATTGTTTTCCTGCTGTCCTTCTGTTCTCTGGGGGGAATTGTTTTAGATCAACCAATGAACCTCTCCAGCTCTCCACACAGGCAGATAAACAGGACCATACAATGTGAGGCCCATTTCCTCTGAACTCAGAGCTAGCATCTCTTTCTCCTCATCTTTCTCCTGTTTTACTTATCTCCGTGCACTTCAGCTCCTCTGATGTATTTGTTTGGTGCTTTAGTGTTTTGGACAATGGACTTCCATTCTTGGGATCCTACCTCTGACTCTCCCTGTCTAAACTGGTTTGTTTTAATTCAGTTGTCAGTCCACCTCATTTTACAATGTCTTGGTCACAGCCACGAAATTAGTGTTGTACAGGCTGCACTTTTAATTGCTTCTAAACAAAAAAGTACAATCTAATGTCATTTACTGATATGGTAACCTGTACATTTTCTTGATGAAGATGTTAAAGGACCAACTTTTAAATAAAAAATACCTAGACCGATTGATGGAGTACCGCTTACATAGTGGACACTACAACCCCAAGCCTACAAGTCAAGCCCCTTGTTAGTTTTTCTTTTGGAAGTAAAAAGATTAGAAACTAAAAATGTTTACAATTTTTGAATACTTACGAAAACTAGGCTGAAAGTTCACTTGCTAACTAAAAAAGGTATGTTATTCTTATTCTGAGAATCAAACATTAATGCTCTGTTTCCCCCAAAATGTTCACATTTCAACAAGGTATTAATAGATTTTCAGATGTCATAAGCATGAATTTCTACTCGTCTAGTCCCTGTTTACCTGATGAATAATGGTCAAGTACTGACCCTCATATCGGCTGTTTTCTTGTCACAAAATACTCTTGATGTACTCCCTGTATATGCTGGAAGCTGTACATTGTCCATTTGCTCAATTTTTTCCATGGTTTACAGGAATCAAAAAATGGGTTTAGAGAGTTTTTTGTTGTTGGTGCCAGCTATTTTAGGAAACTATCGTGAACCAAAGAAGCTGGAGGTTGACAAATTAAGCCAAAGTAGGGCTTGTGATAATTCTCTATAAAATAATAATTAATTAATTAATTAGAAGACTCTTTCATTAAAGCAATGAAGACACTGACACACCTATATAAAATGTATCTGTTTCTACCTGTTCATCTCTTAAACATCAGCAGTAACAAGTCTTTACATACCTTAATTAAAATGGATAAAGAGGTTGGATAGATTGCTTATATGTTTAATGCCTACAGTGGTCAGCGTAAGTGTAATTATCTGGAAGAGAGGCTGGAAACAGAGCGCATGGTTATACAACTGCTAGGACAACACAATCTCTCCCACACCCACACCACAGTGTCATGTCTTTGTTCACAAATATTTTCCCTTGGGAACAGCTTTCCATACTTTTTGTGAGAAAAATCCTGTTAATTCTTCACAGTATGTTTCCCCTTTAATTAAATGTGTGGCCGGCACTAAACTAAGTCAATATAATGTGCCACATGAATAATTTTAACCAAAATATAATTGTTACATCCAATATAGGACATTAGTACCAGTAGAATATGTACTGAAGTGTGCCAGAGAGACCAATTTTATGGTAAAAAAAAGACACAGGGTTGCTGTCTGTCACCCCTTCTGTACATTTTTTACACTAATGAGTGTCGCAGCAACCAGAGTAACGGACACTGAAATCTGCTGATGATACTGTTATTGTCAGCCTTCTTGAGGGGAAAGAGCAGGGTCATACCGGTTGTGGATGACTTTTTGGCTCGGTGTGACCAATCTTTTCTCTATTTTAATGAGTCAAAAACAGAAGACATAATCATTGACTTTAAAAAGTCCCCACCATGCCAACTACTCCTGCTGATATTGAAATTGTGGAGAGTTACAAATATATGGGTGTTGTTCTTGACAATATTCTGTGTTTCAGCAAAGGCTGTTCCCTTTCAGGAAAATGAAATCTTTCAATGTTTCTTCTGAAATGATGAGCCTCTTTTACAGAAGTTTAAGAGAATCTGTTGTATTGTTGCATGGTTTGGAAACTTTAACTTGGCCAACAATAATAGGGAGTCTTGTAAAAACGGCCAGCACAATCACAGGAAGTTGGCAAGCACGGCTCCTGACCATTTATAACAGGCAGGTTTTAAGGAGGGCTAATGCTGTACTGGTTTGCCAATATCACCCACTTCACATCTCCAATATAGTCTCAGTTCGTTTGGTATACTAAAAAATTACAGTAATATCAACACCAAAAACGCTAACAGAGCATGCAGCTAAGAGATCATGCATGTATATTTTTTACACTTTTTTTGATATTTTTTATTTAACTTATTTTTGCACTGTGTGCTTTTTTTCTTCTGTTGACTATCCTGCTGCTGTAACACTGTAAATGTCTCCGTTCGTGAGATGAATAAAGGATTATCTTATCTTATCTTATCTTAGATGCTCGTACAAAAAAAGGCATACTTGAATGCAAACAGATATGTGAAAACGCTGATAAAACGATAAAGCATAAATAAGATCTGGAAAGACATTACTTTATACTGCTTAATTTCAACCAATACAGGTCTTGAAAGCTTCCAACACTTTGTTAACAATCAAATTTTTGGAAAAAAAAACCCCCAAAACAAAACAAGATTTTGTACAGATATTTTGGTTTTTATTCAACAAAAACATTCAAACTAATATCGGCACATAAATGGGTCTTATCAATATTTTCACTGATGCTGCATGAAGGTAACATTCACAAAAACCTTGTATCAAGAATATACTATTTTTAACAACTCTCAAAAAACCATTCTACTGTATATGTGAAAGATAAATGGGAGAAGAAGAGTGGTTAAATATCTGTCAGATACAGTCCACTACTTCCAGCTCTGGTCAATGGAGAGAATTTGCATTGAAGAATATAATCAGGTTTTTCATCACTCCAGAAAGAAAATATTTAGAAAATGGAAGTCCAGAATCTTGTCACTGCTGGAGACGGTGCAACAACCTGATGGCTGACAACTTTCATATATTTTGGAATTGTCATGTAATTCAATCATATTGGTCACATATAACAGCAACCATAAAATCAATAGGCCTACTGGGTTTTGAGGTTGAGGGTAGTTTTGGCACTATATACTTAGGGAGTATACGAGCAGCATGTAATGCCCAGGACAAATACCTTCTCAAAAATATTACTTGTAGCGAGCAAAAAACAATAACCAAAAAGTGGTAGACAAGGAACCACCAACAAAAGTGGGATAGATAGCAATTTTAGAGGAAATGTATCATATGGAGAAATATACCTTTTCTTTAAGATCCTGTTATGATAAAGGCTGTAGGTAATTGTTAAATTATATGAATAATAAAGAAAGAAAGGAAATACCTAGTGCACAATTACCTTTTCTCACTTTCAGCTTTGCTTCTTGTCTTGTTTTCTGTGATTTAGGTGTTTACGGTTTGAAGGTAAATTTACTCTGTAAATGTCACATATAAGACAATCATTTGGAATTCTCCATGAAGAGGAGATGAACTGAGATTGACGTGTACCTGAGGTAATCTGACCAGAGTGTTGGGGTTTTATCCCCAGCCTCTCTTTATACGTTGGACTATTGAGATTCACTGAAAGTTAACTACAAATAACACATGTGCTTTATTGTACCACCCTCAATGGCCTGTTTATTTAGTTCTTCAATTTATGTTAACATTAAAAAGTAAAGTAAAAAAAGAAAAAAAACGTAAAAGAAAAGGCAGTGACAAAAGATTACAAACAGACCTAACGTACATGCCAACTAATAAAATTGGAGACTTCACAAATTCACAAACTAAGGATTTTGATTTATGCAGTTAATCCAATCAGGTGGTGTATTAAAAATGGGGGGAAAAAAACAAGTTTTGAGCTACAGACAAAAGCTGTGTAATTGATTTTGTGTGTATTGCTATGATGCACACACTATTTTCTTTGAAGTCAGTCCACAGCTAACAGACAAGGCTTCTTCACTTATTCCCATTACTCCTTGTGGGGTCTTTACAGGTTAACAAAGACATAGTTTAGGTGTGACTAACATGCATTAGATATATTTGTGGCTCTTGGTATGTGGCTTGACCCGAGAAGAGGGTCTAACATTCTTTAGGCTTTGTACAGATCAACAGAAACAAAATCAGAAAGCATCTTTAAACTGGATTTGTAGATAATGTCCACCTGGTCTGGGTCTAGTTTGGGCAAAGGAAATTAGATGTCTGCGGCTTGTGTGTGTGTAAGTGTGTGTGCATCTCAGTGTGTGTTTGTGCGATCAGTAGTATCAACACAGCTCAAACTTTTTTTTTTATCACACAGGGAAGCTTTCATAGTCCATCTTTACATCTTAAAAATATTCCTTTCCCCTAGGCTGTTTATGTGTCTCACCATGAGTACTTTTGGTTTAACCATTTTTGAACAAGGTCGGACTGAAGCACTTTCGTACTCTTTTGAACCCCAGATCAAAGCGCATGGAATATTTGTTTTGTGTTCGAATGTTGCAGTGTCAAATGTTTGTATCTTGTCTTTACATTTTATTTTGCAAATGAAGCCGCTGTGGTGCCAGACAAATGTCAAACTCTGTCTGACAATAAAGTCCCACCAATCAATCAATCAATCAATCAATCAATCAATCAATCAATCAATCAATCAATCAATCAATCAATCACCACAGTATGGGCCATGGTGGTAAGCTGATAAGCTAAGTTTTTATGTGTGTATCACTTGGTGAGCTTGTTCACAGACTCAAAATAGTTGAAGAGTATTTGTTATTTGAGTGAAATTGCAGTTTGGCATTTGAGTGATGTCTGTTTCTATGCTGACTGTGATCTCATGTACTCTTTTAATGTCATTAAGAATATTTGGCTCAGTCTCACAATATGTGACTTTTCTAGCAATACAACAAGTCCAATTAATGAGCTCCTTTTCTCAAACTTACATTTTTGGTACTCAAAAGACACCATGCTCCAACCATAAACTCAAGCACTCATTCTGCCGCTTCTTCCCTTTAAAGCAGTGGTTCTCAACTGGTGGGTCGGGACCCAAATGTGGGTCGCGGAGCCCTTTTCAGTAGGTTGCGAATGTGTGGGGGGAAAAATCAACGAGGCACTTTTTAAACATGTATGTTTTGTTCTGTTTCTTTATTTTGTCACGTTTTTTACCTTCCGAGGTCCATGCTGAAAATGTTTTCATTAAATAAATCTGATTGGTTGAAACATTTCAGACATAGTGGTCGGGAGTCATCATGAAGGAGTTGGTGGTGGGTCCTGAGAGTAGACCAGTTGAGAACCAATGCTTTAAAGCCTCCTCCTCTGTTGTCTAATCAGATTGCTGGGGCATTAAATGGGTGCAGTTAGTTAAGCAGAGTTTATTATTGTGGTTTCAAAGGGGCCTGGCATCAGTCTCATTTATTAACTGCACCATTAGAATCAGAATCAGAATCAGAATCAGATTTATTGGCCAGGTATGTTTAACACACAAGGAATTTAACTTTGGTAGACTGTGCTCTCTTTGTACAAAGGTAAAACATTAAATATCAACAATAAGCTAAAAAAATAAACAAATAATTAAAGACTAATACAAGACTAAATAAGAAAATAGTGCAGTGGTGAGTAGTGCAACAAAAATGCTGAGGTGAACATGAGGTAGATATTTTTACAGTATTTACATTAAAGAGTGTGTGCAGATGGTAATTTAAATAAAATAAAGATACTATATATTTGCATATATGTACATTCACAATGACAGTTTTGTTCCAGGGTTATTTCACAGCGACAGGTCTGACACTCTCTGACTGCTTAGCGTTCATCAGGGTGACAGCCTGGGGGAAGAAACTGTTCTTATGACGGGTTGTTTTGGCGTACAGTGATCTGTAACGCCTGCCGGAGGGGAGGAGTTTGAAAAGTTTGTGTCCGGGGTGTGAGGGGTCTGCAGTGATGTTACCTGCCCGTTTCCTGGCCCTGGACCGGTATAAGTCCTGGATGGGGGGGGGGGGGGGGGGGGGGGTCGACACACTCGATTAAAAGCTTCTCTGGTAGTATTGATCACCTTAAATTGTAGAGAAAAAAAATCATTACTGTTGCCAAAATGTGCATTTGAAAACAAAAACAAAAGTCTTCCAGTTGATTGAACTATTTACATCTAAATATTGCCTTTGTCATCTTTAAAGTAGTTGTGTTTAGAGTGATATTTCAACATAACATATTTGTTTTGCTCTAAAATGGTCCGGTTTTAGGACTCTTAAGATAGAACACAAACATAGAAGGGAAAAGCGTGAAACCCCATGTTAAACAATGTAAGCATGCTTTAATCTGTTAAGTGTTAGTTATTTTCAGCATTATATATTTGTATAAGTGTCCTTAATGTGGGTGATAAAATCTCCTGACAGCATCAATTTCCTGGGTTTGGATCTTTTTTTCTTCATGTTGTAAGTTAAGTTGATGACACCTTTTATGGCACAAAGGACTCAGAAACGTGTGCACTGTAGGCTTATACAAATAGGCATTTCAATGCTTTCCTTTAATGACACAAGGTGTTTGAAATCCCCATTCCTGGCCTGCATTTAGCCTACAGTACTGCCATCGGACTATTTTTCTTACATGACATTTGACTTCGTAAAACGAGACTAGCTGGTTTTGTGGCTTGGATGACAAACCAGACAGACAGCCTACTGTTGAGTGCTAGTTTGTCCCTGTTGTATTATGCAGAGACTGGGGTCCACCATTAGTTCCCTCATGGCTGCAGCCTGGAGACCTCTCTCTCGTCCGTCTCATGCACTTTCGCGCCACACCCCTTCGGCTCTTAGTCCAGACCAGTTTATGAAAAAAGGTTGAACAAATTGCAACAGAAGCAAACTCATCTGATTTTGTATCTTCAATATGTCCTGAGTAAGGGAAAGAAAGCCCCGAAGAATCCCAATAGGGGAAAGTTTCGAAAAAGACCCAAATATACCCTATTCATACGCCTATTCATTCTTTTTCTCACGCAAATAGGGAAAAAAAAAAAAAAACTTTCAGATATCACCATAAAAATTACTGAGTTGATTACTTACATCAAGACAAACAAAAAATGTATTACAAGTTTTTTTTAATTGTTTGTTGACATGGGCAAACGGGGCATAATCTAATTGAGTATGTGCTAATTTGCATAAATACCACAACGGATCTAAACATTGGGTATAGCCAGGTGAAAATGTCTTGTTGAATCTTTGTGACATCTTCGAGTAACAGACAGAGGCAAACAAATGTCACCATGAGGGGCAGAGATTCAGTCATTCATTCAACTGTCAACTCAACTGTCACTAAGCTGTCACTCAGGCAAGAAAGATTGGCTTTTGTTTCACCTACATGGATAATTCAACCTACATTAATAAAACATACCTGGTGATAAACTAAAATTTATTGGGATCATCTGGATGTGTGTTGAGCTGTGGTACGACTATTATTGGTGAAAAGATGTCAAGTCTAGGATTGGCGAATAGTTTCACTACACAGTTGTGTTAGCTAGCTAAGCTAGCAGCAAAGAACTTGTTAGCTGTTTCGAGACTAGTCGACTTGAATTACTTACATGGCAGTGCAATGCCTACGATAACCCATGTATCCCTATCTTAATGAATGATAGTATTTGCCTGTAATAAGTGTGATAAAGAGAATATGGTTTTGTGGTTATCGTCATGCTACTCTAGCCTTTCCACTTTATCTCTTTTATCTAGAGTAGACTATGCCTACATACTGCACCACACTGGACCTGACTGTCCACATAAATGTTAATTAAAGTAGGATTCAAAGTGTCACCATGTTAGATTGCTTAGATAGAAGCTACAGTAATATCAACAAAACCAAAACATTAGGCTAAATTATGATGACAATGAAAGTTAAATTTGGAAATAGCAAAAAACAATAATTTTGTTCTATACTATGGTTTTCTTTCTCACTTTACTCTCCCCCATTACTAATGTAGACCACTCTTGGTTGTGTCACAAAACACATGTCCCATCTGCACCTACTGTTCACCTAAATGTGAGGTAAAGACATTGTGCCCCGTTTGCCCATGTTAACAAACAATTAAAAAAAACTTGTGTTGGGTTGACTACTTCAACTGGTGGGTTGGCTGCTTTGTCAGCCATGTTACCAAGAATCACTCTTTGTATGTTATCTTGTCAAGTTTATTTATGACTCTCATCACAGCAGCTGGAACATCATCTTTTCTTCAGCAGCTATGTGTAACACACACACGATCTCCCGCTCTTACATCTTAACGTAATATATTAATATTAATATATTAATATTAATATTAATAATATATCCTTTATATTCAAAGGAAAATTCTTAAAAACTTTAATTTATTCTACAAAAATGTGCTTTTTGGTTTTTATGATTTCTGCAACTTGTACCAAAAACAGTACCATATTATTAATCTTTTTATTATTTTGGCTAAATTTCATATCCATAAAAGTAAATTTGCGAACAGAAAACCTTCATTCAAACATTATTTTAATGAGCTGCAGCAGTACATAAAAACCATCCAACACTGAGAACCCCAAGGCCCTGAAGACTCTTGAATATTGTATTTATTTTAATTGTGTAAACTGAGGACCCTTCACTATGTTTTACTCTGTTTTAGTCTTTGTTAACCCCTGGCATGTTCGTTTGTTTATGAATTTAACATTGTAACATTGTCTGTGTTTACAATAAAGTAAAAAACAAACAAAAAAACATCTTAACTGTAAGATCTTAACGTAAAAGTAAGGTTGCAAACATAATGCATCACGACAGGAAGTTACGTCATGGATAATAAAATTAAAGATAATGGATACATTTCTTCAGGTGCATAAAAAATAAACGTTGTATAAAGCATATACATGTGAACACTGTTATTGGAACTATACATCACATTATGTATATTTATATGTGAATGAGAACACAACACTCAACAATTTAATACATTTTTTGTTTGTCTTGATGTAAGTAATCAACTCAGTCATTTTCATAGTGATATCTGAAGGTTAATTTTTTTTCCTATTCGCGTGAGAAAAAAAATTTAATAGGCGTATGAATAGGGTATATTTGGGTCTTTTTCGAAACTTTCCCCTATTGGGATTCTTCGAGGCTTTCTTTCCCTTACTCAGGACATATTGAAGATACAAAATCACTTGAGTTTGCTTCTGTTGCAATTTGTTCAACGCTGACCCCTATTTTGGCTTTAAATAACTGGAGTATCTTGCACAGGCATTTACAATGGTACGTATAACAAACATCACAATGGTATGTATAACAAACATTACAATGGTATGTATAACAAACATCACAATGGTATGTATAACAAACATTACAATGGTACATATAACAAACATTACAATGGTACGTATAACAAACATTACAATGGTACGTATAACAAACATTACAATGGTAGGCTACGTGTAACAAACATTACAATGGTACGTATAACAAACATTACAATGGCACGTATAACAAACATTACAATGGTACGTATAACAAACATTACAATGGTAGGCTACGTGTAACAAACATTACAATGGTACGTATAACAAACATTACAATGGCACGTATAACAAACATTACAATGGTACTATAGGCCTAAACAGGGTCAAAAATACGAAATGGCGAATTATTTTTAAAACGTTCATTGAGTGTCAGAGTTTGAATTTGTTAGGGCACGAGAAGAGAGGATCGCCTTCTGCCCCTAGAGGGCGAAAAAAGACCAAACTGATTCAGGCATCAGGGAGAACACACCACAAGCAGGGGCTGGCCTTGACGGAGGAGGGCCAACATGCCAGTTCAGCTTCTATGTACATCCATATAGTAGAGATCCAAACCACGCTACTCTGACTCGCACCAACAGAAAACGCGGACTACTCGTGACTGTTTCAGACATCAGACCTCATTCCAGACCGGCAGCGAGAGGAAGAACAGCACGTAAACAGAGGGCGTGTGTCGGCAAAGCTGTAAGCTTTGTGTCCGCCAAGTAAGGACGTAAAGAGGGGAAACTTAACCAACGATGTCAGGGTTGAAAAAGAGGAACTCAAATTCCTCGGCCGATAGGGAGGAGGACAAGCAAGTCACAGAGAGGATGCTAGCCCCGTCAAGCGGCAGGGAAAAGGGGGACTCAAACCGTGATGGAGGACCAGGAAACGACGACAAAAGCCCCAACAACCCTGCCGGAGGAGAGGGAGGGGAGGACGGGGTCGTTCTAAAAAGGACCATCACCTTATTAAACGGCGTGGCCATCATCGTGGGCACAATAATAGGTTCCGGCATCTTCGTCACACCGACCGGCGTGGTGAAAGAGACCGGCTCTGTGGGGTTGTCCCTTGTTGTGTGGGCAGTGTGCGGAGTGTTCTCCACCGTGGGTGCTCTGTGTTACGCGGAGCTGGGGACAACCATCAGCAAGTCCGGTGGTGACTATGCCTACATCCTGGAGGTGTACGGCTCACTGCCAGCTTTCCTAAAACTCTGGATCGAGTTGCTCATCATTCGGCCGTCCTCGCAATACATAGTCGCCTATGTTTTTGCCACCTACCTTCTAAAACCCATTTTCCCCGTTTGCCCGGTTCCGGAGAACGGGGCCAAGGTCGTGGCCTGCCTCTGCATACGTGAGTATCTTTGTTTAAACGAGCCATGCCGCCCGGGATATTCAGTTGTAATTGTGTTTTTCTTCTTCTGTGGGCTGAACTGGTAATCTAGTTTTCTTACTTTACAATTGCAGAGTTTGGATTCCTATGTTCGTATACAGAAAAAACCCAACAAGTCTGGCGGGGTCAGACAGATACATTAATACAGACTCATCTCACTAACATCAAGTTTTCATGATCAGCCTTCAGCCGAACACGTGTGATGCCAGGGTGCACTTCTCGCGCGCAGCCTCAAACACAGTGCTGTAAAATGTCTCGTTATTACATCAGCTCCGGTAATGTTTGGAGATGCCCATGTCCGGCTCTTTGTCTGATTATTCATTTATGTTGCTCTCTCATACGTTAACTTTTTATAATTAATAGTTGTTTAAATTATACCCACTATTAGTTTAAACTGTCTTTATATAGTTATTTAGGCCTTTAATGAATGCTTCTTTCCAATTTCTCTGATTGACTTTCAAAATGAGAAAGAGCACCTTAGCTGTGAAATAAATTACATATAGGCTATAGAGTAAATAACTCAAATTAATCTCTCTGTTGATTTTCATGTGAATGATTCAAACTCATCCTTAAGTTGTATTTCTGGATAACTATCCTGTTTTTTTTTATTCTTGATGTAGCCGACATGAGATCATACAATCATATGGCTACTAAATTATTATATGCTAGGGGTGGGAATCACCAGGGGTCCCAGATACAATATTACCACAATACTTGAGTCACGATTCGATGTCATCGCAATTTGAAACATTTTGCGATATGCTGAGAATTTGCTGCGATTTAACTTTTTTAACTGCGTATTTTGACCACAAAATTCAACTAAATCAAGAACTGTTTTGTCAAATAAGAACACACTCTCAGTCTATTCATCACTGTAGTTTTTTTATTTCTTCACAATGTGAGTCAATCCCAAAGACTAACCAACTCTGTGATAAAAGTAAAATCCTGTAAAAGGCTGGATGCACCTCACAATCTGAACCGTCAGTATTTCAGTCAAATCGAACTTAACTGAACACAAACATGTATGGACGACTGTAAAATTGTAGTACTTTCTAACTATACAACTTGTTCAAATTGAATTGTGCAACCCCTTAAGCCATTAAAAATTAAAAGAGCATATTTGCTATTAATATAATAAAAATATCGATACTTTGGGGCCATGAATCGATATAATATCGCCTCGCAAAATATCGGGATACAATGCTGTATCGATTTTTCCTCCCACCTCTATTATATGCCATATTTATTAGCTCTTACTTTGATGATAACTAGGTCTTTTTGTGATGCCAATTGATAGATATGACATGTGTAATCATTTAGATGGTCATTTATGATTTAGGATTTGCTTTAAAGATTCAGTCATTCCATAATATTGAGAATTGAACTGAAAGTGTGGAACACGGTAATATTTAACTCCTCCTCTCAGCACTCAGCTTAATCCAAACGTTAATGCCATGTTCATGATAAGCAAGTGTTTTTTTGATGTGCAGTTCAGTGTCACCTTAAAATAGTCATAACTTTGAGTGCATTTCACAGACACACTGCCTGTTTTCTGGCTGATTAGAATCGAGTTTTACCAAGATTAACTCTGGATTATTTTCTTCTTGAGCGTTTGGTTAAAGTTGTTGTCTTTGACAGCCACAGCAAGGAGCAAATCTCCCTTTCACCTCACATACTCTTTTTCCATCTGCATTAATGATTGTGCTTGGATCATTATGTATTTGTGTCCTGTAAATGTTCGAGGTGGCAGCTAACAACCCTAGTATCTAATCTTTAGATGGACTGAAGGCTAAATTCTTAGGACCACATGACGGAGCCGTGGACCGAGTGGCTGGGCTGTTAGTGTGTGTTCTTTCCTGAATGTGTGTGTGTGTGAGTGAGGGTGTTTAACGAGGATTGCTTGCTCACTTAAGTGTGTGTCTGTGTGCATGCCTGCAGTTTAGAAGGTGGGGTCGTCAGGGTTACTGTGGGGCTGAGAAACAAATCTCCACTTACACACACATGCGCGCACACACACACACACACACACACACACACACACACAATTACTCCATGGGTATATTTTTGTGTGAGTAACTGTATCATTTGATCCTTTCTTTATTGAAATACAAATATTCAAGAGTTTCATTTTGAAATGAGTGTACCCATTCCTGGGTAAGTTTGTATACAAGCCTCTATGTGTGTCCATGCACAAATGAATGTGTGACCAGTCCCTCCACTGTACTCGGGCTCTCTCTCTTTGTCCTGGACTTTTTAACACAGAGCCTCATTGTGCTCTGTCTCGTCTTTCTGTTGTGGCCACGACCTGATTTAGGAGCTTTGAAGAGAACCTGCTGCTTTAGTTAATCACTTTTAGTGGCGTCCAGGGTGAGGGGCCGCTTCAACAACTCTAGGGGTGTGTATTTGTGTGTTTGTGTGCAGCAGGGGGTGGTTAAAATCACTGTACCTGTAATTGAAAAAGAAAGGGGCATGTGCTGAAAAGGATTTTATTTTCTCCAGAATGTGTTTTGTCAATTTTTGCAAGCTTCAAGCATGCCACACACAAATACACACTTTACCTTAGATATGAGTTGAAAATCAAATGGAGGGGGTCAGGGGGGAAATGTTCAAAGCGATTAAACCTAACAAACAGCTGCAGAAAGGTACACTCTTCAGTTTAAAATCCTTTGTTGCACAGAATCAAACCAACAAAGTTTAGACTAATACTAATTTAGTGTGTACATGTCTCTCTCTCTCTCCTTCTCTGCAGTGGTATTGACCTTTGTCAACTGCTACAGTGTGAAGGCAGCCACCAGAGTGCAGGACTTCTTTGCAGCAGCCAAGCTTCTGGCACTTGGACTCATCATCATCATCGGCTTCGTCAAAATTGGCCAAGGTACCCTGAGCAAGCACAAATACTTATAGTACATTCGTAAAGTTCCTCTTCATGCAAGTGTTTTAGTTGCCCCATCCAAGGGACATGTATATATTTAATGGACCCTTCCCTTACAACAACATATATAAAGAATGTCAAAAACAGGATTTACACATCCGCACTGCAATGAGATAAGTAAATAAGTATTCATTTCTGAATATAATGAGTGCCTGATGAAAAATGATGGCGTCAAGTAAGGATATCAGAAGACACAAATACGACCATTAAGGGTTGATGCTCCTCACAAATCACTTTTTTTTTTTACACAGGCAAGTTTAAAAACAGTTGTTTGGCAACATGTTTAGATAAAATATTCCTGTTAGTACTTCTATCATTATTAGAATCTCTTTTGCTTTTGTTGTAGTTTTTATTATTGATGCTGTGCATCTCTGGCTGAATTTCCATCTTCCTCACTCCCCTTCTTTCTCTTTTAACTCAAGGGGTCGTATCACAGCAGAGACACTTTCTGTGATTCTGTGATTTGGCATAATTTAAATGAAATTGTCTTGACTTGAAATTAAATGAAATCAAGGGGAAAAAAAACTTTTAATTCATAGAAATAGGGATTTTTTTGCTGAACTCCTGCAGGCTAAGATGGCATATTTTCAAAAATAGTTTTTTTGGGCTTTTATGCCTTTATTGGAGGGACAGGACAGTGGATAGAGTTAGAAATGGGGGGGGGGGGAGAAAGTAGGAAACGAGGAGCCACAAGTCGGATTGTACCCGGGCTGCCTGCTACGAGGTCTACTACCTCTGTACCCCGGGCTTGCGAACCAAAAAACCCCCAATAAAAAGAGCATTTAAAAACAGATAACAGTATTAAAAATGTGAAAACAAGTGAGAGCAATAAATACATGTAAAGAAATAATAGTAATAATAATAAAAAGAAACAGGTAGTAAGATAAAACAATATTAAATGAGAGCACAACAATTATAAGAACAATTAAAGGCAATAAAGCAGTGACAGAAGATAAAAGCATTCATAAAGAAACAGTTCAAACAACAAAAAGAAATAAGAGCTTTAAAAACAACAAAGACATTGAGGACAAAGAATAATAAGAAATAACATAACACTAAGAAGAGACAGTAAGAAGACAACATCACATACAGAAAGTCTATAAAAGTGGGTTTTAAGAAGAGATTAAGAAGTGACAGAGTCTGGTTTGAGTTTAGTAAATTGTCTTTGATCACTTTTGGCATGAGAAACTACTTCTGTCATAATTTGTTGATTGGTGTTCATTTTTCAAAAGAGTTTCAAAAATACACACCCATATCTGTCCCCGAATCTGGATGAGGATCAAAAAAGTTACAGTACGGTTTCTTATATGTCTCAAACCTGACATCACAACATTTCCAATGATAAATTGCTACAAACTTTATCTGTAAAATGCTACAAAAAATGTCAATCCTCCCTAAAGCTCAGTGGATCAAGCTGTAGCTATTCTTCTAGACATAATAACAAGCACGAGCTCTAAATAATCCAGTCCTTGCAAGTTCCTGCCACTTCAGTAGAGGCAGGAACTGTATCCGCCTTTCTTTTCATTTTTGTTTTTGAGTAATTTAATCCACAGAAAATACATGAAAATCTTGCCAGTGTAACTACTATTTATGGGTATGGCTGCAGCAGGAACAGTAATGCTTCTCTCTTGTAATCTTAGTCATTTAATCAGTGCTGTTTCAAAAGTGAGATCTCTTCTATCATTATGTTTAATCTCTAAATCTTTGACAACAGTATTTTCTTGTTGTGCTCTTGTTCTGTTTATCTGAGACACCTCAGGTAATCTAGAATTAGGCAGAGTCTCTGCCTAAGGGTGTGAGGCTGGGTGTTAAACAAGCTCTCCTGACTGGTCTTCTTTGCTTGCCATTTCAACTGGCTCTGCAGCCTCTCTAGCTGCTGTTTAACTATTGTAGTAAATATTATGGCCCATGTTGGTTAACCAGCCACTTTAGGATTTTTTTGAAAAATGTAGAGTGCTCTGTTCTATACCAGAATGAAAATTACATTTTACAATGTGTTGTTAAAGTTTTCCCATAACAAAAAGTAAAATATAAGTGCAGCAGTTTCTGCAACTATGGTGATGGGAGTTTGGTGTACTTCAGTGCTTTTTGTTTGTGCTGCACATACTGTATTTACTCTGTGTTTGTGTGAGCCTCTGAGCCTTCAAGCTCCATGATGACACAGTCTGCTGCTGTCTCAATTTAGAGATCAGTGTAATCTGATTAGCTGCTCACTCGAACACCTGCCCACACTATTGGGTTGTGAAACAATTACTTCTATCTTGTCCCAGTCCACCACATGTGATACAACAATTGTATTTAATCTATCTCATACTGACTCATATTCATTTAAAATATTAAAACAGTGTTGTTGAACATTTATTTGGGTAACCTGAGTGTCTACCAACCCACAAAATGTGAAATAAATCCATCCAGTCCTTTGTTTGTGGTCTGCATAAGTCTTACAATACAGAGAAAAATGCTCCGTTTCAAATTTGCTCAACTTGTGACGTCACAGTGAGATTCTGGTAAAAAAAAAATCCCCTCCCCTCCCCTGGTATCTCCACCCATGGTCTCCACCCCCAGCCTAGAGCAAAACTTTTGCACAGGTCTGCCATTTTTATTCTTGCTAGGGAGGGAGTGATGTCTATCGGGAAAACTCAGGGGGGACTCTGCATTTAAAGAGACACACACACCAAAACGGAGCGTTCTGAGAGAGCTGGTTCATACAGGGTCACAAACCTCCTCTGGTGCTTGATTCATGTTATATTTTGACCAAAGCACAGCACAGATGTTTCATTTAGACCACAGGGGACTGTTTGAAAAGGTGGATAATATGTCCTCTTTAACACTTATATGTCTGTCTTTATGTCCATCTGTCTGTCATCTACCCATGTATTTATCTATATGTTTTTATATGTATGTCTTTAGTGATGTCAGTGGAGTAGTGAGTTCATACATTACACCATTTACAGTAAAGTAATAGAATAGAGAGGAAAGCTGTACATTGCTGTGTTTTAAAGCTCAGTTGGCAAAGAGAAATTGAAAGAAAATGTGTGGTTTTCCACCTCAAGTTACTCATGGTAATATATAATGTTTATCTAGCTCAGCCCAGCCTGAAATAATGTAGAATAATAAAAACATTAAATTGATTGCTTTCTTTGAAGGAAACTCTTTGGTGCCTCTTTGAACAGGTTGAAGGATAAGGAATGTTTCATTCTATGGGCAGACTTTAACTATGAAATGGCGCATGCCAAGATCCAAGGACCCTAGAACAACTCCTGTTTTGATAATGAGGTCCTAGGATGCTGTGTATTATGAAAGACAGAGCATAGATCTGTTAATCACACCCAGGCTCTGCCTAAATCTAGACAGTGCAGTGATTAGGCTCCCACACTGCACGAAGGTCTAACCCTTCTAGTACCAACACTGCTCCAGGCTGTTGGTTTAGTAACCGTCACCATGTCTGAGAATGTGTGTGCATGTTGTGGGGGGCAGCTCCATCAGGAATGTGGCACAGATCCCCTCAAACCAGCAGCAGTCTGGGGATCAGAGGAGAGAGGCTATGACCAACATGTGATAAATCCTAACAATGGCTGATCAAATGAAGAGAGAAAAAAAAAAAAAACTCTCCACTCATCAACTACTGTTGCCATGCCCTTAAAAATCTCATCTAGTTGCCCCTTATTTTCATCAGTTTCCTGATCCGTCCATACCTCAGGTCAATCTAAGGATCTGAGCCACTGTCTGGGTCACTTATTGACTGTCTCAGCCTGTCTTAACTCCACTTATTCTGCAAGCTTTCTGGATCAGCACACTTAGACATATTTTAGATGAATGTTTGTCTTTCTCCCTTCCAAAAGCTTCTTTGGTGCATGTCATTGTGTGCCAGTTCATTGTTTCATTTCTTGCTCCACATTACAGGTTTTCCCAGACTGCCTGGTAAACTTCAGTGCAGGGGATAATGCAGGCAGTCAGATTTGGTTTTCTTTGTGTGTGCTTTGTCTTCATTCTCACTTTTATTCTCCAGGTGGCACAGACGGTCTTCTTCCAGAGAATTCCTTCAAAGGTTCCAAATATGAGTTTGGCAGTTTAGGCCTGGCGCTGTATAGCGGCCTTTTTGCCTATGGTGGCTGGTGAGTTAAAACATTGACCTACATCTGTGATCAGGTTAATCCAGTCTCCAATTCAGGATCAGACCTATTCAAATAGTTGCCATCCTTGAGGTAAAATTAGTTAGTGACTACTCAAGGCCGGCTGTGGCTCATTTGGTAGAGTCGTCGTCTCTCAACTGCAAGGTCGAAGGTTCGATCCCCAGCTCCTGCGAGCAACATGTCCGATGTGTCCTTGAGCAAGACACTTAACCCCGAATTGCTCCCGCTGCTTCGTCTGCGGCGTATGAATGGGATAAGTTATTTCTGATGGTCTCACTACATAGCAGTCACTGCCATCAGTGTGTGAATGGGTGTGAATGGGTAGGTGTGACATGCGGTGTAAAAGCGACGTCTGAAGACTAGAAAAGCGCTATATAAGCTTAAGTCCATTTACCATTTCATGGTCAAAAGATGGAAATTAATGAAAAATATTTTTTCCCTTTATAAAATATGACCTAAATGTATCTTCATTCACATAATATTGAATTATCAACCAGCCTTCTTTCTAGTATTGTTTCTTTACTCTGTGTTAAGTGAAACCATGTTGTGAACCAAGCTGCAGATCTATGAAAATAATTTATTTTTGTCTTTTCATTGCTGAATAAATTGGACGTTTAATTGTGTGAATGTTGCTCCTACTTGATCTTTTAATGCAGTTTGTAAAAGTCAAACTTTTTTTCATACTTTTTACAGTAAATTTGCTACGTTACTTTTTTTGTGATCAAATTTTTATAGATTTTTCATGTTCAGGCAGTATATACATTCATATATCACATGTCTGAGGTCATGAATCAACATTATGAATTCATCAATAACATCATTTTGCTACGTTACTATAACTTTGTGACTGATTTGTGCCTTTCCACTTACAGGAACTACTTGAATTTTGTCACTGAGGAGATGATTGAACCTTATAAGTGAGTATTAATAAGTTACATGTATGGATGTATGTTAAAAAATCTGAATTGTTTAAAAAAAAGATTGATGGTATCTAGTGGTTTTCTTAGTAACAAACAAGAATGGGTGTGTGTCTTCCTCAGAAATCTACCTCGGGCCATCATCATTTCTCTGCCCATAGTGACAGTAGTGTACGTCCTGACCAATCTGGCATATTTCACCACCCTCTCCCCTGAGCAGATGCTTGGCTCTGAGGCTGTGGCCGTGGTGAGTGCAGACATTTTGAACTACTTTGTATGAAGGCTTCCAGTTACAGTTAATACATAAAAGTACTATTTCCTCATCTTTTCCATGAGCAACACAAACTAATTCATTGATCTGATTTCTAAATAATACTATATAAATATAAAAAACATTTCCCAGTAGAATAAACAGGACCATTACAGAAGCATTTGATGATGACATTTTACAGCAGTAAATATATTACAGTGGAATGATCCTATTACTGATTTCAGTCAGTGGGGGGAAATAAAGATACATTGATGCTGCTGAAAAATACAGGCCATGTTTGAAGAGCAGGCCTTTGAGAAAATTGAAAGACAGGATTCATAACACAGGAAGCTACTAAAGCTTTCGACATTATCCCATTGCCCTGCAGAAAAGCAATATCTTTCTGGCAACATGAGACAGAAGTGGAGGGTAAAAAATGTTGATATTGGATAAGAGCCAAGTGGTCTGAGCATCTAGAGATGGATTCTGTAGCGCTCTTTTGATTCCAGGGGTGCATCCCAATCACCCTAGGCAACAGCATTGGCTGGTCGGGTAGTCAAACACTGGTATATCATCACGACTCAAAGAGGTTCTAAAGCCAAGAAAAAGAAAGTGAACCATCATTAATGAACTTTGAACATGAACCTAAACAAGAATAAACAATAGACTCCTTCTTAATATTGAAATTGAATGTGTTACTTATAATTAAATGTATTACGTGATTCTAGAGGTCTCTTATGTAATTGAATAATTCAAACAAACCTGTGGCGTATGCTACGGCATGGATCCAGCGCAGAAGAATAAATCAGGCTTAAGGATGTAAGAGAGAAAGAGACTTTTTTTTTTAGTTCGTTTCATGGGGGGAGCTGTCTTGGGTTTTTGTCTCTTCAAAGCTCACAGATGATGAGCAAACAAGAACAACTTTTACTATGTTGTGAAACTAAAAAAAGGTATATGGATTGAAAATGTAGGGGCTTGAGGTTACATCTTTATTGTCCTCTTCTAGAGAAGAAGAAATGGAAGGGGTTTGTCAAAACAGGGAAGAAGAATTTTGACCAATAAGACCAAACTGGCAAGCCAATGTTCATGTCTGTGTCATAGTTTACAACAGTCTATTTTTGATTTCAGCTTAACCCAACCCTTAAACAAGAACGTCTATGGGTGCTAGGTGTAGAGGTAACATGGGGTTTGCCAAAAATAAGTGTTTTAGAAATTGTTGTCCTCATGGTTTGAATTGAACCACCTCTCTAAACTCATCACATATACTTTTCTGGAACATATATCAAATTCTTAAAAAGTATAAAACTGAAACTGCCAATTTACCTAGAAACAGTTCAACTTGTTGTGACCTGTTCAAAGTTCAGCTCATTTTGTTATGTTGCTGATATGAGAATAGCAAAGCAGTGTGACCCCAAAGAAGGGCCTGAGGTTCCTTCACCCATATTTACCATATTAAACAGATATATTCTGGCCATTCTTTTATCATTTGCTTCACAATTCAGGTATTCTTACTCAGGTGTTCTTACTAGCTCCAGAGTACTCCCTTTGTCCCCCAGACTCTTGCACTGAATTTTTAGCAAAGGGGCTTAACTGATCTTGACTTATCACACCTAAACTTCATATGTAACTGTTCTGCAGGATTTTGGTAACTACCACCTGGGTCCAATGGCATGGATCATCCCTGTGTTTGTAGGACTGTCCTGCTTTGGATCAGTTAATGGCTCTCTGTTCACATCATCAAGGTAAAAAAAACAGACCCTGAATGACAAATATAAACACATTGACATATTACATAATGTCTAACCACTTGTGGCAAACTGTAAATCTTAAAAAAACAACAAAAAAACTGCATCTCATCAACAATGGCACGCCATTCAACTGATTTGTCTTTTGATGGCTTTCCTCCCCTTTCAGATTATTCTTCGTAGGTTCTCGGGAGGGTCACCTGCCAAGCCTGCTGTCAATGATCCATCCCACCCTGCTGACACCACTGCCCTCACTTATATTCACTGTAGGTAGTCTTATATTCTTAATCACTTTGCACTAAGCACAGATATATTTCACAAAGAAAGCAAATGGAATTAATCTCTCTTGAGTAGGAAGGTGTCATCCATGTTTACATTGTTGCTGTTTTGAATCGGCTCTGAAAAAAAACACTGAATGCTACGCATCAGCGAGCGTTAGGTCAAGTGCATTAACCTCACTTTGCTTGTTATCTTTTATTGCAAACCTTATATCTTTTGTCTCATTCTCTCCAGTGCTTGATGACTCTGCTCTACGCCTTCTCCAACGACATCTTCTCTGTTATAAACTTCTTCAGCTTCTTCAACTGGCTCTGCATTGCCATGGCAATTGTTGGGATGATGTGGCTTCGTTATAAGAAGCCAGAGCTGGAGCGACCAATCAAGGTGAGCCAACTCAATGCAATAGACCATATAAACAGAAAAAACAGAACTGGCATTTTATTTGTTCTCTTCCCGATGGCCGTTGTGAGGCAGGAACAGACACTTGGACACCTGCTTAAATGAAAGTGTAATTCACTCTTTGTTGCTAGTGACTCCAACTTAAGTTAGCTTTAAAGCAGGTAATGTTGTTCATTGTTTTAAGCAACAAACAAAGATCCAAACAGCAAAGCTTGTATCTATGCTGTTCTGGTGTTGAGGCCTGCCGAGAGGTACTGTATGCATGAGAGGAAGCGCATCTTCTCTCCTGACTAGACCAATAGCTGCAGGACTTCCAAACACAAAAAGGACCATTGAGCGATTGTTGCACTTAGTTGCACGAGTTGGAAGCTTTGACGTATGTGTGTGTGTATCCCTTGTTACAGCCTGATCTTCTCATTAGTCTGCTAGCCCAAAGTTGTGTGTGTGCGTGCGTGCGTGCGCGTGTGTGTGTGTGTGTGTGTGTGTGTGACTGAGTGGTGGGACAGTGGTAGCACTGTATCTCTGCGGGCCTCCTTTCTTTTTCACTCTCCCACTCTATTTCTTTCTCCTTTCTTTGTCTGTCACATTCCTGCTGTTCAACAGATTAGAAACAGAGCAGCCAGAGAATGGAAAGGATTGATTACCAAATGAATCTCTTCGATGTAGAGATACTGTATGTCAGCTACCTGGTAGATTCATGACACCTTTTATTTAGTCTACATGCACAACAGTATATTGTCACCTGAAAATGCTCCTCATATTAAAGGGTAACTAAAGGGTGACATTACAGTTAATACTCTTCTGAGAGGGTTGTCCATCAGTTGTATAACTTTGGGTTTTTGCTCCAAGTCAGCCACAAAAGCTTTTTGTAAGGTCCAGCACTGATGTTGGACATTAAGTCAATGCTCGAGTCCATTCAAAGGATGTATTGTATTTTACTTTTATTGAAGCCGGAAAAAAAACCCTTAAGATTACAAATCTCTTTTCTATGAGTGTTCTGGGCAAGGCAGGCAGCGGCACGATTAACAACGTTTCTGACAAGTAACGAGCAGCCCTACATACAAACATAATATAAGATACATAATTGTAAAACATTTAAAAGACACAGAGTAACACATTTAAACAGCAAATATTTGTCAAGATCGCATCATAAATAGATCAGGCAGAATATCTATAGCCAGATGTGTCTGCCCCCAAGTCATTTAACATCATCTTCAAAGCGTCCAGTGAGAGCATTTCATTAAGTTTCTACTCTTCTGGTTGATAATATTGATTTAATTAAGGTCAAGTTCCTCCACACCAAACTCACAAACTATTTCTCAATACTCAAATTTAATTTCAGTGAATACAGTGGTTCTTGTTTCAATGATATGTTCAAGCTTACCGGTCTTAATGTCTTCTCCCTGTAGGTGAATATTCTGCTACCAGTGAGCTTTGTGCTGGCCTGCCTTTTCCTTATCATTGTGTCCTTCTGGAAGACTCCAGTGGAGTGTGCCATCGGTTTTGGCATCATCGCCACTGGAATCCCTGTTTACCTATTGGGTGTGAGGTGGAAAAACAAACCCAAGTGGCTGCTGCATGGAATCTGTGAGTGCAATACCTGTACTTTCTCACATTTAGGTTTCTAAAACAGTAAATCTTTTATACATTGAAATTAACCATCGCTTCTTCTTTGTTTTTTGCAGACTCGACCACAGCCATGTGTCAGAAGGTGATGGAGGTGGTGCCTCAAGAGTCCTAAGGCCTTGCCCTTTACTAAAGCTGCACCCAATGTGACCTAACACACACACACACACACACACACACACACACACACACACACACACACACCCTGTCTGCTGGTTGCTGATAAGGACCTGATGAACATGCAGATGTTTAAGGCTACTGTGTTTTAGTGGCCGTCATTTACTTCCTTTCCTGTTTCATATATTGATGACATGTTTAGAGTTGTCATTTGAGGATTGTTTTTTTTGTCCCCAACTTTCCTTGGTAGGCTGTTACATTTAGACTTTTTTACAATGCATTTAAATTGACAGTTTTTATTATCCTTGTTTCTTTTCAAGAATATTTTAATGTTAAATGACCTCCGTCATCATAACCCTGTTTGCATTAAGCAAGCTGTGCCTTATCTGACAGTAAAGGTCAGCTTTATGCAGTAGGTGTCAGTGGTGCCTGAGGCTGTCGTCAGCTTATACACTGTTCTGCAGACAGCTTTAAAAGGAGCACTCCCATGTCTAACTCCATTGCTACCATTTTTAAATCATGCTAGCATCCCCAATAATTTTCTGGATAATTTTATTTTTCTAGAACAGGTTGAAGTTGTGGCTAAAAATGATTGTAACATTTAGTCCTGCAGTCATTTTGTCTTTTTTAGCACACGCTAAAAGGCCTTGTGTGGTCTGTTTTAGTGCTTGTTGATCACCTGCGATGCATGTCCGTCAAGATAATGGTCATTACCATCTAGTGTTTGTCAGTTGAGTTTAAACCCTACTTTTTGTTATTTTGTGGTTGAAAATAGTACCTCGTGTTAAGAGAGTTTCTATTTTCCAAGTTTTACTGTCCTGTAGACTGTTGACAATTATTTTATTTCATGTTTTTGTTGCTTACTGAAAAACTCTAAGAAAAGAAAGGAAGAACAGATAGAAGGGTATGTTTCTTTTAAAGCCAGCTTGCATTACATGTTTATGTCTAATGTGTTACAGACCAAACATGGTCGTAATTGTGGGCCTACTGTGTGTAGTCTACTGATCTCACCTCACAAGATTTCTTCTGGGTATTTTAGTTTTGATTCTATTTAAGTTGCATTGTTATTTTTACTGTGATGGCTGGGCTGGGTATACTAGTATGATACATTGGAACACCATAATGTGGTATTGTCCTATCGTTGATTTTCTGTTCGGGGATCAATATCTCAGCATACTGAGCCTGGCTAGCAAAGCGCTATCTAAAGTCAATCACACTGATGGAATTTAAGAGACAGCAGTAATAAAGCTATGTAACTGTACGGTAAAAAAACAACAACATGATCTCTCTTCCAGGGATTCACCAATGGTTCGGTTTTACATCAGTATTGAATGATATCGGCCCTGTTGACAGACATAGGACAATCGGCAAATGATGTAGCATGAGCCAGTAAAGTCAGTAGCCAATGTTTATCTGTGGTGTCATATCAATTTAAAGCTGGCATCTAGTACACCTAACTACTGATTCAGAGAAGAGTTTTTTTTATTGGGAAGAGGAAGTCAGATTTTAGACTAACTCTGATCTGTTTTTGTGGTCAAGCATTAGAGAAAAAGTCGGCATTGTGGGAGTCTTACAGTAAAAGATGTCATTTAAAAAAAACACATCGGTATATGCAATCGGCAAAATTGTTATTTTAACTGTTGGTATGAGCCCGGATTGTCACAATCGATGCATCTCTACTCTCTTTGTGTGTGTGTGTGTGTTAAACGTATATGTAAGTCCTTAATTTGGAATGATTGGAGTGAAAAGGACACAAAAGGATAATATAATTACACAGACAACCATTCTTCAATCTGTTACGGATAAATGGAAAAAAGAGAGTTTTGTATTTTTATGAAGTGAGAGTTTCAGATCACAGTACGAACTGCTAGTTATAACTTTTCATCCTCATCTTTTATGTTTACCTGTCCACACAAACCGATAGTAATAGATCAAGTCAGTTAATTATTATTAACAGAAAAAATATCAACTCTCCTCCTGGCAGCGGACCAAAAGTACATGTTGCAGTGTTGTTTCCGTAGGGGATGCAGGAGGGGGTTAATGTGTATGTTTTAGAAGTAGAACCTTTGTTAACACTCCAGCCATCGCTTGAAGCTGGTGGGAAACTAACCAGAATAGGACTGTAGAAAGTTTATTTATTTATTTTTTAGGAAACTTTGTTGTTCATTAGACCCTTTGTTTACAGGGCATTTTGTGAAAAGTGCTTTACAAATAAATCTTGACCTTTTTTCCACTTGTGTTCTGTTATCTTTGGTTTTTGGTCTATTTTTTGTCGTCTGTTCCCTTTTTTCAAATGTGGCTTCTTTTATTATCCATCATCCATCCATTTTCTATATTATGTAGTTGGAGGGGTGAATCAGGGACAGAACCCAATCAATCACAGGGCCCTGCTTTCATCAATACTTTTAGTAAAAAGAGGATATTACATTAGTATTATGAAATGTCAGGGAGGTCCCTAATAATGACAATCACACAGAGAATTCTCCATCAAAAACATGCAAAGTATTTAGCTGTTAACTGGCCAGATATTTCCTCTATGACAAACGAAATGTAGAATTATTACTGAACAAACACTTGTTATGTTGCAAGAACAATGTCTCAATGAATTCTGATTTTGGTATGTGACAGCTCGGTGTTTAAGTAGTAGATATAATCAACCTAACAAGCAGATTATAGCCTACATATGCAAATGTTTACAGCTTGTTGCACTGCCACTAAGTGGCCAGAAAAAAAACATGCAGGCTTGAGGAAGATAAGGATTGTGGATGAAGATTCTTGTTTTCAACTGGTGTTGACATAATAAAAGCCTCAGTGCCAACTTAGCAGTCCATAGCTTTGTTTTTGTGTTGTATTGTCCGACTTGGGCATGTGTAATGCTAGTAGGATTGAACAGCATCTAAATTACTGCCACGTTTAATGTGTCCATTTTCCTTATATTTTAAATGGGTATGGCGGTAGAATACTGATAATACATGTCATTGCCCTCATAACATCAAGCTGATTAGTCAATCTGACCTTGTTCATATCTTATTTAGTCTAGTACTACTCGAAATTAGCTTTTGACCATGAAGCAGAACTCAATGTAGTGAGTTTGTTCCTCCTCTCCCCTGCACTGCTTTGTGTATTCATTTGTTCACATGAATAAAAACTTACAGGAAGATTTTAAACAGTATTTCAAAAAGGCATACAATATATTTCACAGCTAGATAGACTGAAGCATTTTGTTTAACCTTTGAACTTTATTTACAGGTCACCCCAGTCATGCGGGCTACAGATTATTGTCTTTCACTTGATATGTAAAAACATTTTTTAAGTTGTAAGAATGAAATGTGTACTTTTTTTGGACATACTTTTTTAATCCCAGAGGGGAAGTCATAATAGAATACACACAATTACAAACACTCTGGCCTGCAGGCAGCCAGACATCCTTGCATCACTGTTCCTACTTGTAGGTCACAGTTTGTACAATGCACATTTAACCATTATAACTGTGACTTTTTCCAGAAACATCATACTGCCCTGTCTCTGCTTGGTATGATAATAACAAATGCTTGTTTTTGAGATGTTCTGAGTTTTATGTGATCCAATATAACCATTTTTTAAAAACCTGTAGAAGAAACAGATGTAACATAGAGGGCATGTTCAATGGCAACTTTTTAATGAATGTGTTCCCATTTGAGAAAAGGATACTGAACTGTTTGTTAAAAATGTTTAATTTGATGTGATGGATATTTGTCAAAGTGGAATGCACCAGGCTCGATTAAATATGGGATGAGAGCAAGGGAATGTAGAGGAAAGATAAACCACTGTAACTGCTAAAGCTTTTTTTCTTACCTCTTCACATTTGTATGATTGTTGTATGATTCTTGTTGATTCTGTGTTTTCATGATTTTATTTATCAAAAGGGATGTTGTGTAAAATGTAAGTAAAGTAGAATGTGGTGATTTGCAAAACACTGAAAACCCATATTTTATTGAAAATAGCACAGAGACATATTAAATGTTTAAACTATAAGACATTTCACTGTTTTGGAAATTAAATGCCAATTTTATATTTGATGCTAACAACCCTTTTTTAAGTTAGGAGAGTGGCAACGAAAGATTGGGGGTAGTGAACTATAATTAACAGGTTTCTGAGCAACATATGCTGCCCAATAGACCACTTCTTTTTCAGGGTTGGCCTTGTTTATTTCAGTAAAACAATGCCAAACCACATTTTAACTGCATAAGTACAGCATGGATCCGTAGTAAAAGATAACTTGATGATAAATTGGTCTCCCTGCAGTCCCAACTTGACACTCATTGAAAGTGTTTGGAGCCTTATGACATAAAATAAGAAAAAGGAGGGCCTAAACTGTTTCACAGCTGCAATTCTATATTAAGTAAGAATAGTAAAACATTTCAAAATGACAGAAGCTGGTCTCCCAAGTTCCCAATACGTCTACAGAGCATTCACAAAAGAAAAAGTGATGCAACAGATTGGTAATCAAGACCCTGTGCCAACTATTTTGAAGCGTGTTGCCTGTGTAGTGTCAAAATTAGGAGAGTCCCATACTCAGGCCTGGGCCAGAAGTAGCCTAAGCTGGGACTCCAATATAAACACAACATTTTGTTGCTATTAGTCATGCTATTAGACCCTCCTAGGGGCAGTTGTTTTTCTCATAGTGACTGTTCATGCCCATTTTGAACTCAATCCAGTCCATCATCGGATTCACTTGTTTTTGTTCAACACGGTGTTTTCCCCGTCTCTCTCTTTCTGCCTGCACTGTCCTACTTGGGGTCTTAGGTACTTTCAGCCTAGCTGTCCTCTGATGCGCTTGCTGCTCATGCTTACAGGCCTTGGAATCTACAGAACTGTTATCTTTGCCTGTGACTTGAGAAGTCAAGTTGTTGTTTCTTGGCTTGTAATTTATATTCCCAGGGCTCTCAGCTTCTGACATGCACATAGGTGCAGATTACATTTCTTAGGTGTTAACTGTTCTGTACACACTGTTTTCACTCTGTAATTTAATGTGAAGTCTTAATAAGACATAGAGTTTACTGTGCAACATATGATTTCTTGTGAACACTCAAATACAAGTATTGATTATAATATAGATACGTACGTCTACAGGGCACATGTCTACAGGAAAAGACACTACACCTGCTTCAAATTAAAAATGGGCAAACAAATAATTTAATTTCGATAAAACAATAAAATGTCTGGCTTTTAGAGCATTCTCTATTTTCTAAGTTTCAGAAAGTGTATAGTAGGCTACTTCTAATCCATCTTATAATAAAGGGAGGTGTGTTTCTTTTTGCCCTCCAGCAGACAAAAATGAGGCATCTGGCTATAATAGAGGTTAATGCCATGAACTTTGCCTTTTGGTAGGAAATTTCAGGACTATATCAATAAAAGGCACACACGAGGTTGAGTGTGTCTTTTTGAAACATCTTAGCAATTAAATTAAAACTGCAAGTCGAAGGTTCGATCCCCAGCTCCTGCAGCCACATGTCCCACTTGTCCTTGGGCAAGACACTGAACCCCAACTTGCTCCTCCTGCTTCGTCGCCAGCGTATGAATGTGTATGAATGGGATTATATTCTTCTGATGGTCACTTTACATAGCAGCCTCTGCCATCAGTGTGTGAATGGGTAGGTGTGACCTGCAATGTAAAAGCACTTTGAGTAGTCAGAAGACTAGAAGAAACTATACAAGCTCAAGTCCATTTACCATTTACCATTTCTTCCTGAGACTGCTGCCATAAATAATGTCTGAAATTGCTTTCTGTTGTGAAGATATGATCATGGAAATATGTTGTAACAGTAAACTGTGAAAGCTCAAGGTAGGGTCCTGTAGGGTGTGTTGCTGAGGTAATAATGACACATACCTGATGAATGTTCATAGAACCAAACAAGCTAATCCTCGTAAGTATTCAGAGCATTCAGCACATCCTATGGAAGCTGGCGACTATCTGGGGTCAGTTTAACAGCTGAACAGCTTTTTTTTCTGAGGACAGGAAAGCTAAACCTTGAACAACACAAAAAACATAACTTCAACAGGGACTGATAATGTTTCTTAATGGTTTAAGGACTTTTACGTCGACAAGTTCAACTGTTTAAACAATGTCAGTGTGTTTTTGTCATCCATGTTTTTACCTTGAAATTGCTTCACCCATTCTTTCTATTTGATCGTCTTATAGCTGCTCTTGATCAATCAATCGTACCACTATGTCTTGTCATAAGATGTAGTTGGCAAAGAATTTGAAAAAAAGTGAAAACAACAATAATCACAACGGTAATATCAAAAATGGTTAAATTAACTGTATTGTGAAAAGTGTTGCTAAAATTATAGAGACATTTGGTAAACCATTAGATAATTATCAGAAAAAAATGAAGCTAAGCCCTATAGCACCTGTAGTGGCTATTTGTCCAAAAAAATTCGAAATAAACTTATATCAAACTTCATGAAATGACCACTGATGCACCATGGGGATGTGATGTACGCAAGCAAAAGAAGTCCAATGTCCATACAAGAGATCTGCAATTGTTTGGTGGTTTATTTATAATATCCTTATTCACTCTCAACGATTTGGTCAAAGGCATGAAGTCCTCAACTTGCCCCCTTGATGTGGTTCCTACAAGGCTCCTGAAGGAGACCATGCCTACTATTGGTCCTTATGTTTTATCTATTGTGAACAGCTCACTAACCTCTGGCTCTGTCCCTGTCTATTTTAAAACTGCTTTGATTGAACCCCTTCTTAAAAAAAACAACTCTGATCCAACCACTCTGGAAAACTACAGGCTGATTTCAAAGCTCCCATTCTTAGCCAAGATCCTTGAAAAAATTGTATCCAATCAACTTCAAGCTCATTTAACAAACAATGATTTATTTGAAAAACTCCAGTCTGGCTTCCGATCTCTTCACAGTACTGAGACAGCTCTTCTTAAAGTTTGTAATGACCTTCTTTTGGCTGAAGATGTTGGTGACTGCTCCATACTGGTACTTTGTGATCTGAGCGCTGCGTTTGATACAGTGGATCACAACATACTTATCAACAGACTCGAAAAATGGGCAGGTATCAGTTATGGCCTTAAACTGATTCAGGTCTTACCTCCATAAAAGAAGTTTTGCGGTGTCAATGGCTGGATCAGTGTTGTCAACAGCAGAGTTGGTATATGGGGTCCCCCATGGCTCAGTTCTAGGTCCAACACTATTTTCAATTTACATGCTCCCTCTTGGTAGCATCTACCGTAAATATAATGTTAAGTTTCACTGTTATGCCGATGACACACAACTGTACCTCCTGATTACACCGGGTGACCATTCAAATACAACTACTCTCCACAAGTGCCTTTCAGAAATAAAATCATGGATGTCAGACAACTTTTTACAACTCAGCGACACAAAATCTGAAGTACTAGTCATCGGTCCCCCATCAAAAAGACAGCAAATTACTGCACACTTAGGAGAACTAGCCCATTATGTGAAGCCCTCAGCCAGAAACCTTGGGGTTGTTTTTGACCAGGACTTCTGTTTTGAGCGTCAAGTGAAGAAAGTTGTACAGTCCTGTTTTTACCAGCTCAGAAATATAGCCAAGGTCAAATCACTCATGTCGCAAAAAGATCTGGAGAAACTCATCCATGCCTTTATCTCCTCCCACCTTGATTATTGTAATTCATTATACACCTGTCTCAGTAAAAAAGCAATCCACCGTCTTCAAACAATCCACAACGCAGCAGCCCGGCTTTTAACAAGAACAAACAAATGTGCCCATATCACTCCAATCTTAGCATCCCTTCACTGGCTCCCTGTTGATTTTAGAATTGATTTTAAGATTCTTTAATTACTTTTAAGGCACAACATGAGCTGGCCCCTTCTTATATTTCTGAGCTTTTAACCCCTTATGAACCAGGACGCAGTCTGAGATCCTCTGGCAGAGCCCTACTGGCTGTTCCAAGGTCCAGGCTAAAAACAAAAGGGGACAGGGCCTTTGCTGTCAGAGCACCCGGACTTTGGAACAGCCTGCCAGAGGAGATCAGACTTGCAGAGTCAGTCCCTTGTTTTACATCTCTACTTAAGACATTCTTTTACAAAATTGCTTTTACTCTGTGATTTCATTTTTGATTTTATTTTATTAGTCGGATTTTATTGTCGGTTTGTTTACTTTCTGTCTTTTTATTTTATTTTTTATTCTTACTTTTTTATTTTATTGTCGCTCTGCTTTTATTGTCTGTTGTAAAGCACCTTGTTACTTGTATAGAAAAGTGCTATACAAATAAAGTGTTATTATTATTATTATTTGGCTCAAAAGAAAGCAAACAAAAGAACAAATAAAATCGTGGATCCTGCTGCCTCTCTTGTGCTGGTAAAAAACCATAGGCCCACCCAGGTGCATGCTGTTTCTCTACCTGCCCCTTACCTATATAACCTCCGGTGCCCACAGTGTTACCCAAATACCTAGCAAAAATACTAATGCAAAAACTACATTTACTAAACAAATAACTAGCTAAAGAAAATATTACCCAAAATCTATTCTAAATAAAGAAAAGGTGTAGAATAATTAAATAAACAACAATATTAGTAAACTCAATACCAAACTAAATTCTAACAACAAATAAATAGCTTCTACAGCACCAAACAAACTAATAAACTAGTATAATTTGTTGAACAACAAAGCAGACAGCAGCTGATACAATTTTCTCGACCAAAGTTCAGAGTGAAAACTGTGATAATAAAATGTATGATGCTCATATAAAGTGACTTTCAACAAAACAAAAGCTAAGTAAGCCCTTTAGGAGTGCCTTATTCAATGATAAAGTACGTTTTCAAAGAATAAGTGGTGACTTTACTTGCGGCTGTATCTTCCTACATCCCCTCTGTAGTAGGTACAATAGTGACATGTATGTTAGAAATGTGTGGGTGATGTACAGCTTAATGGGGGTTGCTGTTGGCTGCTGAAGCATTTCACAGAGGGGCCTCAAACAAATAGCCTGAGAGGCCAGTCTGAGAGCTGATCATGAGAGTCCCGTGTGTGTGTGTGTGTGTGTGTGTGTGTGTGTGTGTGTGTGTGTGTGTGTGTGTGTGTGTGTGTGTGTGTGTGTGTGTGTGTGTGTGTTAACTGGATTTCCCTGTATTTTATCTACCAATGATATGTTGTATTTCAGTGATTTCATCAATGTGAGACAATGAAAGCCCCATAATTTATTAGAACACAAATATGGTTAAAAGCAAAGGGATTGAAGTCCATCCCCCGACTAAAAGCAATTGTACTGAGCTGCTGTTTATGTTGGAATATGATTAGTGCTATATCCTTCGAGGAATCTGACCTTGAGATGGGCAAGTGATATGTGATTCATAGGGCTATAAGTGCGAAAATCCATTCTTTGTGAATTTACCAAAGTGTCAGGTTTATCATCCAATGTTGGAGTTAGTTGCATCTTTAGACACATGTCTGCTCTTTTATTGCCCTGCCTCTTTGTTGAATGAAAGGGAGTCTGTAAGCTACCCAACAGTGTCCTGAAGAAAGACCAATTCCTCTACCAACACTGAGTACTTTGGAAGGATAAATTACACAAAGCAAGCCGAGGACTTAGAAAATGTTGTGCCACAGACATTTGCCTTACTGTCTAGCATCGTACATTAGCATCACAAAGTTCTAAACTGTCAAATTCTCACTTTTCAGATCCCACTGAGAAAGTGACTACATGCTTACCTCGGTGGGGTTGTTTTGCATGAGGATTTGCAAGCATGTGGGTGTAAGCATACATTTTGCATTATACCGGCAAATTATTTTCTGACAGCTCACCAGTGTTATGTAGGTTACTTAACCAATTTTGATACAAATAAACAAATTCAAGGCCAAGACCACTTACCGTCTTCATCAATATATGTTTTAATTGATAGGCATGCTTGGGTCTAATCAAAATAATGGTACAGAACATATCACTCACGAACACTTGAGAAACATCTCAAGTGTTTCAACAAGGAACTAACAGTCCAGATGCACATCAATGCTTGACTGCAGTGTTGCATTATTGATTTTGACAATGTTAAAATTTAGTGTATAGCTGCAGGACTCAAAATATAAATCAAGTGCTTTATTTGGCACATTAGCAGTGTGATCACAGACCCTGCAGGCCATATGTTCAAGTTTCCTTGGGCAAGACACTGAACCCCAAATCGCTCCCAAATGGCATAACCAGCAGTGTGTAAATACATAAAATGGTATTAGTTAGACCTGAAGGGGCAGCTGTGGCCCAGTGGTAGAGTCTGTTGTCTCACAAAGGGAAGATTGGAGGTTCTATCCTCAGTTCCTACAGTCACACCACCCTGCTGCCTAGCCAGTGAAGTGACGTGAGTGCATGAGAATGGCATAGTACCGTTGGGAAATTGGGCACTTTACATAGGAGCGCCTGCCTTTAGTTTATGGCATGTGTGAAAGGGGTAATAAGACATGTTGCGTAAAATGCACTCAATACAAACAGTTTACATTTTAAGAAAAAAAATGTCGAAGAATTTTCACAGAAAATGACTTGATTTCGACTGAGAAGTAACAAGACCTACAAACTGTTTTTTTTATTCATATAAATGGACTTGGACGGTTAGCGCTGTTCTAGTGTTCTTGCTACTCCAAGTGCTTTCACCCATTCACACCACATTCACACACTGATGGCAGAGGTGGATATGCAAAGTGCCCAAGAGTACTTTTACATCCACACACATTAACACCCCACTGGCGTAACAGCAGGAGCAATTTGAGGTTCTGTGTCGTACTCAAAGACACTTAGACATGTGACTGCAGGAGCTGGGGATCAAACCCCCGACATTCCAGTTGACAGACGATCCACTCTTCCACTAAGTCACAGTCACCCCTTTATAAAATATAACAAACTTGTCTTAACATGAAAAATGGAAACCATAAGAAAAAGAAACAGTTCCATAATTATTATTAAGGATAAAAACCTCAGATCATAGACACTGGCCAAATGGTTGTATAATTGTTTTTTATAAAGCAAAAAATCATTTTAAACTACAGTGCAATACCTTTTAAAGATGATTGGGTATCTTCTTTAACAAATACATTGGAAAATAAATGACATTTTAAGCTTTTGTACATCATTTAGTGAGGATGGGAGGCCTAGCCTCTACCAATGATCTATTTCCACAAAGTGGGTTATTGTTTTAATATTTCTTTCCCACACAAGTGTGCAGAGGGTGCACCCCTTCTGCCTAAACACATTTTACACTTGTGCATCTGAAAATGGCATGACATTCTGTTAAGAGTAGCATTATTTGTGTAGCAGTATTAATCATTATGTATATGATTGTGCCATGTTTAACAGAACTTAATGACAGTATAAAGCAACGGATTGAATATTTATTTCAAATCTTTCAATTATGACATCTATCACACAGGCATAATTTGTTTCATAAAATATTAGTCATATGTTTAGGTAGTGGGTTAGTGGTCAGCGCTGTTGCCTCACAGGGAGGAGGTTCCTGATTCAAATCCCTGTCGGATAGGGCCTCTCTGGAGTTTGCATGTTCTCCTCCTGTTTGTAGGGGTTTCTCTCCAGGTACTCCGGATTCCTCCCACAGTCCAAAGACATACTTGTTTTGTCAATTGGTGACTCTAAATTGCCCGTAAGTGTGAATGAAACTTGTGTTTCTGGCCTATCCTTAGCAGAGATGATAATGGCCTCATTTTTCATGCATGTTCACTGGCTGATATCAATGCCTTCTGCACACTTTCTACTAAGCCTCAATACCTCCTCACATTAAAATCAGGTGCATAATAGAACATCATGGAAAAGTAATCAGATAGCATTGATAACTCTGTTTAAAAATCCCAAACAGAGAACCCTCCCGATGAGGAATAACTTGAATGCTGAAACTAAAGAGCAAAACTCTTTAGCAGAAATCCTCATTTCCAAAACCTGGAAATTGAATAAGCTCATCCCATTGACCAACAACTCCTTATTTGAATTTCATGCATTCATGGTTACTGCTCCTATTAAAATATACATTGACGTCATTTACAGCCCACCATGGTGTCATCTGGAGGACTTTAAAGTGAAACTGGACATTTTACTCTCAGATATCCCTGACGATGGAACACCACTGATTGGTGTCAGGGCAGATGTGTCTATCTTTGTCTGTGTTTTAATTTTGGACAGCAGAAAGGAAAGGTTTTCAATCTGGGGTGTTGGAAAAGCAGATGCTTGTGGGGACTGAACACTACCTATAAGACTTATGGAGGTCAGCTCTGGCCTAGTACCAAAAAAAGTCACAACCAATAAATAACTGAGCGCTGGACTCTAATTCAAGACTCACTGCTGTGGCTCAGTGGTAGAGTCGTCGTCTCTCAACCGGAAGGTTGGGGGTTTGATCCCCAGCTGCTGCAACAACATGTCCGATGTGTCCTTGGGCAAGACACTTGTATAAGCTCAAGTCTATTTACCATTACACAAGGCAAAGTACAACGTAGGTAGAGTTGACTGTCCCCTCCAGGTTCGGTACTCAATAGAAGACAAGCCATGAAAAACTAAACGGACAGGCAGAAAGGTAAAAAAAATCGCTATGTGCTAACACTGAAAAACTCACGAATACCGGTGCCTATTGCTTGAACAAGGGAACATACGACAACCTGGCGACAAGAGGGACGACACAAGTATATTTTTAGACAGTCAAGGGAAAATTAGACAACGGTGAGTCCAATTAGGGCAAGGTTGACACATGGGGCTGGAGACGCAGGGAACTGGAATCTAGAGAGACTGTGGCTGTTTTTCGAAACCGCCTACTATACTAGTAGTACGTACTGATTTGTCCAAAATGCAGTATGCAGAATGTAGTATGGAAACAAAATTGAGATCTGCTGTATGCCAAAAATACCATGCAGGATGTTGTACTGTTTCGGAAAAAATTTACAGTATGCATCAGACCAGTCTTCCACAATTTAAAGCGCCAGGTCAGAGATCAAAATCACGGACAGCAACGGCTATCATAATAGGGAAAATAATCACATTCACACAAAGACACCAGCAATTATCTTTCTGATTCTCAAAATCATGAAAAGCTTTTTCTGATGCTAGGTGGATGCTACACTGTAGTGGTGTAGCTGGGCTGTTGTTTACTTCCGCATTCCAGGACTTGAAACCAGTGTAGGCCTGGGATACTGCAAACTAACCACCAGCTAGCAGTCATACTACATACTACTGCCGAATGTAGTAAGTATGCAGTACACATGGCATACTACGTTCGATTGTAGTATGTAGTAGCCAGATACAAGGGCAGGTATCAAAATAAAACAGGAGGTGAAATTAAAATTAAACAAACAACAAACATGAACTCAGTTAACATGATGGAGTGTGTGAAAATTATATATAGGCCTATTATATTGTAAGAAAGAAAAAGGTTTATAGTTCCTTACAAAATGAAGTACATATATAAATAATAGAGACTCAGGAAAACAGGAAACCTAAAAATTGTATTTACTAGTACATCAATAAATACATTAGTATAGTTAATCAGTAAACACTTATTCAAATCCTTCACTCCGCTGTTTGCTTAAACAGGATGTGTGAGAGGAAACCTGAAAGAAACTGTCACTGCAACACAACAAACACTGTAACACAGGGAACACTAACAGGTGCAAACACTGATTTTCTCATCCCAACAAAACCCCCCAAATAAACTATAAATCCACACGTAGAGGATGGAGGTTCACACAAACAGGCAGAGACATGACTGGGTGGTGCACTGGGATCAAACAGTTACATGTTTTTTTCTCTATTGTTTGTGAATTTTCAAAGGGTGCTGAGGAAGAAGAACCCTACACACACAAGCACACACACACACACACACACACACACACACACACACACACACACACACACACACACGCACACACACACACGCACACACACACACACACACACGCACACACACACACACACACACGCACACACACACACACACACACACACACACACACGCACGCACACACACACACACACACACACACACACACACACACACACACACACACACACACACTCCTTTAAGCTAATATGTTACAAAACTTTGTTAAATTAAGATAGATAAATTAATATTTTCCTGGACAGAGATTTGTTTTCACAACTTGCACAATTTTCACTCAATAATGATAATTTACAATTTACAATCATGTTCCATCAGTTTCTAGAATTAATTACAAATGTTCAATTGACAGACAATTCAACTTTATTGGTGTTTTTTTTACAAAGTCACTTTGTAGCTGATTTTACAAAATTGGTGGCGATAGAATGGTCAAGAGATTTGAGCTGGACTGAAAGATAGACCTTGAATTTGGCAAGAAAAAAAAGAAGCAAATCTAGCGCCAGCTTTATATTAAAACACAAACAAAACGGAGCATGCAGGTGAAAATGTTAAGGTTTACAAACAACAGAAGCAGACAACAATAAACCCTGAAGGCTCTGAATAATATTTTATCCCAATTTGATTTGCGATTTATTTTTGGAAATTCATTTGGAAAGGTTTTCACAAGGTTTAACTGACAAAGTTATTGAAACATATTGTAGTTTGTTGCTTGAATTAAAAAAAATCCATTCATGATAATGTAAGCAGGATGTGTGCTACATTGTTGGTATGTATGCTGCATCAGGGTCAATTTCAAAAATCGATATAATCACAGTCTAGGAAATTGCCTGTCTCTCAGAATCCCTGAGTCACAACACATTGTACTGTGTGTGTGTGTGTGTGTGTGTGTGTGTGTGTGTGTGTGTGTGTGTGCGTGCGTGTGTGCGTGCGTGCGTGCGTGCGTGCGTGCGTGCATGCGTGTGGGTGTGTTTGTGTTTATTAATGCAGAGGGCCACAGGTGCAAACCAGTTTTTGTTATTATGTCTTCATCAGAACAGATAACCTTTGTTCAGAAAAGATTTCCAGGTTGTCTGGCTCACTTACCAAATATCCTAAACCAATTAGATAAAAAAAACAAGTCAAGGCAAGGCAAATACAAATATGGAACAAATATTCCACCATCCACAACAAGTAAAAAACTTCCTTTGAACAAGCAGACACCTCAAGCAAGAAGCAAGACTTAAAGGTGGACATCCTTCTGCCTTGAAGAGAGGGGCAGATGAGAGTTAAATAGAGGGACACAGAGACAAGAATAACAACTATGAGAATAATCAAGATTTTACTTATAGAAATGACAACAATAACATTAGTAGAAATATGACTGATGTAATAGATAACAAATATATGTGTTACATTTAATTATGACTTATAAATGAACAATAGTAGGACTAGAAGTCAAGTACGTCCAAATTGGCATGCAATGTACTGAATTGCATTTCATGCAACATTGATCCAGATGTACCTATGAGACAAAAAAGAGAAAAAAACAAACACATTAACCTGCATGATGAGGATATGATGTCATACTGAAACCTCATACTGGCATACTAAGAAAAACCACACTCAAGTCATTCAGAACATTTAATAAACCTCTTCTAGAGGAGTGAAAAGGAACTATAAGGTCTTAAAGATGTGATAATGACAAACCATTAAGTGCTTCATAAATGAGAAGTATTTAAATTCTACATTTAAAAAAAATTGTTTGGCTCAACATAAAAAATAAACAAGTTTCCTTTAAACTTTGAGTTATGACGACTTCTAATGAAATATGCTCAACCAACCAACTAAATTGAGCTAGGCTAGGGTATAAGCCCTTCCATACCAGCAAATGTATTCTTAAACACTACTTGTTTAAAAAGTCTGTAGCATAAACACGTTTTTAAACCAATCATTGATTTACTATATATTGTTCCAATTAGTTTTCTTTTTATTGAACAGATTATTCCCAGTTAAATGTACATACTCTCCAAGTTTTTAATTTAACCATTGCAAAATTAAGTAGCCTTTATTATTTAACATACAGTAAGTCAACAACCAAATTGTAATGTACTTAGCTTTGATTTTGTGCTTGCATTGTTAAACGCTGAGACAGTCCTTGTGTCATAAGAAAACATTTGTCCCAAAGCATTTCCAAAGAAACTTAATTTCTTTGGAGCAATATATTATCTGATATGGTGCATTGGGTAAATAAATTGCTTAACAGGGCCTGTATTAGCAAATGTGGAGAACATGTGATAAAATGTGACTATCTTGCAATGCCTAAGGCTCTGCTAACCTCCTTTCTAAACAAGCTCCTCTCACTCTCTCTGTCTTTTACAACTTACACACACACGCACACACACACACACACACACACACACACACACACACACACACACACGCGCACACACACACACACACACACACACACACACACACACACACACACACACACACACACACACGCACACACACACTACCCAATACCAAGTACCCAGTACCCAGTAGCGCCTCAGAAAGCCCCAAAGGTTAGCTGTCAGGAATGAGAGGTGGGCAGAGCAGTCATGCGCTGTATGTGTGTGTAGTCAGCTGATGTGTTTGTAAATGTGAGAATGTGAGAATGGGCTTTTGTGATTATTTGTAGATGCTGGGAGGGAAAATGAATATCACAATGTGCTGACAGATGACTGGAAATAGCTGATACCCACAGGAGGCCATGGCAACTTCATAGGTCAATTTTCCTACATTGTGACCTCTGTTTTTATTCACTGTGAACGGATATGAAATAATTAGAAGCCATGGAGATGACAGATAAGGCTTAACTTTAACCAGGGATGAATGATCAATTCAAAGGCATACACGAGATGCTGTTTCATTCAGAAATGTTAACTCTTTGAGAGTTAACAGCCCAACCTCTAGGTATTATTGGAGCCTACCACAGTATAATTAGTTTTCCTTCTATTGCTTATGATGCTAAAACTGCAGATGCTGTGGTACCAGTCATGGGTAAAAATGTCTGTACAGTTGTGAACGACTGGGTCCAAAGAAACACACAGCTGCCCCCTTCTGATTATAATGTGCTACTGGCTTTTATTTCTAAAGTCTTAAGTGTATTTTCCACATCTTTGTGGTATAAGTATAATATAACTTCTCATCAGTGTCATTTATATAATCTGAAATGAAAAATGTTACCGTTTCAACTTTAGTAAACAGGATGAACACTGTTGCTCTGTGCAGGCAAGACCTGTCAAAAGAAGTGTTAAAGGAAAAGCAAATGCCATATTATTGTGTCAAGACATTTCCTGCTCATTAGTACTTGTCGATTCTCTTTGTGACATTCCACACACACTGAAGATAAATGGACACGTGTATCTGAACAAGAAAACTACAGAGTGCAAATACCAATGCTAGCACTCAAAAAAATCCCCCTAATCAATACCATGACGAGAGGGATACCATAATGGTTTTTGCTATGTTAGGTTGTTAAATGATATATTTAGGTTATTGAATTGACAATAGAGCCAGTAGAGCCAGCATTGTGATGACACATAGCTCTGCTTTTAAACGTAGGCCCATGGATTGTTGATACAAACAAGCTGAGCCCTAGAATCTGAGGAGCCCAAACCGGTAGCAAACAGTGTATCCGTCTGGAATTAACCCAACTATTGTCCTTCATTTCAACAATTGTTTTTTGTTGTTGCAATGTGTGCCGTATGAAGCCCCATCCTTCACATTTTACACAATTTGTAGAATGTGTTTTATACAGGGACCATAATTCAAAATCAACTTAGAATATTTTTAAGTTTAAGGACAATATGGTACCTATCCTTAAACAAATTTGTAATAAAAAACACTTTTGAAAAACTGTTAATTTTAAATACTAGGACTAACTGGTACCTGAAATGTGTGTGAGTGCAAGGGGTCAGTGGGGGTTATTTGTTGTACTGAGGGGCCCCCTGGTGTATCAGTCTTTCTCTGCATACAAATATATCCATGTATTTTGATATAATCACATAAATGTGCCAATACATGACATACTAGAGCTATGTAATATGTGAAATATATCATAGGTCCACATAAAAACAAATCAAAATTAGACATTCACTTGTTTCACCAATTACGAATATATTTACAAATTGTCTGCTTAGACCCTGTGCTCTTGGCTGCTCTTCAATCAGGCTTATTAATATTAAACTATAAAAGTAACCGGCATTTTCAGGGGCAACATTTTGAGTTCGGTTGCATGCCCTGATTTTCCACAAGTCTGCCGACACGCAAGAGGGCGCTGTCTCAGTTCTGCATTGTGCCGATGTCAAGTTTGTTGCCGGAAGTAAATGTGTCATGTTTGAGGAAGAGCATGGCATACGCTTAAGTTAGGGTATCCATGTGACACCGACAACATATATCATAACAGAGAAAATCCCTGGCGTTTTACAATAAGATATATGCTGGTGCAACACAGAAGCCATGGGCAAAAAAGGCAAGAAAGAAAATAAGGTGAAAGGAGCAGAGAAGACAGCCGCAAAATTGGAGAAAAAAGTTTCTAAAAGGTCCAAACGAGATGAGGTAAATATAATACATTTTAAGCAATGCTTTTAATATGTTTACAATCCGCGATATAGCCCAAGCATCATACAAGGCTCCTATTTTGTGTTGGTCTACAAACCCTTGCTTGTTATTGAGTTATTAAACTCTACAAAACCACAACATGAATCTGGTTTGAAAGCAGTTTACGTCCTTCTGGGTTCGTTCGTCACACTGGTTTCTTTCCCTCATCCCTTCCGCTCTGATTCCAGGAGGATTTGGAGGCCCTGATTGCCGAGTTTCAGAATCTGGATGTAAAGAAGACCCAAGTCGTCGAGACAAAATGCCCTCCTCCATCACCAAGGTAATGGACTGCATCCCTTCCATTAACATAGATTCACTAGCAAGGACCATGCCACAACAAAATGCATTTTAGATATTTAATGATTGATCATATGAATGTTGAGGCAGATTCATGTATCTCAGATCATTATTATGATGGAAGAACATGTTGTCAGTTGTCTGGTCTGGGAGGATGGACTGACTGCAGGACAGAGGGAGACACAGGATGGGGGTTCCTTCTCAGGCATAATTCTGCCTGAGCTGATCACGGCCCAGACTGTGCCTAGAGTTAGACAAACAAGATGAAGGGATGAGGAAGGTGGATGGATGGATGAGAGGAAGGGAAGGAAGGGTGGGTGGGTGGAAGAACTGAGACAAAACAGGGTGGATTACAACAAGCATTATCACTCCCCAGAGCATCAAGTGGTGAAGCGTGTACGTGCGCAGTTACCATCTTTTCATCATGATTTATCTTTTCCACAAGTGTTTGATGACTGCATTTGAGGGATCAAATCAATAAATATATCTTTATCTATATCTATCTGTCTCTGCAGATCGAAGATAGATCTAAGAAAGATATCGGTCGATATATCGATATCTGATTTTTTCTCTTCCTAATATTGTTATCGGTATCGGCCCCAAAAATCCCATCGCAGTTGGGCCCTAGTATCAGTATGAAACATGAATATCATGCAGGTGTGCCCTGGAGTTGACCATAAATAACTATATTTTAAGTTTGAAAGTAAACACAACTTAATTTAACATGAAGAAGTCATCAGACCTGGACGCTTATTAATTGTGTCATGTTTGCTGCAGATAGCATAATGTACAGTCAAGGGTCCAGTTCCAGGAGGCCAAACAGCTTCCTGGAATAGTAAAACATTTCTATGCAATTAGTTTAAGAAATTGAAGTATCAGTACATTTTCTGACATATGAACAATAGGTACAAAATGGCAGACCTCTTGTGGGTGATATTACATGTTACCAACCCAGCAGCTACATAAACTGTAGGTGAAATGTACCATCTTTGATGACATTTTGTTGGGGGCTCTATCAAGATACGTTGTCAAATCTAAAACCAGTATCCACATTAAGTGAAAACTGCACAAAATCTGGTGTGTGCAAAATTCTAACAAGCTCAAGAGCATCCCTAGCTGCTCAGAAGGGGCTTATATTTTCATGGCAACCCCTGCAAATAGTCCTCCTTGCCACAATTTCCATGAAAAACTTGAAAGAAAGAGTAAATGATTCAGTATGGGTAAGATGATCTCTTAAGCACTGGATTCTTATCCAGCATGGGAAAATTGAGGGCAGATAGGATATTTAAAATGGACTTACAACAATAACCAAGTTATAGGCAGAATGAATCGGCAAGTCACTGAAAGGCCATCTGACAAAGACTCAGACTCCACAGCTAAGCAATGCAGAGATCTTTAGATATCACCTTGTACTTTGCCTAAGAGACCATTTGTCACTGAACAATTCTTGAGGGCACCCAAGCCTATATCAGATATACAGTTTCACTACTCCTGATCTATTTGCAAGGTTCATTAATTCAAGCACCCCTAGCAATTTAAGAAAATACTTAAAGTAACCAGGCCTGCTACAAGCCACAACCAAGTCCACTTGCAAAATCAGTCAAAATGATGTTGTTCTAAACCAGATTTTTTTTGCAAAACTTTGAAACAATAATTGTATTAATAAACACTTTACAACTTTCAATTGTAATGTTATTCACAAAAATGGGTGTCTGCCATGGCAGAAGGATACAAATATCTTAGTCGATGACATTTTCACATTTTTCAGATTGAGTGCATCTCTCTCTACCCATCCTGAGAAAGATGAACTTATCTTGTTTGGAGGAGAATTCTACAATGGGAAGAAGGTAACACATTTTTTTTGCAAATGCTTCTTTATAACAGTGATAAATGATTTCACTTCTCATTATGTATGCATTTCTTTGCACTTTCTGTTAACATATTTTTCATCTTCATGTAAACAGACAAATTGAGACATTTTTTTAAAAGAAGTAAACACTTTACAAACTGTATGAAGCTCACTATGTGACTCGAACTTGTTTCTTTTGTCGGTTTGTAACAGCAGAAGTTCTTCTTTATAATTTCTTCCTTTCAAAGACCTGTGTTTGCCTTTTTTTGCAGACATACTTGTACAACGATCTGTTTTTCTACAACATCAAGAAAAAAAGCTGGGTTAAATCAGAAATCCCAAACCCTCCTCCCCCACGATGCGCTCACCAGGTACTCAAGAAAGGATCCTTTTTAGTGCACACATTCCTTCTCACATGGAACACTGTGGTTCACTATTTGACAATCATCATCAACATTAATATTATAAAACACTGAGCATATAAAAGTAATTCATTCTGTCAACCCCCCTGTATCAGTCTTTTTGAGCAGCCCTCTGATTCCCTTCCTTTTTACCTCCCCTCCCCTCCCCTCCGTCTCTGTCTCCCTCACTCTCTTCCTTCCCCTAAGGCGGTGATAGTACCCCAGGGTGGGGGTCAGCTGTGGGTGTTTGGGGGAGAGTTTGCCTCTCCAAACGGGGAACAGTTCTACCACTACAAGGACCTATGGGTGCTGCACCTTGAAACAAACACCTGGGAGAACATTAAGTATGTGCATTGGATAACAAAAAAGTGATGATAAACATGGCGTTGGCAAAATAGAATTCTTGTGAAAATACAGGTGTCTAAGTGTACGGAAATACTTTTTTGTTAGATGAAATACAAAGGAAACAATCAGTTCATCCTATCGTTTAATGCTAATTTAATCAGTGGACAAGTTGAAGGGTTAGATAATAACGTCTTATAGTCACTGCTTGAAAAAGAAAATCAAATAAATAGATTGTTCTTTTTTATTCTTTATTTCCATTTCCAGACATCATGTATAAGAAGTCATTTTTGTTTTTTTGTTTTTCCAGGGCACCTGGAGGTCCATCAGGTCGCAGTGGCCACAGGATGGTCCTTTGCAAGAATCAGTTACTGGTGTTTGGAGGATTCCATGAAAGCACCAGGTAGGCACATGGTTGGCAGGCAGCAAGTCTGGTTTAAACACGACTTTCTTGTATATGACCGCGGTGAAAATATTACAATAATATCCTAAATTATTTTAGTTTAGTCTATGATGGGATTAGGGACAAATGAAAAAAAATCAGTTTGATATAAATATAACTTACCTTGTGGTAGCGCTACATCAACTACTTAAAGTTAAAACTTGAAACTTCTTAACAAATCAGTCATAACTATAAAAACTTTGCAACATATTCCAAGATGTAAGTCCACCTGAGCAAAATGATTTACATGCACTGAGTTTGTAGCAGAGCTCAATATGACCAATGTTGTTAAATTGATAGACAGATGAGACAAAGTGAACTTACTGGCATTGTGCTGCTTGAATTTTATGAGAAGGGAAGGTTGGGTGGGTAAATGGGGTTTATTATTTTGTTTCATGGGGGTTTTGTTTATTTTTGTTTCATATTATGCAGGTGCTCTGACCTTCTGAGTTGTGATTGTAAGTTGTACTGTCTGCAAAAATGTAATAAAGATATTGGGAATTTTATGAGAAGGTTAAATAAGCTTCAGGGCCAGGTAGTTCAAAATGTATCTAACAAGGTTAAAGCTATGGGTAGGATCAAATCTTGAAATAAGGTTGTTATTTCAAGATCAAGAAAGAAGAAAAAGGATTAAGATTAACTTTATTGTCCCAGTGGGAAATTTGCCTCGGACTTCACAATGCTCTGGTGTAGTGGCAAAATATCAAAATACATTCATTCATCAGTAAAACATGTCAGTTAAATAATCATTCAATTCCATACAAGTGAATTACTAAAAACATAAATATGTAATAGTTAAGAAAAGTAATGAAGAGTGCAGATACAGCTACACATCTACACACACACTCACACCCTCACACTCATACACTCATACACACATATGACAATCCAATCCTGATATTTATCCGGCGTAGACCGCCAGGTTGTGTGGGAAGTTGGAAGCAAACAGCTTTGACTGGCGTGATCGAGTTCTAACATGCATACTTTCTTTGAGTTAAGTTTGAATGAATCCGCTTATGTTTATTTTGGACGATGGAACTTTCTTTCGTATTCATTTAAATATTATATGTTAAATGAATATATATGTGCTAATGAGAATATGACCATGAACTGTAAATCCATTGATCTCCAAATCAAAAGGGGAAATGGGGATTGGACATTACTTTAACAAGAGCACACATCCCACTTCACCCCTCAGTCGCTCATGTGGATACATTTAGTTTTGATTAAAGTAAGACACTACAAATGTATGAAATACTCCAGAGCACCCTCTGTGTCCAGAGTACTGCCATATTGCTGCTGAAGTAAAGGTTGAATCACTCTGCCTGCCATTTAAACCATTAGTGCAAAGATGTTTTTTTTAAAACTTGAGGATTCAGTTCTCAATGAGTATGGTTAGTTTATGTGATGTGATCTTTTTGCAACATGCAAACAAGAAGTTTTTCTGTTATTTTCTCAGTTTCTGCCTTTCTCTCTCACGTTCACCCCCTTCACCTGCAGAGATTTTATCTACTTCAATGATGTTCACTCTTTTTCCTTGGACACCTTCTCCTGGTCACGCCTCAATCCATCTGGCTCTGGCCCCCCCCCTCGATCTGCTTGTCAGATGACCTCCATGCCGGATGGTGCGGGTGTCATCATCTATGGGGGATACTCTAAAGTGGTGTGTATCTGTTGATATACATATCGCTTGGAGATGACTTTTCATGATGTTGTCTGCTATGTTATTGTGTTTTTGTATTGTTTTAGAGAGTCAAGAAGGATGTAGAGAAGGGAACCATCCACTCTGACATGTTTCTTTTGAAGCGAGAGGGTAAAGATGGCCAAGGTAAAGGAAGTATTATATTAGTATTATAAAGCTGTAACAAGTAAAGAGTGTAATCAGATATCATCAAGCTTGTTTTGTTTTTTAACTTGTTGTTTTTCTTGGCTTTCAGAGAAGTGGTTGTGGTCCAGAGTAAACCCCTCTGGAAACAAGCCCCCTCCACGCTCTGGTTTTTCTTTGGCGGTGGGACCAGCAGGACGGGCAGTACTGTTTGGAGGGGTTTGTGATGAGGAAGAGGATGAGTCTCTGGAGGGTGATTTCTACAATGATCTCTACTTGTATGACACAGTAAAGAACCGCTGGTTCCCTGGCCAACTCAGGGTAAGCTACAAGGCCATGAACATAGAGCATATATTTAGAAAACTATTACAGTCAGTAAAAGTCAGAAAAGCCATTGAGCTTAATCAGTTGTGACTATTTAATTGAAAAACATTAACAACTCAACATGCAAACATGCACCAAACACGCCATAAATAACCACAAAAGTAATGAAACTACATGTTGCCAATTACAAATGAACGTATTTGTGGGTTTTAGCATGCTTGGATTGTATACTTTTTCTTTCAAGCCTCTTCCCGCTTCCAATGTTTTCTTGAGTATGATTCATACAGTACACTATCGCCAGTGGTTTGGCTCGCAGAAAAGGCTTGACCTCCTCCAACCAGGCAGAGAAAGTCCAAATGACTTTTCCAAATGACAGTCAGCAAAGAACAAGCAATGCAGGAACAAAACCCCATATAGTGGACCAAGCTTTTCCCTAGAAAGGCGAACAACAAATGCACTGGGGCTTTGTTTGGGGAAGGTAATAACAGGCTATTTGGAGGGAAGTGCTTTATTAACAAAATTCTGGAGGAAACCAATATTGTAGTTCTCTGCTGTATACTAATACTGTAGTCTGAAAGGCTTGTCAGTTCCAGAATGACCTGTGGATGAGCTAGAAATATAAGCCTCTGTGGGTCATTGGTATGCTTTAGATGAGAGGTGAACTTCAAGTCCAGGTGCCTTTCTGATGAAGCTATGAATTTCCATGAACCACACGACTGACATTTTTAATGAAAAATACACATATATTTGGCTTGTGATAATCTCAAAACTCCATAATCCCGGTTAGAAATAATTGTATTTAATTCTGTTTGACCAGGGAAACAAGTCAGGAAAAAAGAAAAGACGAAGGGGGATGAAGGGTGGAGCAGAGGAGGGGCAAGCAGAGAAGGAGGAAGAGGTGGCACCTCAAGCACCCACAGAGGTTGTCAAAGAGATCATGACTGAGGATGGCACAGTGATGACTATCAAGGAAGTGGTCCCTGGAGCTCAGGAGGAAGAGCAGGAGGATGAGGATGAAGAAGAGGACGAGGATGATGGCAAGATTAAAAATGCACACACACGCACTAAAATTACCTCGTTAAAATGTATAAAAAAACCCTGAAAAGAATTGATTGGTTAAGACAATTACATGTTATTGATCTCCTTAGAATCAGCCTCAGCTGCCTTGGTTGAGCCATGTCCGAGGTCCAGCGCCATGGCAACAACACGTCAAGGGAAGCTCTTTCTGTATGGGGGCATGTTCGAGGTTGGCGATCGCCAGTTCACCCTGAATGACCTTTACTGCCTTGACCTTCATAAGATGGACCAGTGGGAAGTTCTAGTCGAAATGGACCCAAGTAAGTAAAACTATACATGAAACATGTTAAAGTGAAGTAGCACGTGTAGACAACTAATAATATCAAATGTATTGAGCAGTAAGTCCAACCAGTGTTGTGTTCTGTTATTATCTTGTGATGCAGAATGGAAGGCAATAACATGGATGAGAAATGTTTGAGACTTCATTTAGATTCATTATTTTCATCAACAGAGACACAGGAGTGGCTTGAAGAGTCCGAATCAGAGGACGATGAGGAGGAAGAGGCACAGGGAGCGGAAGGGGAGGAAGAAAAGGAGTCTGAGGAGGAAAGCGAGGATGACGAAGGCAAGGGATTTTGTGCCTCTTCACTCTCTTAGGCTGATCTGTCGCTCTCTTTTCCACTCTACCTTTTAATGTGACTTACAATGAAATGAAAATGTAATCGAGGATCTGGAACATGGGTTCTTAATTCAAATACCAAGCAGTTGGGTTTGAGGAAATTTGCTCAAGCTAAGGCCCAGAACATCAAACAGTCTAACTTGCATTATGATTCAATACCATATAATTTGAAGTAGCTTATTGTAATTGTATTAACATTTCTGGAGACAACTGCTGTCCATTCAATTAACTAAAGCTAACTAATTTTAATTGATTTACAAATTCAATATCGTAATTTTGCAAATGTAATATTGTTAATTATTAAGAAAAATATTTTTTAAAGACATGATCGTTTCTCTTTTCAAATACTAAATACTTAAAAAAACAAACTGATAATAGCTTCAAAGGGTATATTCAAATGAAGGGCTCAATGTTAGAAAACGTTTGATAAAGATATAGTTTGAGTTTTTCTTTCTGTTTTGTTAACTGAGGTACAATTCAAAACTATTTCTTATAAACAGTCTCAAACCTGCTTTTGTCTCTCTTCCCTCTTATTTCCTCTCTCACGACTTTTCAAGTTTAGTTTAGTAAATTGACTTTAACTTGCTCTGTCAAGATTAAAATTCTGACCTTGAATTGTGTCAGGCAACACCTCGATTTAAATAATTTTCCCCTTTTACGTAAGAGTCATAAGAAGACTTACCATCATTGTCACTATGTTCCATTTGAATTCATTAATATTCTTGTATTAAAATAAGGGGTACATAGGCTTTGTGACATTTATTGGGAAGGATTTGCCATTGAAATGTATAAACATTTTACAAGAAGCTTTAACCTCTTTCCTGAAATGTGTGTGTTCCAGATGAAGAAGACCACCCTGAAGTGAAGAAGGAAGAGACAGTGACTGAATACCAGATTCGTACAGAAGGGTACTGGATAGGGGTGGCTCGTGCCAACATGGGCCCAGACGCCAAGGACAAAAAGGTTGCCAAAGTTGCCCTTGCCATGGCTAAAGTCTTCTATGAGGACCAGTAATGCAATTGCCAATTCTTTAAGTGGCTTTGAGTGTACTGTTTGTGTGTGTGTAAAATATTTTTTGTAATTATAAAACATGCGATATGAACTGTACTGCAAATAATTCCACAATGCAAGCTGACTTACATTGAAGTTTAAATGAAAAAACAAAACAAACATCAACTTTACAACCAAAACTTGCAATTTGAATAATGGTTTATATCTTTTTGTGAATATACCATAAAAAAGGAACTGGTATTATGGTTTCCCTTGATTTTAAATAAAATGACTATTTCTCTCCTCAACAATTTACATATTTACCTGTATTGCCTTAACTTGGAGCAACATTTGCTGCAGGTGATTAATAAAACGTAATAGCGTTTGTCTTTTGTTTTAGTGGACTGACACACAAAAGGTTATTTTATTACATGCAATCTAAATCTGCCAAATGCTTTTCTATCTATTTGAAGTCAAGCCCATAGGAAAAATTGAGGATTGACCATTTTTTTCCTATTTGCAGGCTAAAGAAAGATATGTAGCACACCACCATGAATACTGTAATGAGCATTATGTATTTAACTACAGTTCTATTAATGCCAGATCAATGCCAAAGGCTTAACATTGAGTTGGAGTGGCATAAAAGCATTGAATAATCAGAGAAAAAAAAACGTAATTTTGTACAGAAGAAAGATCAGATTCTCAAAACTTTAAAAAGAAAGCACTGATATTACTTATTTAACATTCAATATTACTTTGGTTGTACATTAGTACATCCACATTACTTTGGTTGCTTGGCAGCCATCTGCTGCTGAGCAAACTAAAAGTAATTTGACATGTAAGGCAGTACATGCAAGGTTAGGAAGCCTTGGTCAACAAAAAAAGGAACTATTGGTCCAGACATCCCACATTAAAGTAGTGTAAGTGTTGTCTGACTTCTTTCAGGAAAAAAAAGAATGATTAAAAAATTGGGATTGGGAAGATATTTTCTTCCAGTCATTTAGGATTGGCTAGTTGTAATGGGGATGCTGGTATCTAGATCTAGTTGATTAGATCTGATCAATATGTAAATAGTCATGATATAACTTAAGTCCGGATTTGGCACTTAAAAATACAAGTTGATTGATTAAGTCGGTTGAATCACCATATGCTGCCAAACTAGCCCTTACCCAAAGGATAAGGCAGATGTTCACTCTATCAAAAAGTAGGGCACTAACTAGAGATAGATGAGAGATACCCCGAGTCCCCAGACATACCCTGTCTCTCCATGGCAGCAAAAAGCAAAGTATTTCAGTACACCCTGGCATTCTCTTAGGGGTAATACGGATGTCACGGATGTCAGCACAACAACCAGTCTTATTTAAAGGCTTTCTGTCAACAGGTCTTTCTAAAAAATGTGGAGTAAGGCCTATGGAGTTGGGGAAGCCAGCATTCAACAGGGGTCCAGGCATATCCCAATACCCTTTGGCTGATTACTCTTTGACTTATTCATGGTGAGAGCCACACAGGCTGCTATCGCCTATATGTTGTACACTTACTATTTACAAGTACCCAATACCACCCAACTTAAAAAAGCCTGAACAATCCCTTTAAAGGATTAGATGTCCTTAGGTATCCACCAGGATGAGCAGTCAGGGTGATAAGGGCCATAACCTTTTGGGGTCTGCTGTCTTAGGGCGCACTCTTACTAGAGAGGTTAAAGTCATAGAAGGCTATATAAAACTGCTGACATGTCTGGTCCCCCAGGATTCTCTGCTCTGTTATTCAGTGAAATAGCTCCCTACAGGGAGAGTGCAGAGGGAACGGCTGTCTTGCTTTGAAAGTTGGAACTGGAATAGCCATACCTAGTGATAAGTCAGCATAAGCATTGACTATAGACAGCCGAGTGTCCAGATCCATGGTCAGAAAACGGAACATTTGCAGATGTTCAACTGCGGGACTTAAGTGTCCATGCAAGAGGATTGCTGGCACTGGGACAGCTGAAGCTGATATTAGGTGGGATAAAGGGTTGCCCTCAAACAAAGGTCTTTTCCACTCAGCTCATCAGACAAGCTTAAGCTATCCTTGCATAAAACTTAAATTGATTTTAAAGATATTGAATATGAGCAAGCAAGGGGCTGCTTAGGGCATTTCGCCTTTGTTTATCCCTTTGTTTGGGATTTGTCCAAATTGTAAGGCAGTAAATGGGTGCAGTTGTCTCCATAGGACTTACAGGTCCCCATGGACACAAGAACTTGTTCTCGGCGTGAACAGATTTAGGTCCTTGTTTGATTTTTTTTCATTAAGGTCCAATTCAGGTTCCATTCTAGTATACTGTGAATGGTAAATGGACTTAAGCTTGTATAGTACTTTTCTAGTCTTCAGAGTCACCAAAGCGCTTGGGGTTAAGTGTCACATGTGGCTGCAGGAGCTGGGGATCGAAAACACCTTGCAGTTGAGAGGCGACCTACTCTACTCTCTGACCCACAGCCACCACTGTGTCCTGGCCTGTTTCTCATTGGCCAGGGCACAGGACTCATTGTAAAATAAACAACCATAGACACTTCCTTGGTAGTCACGTTTTAGAGCTGATAAAGACACCTGAAGGTAACTGCAGAAGAAAACTGGCCTGATATTAAGGAATTAGCGGTGTAGCTGTAATTACCTAATCACTGTACATGGACAACAAAATATAGCTCTAGCTATGGAGTTGCAGGGCTTCATGACAAAAGTCATCCCTACATTTTTATTTCAAATAATACCTGCAAGAAGATACAAGGGACATCTTTCATGATAAATTGGGGATATAAAGAATGTCTTTGGCCCACTATCATCTCTAATCACGTGACTATTAACTACTAATCCTGCACAAAACATCCAGTGCACACTTCCTGATTATTGACACTTACTTTATATAAACTTACTTGATTACTATTGCATGAGGTCACTGTTTCCTCAGTTTGAATCAGTTTACAATAATATTGACCATATTGTGGTGAGGGCAGCTACTGAAAGCAAACGTGTTATATGAAGTGAGACAAAATTGGAAATAAAGTGAAATCAAATACCCCTCATATCTCAGTGTAATAGAGTCAAATAAGAAACGGAAAATGAAAATATGTGTTTGCAGTTTAAATTTCAGCTTTGAATGAAGAGCATGTCCAAATGAGTTTGATTAATCCATTACACATACTACTATACCTGGACTTTTTTTTTCTCCAGCTATTATTTGTCTCCATCTGGTGGACACCTTAGTCATTGCAATCAGCCACAGAGGGGGGGGAAACTTGTGGTTTCAGCATCTTGTAAGTATTCTGTATCTTGTACGTTTTGTGTATCTTTTCAACAAAACCACAAGTTTACAGAGATGTCAGGTTCAGATAAGTTTTTTCCTCTCGGCTGTTTTACCTTGAGAAATTAACCCTTACCTGAAAAGAAAACTGACCCTACTTTTTTAAACCACAACAAGTCTCAATGTAAGAATACAAAGGCATAATGACAACTAGATATGCTATGGTGCTGAACACATATCGTAATGTAAAAAGTGCCATTGATGCTTTGTGCAGAAGTTAGAGAAAAATACTTCAAGAAGTAGAAATAAACGCACGATCTGGCAGAGGATCTAATTTTATCCCTTACCATTGATTATGTGTTTCATCATTTGAGGTATGAAGATTTGTTCCTTTCTATGAAGACATAATTGTTTGAGGTACCCCTGCAGATATCTAGCTAAAACAGCAGGTCTTTAATCTGAGTTTTACCCCTATACAACAAGAAAGAGAGGAAGAATGGGAAGAGAGAGAGAAGAAGTTGGGTAGAGCAGAGTAAATACAATTCTTGAATTATCAATAGATGAGAGGAATGTGAGGTGAAAGAGAGCAGAGGACACTGTGCCAGAGAAAGGAAAAGAATGAGAAAGGAGAGAGCAGGTGGAAAAAACAGACGCAGTAGCAGTGAGAAAGAAAAGAAATACAGAGGAATGAGGGATGCAGAAAAGGAGGAGGGGTGAGTGCTTATGAGGGAAGACATCAGTCACTGTGTGAGCAAAAGCCATCCCTCGGTGACCTATTTAATCCTCTATCAGCATGCTGAAGAGGGATGAGAAGGGGCTGATAAATAATAGAGAAGAAGGAGAGATAAATGACAATGAGGCTGCATTCCTCTCATTCACCTCTCTCTTACACCCCTCTTTTCCTTTTTTCCCTTTTTTATTTTTTACTCTGGTAAAAAAAGTGATTTTATTGATAATAAACTCTGCTTAGGGTGCAATGCTGAGATGGAAGGCATACCATGCAATCACAGAGATGTGTGAGTGTGTGTCTGTGAGTATGAGACACTTCTGGAATACAAAAACATCAGTTTGAGGCAGGGGGATGTTTGTAACTTTTTATTTATTTATTTGGAATTCATTATATTGCATGAAAAAATATTTGTGCCTTAATTATTAGAATAAATGACGGACCTCATAGAAGGGATATCGAAGTGCTTAAAGAGGTGGCCCAACCACACTTGTCTTTTGACAATTCAAGGGAAGCCATAGTGTTTCAATATGTATATGCTATTTTAAACACTGGTCAGTGGTACACACTCTTTATGATCCCAAGCAACACCTAGACACAGTTACTGACCCACTAAATGCTCTTGTTGCCTGCTTGAAGATGTTACAACCCATAACAGACTGTACACACCTGATACAGAGAAAAGATATCATTTAAGCTCTGACAATGGATGTAGTTGTTTAAACTTTCAAATTCTTTCTAACTGGAGTTAAGATACAATGTAGGCCATAACATACACAAGGATCATGTCTAATGGAAACCTCAAATATGTTACTAGAGAACACATAAACATACAAATTACACAAGTACTAAAACTTAGACAAATGAAAATCTTTAGCATCATTTTTTGACTAAAAACAACAAATTTGTTGATGTATCCCTAAACTGAGGAATAAAGAGCAGTGACCAGTGCGCCATTAAATCCCTTGAGTAATTTAATGTAATTTGATGTACTGTTGTTATAACTTTTGGGTATACGTTCTACATGATATACAAAATTCTGACTGCTATGTAAGTGCAGCCTGTTTACCAAATTCAATTTCAATCAACTGCACTTTTCAGTCGTTGCTCGTGCTTGTATGGATTCTCTTTCCTGGACTTGCACCAACCTCTTAATGACGATATATTGCTGATTAGTCAAGAATACTGGGACCATCCTTGTCTCCAACCTCGGCATGGTCCTCCCTGGTCCCCTTATCATTGTGGAAAGACAGACAGGGAAGAAAAGGATCCTACCACTGCCAGTAAATGTGTAATGATAATAATTCTAATGGGATAATACTATGGCTGTTTGATAGTCGTAGTGGTTAAAAAGAAAATGTTGAATGATTATTGCTGAGAAGAAAAATGTGCAAAAAGAACTGCTTGTTTTATAAACCAAATGTTCAAGAAAGGGATAACAAAAGGTCCCAGGTATATTAAAGAACCAAACAAAGAGTAACACAAAACAACAACAACAGCATCAAAGCAAGCTAAAACCAAGGACAACAACAATAAATCAGAGACAACATAAATGAAGTGTTAAGAAACCTGTTTATTTCCCCCTGATACTAGAAACAACCTTTTGATCAAGGAGTTTTCTTACAATTCTTCTTTGGGTTTTAATCAGGGTTTCTTCACATGAGGGCGCTAGTGGAAAAGTGGTTAGTTTGCGCACCTGATGTACAGAGGCTGATGTACAGAGGCTGATGTCCTCAAAGCGGATGGCCTGGGTTCAAATCCAACCTGTGGCTCCTTTCCCACATGTCATTCCCCACTTTCTGTCTCCCAGACTCTATCCACTGTCCTGTCTCTCCAATAAAGGCACACACACACAAAAAATAATATATATATATATATATATATATATATATATATATATATATATATATATATATATATATATATATACTGTATGTTTTAAAATAAGTTACTTGTTTCTTTCCGCTAAGCTTTTACTTTTTCTTTTGTGAAAATGACTCTGACTCCATCACCAACCTATTCTTTAGGACATTAACCTAGGATTTGGTTCTATCATTTTTATTTATTCATAGAATTTTAAAGCCCACAATAAGTGGAAGCTCATAAAAGGGTTCTAGTGAGTGACAATGATCTTCTAACCACTTAGAGCAGAAGACTTCCATGTGGATCTTATTGTGGCAATTGACCATCACATCCTGACGCAGAGAGTGGAACACATAATCAGCATTAAAGGAACTGCAGTAAGCTTGTTTAAATCCTATTTACTGGATCTATCTCTGTTTCTACATGTTAACAATGAATCCTCCAGTGACAGGTTAGTCGAGGAGTTCCACTAGACTTGATGCTTACTTTCTGTTCACTCCATAAATACTTCTCCAAAATGTTCATTGTTATGCAGATTATACCAAAATCAAGCATGCCTAAAGGACATAAATACCTTGATGACCCATTTTCTGCTTCTAAATTCAGCACCTGAAAGTTATTGTGCGTGGACACCTATGAATCACATTCACTAATGATACAGCTATTATAGACGGCTATTCACTTGCCTCTAGCACCAGAAATCCTGGAGTAATCTTTGATTAGGATATATCCTTCAAACTAAATTGAACAAACTTCAAGAATCCCCTTTTTTCAACCAAGTTAAATTATATTATTTTTGTAGGTTTGATTATCAGAATTATTTATTGTCAGGCTGCCCTTCTAAATCTCTTAACATGTTTTATTAACAAGAACTTTGCAAAGATTGTTTAGCATCTTAACTTTGGCTCCCCGTAAACTGTGGAATAGAATAAAAAAAAACTGCCTCTTTTCTAATGGTCAGTCAACATTACAAGATTACATTAAATGTCCTCTAGTTTTATTTTACCCAGCTAAGCTAATGCTTGGAGATAAGAGTGGCTTGGGCTTTACTGCTGCTTTATAGGCTAAGACTTCTGGGTAGCCCGGTACACTGAGCCCCTCTCTATTCCTCTTTCTCTACTTCTGTATGGAGATTGGGGTGGCTGTGGCTAAGTTGGTAGAGTCGGTCGTCTCTCAACCGGAAGGTTGGGGGTTTATTTAGTTTAATTTATTTATTTAAATAGGGACAGTGCACATGAATGTACATGAACATGTAAATATGCCAGATTATAGCCATAGGCTAATTTCCATCTGTAGTCCCTTGGCAGGTCGGTGATAAACAGGTAAACAAAGTTACATAAAATCACTATGACAAGCAACACCAATACAACAATTAATGACAAAACAACAACAAATACTGTGCATTAGTTAACAGAGACACATATATATACCAGTATAAAGAGTGGCTGTTTGATTTAGTTCAGAACAAACCAGTATAAAGTGACCATCAGAGTTAAAAGTGCTTAAAGTGCATAAAGTGCTTAAGGTGCTGCTAAGGGAGGTAAAGTGTCGCAGTATTAAAGTTTAATCCCCAGCTCCTGCAGCTACATGTCCGATGTGTCCTTGGGCAAGACACTTTACCTCAGGTTGCTCCTGCTGCTTCGTCGGCGGTGTGTGAATGTGTATGAATGGGATTATATACTGCTAATGGTTGCTTTGTAAAGTGACCATTAGTAGTATATAATCCCATTCATACACATTCACTGCCATCAGTGTGTGAATGGGTGTGAATGGGTAGGTGTGACATGCGGTGTAAAAGCGCTCTGAGTAGTCAGAAGAAGACTAGAAAAGCGCGATACAAGCTCAAGTCCATTAACCATTTAATCCATGTAAATAAAAGTGTATCTTTCTCAGAGAATGTGTGCTGTCTTGCCAAACATTCAAGATAAATAAAAGGATCATTGTAGCAGTCCACCTGATGTTCATCTGACTTAGTATGTATATAAATTATACTACATAAAAATGTGCTTGTAATATGATCGGCAACATGTTCCCATTTTACCTGGGCATATGCTCATTGTATCATTTTATCCTAACCTCGGGGACATTTTTACAACTTGATCAACATTTCTTAACACATTATTGTTCTTATACCATAATAATTACATGACTTGTTTTGATTTAGGACAACACACACAAGTTTGCATGTAAATGTTTTGCTATTATAATCCTACATGTTTTTGTACTATTAAGACATAAACAGTCACCAATGATAGATGCTCCTCCTCCCCAAATTGCTCCCGCTGCTGCATAAGCGGCGTGTGAATGTGTATGAATGGATTGAGTAATACAGATGGACATTTTGCATAGCAGCCTCTGTCATCAGTTTGTGAATTGGTGTGAATAGGTATATGTGTTGTAAAAAGCGCTTTCAGTAGTCAGAAGACTAGAAAAGCGCTATAAAATCTCAGCTCCATTTACCATTACTGTTTACCTTCTCACCTCTAACTGACCTTTAAAATGATGTCATAGAATTCAGTGAGCAGACACTCGTGTTACAACTGCTCTTAATCCTAATCCCTTTGTTGTGGTCAGGAAATCACACTAACTGTGCCTTCTCCTGCTAGTCTTCTCATTCACCTGCCCCCTTCAACTAGTGTGTTTAGAAGCCTAAGACTTAATCCTCAGCCTTGCAGTTATTTTATTACAGTAATCTCTGCTGAAATTGGCTTAGCTCTTCCAGACATTGGCAGAGAGAGACAAGGACGACAAAAAGGGGTCTTAATGGATTTTTTCTAATGAATTTATAATGTTGATAATATTAGGATAACTTTGGGTTTCTGTTCTGCCCTTATTTGGATACAAATGTCAGTCAAATGATTCTTGATGGAAAAAACTAAACAAACAAAACAAACAATCTTGCTTAAAATTTGAAAATGTCTGCTACCAATTGAAGAGTTTAGGAGAACCTTACTTATATATATCCTTATTCCTAGATAAAATTAGAGCCTTACAGAATCAATCAATCAATCAATCAATCAATCAATCAATCAATCAATCAATATATCTTTTAATACTCCAATTAATAACAAATCTGGTCTAGACCATACACTTTATCTTATTAATCACAAAATGTCATATTACTCTTTGATTGAAAGGAGTAGTGGAATAATTTTGGTACTTAAAGGTGCACTATGGAGTTTTGGTAGAGAAATGTGAAAGTTGGAGAAGTGTACAGTTTCTGTGGTATATGTTCATAACTCAATACACACCCACTTTCCTCAGAGGAAAATTTGATTCCTGGAAAACTGTTTGAAGACAAAATGTTCCGCGAGAAGTTGTGGTGGAGGGCCCGCAAAGGTTAAAACGTAATTCTCCTTGTAGCTTTTTAGCTCCAAACGGTGTTCCAGGGACCCTTTTTCTTTTTTGAGTAAAGTTTGTGTATTTAGTTCAGAAAATATAGCATAGAATTGTTTCACTTCTCTAACTTTCAAATTCCACTACCAAGTGCACCTTTAAAGTAAAGCACATTGAATTACGGAAGGGTAATAGGGCCACTGAGATTTTTTCCCCCTTCTTTCTCAGAATTCTGAATTAACTACTACTGTGCAAGTTCAACCTGGACTCTGACAGCAGGGATGACAAAAGTTGACTTAATTACAATTATATTGAATTGCAAGTCTCATCAAAATGCATTTGAAATGTATACATTATAAAGTTATATAGAGAAATTTAAAATACTTTGCTTAAATGAAAAAGTCATTTAAACCAAGCATACAACTTAAAAGTATACTGAATCATATTTTTATTGTATAGTTATTCAAAAGTTATTTACAGTTTTTTTTTATTTTAGCAGAAATGTCCATATTGAATTATAGAGCACTAAAAGCAGATTAACCAAGAAGGTACTTACATAAAGTCTAACTAAATGGTATTTTAAGTATGAATGAAATAATTATGTTTTGGATAAATGCACTATGACACTTACAAAATGCTAGAATTGTAACTTTTTTTCTTATAATCCTATTTAGCATATATTTATTTCACAGGTTATTCAAAGTATCCTTAATAAGTACTGAAGAATGTACTTGAAATGAACTTCATGTAAGTATATTAAGAGTACAAAAGTACTTAAACATATTGTGGAAGCTGGTGTGATAAAAACAGGTCAGCGTCATAGATCTTAGTTTAACACACAACTAGCCTAGCCCAGCTTTCTTACACACACAAAAATAACACTAGCCATACGTCTAAAACTGCAACAACTCTCACACTCATGGTGTAACAAACATTAACATTGCCATGAGCCTTTGCTTCACAAACTGTCCGAACTCAGAGCGACTGTCCACTTGGGGTTGCTACAATATTTTGAGAATTTAAAGTACATTTTAAGTGCAATCAAATGCATTTTATCAACCTGGGTACATTACGTTTGCGTGATAAAATACAAACTACTTTTGAATACCCTTTAGGGGAAACTTAGAACCTAGCCTTCATACATTGCCTATAGAACAGACAACATATAGGAGCAGGGACTGAATTGAGATGCAGTTCCCACAGCCCCACAATAAATAACTAAACATCTGTGACTGGCCCATGATGTCAGTGGTAAGGAAAGGCAATTTTGTGAACAAAAATACTTTTACTCGGGAAATGTAACATTTAAAAACAAATGTCATCATGTCTTTAAACATTTAAACCACACACAGAACATTGTAGCTGGAAACAAATGTATACTCTGAAACAGCAAAACGTTAACTGACTTATACCAAGCTAGATGTTTGCTCAGGTTTTATTTTTACCATATTCCTCACAATTTTCTCATCTAAATCTCAGCAACTTATCTTTGGACTCTCAGATCAAGCCAACTAACTGAAACAGGAAGGAAGTCCGAGGGTGAGTAAATGACTGAAAGCTACAGGTTAAGGGGAGAGACGCACCGTACTCTCCAGGGAGTGCGTGTCTCTTTAAGAGCTGGAGTGTGCCATTGAGCAGGAGGGAAGGGGATGGGGGTGGTCGGCTGCATTGGAACAGTCCTCTTTAATGAGCAGATTTTCTGGGAGAGACAACACACACACACACACACACACACACGAGAGAAATACAGTGATCCAGCCACAGGAGCTGAAGAGATTCGATTAAGACACACCGGAAGACTGGCTGTGTGTTAGCCGGCACTCCATAGGGTAATATGGAGACGAGCAGGAGATGTTGAAGAGGACAGAACATACCGTAACTGGATCATAAAGATGGATGTTTTACTATCAAGCAGGCAATCTGAAGACAACCCACGCAGAGGATAAACCACTTATGGACGCAGTGGATTAAAGACCTACTAACAGACTGAGAGAGAGGGAGAGGGAGAATAGGAGATTTATAACTCAGATGTTTATTTTAATTGTCTATGTGCACTTGCTGTAAGATAAAATGTGTTAACCTGCTTGAGTGCATGCATAAGGCAGGACACTGCATTGCTGCTCTCCATCAAGACGGGGTAGACTAAAAACAAAGGCAGCCAAGCAGATAACCTTATGTGTTTTCTCTATTATTCTGTCTCTTCCTCACTCTGTTCATGAGTGCCTTCCTTCGTGGTGCAACCAGGCACAATGTGTAATGTGCAGACCATGAATAAAAAGGAGGATGGTGAAGCCTGAAGTGAGCTACAGATTCCAAGTCAGACTTTAAATGGCCCCATTTCATGTTATCATCAGGAGCGACTTGAATAAAAATGAAATATTTTTTAAGAAAGGGGGAGATTTTTATTTTTTCATCAATCACACTAGCTGTCACAACCAGTTTGGGCTTGGTGCTGATTAAGGAGCCAGACAGTGACTTCTGTGCTGGAGGTTTGGACGCTTAAAGGGCTACAACAGAGAAGAATTCTTGGCAGTACACCCCAGAGAGGTGTAGGCATCATCAGGTAGGAGGCCACTGAGCGCGGGCGCCTGAGTGGAAAGCAGGAAAGAAGTAGGTGGAGGAGTTGTGCATGTGTGTCATAGACTGTGTAGGCAGGCCACTGGCAGGCTGATGGATCTTGCCAAGGGTTAGAACTCCTGCTGAGAGAGGATAATGGCAACTCTGTGCCCAGTCTCCTCCTCTCTAACCTGCATCAGCCACACAAAAGCTGGAAAGGGCTAGCTGGTGCTACCAAGTGGCCACCAAGAGGATGATGTAAACAGCATCAACATAAACAAGGCCAGGACACCCCTGACACCCCTGCAAGGGGCAAAGTTTTGTTGTGCACATTTTCCTCTTTCTTCTCTAAATCACCTTGAAACAAGTGGGTGGGGGGGGGGCCTTGATTTGAGTTTGAGTTCTCTCTCTCCCTCCCACTCCTGCCTCTTCCTTACCCTTGACCTGATCCATGGATTGATTCTAGCACCAACCTGTCCTTCTTTTTCCTCCCTTCCTTTTCTTTTCTTTTTCTTTTTCTTTTTTACGAGGCTTCAGGAGAATTGCCAAGACCTGTTTCATGCATGTCCACTGGCGGCAGGTTCAACTTTGACGATGGGGGGTCATACTGCGGAGGGTGGGAGGAGGGCAAGGCGCACGGCCACGGAATCTGTACAGGGCCCAAGGGCCAGGGAGAGTACTGTGGATCCTGGGCCCATGGCTTTGAGCTGCTGGGTGTCTACACCTGGCCAAGCGGCAACACCTACCAGGGCACCTGGGCTCAGGGCAAGAGACATGGTGTGGGTGTTGAGAATAAAGGCCGCTGGGTATACAAGGGTGAGTGGACACATGGCTTTAAGGGACGCTACGGCCTACGTGAGAGCATGGGTACAAGTGGGAAGTACGAAGGGACATGGAACAACGGGTTGCAGGACGGATACGGGACTGAAACGTACTCAGATGGAGGTAAGACTAATAGAGTAGATGCTCAGAAAACCAATTTGGTTGGTGCCCTATAGGCAAGATTTCAGCTGATGTCCCTTGTTTTGCAGCCAATTCCACCACCAATCATAATATTCATACACTTAAAGAAAACTGGTATTCAACTTTACAGATTTCCTTTATTTTAAAATAGAAAATACCTCTGAACAAACAGCAATAAAATGGTACTAACACTAATATGTATCATAAATAAAAAATAAATACAAATACAAAATGAATAACGTAACAGAACATACAATATCAAACAACTCAGTGCAGGGAGCAGAAGTGGTCACAGACGTCCCAGGGATAGCAGGGAATAGGTTTAAACATTTAAAAAGTGCATCTGTAGAGAGAAGATAAGCGTTTGTCTTACAATGGGTATATTAAAATATAGTGTGAACAAAAAAAGCTACTGTGAACCCAGTTGATAATTGCACCTGCATGCGCTGCATGACAGCCTTTAACATTCTAAACAGCAAAACTAATAACAGGGATATCTTTAGCTTTCTGGATGTTTATTGTGCTTATATATATCTATGTGCTTATTGTTGCATCAGTCTGGACCAATATGATTTAAGTATTTAGACAAGAGCTGGAAAGAAATACAATAACTGCTATTTGTTTCACTACAGAAAACACTGACGTGACTATTCCTTTGGAGAAAAAAAACAAAAAAACAAGCTCCAAGTTACAGTACACCCATTGAACTCTTTAGTGCTGACATACTCTAAAGAATCTGTATAAACACACTTAAATAACTCATTGGTTTAGAAACAACCAATCAACCCCCTTTTTACATTGCTGCATTTACACTGTACTGGGTTCATTGAAATCAATTTAGTCAACGTGGTATTTCATAATAGACAATAAGTAGTGATAATAAAATACACACTTTTAAAAAGGTTAATTCAAGAAATTATATTTTCTCTTCAGAGCAGTACAGAAACCTCAGCATAGTATTTCAGCTCAGCCAAAACGTTTTCCTAAGCCTTACAGCCCCACCTATACACCATGCACACATATCTATTCAGTGAGGACTTCTTGCACAGAATGCATGCATGCTCTTTGACATAAATACTCAAAAGGCAAGTGCTTAAAACTATTAATTACTGCAGGTGATGGAAAACAAACGTTTTGTTTTTAATCAATGGGGGTGTTAGATTACTAAGTACACAAAGATGTCAACAAAAATACAAGTTGGTCTTACAGCATACTTCACAAAAGTAAAAGTGTATTTCTTTTTATTTTCCTAACACATGAATAATCTTTATGAATGAAAATACACTGGAAATAACTGACATTCAATCTAGCTATTGATTAGGAATTAGGTAACATGGACGCGACCATCACCCATCCATAATAAGTTAGCAGAACTGCAACAGATAAATAATTGATTCCTTCAGAACATTAACAGTTTTATTCACGTTTTTCCTCCTCTTCTTCTTTTTCGTCCCTGAGCTCTCGAGGGCTTTGTTTTATTTTTTGCCATAATGAGCAGGTAACGAGTGGTGTTGTGATGCACCTTGTCGGGGTCAAGCAGGGAGCAAGAAAATAGGGCTTTTTAAAATAGGTGATGTAGTTATGTTTTCTTGATTTCTTTTGTAACATTACTAAACAATACTGTAGCTTGAAAATGATATATAACAATATTAAGTGACAGTTTATCCCAATTTTCCTTCTTTTTCTTCTTATTATCTTCAACTTTTATTTCTACCCTATGACAGCCGGTGCCCCTAGCACTTGCTTACGCTGCCTACTGTATGCCACGGGTTGTTAAAGGGATGGGTGTTCAGTTGGCGTATACTAGAATTACTAGAATGTGAGAACCAGACACAGAGGGCTTTGAGAATTTCTGAGAAGGCCTGACAACTTTTCTCTCCAACAATGATGTGTTATTAGAACATATTTGACAGGCAAATGGTACTTTCAAAGGTAATAGATTGAAGGAGTTTGTCCAGAGGTCTCCTAGGGTCATCCTGTATTCTGCTGCGCCATTAACACACACACACACACACACACACACACACACACACACACACACACACACACACACACACACACACGTAGAGGAGGTTGTCTAAGGACAGACTATGAAATCCTCAATTTTTACTATCTTTTTTTCACTTTCTTTTTCTCCCCATCTTCTTTCCTCCCAACAGTCACTCCTTACTTCAGCTACATAAGGACATGTTACTTAAAGGCCTATTTTTTTTTTTTTTTTTTTTTTTAAGATTTATTTTTTGGGCTTTGTGTGCCTTTATTGGAGAGATAGGACAGTGGATAGAGACGGAAATCAGGGATAGAAAGTGGGGATTGACATGCGGGAAAGGAGTCACAGGTTTTGAGCCACAGGTTGGATTCGAACCTGGGCCGCCCGCGTTGAGGACTATAGCCTCCATATATGGGACACGCGCACTAACCACTGCGCCACCAGCGCCCCAAAGGCCTGTTTTTAAGGGTATGCAGGCATATCGGATGAGTAAGGGTTAGGGAGGGACAGAGGAGGACAAATGCTTCAGAGTTACAAGTCCCTAGACAACAGAGTGCTAAAGAAAACAGATTACAATGATGTAATCGTTTCACAAAATGTAGTGCTTTTATTTGATAGGATAGCTCTAGACAGACAGGAAATTTGGGGTGAGACAGTGGGGGATGACATGCACCAAACAGCGTCAGGATCAGGAGTGAAGCCTGCCACCAGTGCCATGAGGACTTTAGCCTCTGTGCATGGGGTGCCAGCTTAAACAATCGGCGCCCCAAGTTTCGTTATTATTAAAATGATCCAACAAATATTCCCAATGAATGTTACGTTTGGCCAGTTTTCAAATATTCTCTCGTTGTGTCATAAGATTGTAGTTGTTGACGTTTAAGTTACTCCTTGGTAGACAAGAGAAATGAAATGAATTAGTGCTTCTGTGAGGCTTGCATTTTTATTATGAGAATGCATGCAAGCTTATTTTTAGTCGGTATACATTTTTACCCACTTTGGTCATTGTGTCAGTGTATGCTAATACAATAATACATGTGGCAAATCCATCCAGGTTTTGTCAGAGATACTGTTTCAACTAAAATGACTGATCAACTGACTGATAGCAAGACTGACACAACTATCCCAAAGCCATGCCATAGTAGAGCTAAAAATGCTGCCTCAAGAAGTCCAGAAGTATACATGTGAAGTTAACAGAAATAATCTGAATGCAATGTTTTGTTAAAATGTATTTATCCAACAGTTTGGCATTGTTAAGTGTTGGCTATTTTAATGCATGTTGACACATCCATGACTGCATTCATGATTGTTCTTCTTTGGCTTGACCTCAGTATAAGTTGCAATATTTATCCACTGTAACAATTTAAAAGAAAACGTAAAATTAACATAAATTATATTTAAAAAATGTAAGTTATTTCCACGTAAAACATATAAATAGTTGATATCAGTATGAGATTTGCCTGAAATGGAAGTCAACACCATCAATGACTTTGTACTGCACTTTCAATCTCTTATAGGCAGGGACTGAATTTACATATGATCCAAAAAATATACACAAAAACACAGAGTCAATTGGTACACATTGTGCATGCAAAAGAGCTGACAGTATCTGTCAAACAGTTAAAGCTTTGTTACATAACTACAACTATAAGGCTGTTCACAGTGCCGTTCTGAACCACTCACACAGTTGAATGCACGCACACATTGTCCCAAATTGCCTGTTAAAACCCTTAGATGAGACTGGTTTAAGGGGTTAAATCAGGACAAGTCAGAAGAAGTTGGCTTGATAAATAACCAGACAGATGGGATGGAAGGACATAGGCAGGAGAGATAGACAGATGAGATTGATGGATCAATGAATCATTGAAGTAATGAACAGATAATGGAAAGATTGCTGGATGGATATATGGATGATTATTGCGATTAGATATACTCTTGACAAGGTAATGATGTCTTTACACAAAAGATGAGAAAGACAAAAGCAGACTGCAAAAGAAGTAAAAAGAAAACCTTCCAGGGTCCTGCTGGAAAGACACTGTAGCTCTGCGAAGTGTTTGAACCCACATACTGTAAAAGCAGCAGAGATTGGCCTAGTTGTGAGTGTTTATCTTGCTCCAAAAGTACACAGTGTTCTTAGCAGCATGCATTTGTTCTTTCTATAAATCTGTGA